>CM067766.1:15363928-16046071 GCA_034642375.1 Vigna nakashimae | reverse complement strand
TTTTAAGTATAGATGGTGGTTGCTCATAGTTGTTTTAAAAACAAATGCATGATTTCAATTGTGATTAATTTGCTAGGCAGGATGCTATTAAATTATGAAACTTGATTTAGCCTGTGAGAGATTAGGCTCCATAGTTTTTGTTTAATTGAATGTTATTTCTTTGGAATCATAATTGATTTTGCCTGATTATCTATGATTGAACCACTTGCTTGCTTGTTACACATGATCAAGGCCATGTTTTCTTCTCCCTTAGAGCCAATGACAATAGGTGAACCTAGCAAAGAACAATGTTTCTCTTTATCCTTTGAACCTTGAGCCTAAAGTTGAAAGTTGAAAAACCCTTTTTGAAATCCTTACCTTGAGTCAACTAGAGTATGTTTATATGGTAATGGAGAATGGTTCAAGTTTGGGGTTATGAGAAACCGGAAAGAACTTTGTGAAATTCATTAAAGAGCATTGAGCAAAAGCAAAAAGCAAAAGAGAAGAAAAGAAAGAAAAGAAAAGGTTAAGCTAAATGAAAGGAAAGTTGGGAATGAATTGAAAATTAGTTTCTCACATAAAAGAAGAAAGAGATTATTGTTAATGTGAATAAATGAATTGTGCACTTTCTTAACTCAAGAATTTTATTGTCTAGAAAAACCAATTTTCTTCTTAGCCCGACCTCAATACAAACCTCAAAAAGTTCTTGTGATGATAACTTGCTTGTAAGTGTGTTTGATATGTGGTTAAATGAAAGGCAAAGTTGATTCATGTGTCATTGTGATGGTACGTTGTAAGAGTGTGACCTCATTATACACCTTTGAGTTGAGTGAAACACTTTTGAGTGCTTAAGTGAAACATTTTTGAGTGCTTGAGTGAAACACTGTCTTTGGTGAGGAATAGTTCCATGCACTTTATGATAACATTCTTGCTTGGTTGTTGATTATACATGAGGTTTGCATTTGTTGTGTATGTCTTGACTATGCGAGCACCACAATTGAAGCTTGATTGGCTAAAGCATCAATCTTGACTAATCTTTCTTTGATGAACATTCATGAGTGATTTACTTGTCTAAAAAGAAAATTCTTTTTGATATGCTTGACCATTATAGTATGATTATTTTGTTTAAGCCAAGTTACATTTTGCTTGAGGAGAAACAAAGTTTCACGTTTGGGGTTGTGATAACGGTTGAAAATACTATTATCTGTGAAGCAATTTTGATAGTAAATCAACCTTTTTTGACATAAAAGCTTGCTTGAACTCATGTTTTTAGTTTAGTTTTGTAAATAAGTGAGTAGAGGATATACTTAATGATTTTATCACTAAATTCTCTTGATTTTGTACGAAATTGGAATGATTTAAAAGAGGAGAATCAAGACCGAACGGGTCAAGAAGATAAATTGAATGGTGTGATAGAGGAGAATGCAGATCGATCAGTGAAATGAGATAGACCGAACGATGTAATAGAATGCAGACCGAACAATGTGAGAAAGAAGACAATTGTCGAACAGTTTGAGAGAAAGGTTGACAAACCGAACGGTTTGAGAGAGGAGAGGTCGAACGATCAACAGTGTGAGATCGAACGGTTAACAAAGTAAAATCGATCGGTCCATAACACTTGCTGAATGTCACCTTGCACCACATCACCGCCCGAGCACCCTTCCAAGGGCGCTGAGCGTCAGTATTCGCGCAAATTTGCTTGGTAGCCCCTTTCAGAGCGTTGAGCGCCAGTTTTCATGTGTTGCAACATGCTTGGGTGCCCCATTTAGGGCGCTGGGCGCCAGCGGCGTGGGCTTGGACCCGTTTTCTGTTATTTTTTTTATCTATTTAAGGACTTGGACGTCCTAGGGATGGTATCTCTTGATGGCTTGAGCACATAAACACACTTTTTGCTCCTTAATGGCAGATTTGGGGATGTGGGAGCTCTCCTTTTCTGTTTCTAGGGTTTTTCTATCTTTTCCATTCCATTGTTTAGGGATTTTCTCATGTATTTGAATTTGGGGAAGGTGTAACCTCTAAACTCTCATGTATTTGAATTTGTTTTGAATTATTGTATGCTTCTTTCATTAATTGTTAGGGATTTTCTCCTTTGCTAAATTATTATATTTTATGATTTGTCTAAGAATCGGGAGATATCTTACGAATCACGATATGGAGAATTTCTTCCAAGAGCAATATTGCCTAGGGATGGGGATAGGAGGATTGGTCGTCTTAAGCTCCTAATCGTAATGCAAAATTAATTATTAAGGATGCAAGGGATTGTGGTCTAGTAATTAAGGATAGGCTTTCTTCGTCGAGGGATCGGATTTTAAGTAATTTAGAGAGTGATGTTAACAATTTAATGAAGAAGATGAATTCTTATATGCATGAAAGTAAGGATGGTGAAATCTAAACCCCAACAACATTATCATCTCATATTATCAACTTCATCCATTCATTCTAGTGTTTAGCATCAATTGATCGAATTGCCTTCATGTTTATTTTATTGCATTTGCATTCAAAAACCAAAAAAATTGTTCTTAAGTCATAATTAGTTAGCAATTACACAACTGTTTAATGTCGTGAGTCCTTTGGAATACGATACTTGGTTTTACCATTTTATATTACTTGATACGATTCGGTGCACTTGTTGACATCTTAACACTAACCCTTTGAGGCACCCTCAAAGTCAAGAACACCACTGTTCTTCTTCCTGTAATCACAACAAGGAAATCAAGCAAATCTTCAAAAGATTGCAAATCCTGATCTCGTAGTAAACACCCAAATGTGCAGATTGATAAGATGTTTGAAACACAACAAGTGCTGCTCCGTAACAAATCTCAGAATCCTTGATCACCATGGTCAATCTTGATTCTTGGAGCTTTTCCCTTCTTTGTAAGATCACAACGCTTTCTGTAAAAATATGAAAGTGTTAGAATCACAAAAGTTCTTACAAAATTCAAATCAGCGTCAATTTATAGTTAAACACATATCCGACGCATTTTAATCGACTTTGCTACTAATGTAATCGAATACACCATTCAGTTATAACAGTTTAGTAGCTATCACAATAATTAATTGAATGTACAATTAATGTAATCGACTATCATTTAATGTTTGCTTAACACAATTAAAAATATGACTATTATGTTAGTTGTGACAAACATTTAACAGTTTTTCAAAACATCAACCAGTTTAGACGAATACAAATCACAGGCAATCGATTAAGCAACAATACTTAGCACAATTTTAAAAACTTTTCTTCTTTAAAAATCTCACAGCACTGTCGCAACCGGAATCGCGACGGGACGACGATCCGAAAAATAAAAACTGTTTTTGAAAAAAAAAGATTTTGGAGTCGCCACCATAGTTTATTCTGGAAAACTACGGAAAACCCATAAAATGATAAGACCTGGTCTGCGAAAATGAGATTCTAAGTTCGGGAGTCGGTTACGTGTAGGGAAGGTATTAGCACCCTACAACGCCTGCCCTAAGGCAGTACCTTTAACTAAATACGCGAATATGATGTGGTTTTCAAAATGTTTAACTTTCCCCTAAAATAAAATTCTAAAGAAACAAAATGTATTTTTTTAGTTTTTGTGGGCCCGACAAGGATTGACCTTGCTCCTACGTATTCTCATTAAGAATGAGAAATCAGGGTTCCGTAGTTCTTTTAGAAAACTGCTTTAAAATTTGTTTGAGAAATTTGTTTGGAAAATGATTATGGATAAATTTGGATTTTAGGGAGAGTGAACCTGACAAGGACTGGCCTTGCTCCTACGTATCTCCACTTTTGATGGAGAATCAAGGATCACGTAGTTCTGGCTGAGAAATTGTTTGTTGTTTGAAAATGTGGATGTTTTTAGTTTTTTTTGAAGATTTTTATATTTTTTGGTATTTTTTGATGTAATATTTAGATTTTTTTTGCGTAATGAGCACTAGGCTGATGCGTACGATCGCACGAGCACTCACACGGCTTTTTTTCTTGTTTTTATTGTTTTGCGTAATGAGCACTAGGCTGATGCGTACGATCGCACGAGCACTCACACGGCTTTTTTGTTTATTTTATATTTTGGATAATGAGTACTAGGCTGATGCGTACGATCGCACGAGTACTCACACCGATATTTATATCATTACATGTTTTTTAAAGTTTTATATTTTTTATATATTTTTTATTAAGAAGAGAGTGAAGTTGAAATATCTATGACATAAAAATATCAAAAAGCATAGGATAAAATTGTGGTAGAAAATAAGATAAATTTATAAACTAAAAAAAATGATCAAAATGAATATAAATAGAATGAAAAGAAAATGTGTACCTTGTTGAAGATTTGAAAGATGAAGCAAGACTTTGCTTGTAATAAGTTGTGAGAAGAGGTAGATGGAAGATGAAGAAGATAACTTTATGGTAGAAATGGGGTATGGGATTTATTATGTATAGAGAGATTAGGAAATAGTAAAATGTGAGAGAGAAATGAAGTAGAGTTTTGGGATGGAATGGAGAGATTTTGAGAGAGAAGAGATGGATATTATGTAAATTGTGTGTGTGAAGTGAAGGAAATGTAGGTATTTATAGAGTTAAGGATGAAGAAAGTTGATGAATAAAAATAATATAATAAGTTGATGGAAAATTTAGAGGAAATAAAATATAATTAAAAAAAGATGAATAGAAAAAGTTAATGTGGAAAATAAGTAAAAGAAATAATATAAAAAGTTGGTGGAGAAAGTAGGTGAAATAAAATATAGTAAATAGTAAAAGTTAATGTGGAAAATAAATGAAAGAAATAATATAAAAAGTTGGTGGAGAAATTAGGTGTGGAAATTAAGTGAAAGAAATAATATAAAAAGTTGGTGGAGAAATTAGGTGTGGAAATTAAGTGAAAGAAATAATATAAAAAGTGGGTGGAGAAATAAGGTGGAGAAAAATGGATAATAAAAAATGTTGATGGAGAAGATATAATTAAAAAAAGTAAGTGGAAAAATTAGAAAAGTTGATATATAAAATTAATATGGAAATGATGTGGAAAAAGTAAATAAAAAAGGTAGATGATGTGGAATGAGATGTGGAGGGTGAGGTGGATGGTGATGTGGAGAATGAGGTGTGATAAGAAAAGATGGGTGGTGATCAAGCAGTGAAATGTCCTCCACCGCCGGATCTAAACAGCAAATATTGTTACTGAGCAGATTCAGTAGGTGCCTTTTGATCTTCGAACTGTTGTATGTACTGGCACCTTTGTCTTCCAGCGTGGGTGCATGCTGATCAAATTTATATGTACCTCCTGCAATATGGTTAGTGCAAAATGGTTCCACAGAAATATCATGCAGAGGTATAACACCCAATCCCAATTCATCATACTGAGCCTTAGACACAATCTCATAACATGAATCGGTTTCAAATGTAGAAACAATATCTATAACAAGCTCAGATTCATGTTCAGAGGGAGAATTAAAAACATGCTCAGCTACAATATGATTACAAGCATACCTATCATCAGCATAATCTTTAATAACACAGTCAACAGAATAATCAATTTGCGGTATGCTTACCTCCACTTCCTTGAAGATTGGTAAAGTAGTGGAGGATGAAAGTGGTCTACCTTGTTCAGAATTACTGCTTACTTCTGCCGGGTCCCCAAAATTTTCATCAGTCTCCTCAGGTACAAGAGTGGCCATCTGCCTGATCTGATCACTCAGATTCTGCATGGCAGCTTGAGTTTCCTGCTGGAACTCCATGCTCTCTTGCTTGAACTGCATGTTCCCTTTCTGAAACTGAATGTTCTGCATTGTCATCTGCTCTAGTAACTCCTTTAATGTAGGTTCAGAAGTAGAAGGCTGAGGAGTTATTTGAATAGGAGAATCATACTGCTGACTCTCATATTGTGGAACTGGCTCCCAAAGAGAGCTCTCAGAAATTGGATGATGGAACATATTGTTCTCATCATAAAAATCAGCAGATTTAAAATCAAAGTAATATGCAGAATAAGAATCATAATCACAGACATTGGCAGAATAAGCATTATTCACAACATTAAAATAGGTAGACATGGAAAAATAAAAAGTAAAAACTAAAAACTAAAAATTACGAATCAGATAAAACAAAACACATTTATACATGCTACAAGCACACACAAGACAGAACATCAATAGTAAAAATTTTTAATTAATTTTTTTTTTTTAATTTTCAATTTTTTTTTAATAACAACTAAATACAGAACATAGCACAATTAAACACAATATATATTAACACAGCATAATCGAAAAACAAAGCAAAAATCTAAAACAAAAAACCTGGAACTGAAGTGACAACGCCGCCAAAATTTGTTGAAGGTGTCGTTATCGCCTACAGAAATATACAAGACAAAACACACAAAACAAACATATTAACAGAACAAAACTTTATACAACAAAAATCTAAAACCAAACCGTCTTTGGTCCCCGGCAACGGCGCCATTTTGATGAACGGGTCGCACCGCTCACAAAAGTTGATTGCACGAAATTAATGCAGTATAGACTAGGAAGTGACTCCTAGGTCGTCTCTCAAGGACCAATATTTGTGGTTCGGTCTTAGATTTAACACGAAGTGGGGGGGGGGGGGTTTTGTGGATGTTTTTGACACGGAAAATAAAATTAGAAACTGGAATTAAAAGCGTTGAAATAAATTTTAAAACAATAAAACCTGAACGATAAAAGACGGTAGAAATAGAAAAGGTTGAAAATAAAATGAACGATAAAATGCAATGATAGAATTTAACAGTTTAGAAATAAAAGAGACAACAAAAATAAAACACTTAACTGAAAATAAAATTTATAGAACTGGAAAAGGAAGGAAGAGGCAGAAGCCTCTTCCAGGACCGTGACTTCTCCTAAATTACTTCTAATCTAACACTAAAGTCTCTTATTTTCAATTCTGCTTCTTGCAATTTATAATCATTTCTCTGGACCAACTCTTGTGCTTTTGCAAATAAAACCGTGAGGTCCAAAGGTTACTCCCTTATACTATTCAGCTGCACGAATTTCTTCCTTCTAAGCCAAAGAAAAGAAATCATCCAACACTAGCCAAACTTGCTGCAAAATGAATGTGCCGTATGGTGTTGTGCTTCTTGTTTCTCTTAGAAACCAAAATGAAAACAAAAGTGCCAATATGAGTGTTGAATCCTTGAATGTTGGGAGGTCTTAGCACCGTCCAATGATCAATTCCATCTACCACAAGTATCAAACAACAAGCAAACAATTTAGAAGTCACTCAAACAGTAAACACAAGACTGACATAGGGGAGTAAAAAAAATACTGGGAACAACACATAATGAATTTGAACAAAATAAAAAATATACGTGAAAATAGGACGAAACTTTGAAAAAAAATTGCATGGAAAACGGATAAGAATTGATCTCGAACGAAGACACACAAGTTGACACAACATTCACGCAGCAACCAGCGCGAAAATTGGCTTCTATCCTAAACTACACTAAGATCTCCTTCCTAAAATCTAATAATTTTCCTCTCTGCCTGCTTGCTTCTTTTATAGCCAATCTTCTGGACAAACTCTCGTGAGCCCTCCTTGTTTCTAGCAAGGTTTTGTTTTTGTCTCCATAGCTTCCTGATTTTCTTCCCCTCCAAGCCGTGCCAAAGAAATAGGATGGGGCCCTCCATTTGCCGTGTGCACATCCTTCTCCTCTACCTTGCATTTTCTCTTCAACTTATGGTAGCAACAACTTGGAGACTTCATCACGGTGCTTCACTTCTTCTTCCAACTCAGCTGGATACCAACTCCTGGAACAAACCTTTACTCACTGCCTTTCCTCTTTTAAAACGCAAACTTTGCTGCTGTCTTTCATCTCCCAGCTGGACCGTGAACAACCTTCTCAACTCTTCTCCCTTTACACATCCACAAGCCAAGCTTCAAACAAGGGTGGCTGCAGCTGGACATGGAGATAGTTGGACTCCTCTTCTTTGCTTCCAACTCCAGCAAGGCCGTGTACTTCTCCTACAAGGATGTGGCTTCCCTTTAAAACTAAAAACTATGTGCAGCTCCCTTTCTTCAATCACCACATCTATGCCTTGCTTTCTCTTTGTGAGCTGCAGCCAAAATAAATTGGAGAAGGCCGTGTGCTTTTATGAAAAATCAAAAGCAAACATAGCATTTTGGAGTCCCATGTTTAGCTTTCAAAATGGTGGCCCCTCAATTTGTCCAAAAATATATTGAATATTTAGCAAGCCCTTTCTCCAATTTTTTTCATTCTCTAGACGTGATTTGCTTCTTGAAATGTGGTGGCCCCTTCTTTGCTTTCCACTTGTTTTGCTGAATTTTTCAATGGGAGATTGCTATTGCAATTTATATTTGGAACCGTGAATGTTTTTCAAGTGGTGGCCCCATGTGTTTGTCCAACTTGCAAACTTTTGGCTTGAAAGAAATGAGTTGCAACGTGGTCTTCCATTTGATGTTTGCTGAATACTTCATCAAAATGAATTGTGCATGGGCCATGCTCTTCCAATTATTTGAGAAGAAAAACGTGAACTTGCCATGTGTGGTCCCTCTCCATCATTTTACTTCAAATGTGCTGAACTTTGCCCAAATGGCCGTGAGCTATGTGAAATATGCCTTCCTCCCTTATGTGGCAGCTGCATGGGGCCTTGTGGTTTACTTTCATAATACCAATCCAATAGAATTCAACATTGCATTTTGGAGGTCTTGGTGTGAGTTTTAGCATGTTTTCCAATGTTACTTCTTGAAATGAGCTATAAAATGTGCCAAAAAGTTATCCAAAATTTTCCCGTAATTAATAATGCAAAATAATAAGCTCAGATAATTCAAATTAGTTAAAATAAGAATTTCCGATCAAATTAAGCACATTTAGCAAAAACAGAAAAATACCGGACGTTTAAGCACAATTCCCCGACTAATTTTAGCACAATAAACTAAGTGAAGTGAATAAAATATTGAATCATCAAAATAGACCACACTTAGTCTTTTGCACTCCTGGGCAAAATTAAGACGCAAATCAGGGAATGGTTCAAAGGACTTTTAGGGAGGCGACACAAAACTCAGCAGACAGAAAAATAAAAACTCACAAGAAAAATAAACCAAATTTACACAGTTCTCAAGAATTCTTGGACAAATAAAAGAAGTAGAAATTATCCAACACAAATCAAATAAAGCAGATACTTACAGAAATCATCCAAACAATTCAATACACAGCAAAATGATTAATCAGCTCAAGAGGTGATTCAAAAATAACATAGCCTCACAGATGCACTATAGTGTTTCTCTCAAGTGTCTAGGGTAAACATTTCAACTCAAAGCACTCAAGAAAACAAACACAAATTGACTTGGCAAGCTTCTAATATCAACACTCAAAACATATGCACGTTTAGATCAAAAGGTCTTTACTGGGTTGTAATGGGGCCAAGGACAGGGGAGGATAAATTTGGATAAGTAGCTATAGCTCAGAGAAAATAGAGGTGCTCTAGGAAAAAATGTAAACATAGTGAAATCTCACCCAAACCTCTAATTCAATCCTCTTCTCGACTCCATTATTCACAAAATTATTTTTCAAATTTCTCTTTTTCTCATCAAATTTTTTTCATCCTGTCTTTTTTTTTTCACACAACAGGATATAAATTATCATTTCAAAACATGATGAGGAACCAACTAACCAATTCATCAGAATTCCCAAGGAGACCACACTTATTCTCGAAATACTTCTATAGCTCCAGACTTTCCTAAGGTTAAGGTAATCATTTGTTTTTCACTTAGGATCAGTGTATGAGCTTCAACACAAAGAAATATATACAGTATAGGCTCAAAGGGGTTATCAAAGGATAATAACAAGGTAGGCTTATTTGGCTAAAGAGGCTCAAGAATAAAATTGCCTTTATCACTTCTAAACATGCATATAAATCAAGTATATCATAAAGAATCAAGCCAAGGCATATGTGCAAGAAATCAAGAGTCATATCACACAAGAAAGAACATTAAGTGGCTCAAATCTCACACAGGGTATCCGTGTTATAATCAATTCAACCTCTTGAACACATAATCATCTTTCCAAGCAGAGAAAAGCAAGGATTGCAGTCTATAAGTATTAAGTAAGTGAAGAAAAAATCTACAACTTAGACAAAATCCAGAAATCAGGAGAAAAATGTAAAATTTATTGCACACAAAACTCGATAAAAATAACTTAAAAACAGAAAAATTTAACACTCAAAAACAAAAAATTTAACACACAAAATACATACTAACAGAGACTAACAGAAAAATCAAAATTTCTTCTCAGTAGACCACACTTAAATCACACAATGTCCTCAGTGTGTTACAATCATCAGATTATCAATTTCAGAGCAGTCAAATCATAAAGACAAGTGCAACAAAAGTAGGAAAAATGGGAAGAAATTTTTCAGTAACATCCATCAGTAGATGTTGTCAATGACATCCATCAGCAGATGTCTAAATCACCTCGCACCTATCAGTAGATGCTAATTTTTTTTTTCTATTATTTTTTTTTTTTTTGAAAAAGGATACCGGTACTGTGACAACAGTCTCGGTGGCAAAGACCGGAACTGTTGCTACAGTGGAAAGCAATTCTGCTATTAAAGGGTCACTCCTCCGCCTCGAGCAACATTTCTGACTCTCACTCTCTCCTCTCTGCTTCTCTCTCAACTCTCTCTCTGCTCTCTTCTCTCTCTGCTCTCTCCTGAGCGTCTGGATCTGTGAGGAAGCTCTGTCCCCGCGCCTTCTGAAGAGTGTGAGAACCCCGAGGAGCTTCTCTGCCAGCCTATTACTCCAGGTAAGTCCTCTGCTCCTGGATCTGCCTTTCTTTCCGCTTTTTCTGCTGTTATTACCATCCTGCTTTCCTGCTTTCCATCTTCTTTCTGTATTTCCTTTCCTGCTTTCTCTTCATGCTTTCATTTTCCTTCTTTCCTTTCATTCTGCTTTTTCTGCTGTTATACCTTCCTGCTTTTCTGCTTTCTTTCTTCTCCTTTTCAAATTTTTTTTATTTTTATTTTTTTGTAATTTAAACACTTAAACACATAAAACACAACTGTCAAAAAAAAAAAAACTTAAGGGGTATATCGGCTGGAAACCAGACGTTAATCTCCCTTCGATTGAAGGTATGACAAAGACAATCGGGTAGAACAACGCCACGTACCCCACTAAAAAATAAAACACAGAAACTTAATATACAAGAACAATATGGACAAGGACAACTGGACATAGATCCGTTTAGGACCCTTTGCAAGGACCGTGAAACAGATCTGAGACCAGACACAAAAACAATCAAAGACAGACAGGACAAAATAAATCTAAAAGGAAACAAGAACAAACAATTAAAGAAAATACTGAACTAAGAATCTAATATATTTTTATGCTTTTTTTTTTTTTATGTTTTGTTTTTCTTTTTTTTTTATGTTTTTGTTCTTTTTATTTTTATATTTTTTTATTTATTTAAGTTTTAGAATATTTCAAGAGGAATGATGACGAGTGAGATGGAATCAGAGAGATACACTAGTCAGCGATGGCGTCCTACAGATGATCAGATCAAGATGATGACCAACATCTACAACTATGGGGTCACACACCCAAGCCGAGCGCAAGTCGTCGAGATCGCGTCTCGACTAAGGACCTTCGCAGATGCCACCGAATATAACGTGCACTGCTGGTTTAACAACCATGGCAATCGGGTCAGGCGCTGGCAAGCGGAGATAGACCCCACTGGCACTCTCTTTTCACAACTGCCGCTGTATATGTATGGTAAGAACTCTCATCATACCTCCATTTTTATTGAAAATTTTTTTTTCACTTCCTCTTCTATAATTAACACAATTTTATTTATTTATTTATTTATATTTTTTTTTTGTTTGAAAGAAAACAACTGGGTGATAATGAGGGCACCGAGGCTGCTGGATTTGTTTCCAGTTCCGATCATTATCGATGACGACATAAATGAACGAGAAATTCCTCCACCAAAGCCTCCTGTATTTCGAACCAGAACTCCCTCAACGGAGCTCTCCCTTAGACCACCACAACCAGCTCGAGAGTTCTTTCATTTTTAATGTTTTAGGTTTTATGTTTTGTTTTTGTTGTTTTTTTTTTTATGTTTTTGCTGGCCGAGTGTGGCCAGAATATTAATAAGGCATGTAATATGAACAATTAATTTTTTTTTATGTTTTTATTTATTATGGTGTGTAATATTAACGATCAGAAATGATTGACCCCTAAACAACTTTATTTTCACATATATCTATTGCAATTTCATTTTCAGATCTGATAAATTTCCTTTTCTCAATCACTGTAATTTTTGCTCAAATGAATGAAATCTTTCTTAGTTAAACAAAATTTTTCAATCAAAGATCTGTATGAAACAACTAAGAACTTATTTTTACAGTGAAGGAAAATAAGGAAAATTAAAAAAATGAGATCTGAAGTGAAAATTTTACATGAATTATTGGTAAGAAACTGAGGGCCGAAAAAAAATCATGGACTACGCAAAACAATTTTTGATTTTTTGATTTTTTTGATTTTTTTTTATTTTAAGTAAAAACACTAAAAATCACGAAGCAAAATAAAACACAAAACACATTTTTTTTTTAAAAAATATGAAAAATAAATATATGTATATCTCATAACAATAAAATTTTAATTGAAAACAAAGATTTTGCACACTTTAAACAAAAAATTTTATCAAAAATTTTTTTTTTTTTATGTTTTTTTTTTTTTTATTTTTATTTATTTATTTTTTTTTAAAGATGACAAATCAAAAACTAAGAAGAAAAGGAAAAACAACTTAAACAAAATGCAGAATCTTCCCGAGACCACACTTAAACTACAATGTCCTAAACGTGTTCTAAGCATAAGATCATCAATTAAAACACTAAACAGATAAAGAACAAATGCAATAAAAGTATGAAAACGGGGAAGAAAGAAAAAGAAAACTCCCCTGGTCAGGGTGGCAGTTGCCAATTTTGGATTTGTAGGGAGATGTCTTCTTCAGGATCCAGCATGAAATTGTTGAGGACGAACTGCTTCATCCTCCAGATTTGATCAAGCAGTGAAATGTCCTCCACCGCCGGATCTAAACAGCAAATATTGTTACTGAGCAGATTCAGTAGGTGCCTTTTGATCTTCGAACTGTTGTATGTACTGGCACCTTTGTCTTCCAGCGTGGGTGCATGCTGATCAAATTTATATGTACCTCCTGCAATATGGTTAGTGCAAAATGGTTCCACAGAAATATCATGCAGAGGTATAACACCCAATCCCAATTCATCATACTGAGCCTTAGACACAATCTCATAACATGAATCGGTTTCAAATGTAGAAACAATATCTATAACAGGCTCAGATTCATGTTCAGAGGGAGAATTAAAAACATGCTCAGCTACAATATGATTACAAGCATACCTATCATCAGCATAATCTTTAATAACACAGTCAACAGAATAATCATTTTGCGGTATGCTTACCTCCACTTCCTTGAAGATTGGTAAAGTAGTGGAGGATGAAAGTGGTCTACCTTGTTTAGAATTACTGCTTACTTCTGCCGGGTCCCCAAAATTTTCATCAGTCTCCTCAAGTACAAGAGTGGCCATCTGCCTGATCTGATCACTCAGATTCTGCATGGCAGCTTGAGTTTCCTGCTGGAACTCCATGCTCTCTTGCTTGAACTGCATGTTCCCTTTCTGAAACTGAATGTTCTGCATTGTCATCTGCTCTAGTAACTCCTTTAATGTAGGTTCAGAAGTAGAAGGCTGAGGAGTTATTTGAATAGGAGAATCATACTGCTGACTCTCATATTGTGGAACTGGCTCCCAAAGAGAGCTCTCAGAAATTGGATGATGGAACATATTGTTCTCATCATAAAAATCAGCAGATTTAAAATCAAAGTAATATGCAGAATAAGAATCATAATCACAGACATTGGCAGAATAAGCATTATTCACAACATTAAAATAGGTAGACATGGAAAAATAAAAAGTAAAAACTAAAAACTAAAAATTACGAATCAGATAAAACAAAACACATTTATACATGCTACAAGCACACACAAGACAAAACATCAATAGTAAAAATTTTTAATTAATTTTTTTTTTTTTAATTTTCAATTTTTTTTTAATAACAACTAAATACAGAACATAGCACAATTAAACACAATATATATTAACACAGCATAATCGAAAAACACAGCAAAAATCTAAAACAAAAAACCTGGAACTGAAGTGACAACGCCGCCAAAATTTGTTGAAGGTGTCGTTATCGCCTACAGAAATATACAAGACAAAACACACAAAACAAACATATTAACAGAACAAAACTTTATACAACAAAAATCTAAAACCAAACCGTCTTTGGTCCCCGGCAACGGCGCCATTTTGATGAACGGGTCGCACCGCTCACAAAAGTTGATTGCACGAAATTAATGCAGTATAGACTAGGAAGTGACTCCTAGGTCGTCTCTCAAGGACCAATATTTGTGGTTCGGTCTTAGATTTAACACGAAGTGGGGGGGGTTTTGTGGATGTTTTTGACACGGAAAATAAAATTAGAAACTGGAATTAAAAGCGTTGAAATAAATTTTAAAACAATAAAACCTGAACGATAAAAGACGGTAGAAATAGAAAAGGTTGAAAATAAAATGAACGATAAAATGCAATGATAGAATTTAACAGTTTAGAAATAAAAGAGACAACAAAAATAAAACACTTAACTGAAAATAAAATTTATAGAACTGGAAAAGGAAGGAAGAGGCAGAAGCCTCTTCCAGGACCGTGACTTCTCCTAAATTACTTCTAATCTAACACTAAAGTCTCTTATTTTCAATTCTGCTTCTTGCAATTTATAATCATTTCTCTGGACCAACTCTTGTGCAATTCTCCTTCATTTCAGCAACTTTGTGTTTTGTCTCCATTTGGCAGCAGCCCGTGACCTTCCAGCTTTCCACTTCCTCTACTGCCATGTCCGTGAATCAACATCCTCCTTCTCTACTTCCAATGGCTGGACACTGCTGCACATATTTCTGGATCTGCAACCAAGCTACTATACTGGACCAGCTGCTGCACCATGCCTCAAAACCGTGAGCTCCTCTCTTCACTCAACTCTTCTTCCTTTCCACTTCTGGCCTCTCTTCACGCAGCTGCATGCTTCTCCTTGCTGGATGTGCTGCTGTTTTGTTGGATAGGTCCGTGAGTTTTAAGTGGACAATCATATGAAAAATTCTACACCAAGCTGAAAACCGTGAGCTTCTTTGCCATGAGTGGTGGCCCCTTGTGTTTTTCTAGCCAAAATAAAATGTTGAAGCTTGTAGCATTGGAAGTGCAAAAGTAATGAGGGGACCATTTAAACAAAATTCAGACTTTGCTTGGAGTTCCTACGTGATATGCTTTCAAGTAGGCCATTATGGTCACTTTCCTCTTCTTTCTCCTTTTGGACGTTAGTTTCAAACATGGTGGCCCCCCTCTTTTGATTTCACTTCAATGTGCTGAATGTTTTGCCCAAAATGCCGTGTCACCATTTCTTACCAATTCAATTCATTGCATTTTGAAGTCATGTGGACGTGAACTTTCTACAAGTGTGTGGTCCCTCTCTTTTATTCCAAACAATGTGGTTTTTTGGTATATGCTTTTGCAAATAAAACCGTGAGGTCCAAAGGTTACTCCCTTATACTATTCAGCTGCACGGATTTCTTCCTTCTAAGCCAAAGAAAAGAAATCATCCAACACTAGCCAAACTTGCTGCAAAATGAATGTGCCGTATGGTGTTGTGCTTCTTGTTTCTCTTAGAAACCAAAATGAAAACAAAAGTGCCAATATGAGTGTTGAATCCTTGAATGTTGGGAGGTCTTAGCACCGTCCAATGATCAATTCCATCTACCACAAGTATCAAACAACAAGCAAACAATTTAGAAGTCACTCAAACAGTAAACACAAGACTGACATAGGGGAGTAAAACAAATACTGGGAACAACACATAATGAATTTGAACAAAATAAAAAATATACGTGAAAATAGACATCCAGACGAAACTATGAAAAAAAATTGCATGGAAAACGGATAAGAATTGATCTCGAACGAAGATACACAAGTTGACACAACATTCACGCAGCAACCAGCGCGAAAATTCAAATGGTTGAAATGAATTTGGCTCAATTTTCATTTCATTTAGCCTTCAAATGTCCCAAAAAGTTATCCAAAATTTTCCCGTAATTAATAATGCAAAATAATAAGCTCAGATAATTCAAATTAGTTAAAATAAGAATTTCCGATCAAATTAAGCACATTTAGCAAAAACAGAAAAATACCGGACGTTTAAGCACAATTCCCCGACTAATTTTAGCACAATAAACTAAGTGAAGTGAATAAAATATTGAATCATCAGGTGGTGAGGAAGTAAAAAAGTGAGATTATTTTGGGCCATTGGATTAAGTGTTTAAAAGAAAATTTGGGGGTGCAAAAAGTAAAATAAATAGTATTTTTCATTTTGTTTTTTTTTTTGTATTATTTTTTTTTTTGATGAATTATATTTATCCGGACGAAATTGGGTGTTGACAACTGCCCCTCTTTACTTAGATATTGCTGAATAATATGAAAATTTTGAGTTTTCGTATTATTGGAGTAAAAGCTAAGTAAAGAAAGAAACACTAATTTCGTCTGGATTTCAAATGGACAATGAACAACAGGAAAATTTAAAATAAATATGAACAAGGCTAACAGAATTGAGGTGTGTAGACATTGTGGAGGTTGTAACAACCCTATGGATGAGAATGAGGTAATTTTATTTTATTTTATTTTATTTTATTTTTTTATTATTATTATTTTTGTTTGAGTGCATAAATAAAATAAACAAGATTAAGTGAATGTGAAATTTGACTTTGATTGGGTTCGACCATTATCTTGCAGATGGCCGAGAGAAAAATAAGACTGAAAAACTGGTCTCGACCATTATCTAGCAGATGGCCTAGATAAAACAAAACTGAAAAGTGCTTTCGACCATTATCTTGCAGATGGCCGAGAAAAAACAAAGCTGAAAAGTGCGTTCGACCATTATCTAGCAGATGGCCGAAATAAAAACAAAGCTGAAAAGTGCTTTCGACCATTATCTTGCAGATGGACGAGATAAAACAAAACTGAAAAGTGCGTTCGACCATTATCTAGCAGATGGCCGAAATAAAACAAAACTGAAAAGTGCGTTCGACCATTATCTAGCAGATGGCCGAAATAAAACAAAACTGAAAAGTGCGTTCGACCATTATCTAGCAGATGGCCGAAATAAAACAAAACTGAAAAGTGCTTTCGACCATTATCTAGCAGATGGCCGAGATAAAACAAAATTGAAAAGTGCATTCGACCATTATCTAGCAGATGGCCGAGATAAAAATGTTTGAAAAGTGCATTCGACCATTATCTTGCAGATGGCCGAGATAAAAATGTTTGATTGCTTTGAATTTGAAAATTGGAATTGGTTGAAATTTTGAGATGTTGAAAAAATATTTTGATTGATTTTTTTTAGATAGAAATGCGTATCCATCCTTTTTTGAAACAAGGTTTTGTATAAGATTGAAATATGGTTGATGTAAATTACGAAATGGAGAAGAAAACTTTGATGCATTTTTTTTGTCTTTTTGAAGGAAGAAAATTTGATGTAATGTACATGGAGGGGAAAACTTCGATGCATTTTTTGTCTTTTTGAAGGAAGAAAATTTGATGAATACACATGTAGGCAAATTCAAAGTTGATGAAAATATGTATATGATGTATTGGAAGATTATGAAATTATGACATTTTTTCACTGAGTCAATTTGCTTTCTTTGAAATCATCAAATTTATGACGATCTAGATTTCCAATTTCCTTTCAATGGATGTCCAATTCTAAAGTTAATTGTTCAAAATGAAGCTTGTATGCTACACATTTCTTGACGAGATACTAGTGTGTATATGCTTGATACCAGGGGTTAGTTAAAATGAAAGGTTTCCCACACATTTTTTGGGCATTCCATTCCTCTTACAATCATCCATGAATGATGTAATATGTGAATGTGAATGTCAATGTGAAACAATGATATACCCAAAGGTTACCCCGGTTTGGTGTTTGGGAAAAGGAGTGTGAGAATGTCATGTGAGATTTGCAAAAATTTGCCCCAATTTTGGTGGTAATGGATTTATGAAATTTGGGGCGAATCAAGATCATGCAAGGCCCAACAAGGGATGCCCCAGCCTTTGTATGAGCTTTGAAGTTCAGGGCGGACCAAGATCATGCAAGGCCCAACAAGGGATGCCCCAGTCTTTGTATGAGCTTTGAATGCTCAGATGAAAAAAATTTGAGATTTAACCAAGTTGCTCAATACTCTGAATGGGCCGAAGCATATGAAAGACACGCCTTGGTTTTGGGTATGAGTCAATTAAGCGAGGTTCAAAAAGAAGTTGCCCCCCATTCTGGGTTTACGAATGATAAGATGGACTCAAAATCATACAGAGCCCCAAAGTGCCTACCCTTATTTTGAGGGTGGATCTATGAATTTCAATGCGGACAAATTTGAGAGGCCCAACAAGGGATTCCCCGGTCTTGGTACGAACTTTGAATATACAGATGAAACAAATGTGAAATTAACAAAGTCGTCCAATATTCTGAATGGGCCAAAACACATGAAATAAAGTTGCCCAAAAATTGCCCCCTAGTTTGTGAATCGGGGGAAGAGTTTGAATGGGATTTGAATGTGTTCAGGAATTTGTGATGGATATGGAAAGGATTGGCTTGAAAAAGAATGCCCCAATTGGCTTGATTTTCCTTTGTATAATCTCAATCAAAAGGGAGTTCCCTTCATCCGAGGACATTTATTTTTCATCATCATCATTTTTTTTTAAAACTGCATTGTTGGTCATTTTTGTCTTGTCTCAAAATTAAGCTTTATGAAAATTTAAGCAACCATTATTCAATCTGCGTGGACTTTTATTGGGCTTGTAATGTGGCTTGGGCTAAGGGGTATTGAAGGAAAGGATATAAAGGCCCAAATAAATGTTTGTGGGTAATTTGAGACAAGAGTTACCATCTGCACCTTTATCAACTGCTTGTCAAATCTGTTTTGACCATTTTGCCCTTTCTCAAATTTCATTCTTTGCTTGCCATCACTTTGTGATTCTTTGTATTTTTGCTTCACTTTTGAGGAATTATCTTCAGTTGATCACTAAGTGTGTTCTTCCTGCAATTTGAGTCGACTTCTACCGTGATGGTAACCCTTGTTTGGGTAAAATTTTGGAAAGAAATTTCTCATTGGCTCAAATTTGGTATCAAAGGATATATTTTTGTTTTTTTTTTTGGATGAAGAAAGATGGCCACACATCATTTCAAATTTTGGTTGTTTCATTTTCAAAAGATTAATTAGGAGAAGATTAAATGATCTCAACAAGAGTCATTTTTCATTCTTTTTTTTTATTGTCATAACGGATTCCAGGATCTCCCAAATGAAAGTCAGTGGAGGTAATGGAAAATCTTCCCCAGTATAAAACTTGGTGTTTATTATCTGGGCTCAAGAACATGATTGGGCCAATCTCTTGGTATAGCGAGGGCTGAAGGATGATGTTTTCAAGCAATGCACGCACAGATATCTCTTAAGAATATGTAACCTGATCATTTGACTACAGGAGATTATGACATCCATTTTTTTTGAAATCTCATAAAATGGATAATTTGCATCGAAAACAAAATGACTCCACTTTTGCGTATTTTTTTTTGGTTTTATGCATGAAGAAAAGTAATATGAAATGAAAATGATGATACTAGTTGAAAAACAGATTTTTTGTTGTTTTTTTTTTGTTTTTTTTTTTTGAAAAATTGGGCTTTGCAGACCAGCCTAGAAAATTAGGCTTTGCAAGCCATTATGAAAAATGAACTTTCTGGGCTAATATGGAAAATGAGCTTGGGAGCCAGTGCAGAAACTCGGCTTGGTGAGCAATGCAAAAAATTGATATGAGAAAACTTGATTTTAGAAAAACATTTGAAAAATAAAAATGTTTTTTTTTTCAATCATTTTTTATTTATTTATACAATGTGAAAAATATTAAGCATATTAGAAAAATGTTTTTGTGTTTTTTATCTTTTAGAAATAGAAATTAATGAGAAATATGCATGTAATGGGCCGAGTTGGGCCAAAAACGTTTGAACATCTTCAAAAAACATATTTCGATTTGATTGTTTTTTTGGTTTTTACTTTCCGACATGGGAAAATCCAGATCGGATTGGACCTGAGGAGAAATAACATAGAAGGAAGTTGGACTTACCAGGCACATTGACCCAATGGATCAGATGACCTGAGTCGTGTGAACTTGACACAAGAAGATGACCAAGAAAACATTTTTTTTCAACGTTTATGGAACAAGCTAAAAGAAATTCATTCTTTTCATTTTTGTTATGAGAGGATTTCACAATCATTGAACTGAAGAAAAATTTTGCAACACTACTAGACTCAATGGGCCCAACACTATTCTTTTTGCAACCATGACAAAAACTTCAGACAAAGGTCTGAATTCCTCTATCTTTATTCTTTTGCACAAATGCTTTTTCACACAAATGGAAAGGGAAATTATGAATTGAAAACACAAAATCTGCATAATCATGTATTTTTTCCAGAAATTCAGATGCACTGGTTCAAGAGAAACCACAAATGACAAAGGGGCCTAATGGGCTCAAAAGCTGTTCATCTTTCATAATCAGATTTTTTTTTTTTGCAAATTCAAGGAAAATCACACAGGACCATTTGAACAAATATACTAAACATCATTCAACAGCAAAATGTGAAAACAAAATATTTTTGACATATTTTCAAAAGAAGTAGACTCGAGAGAAAACCATGAAGGCCATTGGGCCTAATGGGCTCGAGCACTGTCTTTTTTTATTTTTTTTTTTAGATTTATTCAAAATGTAGAAGGAAAAGGAATTAAATCAAACAAATTGGTGTGATGTGAAAATTATGAACATTTTCAAAATAATTTTTCACTCAAATTTATATTTCAGAAGAATTGGGTTCAAAGAAGGCTAACCTGACACTGAGGCCCAATGAACCTGAAAAATGTCCTTTATCGTGCAGATGAAAAAGAATTTTGAACACTTCAAATTTTACATCACTCCACTTATTATTTTTGAAGATTTTCTTATTTATCATATTTTTTTATATTTTGTTTTATTATTTTTGGTAAAATCGGATCATCTAAGAAGTCTTGTATTGGGCCGGATTGACCCAACAAAACCCTACCCGTTTTCATTTTTCAATTTTTTTCAATTTTTTTTTATTTTTATTTTTGAATTCAGAAAGACCAGGACTGTGGACGTCCCCGGTAGCAATGACCGGAATTGTGGACACAGTGGCAGAATCCTTGGCTATAAATAGGCTACCCTTCAGCGTTGGCCGACGTTTCATTCTGCTCTCCCTCTCTCTCGTTCTCCCTTTCTCTCTCTATCTTCCTCCTTCTCTCTCCCTCTTAAGCGTCTCTGGACTTCTGTGAGGAACCTCTGCCCAGTGTGCCTTCGGAGCGTCTAAGATCAGCGAGGAGCCTCTGCAAGCCCTACTGCTTCCGGGTAAGTCCTCTTTCCTCTAGATCTTCCATTCTTTCCTTTAAGCTTTCTGTTTTTGCTTTTCCTTTTACTCTTTAGCTTTCTGTTTTTTCATTTAAGCTTTCTCTTCCCTTTCCTTTTCTGTTATTCCTTTCCTTTATGCTTTACTTTCCGTTTGTTGCTCTTTCTGCTTTCTGATCTTGTTATTCCTTACTGCTTTCCGTTCATCTTTTGTGTTTTTTTTTGTTTTTTTTTGTTATGCTTTTTGCGTTATTTACTTTTGCTCCTTTATTTGCTTTCTTGTTCCTCTTTTATTTTTCTCTCTAAAAAAAAAAACTCTAAGAACACACTGTCTTAACAAAGATAAGGGGTATATAGGCTGGAAACCAGACGCTAATCTCCCTTCGTTTGAAGGTATGACAGAGACAATCGGGTAGAACAACGCCACGTACCCCATTAAAAACAGAAAACTTAAAAAGAATATTACTCGTATGAATGCAAGGACATGGACATGGACAATCTGGACGTAGATCCGTTTAGGAACTTTTGCGAGGACCATGAAACAGATCACAAACTGGACAACGAGACTCGAAAGACCCAATACAAAGAACAAAATTAGCTTAAAAGAAACACAATGGAAGAAAACATTAGACTATGAACATAGTATTTTTGTTATTTATGGTTTGTTTTTTTTTTATTTATTATTTATTTAGACAAATTAGGGAAATGGATGAGAAGGAAATGGAAATGAAGAGACCGACCTGCCCAAAGTGGCGTCCGACAGAAGACCAAATCAGGATAATGACCAACATTTACAATTACGGAGTCACTCACCCAAGTCGAGCTCAGATTTTTGAGATCACTACTCGAATCAGGGCATTCGGAGAAGCGGGGGAGTACAATGTCCAGTGCTGGTTTAGCAATCATGGGAATAGAGTAAGACGTTGGCAAGCGGAATTGGATCCCACCGGCACCCTCTTTTCTCTACTACCCCTGTACATGTATGGTAAAACCCTAACTTCATCCTTGTCTTTTTAATTTTCTCCCTCTCTTCCTTCTTTTGACACAATTATTTCTCTTTATCATTATTTTTTTATTTTTTTGGAGAAACCGGTTGGGTAGTCATGAAGGCTCCGAAGCTTCTGGATCTGTTCCCTGTTCCGATCATCATTGACGACGACAGAGATGAACGACAATTCCCTCCACCAGCGCCTCCTGCATTCCGCGGATTCCATATCAGACCTCCCTCGACGGAGCTCTCTCTTAGACCACCACAACCAGCTCGAGAGTTTTTCTACCATTGAAATGTTTTTTGTTTTGTTTTTGTTGGCCGAGTGTGGCCGGAATAAGGACATGTAATATGGACACTTAAGTTTTTTTTTTTTTTTTTTTTGGACTGTAATATTAACGATCACTAATGATCGACCCCCGAACATCTTTTATTATGTTTTTTTATGTTTGAATTCATGGTATGGTGAGGTAACTCTGTATCCTATCCGTTAGATCTACCTGTTTTTTGTTTTCATTATTTTTGCATTTTAATTTTATTTATCATAATGTCAAGGTCGTATGAGTATATTCAAAATGATCTTTGTTCAAAACCATCTCTCCAACCTTACTGTAAATCTCTCTTGATGGTGAAATGAAATAGATTTTTTTTTTATTTCTTCTTGATTCATTGAGTCTAAACAAAATTTCTAATCTAAACGAAATGATGGAAAACTGGGTTCAACCAAAAATAAATTATTTACAAAGAAAGTACGGAAAAATGACTTCGAATGAAATGAGATCCAAAGCGAACGCCATGAGCATGAAAAACAAAATTTTTAAATCATTATGCATATGAGACAATGAAATGGGAAGAGAAGAACAAAGAACTCGTAAAACAAATTGAACAGTTTGAAATTTTGATGACCCCTCTCTTTTTTTTTTTGAATTGTATTATTTTATATTTTTATTTTCATTTGTTTTCTTCCACGACATCCTTGAGGAGCGAGTTTGTGCTCAATGGAATATACCCGTGATGCTTTAATCATTGTCGTTTCTCTTTATTTTACTTTTAAAACTCAGTATGATATGAATCGTGACGAGAAGCAAAAATGAAAGAATTAAATGATGAATGAAATTGTAGGGCATTTATTGAAAGAAAATAACACAGAATATAACAGAATTTTTACAAAACAGCATTAATATCCCTTAGTAGGATCCCCCATCTCAGAATCATCATGCGTAAAACGTTTTTACCGCATCCGAATTAACTGGCAAAGGTAACTCTTCTCCGTCCATCCTTGCGAGGATTAGTGCCCCTCCAGAGAATGCCTTCCTTACTACAAATGGCCCTTCATAATTTGGGGTCCATTTGCCTCTGAAATCCCTTTGTATGGGCAATATCTTCTTTAACACCAGTTCGCCTTCATGAAATTCCCTTGGGTGTACTTTTTTATCGAAAGCCTTTTTCATTCTTCTTTGATACAATTGCCCGTGGCACGCCGCTGTCAGTCTCTTCTCTTCAATGAGATTGAGCTGGTCAAATCGAGCCTGAACCCACTCAGCTTCCTCCAATTGGGCTTCCAATAAAATCCGTAGAGATGGGACTGCTTCCATTCCATACACCAGCGAGAAAGGTGTTGCACCAGTTGACGTTCGTACTGACGTGCGATATCCATGTAAAGCAAAAGGAAGCATTTCGTGCCAATCTTTATAGGTGATAACCATCTTTTGCACAATTTTTTTGATATTCTTGTTAGCAGCCTCTACTGCCCCATTCATTTTCGGACGGTAAGGAGAAGAATTAAGATGATGAATTTTGAACTCCTCACATAATTCCGCCATCATCCGATTATTCAGGTTGGTGGCATTATCAGTGATGATCTTGTTAGGCAGCCCATATCTGCAGATCAATTCCTTTTTTATGAATCTGGTCACCACCTTTCTAGTCACGTTGGCATAAGAAACAGCTTCAACCCACTTGGTGAAATAATCGATTGCGACTAGTATGAAGCGGTGTCCATTTGACGCTTTTGGCTCTATAGCTCCAATAACATCTATTCCCCACATTGAAAATGGCCATGGTGCAGACAACACATTCAAAGTCGTGGGCGATACATTGATATTGTCTGCATGCATCTGACATTTCTCACACCTCCTCACGTGTGTACAACAATCATTTTCCATGGTTAACCAGAAGTAACCAGCTCTCAAGATCTTCCTAGCCATTGAGTGCCCATTCATGTGGGTGCCGAATGTACCTTCGTGCACTTCTTTCAATATCAATTCGGCTTCTTTTGTATCTACACATCTGAGGAGAATCATGTCATGATTTCTCTTGTATAAAATGTCCCCACTTAAAATAAAGCTACCAGCCAACCTTCGTAACGACCTTTTATCATTTTCAGATGCTTTTTCAGGATATTCTCGGGTCTTAAGATAGTGCTTGATATCAAAGTACCAGGGTTTACCATCCATCTCCTCCTTGATGAACTGGCAATATGCTGGCTCCGCATGGCTCTTCATTTCAATCACTGGTAATTCTGTATTTGGGTCAACCTCAAACATGGATGACAAAGTAGCCAACGCGTCTGCTAATTGGTTATCTTCCCGTGGTATATGGTTAAATGTGATGATGTCGAAACACTCCATTAATCCTTTGATGTATACCTGGTAAGGGATTAATTTTGCGTCTCTTGTTTCCCACTCTCCCTTCAACTGGTTGATGACTAAAGCTGAATCTCCATATACTTCCAGAATTTTCACTTTGAACTCTATTGCCGCCCGAATACCCATAGCGCAGGCCTCATATTCTGCAATGTTATTTGTGCAATTAAAACACAGCCTTGATGTCATGGGCATGTACTGCTGCCCTGGAGAGATAAGTACTGCCCCTACGCCATGCCCCATCATATTCGATGCTCCATCAAATAGTAATATCCATGTTTCTTCATCTCGGTCTTTCTTGCCTTCTTCGAATAGAGCCATGATACCTTCATCGGGAAATTCAGGTTGCATTGGCTGATAATCGTTGATGGGTTGATGAGCTAAGTATTCTGCTAGAGCACTACCCTTGACGGATTTTCGAGTAACATATACGATGTCATATTCTGACAATAGCACCTGCCAACGAGCTATCCTTCCAGTGAGAGCGGGCTTTTCAAAAATAAACTTGATAGGATCCATCTTGGCTATCAACAATGTAGAGTGACTCAACATGTATTGCCTTAGGCGATGAGCGGCCCATGCCAATGCACAACAAGTTCGCTCTAACGATGAATATCGCTGTTCGCAGTCTGTGAATTTCTTGCTCAAGTAATATATTGCATGCTCTCTTTTTCCAGCTTCATCATGTTGACCCAATACACAACCCATTGACCTTTCCAATACAGTTAAGTACAAAATGAGTGGTCTTCCTGGCTCGGGTGGACGCAATACGGGTGGGTCTTGCAGGTATTGTTTGATTTTTTCAAAAGCGGCTTGACAATCCTCGTTCCAAACCATAACCTGATTCTTTCGTAGCAACTTGAACATTGGTTCGCAGGTAGCGGTTAATTGGGAGATGAATCTAGCAATGTAGTTCAATCTACCTAGAAAACCGCGAACCTCCTTCTCCGTGCTAGGCGTAGGCATTTCTGATATCGCTCGCACTTTGTCAGGATCCACTTCTATCCCTTTTTGGCTAACCACGAAGCCCAACAACTTCCCGGATTTCACTCCAAATGTGCATTTGGCAGGGTTTAACCTGAGTTTATACTTTCTCAATCTCTCAAATAATTTCTTCAAGTTGAGGACGTGTTCTTCTTCCGATTCAGACTTTGCAATCATGTCATCGACATAAACCTCGATCTCCTTGTGCATCATATCATGAAAAAGTGTCACCATCGCCCTTTGATATGTTGCCCCGGCATTCTTGAGCCCAAAAGACATCACCTTATAACAAAAGGTCCCCCACAACGTGATGAAGGTCGTCTTTTCCATGTCCTCAGGCGCCATCTTAATCTGATTATACCCCGAGAAACCATCCATGAACGAAAATAGCGAGTACTTTGCTGTATTGTCAACTAAAGTGTCGATGTGTGGTAACGGAAAGTTATCCTTCGGACTTGCACGATTCAAATCACGATAGTCGACGCACATTCGAACCTTCCCATCTTTCTTAGGTACTGGTACAATATTTGCCACCCATTGTGGGTATTTTGCCACAGCCAGAAATCCTGCGTCGAATTGCTTCTGTACCTCTTCCTTAATTTTCAATGACATTTCTGGTTTCATTCTTCTTAGTCTTTGCTTGACTGGAAGGCATTCCTGCTTAAGTGGGAGCTTGTGTTGCACAATATCGGTATCCAACCCTGGCATGTCTTTGTAAGACCAAGCGAAAACATCCTCAAACTCCTTCAGTAGGGCTCGCAGCCCTTCCCTCACTTCCTTTTTCATGCTAGTTCCGATTTTTACTTCCTTTATCTCATCCTTCTCTCCCAAGTTGAGTATCTCGATCTCCTCCTGATGGGGTTTTATCTCTTTAGACTCTTGTTCCACTAATCTCAAAAGTTCTGGAGAGGGTTTCAGATCATCTTCCGGATCATCTTCCGTATTAATGACAGGATGCTCCCACTTAGGGATATCGACATTATTATTTTCAAAACATTCAATGTCATATCTGCATTATTTAAGTTTGCGAAAAATAATAAATAAACAGGAAGAATGATGAAAAAGGCTAAATGATGATAGAAATGAGAACGAACACGATTCAATTATCACACCGAAAATAAAACGTCAACCCGTAAATCATGAATTCTAAAGCTCCGGGTAAAGCAATTACATTTCATTTGATTTAAACATCACGGGTAAATCCAAAGTCTTCCAATTGTTGAGCTGTGCCTCTGGGGAGCAAACCCACACGAAGTTTGAGCTTTCAGGTCTAGCTTCCTCTTCCACGACCGCTACATGGCTAGTGTGCACCCATCCAACACTACGAAAACTCTCTTTGATACCACAAATGTGGATTTTTCTCGCCCTTGGTTCCCATTTCCCCATTCGAGTTAGATTGCGCTCCTTCCTTTCTTCAATCAACCTCTTCTGATCGTCCTTGCTGGGCTTGTACCCCAGGCCATATCTGTTTTTGTTTCCAATCACCTCCAATGGGAATGTACGTCCTTGTCCATACTTGCCTAAACCATTCCCGTACTTATAACCTTCTTTGAGCATGACCTTGGCCATCATGATAGAGGTGCATGATAAATGTGGGTTCATAGGAAATGGCTCAACATAGGTGTTTCCCACAATTTCTAATGATTGAAAAGCTGTTTCCAGAGCTTCCTCGGCTGCTTCTATGTAACGGGTGGAGGATGGGCCACTCACAAGGAGATCCTCCTCTCCAGAAACTATGACCAACTTATCTCCCATGATATATTTCAGTTTTTGGTGCAATGTGGAGGGCACAACCCCCGCTGAATGGATCCATGGGCGGCCTAACAGACAGCTATAGGCTGGGAGGATATCCATGACCTGGAAAGTTATTTGAAAAACACATGGGCCAATTTGGACCGGCAATTCTATTTCTCCCATAACTTCTCTCTTGCTACCGTCAAATGCTCTCACAATCATAAAGCTTGGCTTCATGTGTACTCTGTCACAAGGTAGCTTATCTAATGTCGTTTTGGGCATGACATTTAGGGAGGAGCCGTTGTCTACCAATACGCGTGCTATGACGTAATCCAGGCATTTCACAGAAACATGGAGAGCCTTGTTATGCCCCCTCCCCTCCTCAGGTATTTCCTCATCGGTAAAGGTGAGATAATTATTAGCAGTGATGTTGCTGGCAATGCCCTCGAAACTTTCCAGGGAAATACCTTGTTCTACATGGGCGTCACTCAGTACCTTCATCAACAGTTTTCTATGGGAGACCGAGTGCATGAGTAATTCTAACAGGGAGATCCGAGCAGGCGTACGATTCAATTGTTCCACCACTTTGTACTCACTTTGTTGTATGAATTTCAAAAATTCGCAAGCCTCTTCCTCAGAGATTTCTTTCTTGTTCGCCTTGTCAGGGGTCTCCTCTACCTGCGCGCCCTTTCCTTTCGAACGCTCCCTAGTATTTGCGTCCATCGGTGTTTCATTATTGCCAGTTCCTCTTTTCGTCAAGTTTGGTGGCGTGAAGATTCGACCACTCCTTGTCATTCCGCCGATGCCTGATATATTTTCAACAACTGGATTCTGGCTAGAGAAATAGCTTTCAACGCACTGTCCTTCGTCGACTACATGTGTCCCATACCTCCAAGGGACAGCTTTCTCGCTTTTGTAAGGAAAAGGAACAGGTGTATGGATGACAACGGGCGATCTTCCTTGAATTACTGGTGTAGGGGTGGTTCTAGTGAAACGGATTATCAACGGCTCTGGCAAAGTTACATCTGGCTCCATACTAGTTTGTGCAAACACCTCCTCGTCCTTGTCTTCATAGCACACTTGCATCAAATTCCTATCAAGCAGATCTTGTAGAAACTTTTCGAATTCCACGCATTCCTCGATAGAGTGTTCCATGCATGGATGGAGTCCACATGCTCTTCCCAAATCATAAACCCCGTTTAAAAATCCCAACTTTAATAATTCCTTGAAAATAAAACTTCTGGAACTTCGGATCTTACTTGCATCCCTTATCAGTTCATGCTTCTTAACTTCAATGGCATTTGTCGAGGCATTACCATGTCCGGATAACGGATTAGTATCAATGCTAGGTTTATCTTCTTGAAATTTTAGCCACCCAGCATCAATTAGGGCCTGCACTTTACGCTTGAAGGCCATACACCTCTCAGTCGAGTGACCCACGCCTTCCCCATGATAACTACACTTGGCATCGGCGTCATAACCCCTGGGGTATGGAGGCTGCATGGGTATCATTGGGCATATAGCAACCAGACCCCTTTTGACAAGGTGAGGTAATAATTCAGTGTAAGTCATGGGGATGGCGGTGAAGTGAACAAAGTTTCTTTCCTGTGTTCTTCCCGGATAACCGCCTTGACCTGCATTTGGATTTGGATTTGCACTTGGCCCAGTCCTCCAAGCATTATTCGTGACGGGTTGTGATTGGTAAAATCCTTGTTGTTGTTGAGGCCTGATTGGATGAGCAAAAGCCGCATTGGCTGAATATGGAGGTTGGCCTAGGTATGGTCTATAATTGTGCATAGGAGCATGACCTCTCCATACAGGCATTGCCAATGTTGCATGCACATCTCCTTCTTTCTTCTTTCCCGGATTGAAAAATGGCTTCTTTTTAGAGTTTTCCACCGCAGACGTTCCACCTACAATCTTCCCATTCTTCACCCCGATTTCTATCCTCTCGCCGATTATGACAATGTCAGCGAAATTGACGGACACATTCCCCACCATATATTCATAAAACGGTGACTGGAGCGTATTTACAAACATAGCCACCATTTCTCTTTCAAACAAAGGCGGCTCTACTTGTGTGGCCAATTCTCTCCACCGTTGGGCATATTCCTTGAAGGTTTCATTGTCTTTCTTCCCCATATTTTGTAATTGTAGACGGTCCGGCGCTACATGTGTGTTGTATATATACCGTTTTACAAAGGCGTCAGCCAGATCTGCCCAACAACGGATTCGAGATGGCTCTAAGTGGGTATACCAGTTTAATGCTGCCCCGACCAGGCTGTCTTGGAAAACGTGGATGAGTAGCGGGTCATCATAAGCGTACGCGGCCATTTTTCTGCAATACATGGCTAGATGGTTTTTAGGGCATGTATTACCCTTGTACTTCTCGAATTCTGGCGCTTTGAACTTATGCGGTATTTTTACTCCAGGAACCAAGCTTAGTCTTGCGACATTTCCAAACCCATAATTTTCTATCCCTTCAATAGCCCTCATTCTTTCCTCCAGAATCTCCAGTCTGTTTTTAGCTCCATTAATGTTATTGGTTCCCACACGCGCCGCAGTTTGTGATGCAGCCCTTGTTGAAGAATCGTGGTTAACCACCATATGCGGTACCGTAGTCACTCGTGTTCCTTCAACTGTAATTGCTTCGTTCGTTTGAGTACTTACCAAGGGAGCTGCCACAGAGATAGGTTCATGAGTGGTGATTGGCGGGACATCAATAGTTGTGGGAATGGGAAACGATGCATGCTCCCCTTCCGAATATTCTCCTACTGGAGGAGTATATCCCTGGGGTAACCCATACAACGGGAAAGGAATCGATTGGCTCATAGTATTGAATAACGGGGGATAAAAATGGGTATTTCCGCCAACCAGTGTAGATGAAGACTCTCCAGTAGCCTTCAGGGATTCAAGGGCAACCAAGATTTGGCCAACTTGGTCTTTCAACTGGCTCATTTCAGTTTTGATGGATTCTTGTGACTCTTCCCAGCTTTCCATGATCCTTGAATTGGCTCGAGTCCTGTAGGGATGTCGTGGAAAGTTGGCCGTTTTTTTTTTACTGCTTTATTATTAACTTAAGTTAGATGAAATGCGCTAGACAAAAAGGAAAGAAGAAGGGAGAGAGAAAGAACAAGGAAAAATGTGATGCATGCTAATCATAGGTGGAAATCATAAGATCACGACAATGTTAATGATGGAAATCGATACAAGTTGATACCATACAAAACATCTTATGTCCTTCATAAAAAAAATCTATCAAGACATGAATCACTTCCTAACCCGAGCAATGAAGGCCTTCATTTCGCCTACTAGCCATTTACAATGGTTAATAAAAAGCATTATCTCGGGAGGCGGGTTACAAAAGTGGGTCGTGGCTTCGGCGTCCAACACCATCTTAGGAATGTCTTCAATTGCTCCGTTCGCCAACATAGCCAATTGGGAAAAACTTCCCTTCCAATGCTTCACAGCCTCTCCTTGTATCGCGATGTGGTCTTTCATTTGTTTTACCAAGGCATGATGCCTTTCTCCAAACTCCATTGACCTCCACCGTTCCTCTTGCTCTTCAATGTACTCCTCCATTTGTTTTATCATGATGCGATGCTCTTTTTCTGCCTCTGCTAGCTTCCAACGCTCTTGGTTCATATCTGTCTCAAAAGACAAGGCCATTTCCTTCATGTCGTGCCCTGCCTTTTCTACTTGAACCTGCGCTTCTCTTAGTCTCTTCAGAGCCTCTCGCTTATCTCTTTTAGCCTCTTCGTAGAGGAGCCTCCATTGTGTTCCCTCTTCTAATGCTGCGTTCTTCTCCTTCACTCTCATGGCCAGCTCTTTGCTTGCGGTTAAGAGGTCTTGTTTCAATTGGAATGCATAAACTCTTTCAGCCTTTTCATTTTTGACAATTTCTTCATAGGCGTGTGCTTTTTCTTCTTTATCATTCCTCATATGAACAAAATCGTCGCGCGTAGTTTGTAATTCTTTTTCCAACCTAGCATTCTTTTCCTTCAGTTCTTCCATCTCTATTTTCAATTGCTTCACCTCTTCGCTTTCTAGTTCTTGGGATGGTCCTTCGTTAGCTAGCTGATGAACGATCGGTTTGAAAGGCAATTTGACTTCCTTTACCCTTTCCCAGATCCAGGTGTGATAATTAATTTTGTCGTCCATCACTCCCAATCTTAAATCCTTTTCTGCTCGCATTACATTTTCCCAAGAACTCCTGACTTTCCTCAATATTTCAGTGAAGTTCCCATCCTCATAATAGATGAACAACGTTGTAAGGTATTCCGGCGAGGGTGCCCCTTTCATGGGACGTCCGAATTGCCTTTGAACCAAAATAGGGTTATAATTTATGCAATATCGGGTACCTATAAGGGGTACATTGGAAAATGGGCCACAATAATGGATAGAGGGCTTAGCCTCAAGCCAAGGGAGACGCCATCTTACTTTTCTTCCATTGAAACTGGCAAAGAATTGGGCCCACTCATTTCCTCCTTTGTGTTTGAGTCCTTGGTGCGAAGGATCCTCCGACGGACATCTGACATCACCCGACCCCTTACATAGACGCGCAGTCATCCACACATACAACGCCGACAGACAACAAAGTATTTTCTTCCCTTTTCTCTCGTGGCAAAAACTCATGGTCCCATAAACATCTGCAAGGACTGCTGTTACAGGATTCTCAGATCTCGTCTTTTTTGCCACGAAAACATCAATTGCGGTATAATCCACAAAGCCCTCTACTTTATGAAACAACACGACGCCATACATGGTAAGAGCTAACACATCCATGAAAGTCTCCCAATCTTCCCCTTCTGCTAAATAATGCAAGTGTTGCTCCAGAAATCCTTGTGTCAGTCCACGTACTTGATTCCTTGTTACCAACTTGTCTTCAAGTTCTTTGGGATGTATCTTCATTATGGTGGCAAGGGTAGGGATAGAAGTATGATGCTCCAAGTGCTGATAAGGAGTGGTACCCTCTAGTGGCATTCCCAGAATGTGCTCAAACTCCTCTATAGTTGGTGCTAGCTGAAAGTCTTGAAAGGTGAAGCATCTTAGCGGGGAATCATAATACTGTGCGAAAGCTGTGATAGCAGGCGACGATACTTCCACCTCCATTAGACTCAACAGGTTACCATATCTCTTCTTAAAGGTTTGTCTCTTTATGGCTTTTAGTCTTCTGCCTAATTTTATCAGACTTGTGAAGTTTCCACTGTGAGTCCTCAGGTGAGATTTATTTCTTAACATGAGGGACTCAATATGTTGTGTAGCACCAGATCTTATATCGACTTCCATCTTTGCTATATCAAGTGAATACCTGATGATTTCCCCTAAAATTAGCATGTTACCGAATGATGCATGGTAAAGTGAGGTAAAATAAAATGATTAACAAAAACGCATGCACGGCATGAGAATGCAAAGACATTATTATGTTTTTTTTTTGAAATAGAATGAACAGTGTGAGGGTTATAAGAATACACATTTCTCCCTTCGTGCCCTATCAAAGGTTGAATGACTAAAGTTCTTAGGCCAAATATATGCACTCACAAGGATAGCTTCCTAATGCTTAAATCAGGCCACCAGAGCTATGGCTCCTTTCACTGTTTCTCCACAACAGTCAGAGTAATCAACTAGATGTGGAGACACAAATGAAAAGAACAGACTCTGGCTGGGGTTCTCACGATAGCCAAATAGGAAGTACATCCCAGAGTGACACCGCTACACAACCCCTCTATTTCTAAGTTGCGCTCAGACCCGGGTATAGGGCCTCACTCTGTCAGAGCGGCTGCAGCGGAATGGTTAGCGTGGAAACAAACCAAGAGGGGGGGGTGAATTGGTTATATTCAAATATTATCCCTTTTTAATATTTTTCTCTTAATTTCTTACTAAGCAGATAATTAAACGTAAATAACAGAGTAAGGGAAAGAGAAAAATTACACAGGTATTTTATCCTGGTTCAGATCACTAGGATCCTACGTCCAGTCGCTTATCTCAAATAAGATAAACCTTTTTCACTATCACAAAACTATTACAAATATTAGTCACACAGAAAAACAATTTGTAACAGTTTAGAAATTACCACCTCTCTTGAAACCACAAGAGATGAACTTACACCTCCTTTGAATCTTCACAAAGGATGATCACCTCCTTCGAATGCTTCACGAAGGATGATTCTCTTCCAGACACTTCCTCAGACACACCAAGGATGATCAAGCTATTCCTCTGTCACCGCAGTACCACTTCAGGACTTTGCAGACAAGAGTTTCCTTAGCTTCAGCAATTTCACAGAGTTCTCACAAGAGTTCAGAGTACTTGAGCACAAGGGAAGAGTTGGATTTGAGAGAAAATGAGAGTCTATTTATAGACTCATCCAAAGGCTCCTCCATTTTCGCTTTTAGACTTTCTGACTGTGTTAATTGATTAGCTACAGTGGTTAATCGATTAACATCCCAACGGATACTTCAACGTCTCTAAAAACGGCTAGTTTTTCAAACGTTCACTATGTTAATCGATTAACAGCCCTTGTTAATCGATTAACGTTAATCGATTAACACCCCTTGTTAATCGATTAACACTGAAATGCTGTGCTTCGCCATTTGCCTCTGGAACAATCGATTAACACACTGTGTTAATCGATTAACGTTAATCGATTAACACCTCTTGTTAATCGATTAACACTGCACAGATTTTTGTTCTTGATTTATTTTTACATCACTTTTGAATACATACATGAAACTACTAATTATCCTATGTTCATACAGTTTTTACAAGGTTTTACAAGTCTTCTAAGATCATTCTTCATAAGTCTTGATTGTGCTTGACTTGTATTTGGACATCATCAAAACTTCATCTTCATCATTTTGCTAACAATCTCCCCCTTTTTGATGATGATCAAAACCTTCTTGATTTAAAGCTTTTGTTAACAATCTGTATTCAAAATAACTTAAGGAAGAAAAAATTGTTAGTGAATTTAGAAATAATTTAAGGCTTTAAACATTTCTCCCCCTTTTTGATCATTATTAAAAAGTGATGTATAAAAGCTCCCCCTTAATATATTAGAAACTATACTCCCCCTTAGTAAAAGCATGTATGCATATTAATAAGAAAAACAACATACATTTTATTTGAATTTTAAAGAGGCAAGCATACAAAGGAGTATTTAAAAGAATTTTTAAAAAATTTTTAAGGCTGTAACGTGTGTTAATCGATTAACAGGGTGTGTTAATCGATTAACGTTAATCGCTTAACAGGACGTGTTAATCGATTAACTGACGCTGATTTCCGAAAAACGTCAAATTTTTACCTATGTCCAATTTTTAAAAGATTTTCAATATTCCTAGATCTCTTCTAAGCTCATAGAACCTATCCTTAGGCAATGCTTTGGTGAAAATATCAGCTAATTGATGTTGGGTATCAATATATTCTATTTCACAATCCCCTTTTTGCACATGATCTCTAAGAAAGTGATGCCTAATCTCAATGTGCTTGGTTCTAGAGTGCATTATGGGATTCTTTGTAAGGTTTATTGCACTTGTATTATCACACTTAAGTGGTATATGATCTAAGTGAATGTCATAATCTTCTAATTGCTGTTTCATCCATAAAATTTGTGCACAACAATTTCCCGCAGCAATATATTCAGCCTCAGTGGTAGATAAGGCTACACAGGCTTGTTTCTTAGAATGCCAAGAAACTAAGGAACTACCTAGAAGATGACATGTTCCACTAGTGCTTTTTCTATCTATCTTACAACCTCCATAATCTGCATCTGAAAATCCTACAAGACTAGGTTCCGTTCCAGATGGATACCATAAACCAAAGGATGCAGTTCCCTTAAGATATTTCAATATTCTTTTAACTGCTGTAATGTGAGATTCTCTAGGACTAGATTGATACCTAGCACATACACAAACACTTTGCGTAATATCCGGTCTACTAGCAGTAAGGTATAGCAAAGAACCTATCATGCATCTATATTGAGTTTGGTTTACCTCTTTTCCTGACTCATCTTTGTCAAGATAGCAAGATGTTCCCATAGGTGTAGATGCTTCCTTTGCTTTGTCCATTTCAAACTTCTTAAGAATTTCTCTACAATACTTAGTTTGAGAAATGAACGTACCTTCTTGCATTTGCTTAATTTGAAGACCAAGGAAGAATGTTAATTCTCCCATCATAGACATTTCAAATTCACCCTGCATGGTCTTAGCAAATTCCTCACAAAGAGATTTATTAGTTGATCCAAAGATAATATCATCAACATATACTTGAATAATCAAAATATGTTTTCCTACTCTTTTAATAAACAAAGTGGAATCAACTTTTCCTCTATTAAAACCATTTTCTAAAAGAAAATTGCTAAGCCTTTCATACCAAGATCTAGGTGCTTGTTTTAAACCATAAAGTGCTTTCTTTAACTTATAGATGTGATTTGGAAATTTAAAATCTTCAAAACCGGGTGGTTGTTCAACATACACATCTTCTTTTATAAAACCATTTAGAAATGCACTTTTCACATCCATTTGAAACAATTTAAATTTCATTATAGATGCATAAGCAAGAAGTAGGCGTATTGCCTCTAACCTGGCAACTGGAGCATATGTCTCATCATAATCTATACCTTCTTCTTGACTATATCCTTGAGCCACAAGCCTAGCTTTATTTTTGGTGATGTTTCCATCTTCATCCAGTTTATTTCTAAATACCCATTTTGTTCCAATTACTTGATGAGTATCTTCTCTAGGAATCAATTCCCAGACTTGATTTCTTTCAAACTGGTTGAGTTCTTCTTGCATAGCTATACACCATTGTTCATCTTGAAGAGCTTCCTTAATGTTCTTGGGTTCTATCTGCGACATAAAAGCTACATTCATACAAAAATTTACCAAATTTCTTCTAGTGTTTACCCCTTTTGATATGTCGCCAATGATGTTGTCCAATGATAATCCTCTGGGTTGTTGCCATATTTTGTTTAGATCTTCATCATCTTGAGGATTATCCATTTTCTCTTCATTAGTTGTCTTTTGCAAGTCTTCATTTTCACCTGCATCTGATTCATCTGACTCAAGAGGTTTTGCCTCAAGGTCCACAATTTCATCAAAGACAACATGCACAGATTCTTCTATTTCAAATGTTTTCCGATTAAAAACTCTATAAGCTTTGCTAGTTAGAGAATATCCTAGAAAAATAGCTTCATCGGCTTTAGAATCAAATTTTCCCAAATTTTGTTTTCCATTGTTTAGGACAAAACATTTGCATCCAAAAATTCTTAAATGTGAAACATTTGGTTTTCTACCTTTAAAAAGTTCATAAGGAGTACATTTCAAAATTGGCCTAATAAGCATTCTATTTAATACATAACATGCAGTACTCACAGCATCAGCCCAAAATTGTTTAGGAACACTATATTCATTTAGCATAGTTCTAGCAAGTTCCTCTAAAGATCTATTCTTTCTTTCTACAACTCCATTTTGTTGAGGAGTTCTAGGTGCAGAAAAATTATGAGAAATGCCATATTCTTCACAAAAAGTTTCAAAATATTCATTTTGAAATTCACCTCCATGGTCACTTCTAATAGCTTTTATTTTCAAATCCTTTTCATTTTGAACTAAATTTGCAAACTTTTTAAATTCTTTGAAAGCTTCATTTTTAAGAGTAAGAAAGAAAGTCCAAGTATATCTTGAATAATCATCTACAATAACTAAAGCATAATAATTTCCTCCAAAACTTTTTATCCTAGAGGGACCAAATAAATCCATGTGCAAAAGTTCTAAGGGTTTTAAACTAGAAACAACATTTTTCGAATGAAAAGATGATTTCACTTGTTTTCCCTTTTGACATGCATCACACAATTTATCCTTCACATATTTTAGTTTTGGTAGACCAATTACTAAGTCTTTAGAAATGAGTTTATTCAATTGTTGCATATGAATATGTGCAGCTCTTTTATGCCATAACCATGGATTTTCTTCTTTTACTACTAAACATGAAATATTCCTACTTGATGCATTTTCTAAATCTATCAAATAAATATTGTTATGCCTAATTCCTTTCAAAGCAATTTCAGAAGAATCATTTTTATAAATAGTGCAGGAATTTTGTTCAAAGGTTACCTTGAATCCTTTATCGCATAATTGACTAATGCTGATTAAGTTGTGCTTTAATCCTTCCACATATAGCACGTCTTTGATCATCAAAGTATCTTCACTTCCAATATCTCCTATTCCAAGGATTTTTCCTTTATTGTTATCACCATAGGTGACAAATCCGCGTTCTCTTTTCCGGAAGCTTGTAAATTTCTTCTTATCTCCGGTCATGTGTTTTGAACATCCACTATCAAGACACCACATATGCTTCCTTGGTTTTAATAATTCCTACAACATAAAAAGAACAAGCTATTTAGGTACCCAACTACTTTGTATGGGTCCTTTGGGTTAGATTGAAGAGATTGAAATTATTTTGCAACCCAAGCATATCTACCACTTGGAACACCATAATGCTTAATTTTACACTTATTAGATGTATGACCCTTTTTCATACAATAAAAGCATGATGCAGTATATGTGTTCCTATAAGTTGTTCCCTTTTCTACCCAAGTTCTACGGGTTCTATAATTATGCTTATTTTTAATTCTAGGAACATACTTATTATTACCAACCTTATGTTCATTTATTTTACTACATTCTCCTAAGGTTGTTTCATCTAGTAGTTTCTTATAATTAATACAGGATGCACATTCATTACTACTAGAAAATTTGCCTTTTTCATAATATAAAGCTTTACCTTTTAAATTTCTAATTTCTTCTGCTTGATATAAAAATTTATTTTTCAAACTTCTGTTTTCTTCAGATAAATTTGTAAATTCAGTTTTCAAATTATCATTTAATTTAGAAGAATTTTCAGAAGTAAGCTTCAAATCTTCATTTTCTTTAAGAAGGCTATTAAGTTCAGATTTCAAATTTTTAAAGTCCTTTTTCAGCTTTTTATGAGCAACATCTAATTTTTCAGATTCAATTAATAATGCAGCATACATTTCATTTTCATCAATATGACTATCATTATCAGAATAGTTTGAACTACTTACTTGGCTGTCATTATCGTCATCTGCCATCAAACAGATGTTCGCTTCTTCATCTGAGTCGCTTGAATCTGTAATTGTTTCATTGTCGTCTTCCCAAGCAATGTATGCCTTCTTTTTCTTGAAAAATTTCTTTTCTTTCTTTTCTTCACCCTTCTTCTGATTTGGGCAGTCTGCTTTCAAGTGTCCTTTTTCTCCGCAACCATAACATCTGTAGTTTGAGGAAGATCCTTGATTTTCTCTCTTTTCATTTCTGAATCTCCCTTTGCCTTTTGATTTCATGAATCTGTTGAACCTCTTGATTAGTAGACTCAAGTTTTCATCTTCATCTGAGTCTTCATCTTCCATCTTGCTTTTGCTCTTTTCTACCTCAGATTTGAATGCTAGAGTCTTTTTCTTCGTTTTTGCTTCTTCTTCCTCTAATCTTCCAAGGTCTAGTTCATGCTCTCTCAACTTTCCAAATAATGCCGCCATGGTCATTGTGTTGAGATTTTGTGACTCAGAAATTGCAGTCACTTTTGGTTGCCAAGCCCTGTCTAAAGATTTCAAAATTTTTATATTTAATTCATCAGTATCGAAAGACTTACCTAGTCCAATAAGATGATTTACGATGTTGGTGAAGCGTTTCTGAACATCTACTATTGTTTCTCCTTGCTTCATCCTGAACATCTCGTATTCCTGGATCAAGGTATTCTTTCTAGCTCTTTTAACATCATCTGTACCTTCATGGGTTACTCGAAGTACTTCCCACATTTCTTGTGCAGTTTTACAAATGGATATCCTGTAAAACTCATCAACGGTTAAAGCAGATGAAATTATATTGCGAGCTTTAACATCATTACCGAATTTTTTCTTGTCTTCAGCAGTCCATTGGTCACGGGGCTTTGGTTCCTGCATATTGTTAGTTGGAACAAAAGGACCAGATGCAACTGCATCCCAAATATCTATATCAATAGACTCCATAAATATTTGCATTCTTACCTTCCAGAATGCGTAATTTTCACCTGTGAATAGTGGTGGTCTATTGATAGAAGCACCCTCTGCGAATGTTTGAAACGATCCCGCCATTTGAATGACTATCAAAGCAAGCTCTGATACCAATTGTCAGAGCGGCTGCAGCGGAATGGTTAGCGTGGAAACAAACCAAGAGGGGGGGTGAATTGGTTATATTCAAATATTATCCCTTTTTAATATTTTTCTCTTAATTTCTTACTAAGCAGATAATTAAACGTAAATAACAGAGTAAGGGAAAGAGAAAAATTACACAGGTATTTTATCCTGGTTCAGATCACTAGGATCCTACGTCCAGTCGCTTATCTCAAATAAGATAAACCTTTTTCACTATCACAAAACTATTACAAATATTAGTCACACAGAAAAACAATTTGTAACAGTTTAGAAATTACCACCTCTCTTGAAACCACAAGAGATGAACTTACACCTCCTTTGAATCTTCACAAAGGATGATCACCTCCTTCGAATGCTTCACGAAGGATGATTCTCTTCCAGACACTTCCTCAGACACACCAAGGATGATCAAGCTATTCCTCTGTCACCGCAATACCACTTCAGGACTTTGCAGACAAGAGTTTCCTTAGCTTCAGCAATTTCACAGAGTTCTCACAAGAGTTCAGAGTACTTGAGCACAAGGGAAGAGTTGGATTTGAGAGAAAATGAGAGTCTATTTATAGACTCATCCAAAGGCTCCTCCATTTTCGCTTTTAGACTTTCTGACTGTGTTAATCGATTAGCTACAGTGGTTAATCGATTAACATCCCAACGGATACTTCAACGTCTCTAAAAACGGCTAGTTTTTCAAACGTTCACTATGTTAATCGATTAACAGCCCTTGTTAATCGATTAACGTTAATCGATTAACACCCCTTGTTAATCGATTAACACTGAAATGCTGTGCTTCGCCATTTGCCTCTGGAACAATCGATTAACACACTGTGTTAATCAATTAACGTTAATCGATTAACACCTCTTGTTAATCGATTAACACTGCACAGATTTTTGTTCTTGATTTATTTTTACATCACTTTTGAATACATACATGAAACTACTAATTATCCTATGTTCATACAGTTTTTACAAGGTTTTACAAGTCTTCTAAGATCATTCTTCATAAGTCTTGATTGTGCTTGACTTGTATTTGGACATCATCAAAACTTCATCTTCATCATTTTGCTAACACACTCATGATATGCATATGGTGTGTGTGTGAAGGGAGAAAGCAAATGTACACCCCAAACCCTCACCTGCAAAACAACCAGAAGATTCCCAGGCAGATATAACATGTTTTCTACCCTAGGGTTCAATATAATCAAAACAAACACACATACAATTATGACAAAAATCAAATAAGGATAAAGAAAAAGGAGAAGAAAAACACAAAGAAAAACCACATTGAATTCGCACATCTAATTAAATGGCCTGACTCTCTGGCATTCCCCAGTGGAGTCGCCATCTGTCGCAACCGGAATCGCGACGGGACGACGATCCGAAAAATAAAAACTGTTTTTGAAAAAAAAAGATTTTGGAGTCGCCACCATAGTTTATTCTGGAAAACTACGGAAAACCCATAAAATGATAAGACCTGGTCTGCGAAAATGAGATTCTAAGTTCGGGAGTCGGTTACGTGTAGGGAAGGTATTAGCACCCTACAACGCCTGCCCTAAGGCAGTACCTTTAACTAAATACGCGAATATGATGTGGTTTTCAAAATGTTTAACTTTCCCCTAAAATAAAATTCTAAAGAAACAAAATGTATTTTTTTAGTTTTTGTGGGCCCGACAAGGATTGACCTTGCTCCTACGTATTCTCATTAAGAATGAGAAATCAGGGTTCCGTAGTTCTTTTAGAAAACTGCTTTAAAATTTGTTTGAGAAATTTGTTTGGAAAATGATTATGGATAAATTTGGATTTTAGGGAGAGTGAACCTGACAAGGACTGGCCTTGCTCCTACGTATCTCCACTTTTGATGGAGAATCAAGGATCACGTAGTTCTGGCTGAGAAATTGTTTGTTGTTTGAAAATGTGGATGTTTTTAGTTTTTTTTTGAAGATTTTTATATTTTTTGGTATTTTTTGATGTAATATTTAGATTTTTTTTGCGTAATGAGCACTAGGCTGATGCGTACGATCGCACGAGCACTCACACGGCTTTTTTTCTTGTTTTTATTGTTTTGCGTAATGAGCACTAGGCTGATGCGTACGATCGCACGAGCACTCACACGGCTTTTTCCTTATTTTTTTATTGTTTTGCGTAATGAGCACTAGGCTGATGCGTACGATCGCACGAGCACTCACACGGCTTTTTTGTTTATTTTATATTTTGGATAATGAGTACTAGGCTGATGCGTACGATCGCACGAGTACTCACACCGATATTTATATCATTACATGTTTTTTAAAGTTTTATATTTTTTATATATTTTTTATTAAGAAGAGAGTGAAGTTGAAATATCTATGACATAAAAATATCAAAAAGCATAGGATAAAATTGTGGTAGAAAATAAGATAAATTTATAAACTAAAAAAAATGATCAAAATGAATATAAATAGAATGAAAAGAAAATGTGTACCTTGTTGAAGATTTGAAAGATGAAGCAAGACTTTGCTTGTAATAAGTTGTGAGAAGAGGTAGATGGAAGATGAAGAAGATAACTTTATGGTAGAAATGGGGTATGAGATTTATTATGTATAGAGAGATTAGGAAATAGTAAAATGTGAGAGAGAAATGAAGTAGAGTTTTGGGATGGAATGGAGAGATTTTGAGAGAGAAGAGATGGATATTATGTAAATTGTGTGTGTGAAGTGAAGGAAATGTAGGTATTTATAGAGTTAAGGATGAAGAAAGTTGATGAATAAAAATAATATAATAAGTTGGTGGAAAATTTAGAGGAAATAAAATATAATTAAAAAAAGATGAATAGAAAAAGTTAATGTGGAAAATAAGTAAAAGAAATAATATAAAAAGTTGGTGGAGAAAGTAGGTGAAATAAAATATAGTAAATAGTAAAAGTTAATGTGGAAAATAAATGAAAGAAATAATATAAAAAGTTGGTGGAGAAATTAGGTGTGGAAATTAAGTGAAAGAAATAATATAAAAAGTTGGTGGAGAAATTAGGTGTGGAAATTAAGTGAAAGAAATAATATAAAAAGTGGGTGGAGAAATAAGGTGGAGAAAAATGGATAATAAAAAATGTTGATGGAGAAGATATAATTAAAAAAAGTAAGTGGAAAAATTAGAAAAGTTGATATATAAAATTAATATGGAAATGATGTGGAAAAAGTAAATAAAAAAGGTAGATGATGTGGAGGGTGAGGTGGATGGTGATGTGGAGAATGAGGTGTGATAAGAAAAGATGGGTGGTGAGGAAGTAAAAAAGTGAGATTATTTTGGGCCATTGGATTAAGTGTTTAAAAGAAAATTTGGGGGTGCAAAAAGTAAAATAAATAGTATTTTTCATTTTGTTTTTTTTTGTATTATTTTTTTTTTGATGAATTATATTTATCCGGACGAAATTGGGTGTTGACAAGCACACTTGAAAAGATTCTGTGCAAACACACGAGTTTTAATCGATTCACCCCATAATGTAATCGACTTAAAACTGATGTTTTGTCACATATTTAAAGTTCAACTAAAGTGCATGTGGTTTTCCTTTTCCAAAAACATATGTCATGCATACACATATAAAATCACATATTTAACACATTGATATGCAATGAACAACACAATCATGTTCTCATATTTGCTCATACAGATTTAACACAGTAAAGAACAACATATAACATGTAAACACAGAACATGCACAAAATATACATGTTTTATTATGTGTTGTCATCATAAAAAACACAGATATTTCTGAGATTGGGTTAAGCAAAACATGTGCTCCCCTATCAACAATCTCGACATATTGTTTAAAATATCAACTTAGGGTGTTGAAAAGATTAGTCTTATCCCTGTCTGAACTTAAAATATCAGTCTTACCCCTACTTGAGCTAAAATGACAAGCTTTGTTGGGCGCTAAAAAGATCAATCTTACCTATATCCAAGTATTTGGCACTGAAAAAATCAGTTTAGGATGCTGGAAAAATTAGTCTTACTCCATACAAGTTGAAAAGATAAAGTTTATTGGGTATTGAAAAAATCAATTTTATTCAAGATTGTCAAACTAAACTCGTAAGAGTCCATGAAAACTTATATTCTAATTTAAATAAGTTAACAAAACTAAATAAATTCAAATGCATAACTTCATAAAAATATTGTACATAGAAATATTTAAAACATAAATTGAAATGTTAAAGTCTCTATGTCTAATCCTCTAATTCTCTAATAATTAATGACATCATCATCATCTATGTTAGCATCTTCATCCAACTCTTCCTCTAATGAATGTTGTGCATCCTTATTATCCCCAAATGTTATGTTATCAAAATCAAGAGTATTTATAGCAGTATCTCTTGCTGCTCCATCTAAGTGAACATTTTCACCATTATTTTCACCTTCAACTTGCTCAATCTCACCAACATCATTTGTCTCTTCAATTATCCATTCATCATCTGATTCAATGTCATCAAATGGAAAAACAACAATTTTTTGAATTTGTCTACTTTTCAACTTGTAGTTATACACCATAAAAACTAAATCATTAATCTTTTTTTTATGCAAACGATTCCTTCTCTTTGTATGAACCTAAAATGAAATATAATATTTTTAGTGAAGATATAAACATAAAAAAGAAAATTTATAAATAATTTAAATTACCATTTCAAATGAGCTCCAATTATGCTCACATCCAGAAGAACTATAAGTCAAGCTTAGAATTCGAATAGTAAATCTCTTTAACTCCTGAGTTTCATCACCAAACATGTCCCACCATTCTCTAGGATTTAACTCTTTCCTACACTCCTTTACATATTCCATTCCAAAAAGTCCTCTAGGATAATTAAATTCAACAATCTGTAAATTAATTTTTCTTCTTTTTGTCATATCTAGTACCAATCTTCTCATTCACATATATAATTTTTATTTCACCTCTCCACCATCATCATATCTAAAGTTAGGTTCATAGTGGAAATGAGGGTTCAGAAAATAGACAACTACATGCAAAGGCCTATGAAATTGATTATCCCATTCAGCATCAATTATTCTCTAAACCTCTTCATAACTACATATAATTACCAAACTAATTATGCTATCTCAGAAATAATTTCATACATAATAAGTAATTAAACTTTGAATGAGTAAAAGTTTGACAATTTACCTTTTTTGGATATTGTTAAAGTTGGACTTAATCTTCTCTTTTGCACAATCCATATCTTCATAAATAAAACTCATTGTGGGTTTTAAATCTGAGTCCACTAATTTTAAGACCACCATAAGAGGGGCAACAAATTTTAGGCATGTGGAGACATTCTTCCAAAACTAACTATTTAACCACATGTTCTACTTTTCTCCCCTCTTGTGAAGTTCCAAACTTGCTTGTCTTCTACTCCTCAAAGCTAAATATGGTCAACAATGATGCCTTCAATTAATGAAGACAAGCAAGAGTTAAATAAGTCATTGCAAATCTAGTCACACCCGGTCTTATCAAGTCTCTACCTTTAGTGAACTTTTTTGACAAGGAAATCAATATTAATCTTCCATAAATGTAAGTGGTAATCTTTCTTCCCTTCTTAATTGTCAATTCATAGACCTTTAAATTTTCTTCAAAATCTTCAAATATCAAATCAATGCAATGTGTTGTGCATGGAGTCCAATACAATTTTTCACTCTTTTGCATCAACAACTCTCCAGCTGCCTTGAAATTTGCAACATTATCAATGCCAACTTAAACAACATTTTCTTCTCCAACAAACTCGATAACATCATCTAACATTTTGAAAAACTTCATCAGTTGTTTTTTATATGTTTAAAGTGTTAAGTGAATAAAGAAAAATCGTCCCTTTAAGTCTATTCACCAAAAAGTTGCAAATAAAACGTCTTTTTCTATCTGTCCAACCATCAAACATAATTGTACATCCATTCTCTTCCACTCCTCCTTATAATCCGCAAGGATTGCTTATGTTTTATTCACAACTTGTTTCAAGAGCTTCTATCTAATGTCACACATTTTTGCAAATGCTCCATTTCTAGTTACATTAAAAGGAATGACATTGGTGTAAAAGAGTTTAGCCACTTGAGCATCAACTTCTTCTTTGTATCATTTTTTCATCATTTGAGTTATAGTTGCTTGGACTCCCCTTTACTTGTAGTAGGAACTTTTTGTTTTCCTTTAAAATCGAATACCCTATGTCCTTCTTCAACACTCTCACTTTCTTCCTCGTCTTCACCGATATTTAACTTTCTTTTCTTTGATGAAGCATTCTTAGCTTCAACAACTATTTTTATCATCAAATTTTTTATTTCATCCAAAACAGAAGCATTCAGAATCCTCCTTGGCTTCAACAAGATGATGTTTAAATCTAAATATACCTCCACTCACAATCTTTGAACAATAGTTACATTTAACTTTTCTTCAATTACCGTTAATATCAAACTCATGTTTCCATCCAATATCAGATCGATTTCCCGTACCATTATTACTTCTACTTTTAACGGTTGAAGATCCAGTTGGATTAATTTCCATTGAATTTGTTGCATTTCCAGACATAATGCTCTAAATTTTTCACTGAAGAAACAATGGAAAAAAACAACATTGCTTAGTACCAATAGTGATTTACATTTCTTTAATTAAATGAGGATTCATTTATATAATAAAAGAACAATGGTAAAGATAGTGGTCATGTTTATTTTTTATAATGAAATCAGTGGTATTACTCATCGTTTTCAGCCATGAATGTGAAAGAACATTAGTTCATTTATATAATAAAAGCACAATGGTTTGTTTATATCATAAAATCACAGTGGTTCATTTATATAATAAAAGCAAGTTGCAGGCCAGTGGTCACAAGCTATTAAAATGAAATTTATTTTACTCACCACCACACACGCGAATGACGCAACACGAGGAACTACGGCGACGAGCACAACAACGAATGGAACACGATCACGAGCAAAACGAACAGCGAGCGGACAAACTGCGACTGCGAGCCAACGAAGTGTGACCATGAAACGCAACAATGACTTAATGGAACGCGATAATGATGGCAAAGGAGAAGGCCGTAGGTAGAGGCCCACGACAACGAACCCAATGGTGGAGAAAAACACAATGAAAATGAAGAAAAACAATGTTGGAGCCTAATAAGGTCATTAAACCCTAAACTCAAAACGACTTCCCCTTTTCTCGTTTGTCCCTATTTTAAACTCGTAAAATTGCTCCAAAATCGCGATTTTACACAATCCCATTGAGTCTAGTTACGATTCCACTGAGTTTGCTTCTGAGTTAACTTGAAAACCAGGATTGGAAACGCAAACTCATCCCAGTTAATGAGTTAACTCATGAGTTTGATAACCTTGGTCTTACCCCTATTTAAGCGGAAAAGATAAGACAATTTAAGATAATTCGTGGGTAGTTCTATTTAGCTAGATACACCTTGCTCCCAACAAACTTGGTAATGAAAGCATATTATATTGCAAACACAATATTAAATCAAGACCTCGTTAAAAAACCTTATTGCGTTTTGGGAAGAAAAAAAGATTGTCAAGTTATTTTATTAAATTAGAAAATCATTATCTCGATCAACTAGGAAGGTATAAATTGACATAATAACATTTCAAATAAAATAAAATTGAGGGTTTGAGGCGTTACATGTTCTCGGAGTGTCTCCTCCATCCAAAGTCTTCAACATGTAAGCTCCTAATTCGAGCAACTTTTTTATGTGATATGGCCACACCCATTTACATGAAAGCTTGTTTTACACGATTTGTTGCACAGATGGTCCTTCCTACTGTTACTCATGATATTCCTGGTGATCATAGATTCTTTATTGAGTGTGATAGGGAACAAATTTTACCATTTCTCCATGGTGAGCGCCAATTTGTTTTGGTAAAAGGTTATAGGTCTTAAACTGAAAACAAAAAGAGTAGCCTAATTGTCACATATAAGCATCATTTTAGTGACATCTCCAAATTGTAATTCTTTAAGCAATTGCTTAAGTCAAACAAACTCACAAGGGACTGAGGCAATAACTATATATTCTGCTTTTTCACTAGATCTTGCCACAACACTTTGTTTCTTTCTTTTCCAAGAGATCAAGTTACCACCAATGGAGACATAATATATGGATGTAGACATTCTATCAGAAGGAGATCCTGCCCAATCAGCATGAAAATAACAAATCACTCTTGTATGAATAATTGCATTCCAATGATCTTCAAGCGGGGAATTAAAGAATTGGCTTACCACACTAACTGCAAAGGAAATGTCAAGATGAGTAACTATAAGATAATTCAATTTTCCAACTAGTCTTTTATATTTCTATGGGTCTAAAATAGGCTCCTCCTTTTTTAATAGAAGTTTAGTATTAGGATTCATGGGTGAGTCTACATATTTTGAATTCATCAACAGAATTTCCTCCAAAATATCTATTGCATACTTTCTTTGAGATATAATAATACCATCGTTGGATTGTGTCACCTCAATACCCAAGAAATCTCTAAGTTTGTCAAGATCTTTGCTCTGAAATGGTTGGAAAGATATTGTTTCATTTAAGAGATGCCATGATTTTCATTGCTTGTAAGAACAATGTCATCAACACTTGAGTGACGGTAAAAGAGTGAATGATCTACCTCACGCCGAGTCATACCAAATTGTTGAACAATGTTACTAAATTTTTCAAATCAAGCACTAGGAGATTGTTTTAGGTCATACAAGGATTTGCGAAGACGACATACCAACCCAGAAAAATCCTTTTAAGCAATAAATCCTAGAGGTTACTCCATATAAATCTCTTCTTACAAATCTCCATTAAGTCATGCATTTTTAACATCCAGTTGATAAAGAGGTCATTGTTGAAGAGTTGTCATTGCTATAAATAAACGAACAAAAACCATATTTGCCACTAGAGAAAAAGTATCACTATAATCCAATCCAAAAATTTGTGTGTAACCTTTGACCACAACACGAACTTTTAGGTGATCAATAGTTTCATCAGTACCAACTTTGGTAGTAAGAACCCACCTACAACCAACAAAAAATTTTCCATACAGTAATGGGACAAGACAGTATTTGGAACAAATCCTCGATGTTGCTCCAAATAAATCTTTTCTTCCGTTAAAGAATGCATTTTTGACATTTGATGAAATTTCTTATCTAGTACGGTAATACCTCCCAACTAATTAACAGATTCAGTCAGTTTTTACAAATATTAGGAAAATATTTTCTATTCCTGATTTTAGATATAATTAAATTAATTATCTTATAAAATATCTAATAAATTATTAACAGAATTTTGCCTAATTTCCAATTGAACCCTTATGCTTTTGTTTATTTGACCGAATTTGACTGTTTGATTGTCTGTCGAGGGAGTGTCACATGACAAATTCTCTCTTTTACCCAAAATTAGGGTTTCCATGCTACAATGGAGTGGTTATACGAAACTGTTCAACATGAATATGATTTTGACTAGAGGTGAAGGAGATGATTTGGCCTCATGTGGCGAAGAAGTCGATCTATGGTGGTCGAATAGGTCTGGATTATCGTTTGTGGTGGAGGCTCGTAGTGGCTCGCGATTTCCATCTCCTTCATGGTTACTGAAGTGTGGGTTTTGATTTGCATTTGGGTGTTGAAGCGTGATGCATTGGTTTGTGATTAGGGTTTTGATGCTGGAAACAAAGTTGTTGTGATTTGGGTGGCGAGACATTAACATTGTTATGGTTTGCAGGTGCAATGTTGTGCGTGGTGGATGGCATAGAGGAGGCCATGGTGATTACGGGGACCTAATGGTTGTTAGAGTTTCTGGTTGGTGAGAGGTTGAAGATGATGACGTAACAACATTTGGTTGGTTTGTTTTTGTGTGTTAAAATGTTGTAACGTAACATGTGGTTGAACAAATATTTAAGAAGAGGATTGCCACTGTCGTAAAGATTAGATTTTCTTTCATATTTGAAACAAAAATTCTATAATTAAAAGCTAAGAATGTAGAATAAATATTTTTAAAAAAATTTGTTAAATGAGGTCTTATTGTTGGAAAGCTTAAACCAATTTATTTTCATATTTTTAGTAAAAAAAATTAATTTTAAATGCGTCACTAAACATTAAAATATTAAAAAAGATGTATACGACTAAATATTTTTTTAAATATTTTTATTTCATAAACTTAATAAGTTTAATCATAAAAAATTATATTTAAATCAATCTTTTTAAGCATAAAAGTTGAATAACAAATTTAAAATTAAAACTTAAACGAGGAGATGTAAATATACATGACAAATATCTCATATTCGTTAAAAGGATGTTAGTTTAGATTTGTTTACGAAAAAGTTTAATTATTGTTAAATTAAATGTATAATAATTACAAAAAATGAAATAAGACAAAAAGGACATTTTAATAAAATCTGGTTTATTTCAAGAAAAATAATAAATTAATTATCACCCTGAACCCAATCAGGTCAATTTTCTTGTCAGAATTGGTGATTTATATTTTAGTTTTGTTCTTTTTTGTTGCCATGTTTAGTGTTGAGTGAAGGAATGGTGTTTAAGGGGAAAAAAATAAGTGTAGAGAGGAGAAAGGGGCAGAGACAATGCAAAATTTCATATCAAGATCCCCAGTATAAGCAACCTTTGCACTATCTACAAAAGAACATCTTCTCATGGAAAGAAATAGAAATATGGAAGAACCGTACCTTAATCTCCTATACAATTGTGTTGAATCACCCTAAAACTGATCAAAGCAACAAACAAAATATAATAAAAATGGGCATTATAGACAGTCAATATCCTTCAACATTAGCTCTCCTACACATTGAGGATTGACTTCCGGCTTTCCGGCCTAACATGGTCGTCCATGGAGAAAGTGGAGGAACAAGCGCCAAGAGGAAGATGCAGTGTGGGCACAGCACACCATCTTGGAGATGAAACAGATGGTCTGGTAACTGGTGCTGTTGAGGGAGAGAAACTTAGTGTAGGAGTAAGACATTTGACACCATTAAGACTCGGTGATCTTGACATTTGTTTTGCTGGCTCTTGCAGTGGGAACCAACATGAGTACTTCATATCTTGAACCACTTTGAGATGCTCAACAATGGTTCTCATGGGGGGTCTTTCTGATGGCTCCTTTTGGAGGCATCTTTGTGCAATGTCAGCTACTGCTCTTGCTGCCTTGGGAGGATATCGACCTTTAAGTTGAGGATCCATAATCAACGACAGTCGAAAATCATCGGCCAGGAAAGGCCGGCTCCACTTCACCAAGTTCCTCTCTTCCTTGGGGTGATGACTATCCACATTCTTTCTGCCAGTAAGAAGCTCCAAAAGAATAATTCCAAAACCCCAAACATAGCTCTTTGGAGTAAGAATTCCTCTTTCCAGTGTCTCCACAGACAGGTTTCCAACAGCCTGTACAATAATAAATTCAAGAACCAAATAAATTATGGAATAAATACTGTTACATGTCAAAAAAGAAGATTCAAAGCGAGAAAATGTCAGATGAATAGTTCATGATTTATAATAATACACATACAGCATTTTATAGAGTAAATGAACTTACACATGTACTGCTGGAAATCTCTTCCTCAGGAATTCGTCCCACACAACCATACCCAGAAAGTTTTGCACTGAAATCTTTGTCAATCTGTATGTTGGCTGCCGAAAATTCATTATACATTGCCTACAATTAATTCACAGAGGTTCGTCAGCAGAGATATAAATGTACAAGGAACATAGAAAAATATTCTCATAATATAATTGTACTCCAATATTAAGAAATAGCTCGAGTCCAACAGCATTTAATGTGGTCTAAAAGCCACAAGTAAAGAAGGGAGAAAAACAGTGCAGACATGAGCACGGAAAGCTGCTTCAGTTTTGAATATAAGACATACACTTTACACCCACTTAAGCAAAAACAGAAAATTTATTACCTGGAAAGGCCCTTCTTCATGCAAGAAAGTAAGACCTTGTGCAGCGCATATGGCAACTTTCATTCGTGAGTTCCAATCAATTGAATGGCCATCAGATCTTCCAAACAACTGTTGGTCCAAGCTTCCATGGTATAGCCTCTGATAAACCAACATCCTTGGTTCAGAACCATCACGGGCATGAAATCCTAGCAATTTACAGAGGTTTGGATGTTGCAAAGATGCAAGGGTATTGACATCATTTATGAATTCCTTCAATCCCTGCAAGATACATTACAGTCACATAGACCATGTCAGAAAGTTCTCAGCTGCTTTCAAACTTTTGTCTTGGGCCAAAATTCATAAACCTCTCGATGCAATACTAACAATAATTCATATTTACGTTTGGAACAGTAAAAGGGAAATTTTTTACAACTTTCCTCGTTTGATTTCAAAAATGGTTTGAAAACATTCAAATGTGCTGTGAGAAGTAACAGAGGAAGAAGGACAGCAAGAAGAACAAGGTTTAGAACCAGATGACAGCAGTTGACAAACCTAAACTCTTTCATGCCCCTCTTAAAATGGGTTTCAAAAGGCATAACAATCTTCTGTTGACTCTAGCCATTTTAAGATAAGACCTCGTTACTTCTCTATATATAGAAACAGAAGCATCATATATAATTGATGATAAAACATCATTGTACTAGGCATGAGGATACCATCAAGAGATGAGAGTAATAATGCAGAATGAAGAAAAGTACCTGTGTTGATGAATGAAGGCGAGTGACAGTGGCTTCAAACTTCTTTGCACTTGAAGCATCATCACCAAATGAAGCGCTATATATGGTAGAAGAAAGACATTCAGACATGCATCGATCTGAAGAGAAGTTGTGACAAGCAGCAGAAATCTCCTCAAACGGTAAGTTTCTAAGCAACCCGGTAGGTGGAAGAGGCAAAGGTCCGCAGACATATACAGGAGCAGTAGCCATTCCCAACTTAGTGCTGATCTTAGCCTTCAATGCAGCACCACCACCTTGACGAGATGGAAGAGGCAAAGGTTGTGAATTAGTTGAACAATGATCCTTCACCAATCCAACTCGGTGTTTTGACTCTTCTTGTTCCTCATACTCAACCGAGGCCAAAGCATCCTGTTCTGCAACATCAGGACCATACACAGAACCACTAACTATTCCTGACTTAAAGCTTCCAGTAGCTTTCAATTCACCACCACCCTGGTGTGAAGGAAGTGGTAAAGGTAGTGGATTAGATGAATGCTGCCCCTTCAGTGATCCAACATTGTATCTTGAATCCTCTTGATCCTCGAACTCGACTGTGGTAAGAGTATTTTGTGTGGCCACATCAAGAGCTGATGGAGCAGATAATGTCCGTGTTCTGGGATTGGTAACTTTATTAATGGGGTGAGTGGATTTCACTCTATTCCTAAAACTAGAGGGTGCAGAATGCAGGGAACGAGTATGAATTTGAGGTTCAGGAAGTACTGTAGGAACATGTTCAATATGGCTCACACATTTTGTGTATCGGATTTTATTGATCTTTTCCTTCTTGTATTTCAGAACAGTGAAACACCCCATCTTCTGTACAGAATTCAGTTGTTGAATAAAATTGCCTTTGCTGCAAAAGAAAAGGCCTAAACAAAGTTAATAGAACCTCAATGGTATCATAGAATTCCCACATAAAGAGCTACCTTCAATTTCAAAATAGATCCAAGAAGAAATGTGTATTTAGATTTGTTTTTCATTTTATTTAGATTCTCTAGTGATCAGACAACTTGAAACAATGAAATGAATACAAACAGCAATCTCCCATTTCCCCACATTTTCATTTCCATTTTTCTTTCCCCCCATCTCAGTTCTCATCAATCTCATTCTTTGCTCTCAGAGACCATTATTACTGGTCAATGATTGCAGATAAAATGTAAACGTACAGCAGTAGACATCATAAGAATGGATGAACTGGTCCCCAAACAAATCTCCTGTGCTGTACATACTTGTGTTGCGTCAAGCACACTCCCAAAACAGAGCAATTAATCACTTCATTTTTCCTATGTCATTGGTCAATCTTCACAGTAAATATCATAAATGCTTTGTTGCTAATAAACCAAACTACTCTGTTATATGGAGTTATAAACTCCATGCACCCAATTATTCTCAGAAAATAGCAAGATACCCACAAATTGTCACTCATTCTACTACAGGAAAATCAATCCAGATCCATAACACGAAACAAATCTCAAAAACAACTTCCACAGATTTCAAAACAACTTTCAAGGCCCTGAGATTTCAACCCCAATAGAAATAGCCAAAAACAAACCCCACGCCACCCCACCCCAGAAAAAACAAAGAAAAGGCAATGATTCCATGATTCAACTAAAAAACTAAAGAAAAACTGCTAATGAATCAAACAAAAACACAATCAAAGCAATGCTTTTAAGATTAAAAGGGAAAAAAAAGTGACCTACCAAGAAAGTTTGAAACACAAGAGGATTCAAATCATGAGAATATAGAAAACGAAAAGGAGGGAAGTTGAGAGAGGTATGAGATAGAAGCTCATGCAACTCAGAGTGAAACTAAAAATGGGTAGAAGATGTGGTTGTGCTTGGACCACGAAGAAAGGCTTATGAAGTCAAAGAATGTGAGCAGAACGGAAAAGCTGAGAGGTGGGAAGTGATGTTTCTTTGAAAATGAAGAGTACGTATGTGGAAATTTGGAATGGTAAAAAACAGAGAATTGGTCTCAAACTGGTGGGGAAATCAATGAGTGGTCAAAATGAAAGTGTTCAATTCTATGACCCTTTTTTTTATGGAATTAATTCAACACAAATCTTCATTCACATCACACTTTCTAATATCTTCTCAACACATTTTTTCTTTTACTGTCTATTAAAATTCATAATCATAACAGATTTCTCTAATGATCACTTTTTTTTTTAATAATTTTAACTAAACATAATGATTCTGATATATACATTTATTAAATAATTTTTTTATCTTCTTTTTATTGTATTATACATCCTATAACCTAATAAACTTTTTTTTTCAAAATGCATATGAGGTATATTTTACTTTAACTAATGATAGAATTTGCATAAGAAAGAATGTGTTGAGAAACTGAAAAATAATTTACTTTAATAATATTTTATTATTTTTACAGCTCCCGTAATATTCTATTAGTAAATTTATGTTTTTTACTGTAATAAAACTGTTTTTTATTCGTAGAACCTTTTTTAATTGAAGATGTTAAACCCGTCAGATAGAATCTTTTTAATGCTATATCTATTCTATATTTGGATTTTTCAAAAGAATCTCATTAAAAAACTACAACTATTTATGTTGGAATATACATACATACATATATATATATATATATATATATATATATATATATATATATATATATATATATATATATATATATATATATATATATATTTTAATAACGCAAAAGGACAAAAATATTTGAGAGAGAAGAAAATTAAAAAATTTTAAATAATAGTTATTTTTAAATATAAAATCGCATAATTAAATTTAATTTTAATATCTAGACGTAGTTATTTGATGAATAAACTCATATATATATATATATATATATATATATATATATATAACATACATATATATATATATATATATATATATAGTTTTTATAATAAACTTTTATAAACAAAGTTATGATATTGAGTGATTAATATATTTTTTACTTTCACCTAAATATCTTATAGTTTAACTTTATTGTCAAACATCTCCTACTTCTAATTAATTAAAGAAACAATAACTATAATTATCACATCACGTTAGATAAAAATCAAAAAACAAAATGCTTAAATAAAAATAAATTTTATTTTAATTATTTAAGAAAATAAAAACATTCAACAAAGACTCGTTTGAAAATATTCGATGTTACATAAGTTATTTAAACATGTAATATAATAATACTGTAAAACTCCCTTATATTTTTTTAATTTTGTTGTTACATGGCGTTCTATATTTAATATTAGATATATGATAAAAAAATTGTAGCTGCCAAATTTGGTTCCATGCATTGGAAATGTGTTCGAATGGGCGTGACCGTTCGTCAAAGCCGTTTTTAACATTCCACAGATCGAACTTGCTTTTAATTTTGACTAATTCTTTTCTTTCGTTTGACCGTGAAGAATGAGTTCAAACTATTTCAATTTATCTTACATTTTCTTCCATTTTTTTTACACAAATAACACATTCCTAATTTTTTTAATAAATTCAAACTACAAATTATCAAAGTTGGGGTTAAGTAGTAGTAAACTAATAATTTTGAAATTAAAATTATACATTGTGAAATAAATTAAAAATTTTAATTCTCCTTCTAGCATCTCTATATAGTGATCTAACATTGATACTCTAACTTGGACCTAATTTTTAGGCATACCTATGTTTCTTTCAATTATATCCCCTAATCCCTAAAAAAACTATAAAAAAAAAATAGTATTAAAGATTTGGTTGATGGAATGAGAAACTAGTTTTATCTTTTATCTTTTTAAATGTGTTATTAATGAAAAAAAGTTCTTGTCAATTTCTTTTAAAATTAATCTCCATAAAAAATAATTAATTATTGTTTCTATTTTTCCTTTTTAAATATAACTACATAATTCAAACTCGACCCTTATTTTAAGAAAATTTATTTATATTAATTTTAAAAAATGTAACGGAATAGAAAAAAGAGAATTTACTTAAAAGGTAAAAGAGGTAAAATGTGAAAAAGTATTTTTTGTATGAAAAAAAACTGTTTCGTTATTTACAGAATTCGGCATTTCCAACGAAGTGCGTGCACCAGCACAGTCAAAGATTGAAATTTGATTTGATTTAATTAATTAATTAGTTAAATAAAAATAATAAAAAATGATTCCAACTAGACCCGTGAAGGAAGCTTGACCTTTGACTCAAACCACGTGAGAGTTGTGAATTTCTTATTCCACTTTTTTTGGTAGAGAAAGTTGTGAATACCATTTGTTGAATAAGAAAATATTTATTTGTAATTTTTCTCTATTTTAGATTGTGTTCCTAGTTTTGGTCCTTCTTCTATTATTTTAGTTCCATATTTTGGAAATTCTTATTTTAGTTTAAGTTAAATTTCGCAAGTGTTTATTTTTAAATTTTATGTTTTAATTAATTGAAGTATTTGTTTGTTGTATTTTAAATGAATATGTTAGATTCAAGACCTAATTAAATAAAAATAAATAAATGTAGACGAAATTTGAATTGAATTAAAATGTTATTTAAAAAAATGCAGAAACAAAAATCATAAAAAAATGAAAGAGATATATAGTGAATCAATAATTTACGGGGATTAAAATTACAATTTAACAAAGAAAAAAACTGAGACGGTTTTGGAATAAGTTTTCATGCCATTTTTATCTCAAATTATTCAAAGAAAATTATTTATTGATCTTTGGAATTAATAGATCTAAGGTTATTCATTTTTTTTTGTCTACAAAACATCTTTATAAATATTCTTACAAAACCGAAAATGTATTTTAAAAAGTTTCCAAATGCTTTTAATCATTAATCTTTAAAATGTCCGTTCTCTATGTGATAAAAGAGGATTGTATTTATAAAAGATATTTCAACCTCAAATATGTTTTATGTCACTAAACAATAAATTATAATTTGTAAAATCTCATTTTAATAGTATAAAATTATCAAAAATGAAACCTTAAATAGATAATAAAAGAACTATTATATAAAACAAACCTTGTTCAAAAAAGAGATCAACTTCTGTAAAACTATCTAACAACTCATCTGTTTCTTCCACATCTCTAGTTGAAACAACTGAAAAGGTGAATCCCTAAGCTCACACCATTAAGTGATCATCACAATAGAGAAACAACATACAAAGACAAACACGGAAAAACAAGGGTAAGCTAGATAGAAAATAATACATCATAAATTTAAAGCATTTCATATAAGAATCATGTATAATTTAATTCAATCAAAACATCTTAACATGAAAAGACCTAAACCAACTGTCCGGACTTAGAATGATTGCCAAGCTATGGAGAGTCGTGAACTCGTGGTGACCTCTACTTCTTTGCAAAACCATTGCCAATGGTTTTCACCCTACCATACTCACGAGGTTAGTCCGTTATCCCTCACCTTGGATCATACAAGAAGCACCCAAGACTAGGACCTCCTGCTACTCCTCACGATATGGATAATCTTTTCTACGTGAGAGTGAAAGACCATTGGAGTTTCAGGATAGCCACCAAAACTGAGCTTTCTGCAATCATTCTAAACTTACACAGGGCACCACCATGTAACCTCTCCGTGAGGATCATGGAATTACGTCCATCAACCATACTTTGAAACCACATACTTTCATTTGTAACAAAACTCAGATCATGATCAATCATATAACTTAATACACATTCATACATGCTTCATTTAAATCAACTAGAACAAAGAATTAAAGAGTAGACTAAAACCTAAACCATTCACTCAACGCACCCTCTCGCATAGCGAAACTAGAGCTTTCTCGCACAACGACCCAATCTCGTTGTGCGAATAAACTTCGAGTAGTACCAGACCTCAACCCCTTCGCATACCACCCAAATCGCTATGCAAAAGTCTAGGCAGTGGCCCAGACCCCCTAAACACTCGCTATGCGCCACCTTTCGCTATTCGAATTAATTTGGTAGTGACCCCAGACCACCTCCAGTCGCTTAGCTAAATGATTCGCTGTGCGAATCATCAAACAGAGAGCAAACCCCATAGCTATTCGCACAACGCACCCTCTCGCTATGCGAATTGCTTAAACATAGAGCAACTATCCAAAACCATTCACTGTGAGAATCCATTCGCACAACGAGTTTGCATAATTCTGCAGCACGAATTCTGTAGAATTAAGCAACTCAACCCAAGTTTACCAATTCTAACTATTTTTCCCAACTTCTAGTACTCCTAATTTGTATTATATACCTAATTGGACTTGCTAAACATTTCTAAACCTTCCTACCATCAATCTAAATATTTTATGAACCAATTTTTACTTCAAAACTTACAATTCAACAACCTAAGGACCCAATTCATGATTTATCACTTTTGACACATTTTTCAGCAGGGTAAGACTTCAAACAAGTCACATTTGACTCTCAAACTATCCCAACAGACCAATCATGTATCTAACCCCAAATTCTCAATTTCACTACACCACTTCATCAAAACTAACTTAAACCAAGACAAGAATTGAATATATTCCTAACCACTCATAACATCACAGATTTCTAAGCTATAAACATCCAATAATAGAGCAACCATCACTTCATACAATTCAAAATCTCAGTTCATCATTCCATACTAAAAACAATCAAATTACATCATATTTATTTACCCTAAAACATGATTTCAGCTCAACCAGTTCCACAATCATATTCTCAGCAAGATACACAATTAACTACAATTTAAAGACGTTTCTATCTTCCCTTACCTCGACTCAATAGCTCCAAAACCTCTAAACGATCCACAAATTTCTTGCAGCACAAGGAACTTCTAAAAAACCTACAAATCACCTATTGATGATTGGAGACCAACCTTAGAACTACAAACAGACCAATAATCAAGGAAAACAATCACTTGATACATGCAAAACATAAATGCTTTACCAAATCAAGAGCCCTAAAATACCAAAGAAAGGAGTTTCTAACTTACTTTCTCTTAACAACAAATTGATCAGATAGAATGTAAACCTTGACACCGTGATCGTATAGGCTCTTCATGATTGTTGAAGAGATGATCCAAAAGTGAGAAAGGTTAGAGATGGAAGAGACCTCTAGAAAAGTAGTTTCTATAGAGATGATACGTTTTAAAATAATGAAACTCGTTTATAACAAAACTATTTATAATAAAATCGTTTAATATTAAAATAATCGAGTCTCACTATTTTTAAACTACCACTCCTTTCTAAAATACCATTTTTTAGGGTTTCACATAATTAATGAAAGCATAATCAATTTATTTAATAAAATACACTATAAATAATTATAGTTTATAAGTTTTTCTTATATAGATAGGCCTAGGTCCATTGATCCAAATACATGTCTCATAAATTGTGGTTGTTAATCATGGTAACTAATAACTAAGTATCATATACGCACTAGACAAACAGAAATGAGCCAAGACCTACGTGTGCTTGTCCAAAAACAAAATCTATACTAATATGATCCCGATGTACTTAACCATATGCAATGCGATAAATATTGAAAGAATTCTAAATATTGAAAAAAAAGTAGATTTAATTTTTTTTAACATCAACGATCAAACTATTGAATATTTTTAAACAAAAAAAACTATCCATTTAATACATATTGAAAGAGTTCTAAATATTGAAAGAAAAAAGTAGATTAATTTTTTTTTAATATCAACTCTTAAATTATGAAACCATTGAATATTTAAAAAAAAAAATCTATTTTATTTAATTAAATATATTTACCAAAATTAAGTTTTACTTATTGTGTGTTTTATTAATGTTTTTACATAAACAGATTGAGGAATGTTATAATAAAATCATTTAATAATTTAATTAGTTTATACTAATTTAATATGATGAAGTTCTAAATCTAATTCAACCGTATTATTTTGTCTGAAAAGTCAGACTAACTGGATTGATTCAGTGTACCTATATCTTTACCGTACAAGCTATCAACCAAATTGCTTCATATTTTTTTTTCATTTTTATGCAACTTGTCTTAAAAATCAGCAACTTCTTGATGAGTATTCATAAACTTACTAGTCAATTATTTTCGTTTAGCACATTTCATTTCTTTAAAGCAGGATTAATTCGTCATCGAAGTATCTAAAGCGAAACAACATGAACAATAAACAAATTAAGCAATAATAGATTGACTTATTTTTGTCATATTTAATTATTAGTTGATAAGGTAAAATATACTTTAATTTCTTATTATTTTATTAATGTATCTTAATTAGTCTAACCTAACAAGATGAAGATCGAATCAAGTGAATTAATGAATTGAATAATTTGAATCACCTTAAGTTTATAGGTGTAACATCCAAATTAATATAACCTCATCTATTAATTTTAGGCATTTCAAAACTTGGTATTAAACATACATATAGTCATGGTACAATATTTCTCATAATCAACATTGTAACATCCCAAAATACAGTAATTACCATAAATTAGAATTAATTACAATTAACAGTAATCAGTGCAGTATTTACAATTAACAGAGTTCAAAAAGCCAAACGGATTAAAGTACAACGTTTCAATATACAAATCAAAAGCAGCGAACGCTAATAACGAACGGTTTTACAAAATATTTAACCGAACGTTCAAAAATACAATCCGTAAATACCAACAGCTAAGACTAAACGAGCGCTCTATGCCTTGGCCTTAACCTCTACTTCAACCAGATTAGCATCTTCCAAATTTTCTTCTTCCAGCATTTCTTCAAGAGACGAACCACCATCTGCTCACATCCACACGGATGATCATTGCAAGACAGGACGAACGTACATGGACAATTTGACAACACAAGGAAAAACGAAAGGGTAAGCTTATAATATTTAATTCATACATCCAACATATACATTCAGCATTTCATTAACACAAACAACATACAACTTAACTAAATGTAACATAGAAATTTATATATATATATATATATATATATATATATATATATATACTAGACAGACCGTCCGGACTGTATGAACCGTGTAGCTACAGGCGTCCTTGCACCCGAGTGATGTAGTAACTGGGATACACTCAACAGCTGCCACTCAAGGTTAGCTCTATCCAAAGTACCCCTAAGGAATAGAACCTCCTGCCATTCCCACACATGACTACCCCCTTCTATGTGAAGATGAGTATCACGGAATATCAGGATGGACCAAGCCAGCATTAGCAATGACCACAGTCATACTTTACCAAATTTAGTATTTAACATATATGAGACGTTCCTCCCTGGAACGCTTGTCAAAAATCCAATATCATAATATCGCTCCATATGGCGTTCACACTGTAATTTATCATAATTCATTATCTTTTACATCTTTAGATTTAAGAGTCAAAAATGACGAACGCTTAGTCCACTGAAGAATTAGGACGAACGTCCAAATAAAGTTACTGGATACTCAAGGAAATATATAACGAATGAAATTTTCTGTTTGGTCAGTTAAATAAACTGACTCGACTTGAAGTGTACTGGTACTTAGAAAATATTTGTGATACAACTTGGACCAGATTTAATGCACAATGGAGGGTCAAAATACTTAGAATTATCTTTGAAGATATTTGCATATAGGAACCAATACCAGAAATTGAACGGGCTTAAAGAAGACGGATATTTTAATACTTGAACGAACGCTATTTCATCAAATGGTTATTCATCAGTGCGAACGCTTGGTATGAGACCTAGCGCGAATTAGAACAAACGTTCGGTATAAGACCTAGCATGATTTAGGATGGACGCTCGATATAAGACCGAGCGCTATTTAGGACGAACGCTTCGGTGTAAGACCGAGCGCTATTTAGAATGAACGTTCGGTATAAGACCGAACGTTACGTATTTTAAAGTTTAAAGTATTTATATACGGCTGAGCTGAACCGAACGCTCAGACATTCACATGGGGACGCTCGTTCTCGAGCGGAGTTCTTTCCAAATGAAAGAATTCCATTCTAAGTTATTTTCAGGAAAACCGAACGGTATAAGACCGTACGGTGACGAGCGTCAATTATCATAGGGAATGATTTAAGTTTCAGATTTCTCAACCTTAATAGATTTCCAGATTTCAACATTTCAACTTATACTTTATACTTCATATGATTTTCAAATTTATAAACTTTATAACCTTCATTTCCAAATTAATTCATATTAAACATCATCATACATATTTCATCATTTATTTAAATCCAACTATACAATGGTCATACACCGTTCATACGTATCCAAATCAACATGCATTTCAACCAACAGAAAAACATATACATTCCATACATTCAGTGCTCGTTCATGCATACTCAAATAGCCCACATACATATCTTCATAGCATACTTTCATACAACACACAGATATAAATTAAACATATAAGCTTCCCTTACCCGGATTTATAAGCAACTTTATCCTAAGTGCAAGATTGGTGGCTTCATCCAACTAACGTTTTGCTATCCTCAATATCACTTTACTCTTCCAAATCAATCTAGCCACAATAAAATCAAAGAACTTAGACTACACTCTTGCATGCAGCCAAAACGTAGTTTCTCAAGAAACCCTAGAACGAACTACTAAAGGGGACTTACCAGTTTCATCCTCTGAAACCGTTCGGTCCAGTTGGTAGCTTACGGCTGGGTGATCGTTTTCTACGGTGCTGCAGGTTGATCGGAGAAGAAGGTAAGGAGTTATCGTAGAGAGAAGGTGGTCTGGTTCTAGAGAGAAGTGGGAGAAAATGAAAGAGCTCTGAGGAAGAAGATGAGTGGTGCAGGTGAGTGGAAGGGTTTTCGAAAAATCATTTTTGTTCCTTCCAATTCCAGACGAACGAGCGTCTCGTGTGCTGACACCTGAACTCCCACTTCTGATTTCAGAAGTTTCCAACTCGACACATGGCGCCCGTGCATGCAACGTTTGGTGCGTTTTAATTACCAGGCGTAGTGACGTGGCGTGCGTGTTTAATGGTGATGTGACAGATAATTTGCAGAGTTAATTTCTAGGGTCTCACAAACATCCAACGTTTTCAAAAGAAATAAATTATATTATTTGTCAAAACAAATATTAAGGAACACAAAGTAATACAGTGATAATTCATCTTCGACTATACTTCTGAGTTGTACCAAGGCTAGGTACTTCATTTGTAGTGTCTTTTACTCACATGATATCCATGATGATAGAAAAATACACAAAGTAAGGGTAAGTAGGTATATAAAAGAAGAAGGAAAGAAAAATTATACATATCTGCATAATTAATTAAAGTCAAGGAATTCACAAACAGCTAAACCATGTGATAGAGTTGATATTTACTTGTTTTGTATAAGAACCTAGAAAATAAAGTATTAGAGTCGATAGATGTTTTAAAATAATGTGACTAAATGTTTTAAAGTTAAAATAATTCAATAAAATAAATAGAATTTCTTAAATTCGTCTTATTACTTAAAACACAAATCATCTCTATACAAATATTTCTCTGAACTTCCTCTTGCTTCTATATAAAAACTCTAACTTATCGATCATCTGTTTAATTATCAGGAAACTCCTAGGAGATCATGATAGAGTAATCTCCACATCTATCATGACTTTTGATATTATGATGCTTCAATGCTTAGTATGGTATAATTTGATGTTTCTGTTGTAATGTTTGTGTGAAATAAAACTGTAATATTGTCTGGAGTTGGTTGCAAGGGTAAAGAGTAGAGAGTTATCAAACACATTAGGTTTTAGGTAAAAAATGGAGGTTTAAGAGGTGAATTATTGAAGTCTTGGTCTAAAGTGAGAATTTATAAAGTATGACAGATATTTGGCTCTTAACTTATTTAGTATGGGAGTTAGCTACTATGTGGGCTAGAATGAAATGATAGTCATTATAGCGTGTTTATATTGTTGTTTCAAAGGTATTTTAGGGGTTTTGGTAGGCAAAAATCTAAAGGAAGTGAGTCTGATATGTAATTGAGGTTTGATGTCTCTGTCTTTAAGTAATTTAACATTGTTTTGAACCTTGAGAAAGGCATAAATCTGATGCGAGAGTGTTTTGTAGTTGATGGTTAGAGTTTATCTTGGTTTGGAGTTAATTTTAGGGATCTGGAATAGTGAGATTTCAAATTAGGAGGTCTATGACATAGAGGATGATTTGGGGTCTATCCTAGATTCATTTATGACTTGTTTGGACTCTTATTTTGCATAAATTTGAGTTAGAAGGTGTTATTTTGAGTTTGCGTCTTTTAGAGTTGTCAAATGGTTGAGTGCACCTAGTTTCGAGTTTAATGATCAAAGGAGTACTTTGCTTTAATTCTAAATATGATTTTTCATCAATTATAAGGTGCAAGAAACCCATTTGATCATTAGAACAAAGCTCAAGTGCATCAAAGGCCGGTTTTAATAGTGTGTAGTTTGTTGTCATGGGGCTCAAGCGCTCCCTAAGCCCCCTTTTTGTGCAAGCTTTGGGCTTGAGCGCCCCTTAGCCAGTTTTTGGGTTTTCAGTTTTTAGGTTGTCCTGTGTTTTTTGATGCACTGTTTTGGGTTCTTTTATGCATGTGTGATACTTTCATGAGTTCTATGAGGATATATGAAGTGGTATGTTTACTTGTTTATTGAAAGGAAAAGTTATCGAAATGAGTTCCAAGGAGGAACCTATTATTGGATGTTTTGAGTGTTGTACGTATGAATGTAGGAAGCTTAGTCTTAGGGTTCATCTTGATAATCTAATGATCATTCATTCTCAATTAGAGAGGAGTGATACATGTGGTGAGAATAGTGGGATGTTTTAGTCTTAGGTGCTTCTAGTATGGTCTAAGGTATGTAATAGACTAACCTTGTGAGTATGGTAGGGTGAAACCCATTGGCAATGACTTTGAAAAGTAGTAGAAGTCACCACAAGTGCAAGATCCATTATAGCTCGACTTTTATACTATATCTGAATGGTCAAGTCTAAGTCTGTTGCATGATTAGGATAATGTTTTGAAACTTAGGTAGATATGCACTATTTCATATGATTCAGGAATTTCTTGTTTTTAGCTACTTGGCCAAATAAGTCCACCCTAATATTAATCCATTGATAGCCCCTTTGAACCTTTAACTTCTTTTTCTTAAAGCCACTACAAAACCTTGAAAAGGAAAAGCCCATATTATCCTTTATCTTAGGATGAAAGAAAGAGCTAATGGATTGTGTTAGGAATGACTGATGAATAAAGTGTGTGGGTGAGTACCTCACCCACAAAATAATAAAAATGACAAAAGGAAGAAAAAAGTTTTATGAAAAAAAAAAGGTGTAAGGAAAAAAAATAGAGAGATAAAAAAAATAAAAATGGGAAACAAAATGTAGAAAAAGAAGGATAATTATTTTCTCAAAAAGTGAAGAAAGAAAATAATATATTTGTTTTCCAAAATCTTTGCTCCTAAATTCTTTCTTTCCAAATTTTTTAAGCTTCTATGTCCAAAAATTTTCCTACCTTTGCCTTGACCACATTACAACCTTTGAAAAGTCCTCATGATATTTGAAATGCATATTTTTGAAAAGTATGTGAATATAATCTTGCTAAGTTAAGGTAGTGTTTACGTACATGAGTATTTTGAGTGCAAACACAAGCCTAAACACTCAAGAGAGCATTGGTGAGTGAATATACATTTTAACTTGAGGGATCTCTTTCATACTTAATTTTCTGATAAATTCAAAAGATTAACTCATGTGATTAACATAGAGTTTTCCCATTCGCATGATTCATGGCAACTAGATTTAGAAATTTGATTAGTTTCCAGTGATGTTCTTTTCCTTTGGTTTAATGTTGATATGAATTTTGATCCAGAATAAAGTTTTGAAATTACTAAATGTTGGCTAGGAGTGCAAAATGATAAGTGTGGGGATGTGATGAGAGCATATTTATGCCCTCATTTAGCCTTTAATATTGGATTCTTAATTGACTTTTGTACTTTAATAGAATATTTGAATTAAGATTTGTTATAATTGGATTTATTTAGCATGAGATACAAAAACATGTTAAAAATAGCTTTTGAGTTACATAAATGTTCTTTGGATATTTTAAGGTGTGTTAGTGCAACTGCAGCTAAGTTGATCTCATTGAGGTTTGTGAAAATAAATTGGTTAAAGTTTCATAAAACCTTAAAGATAAATCCAAGAACAACAAATAATCAAGATCACAAGGAGTTAATCCAAGCATATCATGAAAAAGTGAAGAAATTTGATCAATAATTGAGAATGTACTTTGATTAGTGGTAAAAACTTTAACAAGAATTAATCAAGAATGTGCTTTGGTTAACTAGCTTTTTACTTGATATAAAAGGTAAAAGGTAGACATGATTAGACATAGTAATATTTAATTGAGAACGTACAATGGTTAAATTTAGTATGATTAATCTACAAAGTTCCCGCTTTTAATTGAGAATGTATTTTGGTTAAGAGTGAGATATCTGACTTTGGTGTTGTTTAGCGACGAAAACTCCTGCCCAGTTAGAAGTCACTGTCCAAGTTATGCCCAACGACACTACAATGTGTAATTGAGCTTTAATTAAACAATCTTGACACTTCTTAAGTTATTCCCCACTTAACAAACTTCATAATACTTTAAAATATCACACTTTTAGCTCATGAAATGCCAAATTAGTTCAATTCAAAGGTTTAACAGAGGAGTTCCTAACAATAGAAAACCAAGATTCTACAAGCATAGCCTTCACTCTCTAATATAAATTGAATCTAATAAAGCATGCATTTATCATAGTCAGTTCAATACTAAACCATTTCACCACAATAAATCAGTTCAGAATTCGACTTCAATAAATCAAATTCATAGTAAACACAACTCCACACCAAACACATGGGAATTATAAGAAAACTAATTTTCCTTACCTACTAAAGAGAACTACCGAGGTCCTTTGACACTAAGTACCCTTAATCACTATGATAAGCAAAATTTACACAAAGAAGATGCACCTCAATGATTCGATCAAACACTGATGATCCTAATTGAACAAATGTGCATTAGTGCCCCCTAAACCACACATGATACTTAATCTCTCCAACATTCGAAAACGTAAATCACTATGAAGGAGGAAAAAAAGAACTTACTTTATTCAATAATTAAATCAAATAAAAAGGTTGGCCTCGACATCTTCTATAGTGCTTTTCGATCTTCAAACATATGGGTAGAAGGTCAGATTGCTAGAGAGAAAGTAGAGGTGAGGAGAATTTTTTTCTTTCTAGAGAGATAATGGCTTTTATAAAAATGGACTTTACTTAACTGATTTTCTATTTATATTAAAGTCTTTTAATAATAAAATAATCAAATGCATCTTATAAAAGCTCTATCTCATTTAAAATAATTTTCTTGGATATTACACACTTTATCATCTTTTATAAGCTCGGGTTGTTTTGTGGATTTTGTTTGAAATTGAAACTGAAATTTTAAGCAAGTACTTGGAAAATGATTTAAAGTTTTCAAGAATTTAGATTTGATGATTTTTTATGTAATAAATTCTTGGTTTTTTATATTAAGTAATACTCCAACTTAGATATAAATTATGTAAATATATATTGAAAGCAACTTACATAAAAACTTCACATTTTTGTTATTTCTAGATGTGTCATAATAAGTACATAAAAAGGTAAAAAATATCCAAACTTTATGTCAAACTATACTTTATACCATGTAAATTTCTGTCAAACCTAGCCAAATCCGATGTAAATTTATGTTAGACTAGGGTGTGGTTCTACATAAATTTTAAATACTTATTAAGAAAAACATTTTCTTTGGGCTTCAAATAAAAATCTAAAATAAAGAAAATTATCAACACAATATAACTTTCAACTATTTCAATACAAAAACACCTACTCTATCCTACAAACAACCTAATCATAAACCTAAATTATTCTATATATGCTAGTCGAGGAAGCTTGTCCACTATTCTCTTAATTGGGTGATGTTCTACTATGACAATGGAGATTAATTGTTGATGATCCAAAACATTTAATTTACATTAGTATGAAATAATTATAAAAATAAAATATATTTTAGTCTATGTTAGAATTTGTTATCTCTGTCCAAGTGCCAATAATACCTACCAAACTATAACTTTTCATTCAATACATAAAACATTTGTTTTAGCCATAAGTCTAATTAACATAAAACATATGTTATGTTGGGATAAACTTAAATTTTAAGTTTTATTAATAATTTTGTTTAAATATTATTTTATTGGTTTTCGGCTCTAGTAATATTTAATTTTATTTGATATTTTATTTGATAGAGATAAAATAAGGATACGTAGTTATGATTTTTGATTTATCTAGGTACAATATTATTTTATGATAGATTAAACAGATTTTATTTTTAAGATAGTTGATATTTTATTTTCAGATTTTATTTTTATTCTCATAATATTGTAAGTGTCACGGTTATTTAAAGCCTTCAATTATCAATGAATAATAAGACTCAATTTCAAAAAAATATCAGAATGTGTGTATCGTGAGTTTTTCTTAACAGTGGTATCAGAGTTTTATGCTCTAAGTACCTAGAGAGAGAAAGAGAGAGAGGGGAGAGTGAAACACCGTAAGAGAAAAAGTGAGTGCTTGATTTTTTTTGGAGAGAGATGACAAAGGTTGTCAATGGTATGTGTGTGCCACAATTGACGAGAAAAACCAATTATGATAATTGATGCCTACAAATGAAGGCGTTATTGAGATCCCAAGACGTTTGGGATATGGTGGAAGACGGGTACGTTGAACCTGATGATAATGAACATCAGACGGTGGTACAAATGACAGCGTTGAAGAAAACTCATGTAAGAGATGGGTCAACATTGTACTTTATCTACAATGTAGTAGATGAGTCGGGATTCGAAAAAATTGTGAATGCTAATTCAGCAAAGGAAGCCTGGGAGATATTGGAGGTTGCGTATAAAGGTGACAACTGCATTAGACAAGTCCAAATATAAGGTCTCAGAGGAGAGTTTGAATAGTTGAAGATGGAGTCCAAAAAGCATATAACCGAGTACATAACTCGGGTGGAGAAGGTGGCCAACCAACTCGGCAGGAATGGAGAACAAATGCCATCTAGTCGGGTTGTGGGAAAAATTTTGAGATCCCTTACAAAAGATTCGAAAGTATTGTGTGCGCCATCGAAGAATCGAAGGACTTGTCGGTTCTCACAATGGATGAACTTGCTAGGTCATTAGAAGCCCACGAACAAAGGATAAGAAGTTGAGATGATCAGGTTGAACCCAACGATCAAGCATTACAGGTACAATTTGACTCAAATAAAACTCGGATTACTCAAAGTCGAGGTCTTGGTGGCAGAGGACAAGGTGGACGTGGCCGAGGTAATTTTGAGAATGATAATGAAGAGCAAACAGGTCAACAGAATTGGCGTGACCGAGGGAAAGACCAAGAAGATTTGTGAGGAGTTAAGTGTTTTAAGTGTGGCAAGTATGACAACTATGCAAATGAGTGTAGATCAATCAAGTGTGACAATTGTGGCAAGGCTGGCCATATTGAAAAGTATTGCACGACCGAGACAAAGGGGGAGAATAATCTCCTTATTGAAGATGCAAAAGAACTCTTGCTGGTAAAGAGCTCGGATGCAGTGGACATGGAAAATTCGGTCTCAATAGTGGATGAATTGATCTCGGTAAAAGGTGTGACAAATGTGGAAAAGGAACTCAAACAAAAAAAATGAAGAGATTCAACATATATGGAGGCTTCTGGATGAAGCTAATGAGATTATGAATAAATAGAGGGTTGAGTTTGAGGAGCTAAAGAAGGAGGATGTTGGAACATGCTTGAAATCAAAGACTGATGAGATTTCTACCAACTCGGTATGGTATCTAGATACTGGGGCAAGCAATCATGTGTGGAAACGAGGACTTTTTTTTATAAACTCACCAAGGTGGAGGCCAAATTTGTGTCTCTTGGAGATGACTCTAAGGTGGCCATGAAAGGGCGTGGAACAATTCGGCATATGCAGAACAATGGACAAGTTGGAGCGATTAGGGATGTTTACTATGATCCCGAGCTGAGAAGAAATATTTTAAGAATGGGTCAGATAATTGAAAAAGGTAATTCAATTTTTATGAAGGACCAGGTACTGTATTTAAAGGATAAGAATGGTCGTCTAGCAACCCAAGCAAAAGCGAAGAAGAACTGGCTGTATGAACTAGACTTGAAAATATTGGAGAGAAGGTGCTTGAAGCAAGGTATGACTAGTAAGAGCTTGATAACTCCAACTCAAATATGATTGCAAGAAGCAAACTCACTGTGAGATGATGCACATGGAAAGCCGAATGAAGGAAGAAAAAATTTAAGTTTATGAGGAAGTTTGTTGGGATAAACTTAAATTTTAGGTTTTATTAATAATTATTTTAAAATATTATTTTATTAGTTTTTGGGTCTAGTAATATTTAATTTTATTTGATAAAGATAAAATAGAGATAGGTAGTTATGATTTTTTATTTATATAGGTACAATATTATTTTATGATAGATTAAGCAGATTTTATTTTTATGATAGTTGATATTTTATTTTCAGATTTTGTTTTTATTCCCATAATATTGTAAGTGTCATGGGTATTTAAAGCCTTCAATTATCAATGAATAATAAGACTCAATTCTAGGAAAATATCAGAGTCTGTGTGTATTGTGAGTTGGGTTTTGTTGTGAAGCTAACAAAATCACCTTATAATATAATCTCCATGTATAGTTACAATGAATGAGACCAATAATGAACGATAAAAAGTTAGTTGAATAGTTATCATAATTTAAAAAATCACAATTATTAAAACCAATCATTTAATATATGAAGTGAAGTAAATATTTCTGTATTATTTTTTTTATATATTATTGTTTTTAATGATTATCTTAATAGTGTGGGTAGAGCATGATATAGCTCTTGTTGTAGTTCGAGAAGATGTAACCTTTATGTATAATAGTTTAGTTGATAATACATTGTAATGTTAGAGTAACCTTCTTATGCATAATTTTTCTTTTTGAAAAACTTTATAATGTTTTAAGAAATGTAATATTATCTTTTTAGTTGTACAATACGATAATGTATATATTTAATATTATAGTTATATTTTAGATAATTATGATAACATATTTATATATATATATATATATATTTTAAATATTAAACATGTGATATTTCTTTTACTATATGTATGTTATTAAAGAATATCTTCCATGCTGACTTTTATATTTTGTCCTTTGTAATTCTTTTCCTTATCTTCCACGTTGGAAACTAAACTATTATATTCTGGGTTGGTTCTTTAATGATTTCAATTGAATTTTAAGTAACAAATTTGTTCTTTTTCAGTAACAAATACATTTTAATAATTATATAAAAAACGTATTTCAAAATATAAAAATATAAAACCACTTTCAAGAATTTAATTATTTTATTTAGAATATATATATATATATATATATATATATATTTATATATATATATATATATATATATATATCAAAGTGTAAGAGGGTAACAAAACAATAAAACATAATATAAAAGCATTTGACCGAATTTGAATTCAAACTCAATGAAAAAAAAATTATCATAAGTTTCTCTCACATCAGTTTTTGTCGTAACCGGATCACGACGGAAGAGACGATGAAACTCTTGAAAAATAGTAAAAGGTTTTTGAAAAGAGTTTGGAGTCATTACCATAATTTATTTTGGAAAACTACGTAAAAACTATACAAATAAGGCTTTGTCTACCAAATAAGAGATTATGGATTCGGGAGTCAGTTACACGTAGGAAAAATATTAACACCTACAACGCCTGCTTAAAACGAGTACCTTTAATTAAATGTGCAAAGATGATGTGGTTTTCAAAATGTCATTTCCCCCCCGAAAATAACAATGCAAGACAATACAAATGCAAGAAAAATATTTTTTTTATTTTTAGGAAGCCCGACAAGGATTGACCTTGCTCCTACATATTCTTATGTGAGAAATCAGGGATACATAGTTCTTTTGGAAAATATGTTTGGATAATTGTTTGAAAAATTTTAGATTTTAGGGAGGTGAACTTGACAAGGATTAACCTTGCTCCTAAGTACCTGTAGTTTTGATAGAGAATCAATGATCACTTAGTTCTGGCAAGGATTAAATGCATGAAAATTTGATATTTTTTAGCTTTTTGGAGATTTTACATTTTTTTTGTATTTTGATATAATATTTAGATTTTGCGTAATGAGCACTAGACTGATGTCTATGATAGGATGAGTACTCATACGACTTTTTGTTCATTTTTATTGTTTTACGTAATAAGCATTGGGCTGATGCGTACGATCAAATGAGTACTCACACGTTTTTTTTTGTTTATTTTATTATTTTGCGTAGTGAGCACTAGGGTGATGCGTAGGATCGCACGAGTACTCATACGACTTCTTTGTTTATTTTTATATTTTGGGTAATGAGTACTAAGCTGATGTGTATGATCACATGAGTACTCATACCGCTATTTATTTTATTATATATTTTTTAAAGTTTTATATATTATTGTCATTTTCTTATTTGTTTTTATTTTAAGAAAGATATATGAGTTGAAAGATCTATGTCATAAAAATGTAAAAAAAGCATAGATAAAACAAATTTGGTAGAAAACAAGATAAATTTATAAACTATAAAAAATGATCAAAATGCATATAAAAATAGAATGAGAAGAACATGTGTACCTTGTTGAATATTTGAATGATGGAGGAAAACCTTACTTGTAATAAGTTGTGAGAAGAGGTAGATGGAAGGTGAAGAAGATGATCTTGGAGTGGAAATGTGGTGTAAAAGAAGAATTAAGTAGAATTTTGGGATGAAATGAAGAAGTTTGGTGTGAGAGAGAAGAGATGAATATTGTGTAATTGTGTGTGTAATGGAGTGAAGAGAATATGGATATTTATAGGGTTAAGGATGAAGAAAGAGTTAAATAAAATATAATTTTTTAAAAAATAAGTAGAAAAATAAAAATAAGTTAAGGTGGAAAATAAGTAAAAGAAATAATATAAAAAGTGGGTGGAGAAAGTAGGTGAAATAAAATATAGTGAATAGTAAAAGTTAATGTGGAAAATAAGTGAAATAAATAATATAAAAAGTGGGTGGAAAAAGTAGGTGAAATAAAATATAGTGAATAATAAAAGTTAATGTGGAAAATAAATGAAAGAAATAATATAAAAAGTGGGTGGAGAAAATAGGTGAAATAAAATATAGTAAATAGTAAAAGTTAATGTGGAAAATAAATAAAAGAAATAATATAAAAAGTAGGTGGAAAAATTAGGTGAAATAAAATATAATAAAAAAATGTAAGTGGAAGAATTAGAAAAGTTATGAGAAAAGAATTAAATAAATAAAAAATAAATATGTAAAAAATGTAATAGTAAATGAAAAGGTAGGTGATGTGGAAGGTGTTGTGGAGAGTGAGGTGTGATAAGAAAAATAGGTGGTGAAGAAGTAAAAAAGTGTTGAATTATTTTGGACCATTGGGCTAAGGGTTTAAAAGTTAATTAGGGGGTGTAAATAGTAAAATAAATAGTATTTTTTATTTTTATTTTTTTATTTTTTTGATGAATTTAATTTACCGGGATAAAATTGGGTGTTAACAATTGTCCATCTTTACCTAGATTTTATTAGATGATATGAAAATTTACCATTTACATATTATCGTAGTAAAAGATAAGTAAAGGTAGAAACACTAATTTTGTTCGGGTTTCAAAATAAACATAAAAAACAAATAGGAAGACATTTTCAACAAAATATACACAAGATAAAGGAATTGAGCTATGTAATCCTTGTGGACGAGGTACTAACACTATTGATGAAGGAATTGAGGTCTACAAACCTCATGGAGGGTAGGCTGACCTATGGATGAATGAATTGAGGTATATAAACCTCGTTGAGGGTATTCTGACCCTATGGATGATTGAAGTGAGGTATAGAAACCTCGTGGAGATTTGGAGTTCGACCAATACTTTGCAGAGGGTCAAAGTCTCAAAGAATTGGGCTCGACCAACGCTTTGTAGAGGACCAACATCAAAGAAAGGATTGGACTCGACCAATAATTTGTAGAGGGCCGAGATTTCAATGACAAAATTTTAAAACTGGGCTCGACCAATGCTTTAAAGAGGACCGACACACCAATTTCATAAATCTAAAATTGGACTCGACTAATGCTTTGCAGAAGGCCGAGATACCAATGATTTGCGTTCGACCAATGCTTTGCAGAGGACCGACATCTCAAAGAAAGGATTGGACTCAACCAATGTTTTGCAGAGGGCTGAGATACCAATGAAAAAATTTTAAAATTAGGATCGACCAATGCTTTGCAGAGGGCCAATATCTCAAAGAAAAAATTGGGTTCGATCAATGTTTTGCAAAGGGCCGAAATACCAATAGCAATGCCAGACAAAATTGGGCTTGGAGTGTCAGACAAACTAGTCTTAGAGAGGTCACCTAGATTCGATCATTGCTTAGCAGAGGACTAACTTCTAAATGGAGAACCTAAAATTGACCATTGCTTAGCAGAGGGTCAAGACATCAATGACAAAAATTTAAAATAGGTTGGTTGTTCTGATTTTTAAATTTTTGAATTTTATGATTTTCTTAAATTTTTTTGTTTTGTTTTTGAAAAAGAAATCAATGAGAATTTCCGAGGAAATGTCCTAGTATGAGGATAATATAGAAAAGTTGTTAAATCTTGGCATGGCGTTGAAACCGTGACTTAAATGTGATAAAAAAAAGTGTTGAAACTTTGTACAAGGATAAGGTGTTGAAACCCCGATATGCAAGAGAAACATAATTTATGTAAATTTTAAATTTGAAGGAGATAACTTTGATGCATATTGACTTGTTCCTTTTTTGTTTTTTGTTTTTTTCTTTTTGAAAGAAGGAGATTTGATAATCATTCATGGAAAACATGTTCATAATTTATGAAGATAGGTATATGATGCTGGTTTTATGCTAACAACGTTTTTTTTATTTTTATGCATGATGTGAGACTGTCAAACTATTTGACATTCTTTTTTTTTTCTTGAGTCAATTTGTTTTCTTTGAAATTATCAAATTTATGAAGATTTAGACCTTCATTTTTTTTACAATGGATGTCACAAATTCTAAAGTCAAATGTTGAAAATGAAGCTTGCGAGCTAGACATTTTCTGATAAAATACTAGTGTATGCGTGCTTGATATTAGAGGTTGGTTAAAATGGTAAGATGTTTAGAAGGGTTTGGAGGGTACCGAGATCACCATGTGGGCCTATCACTCCTTAAAACAGTTGCAAATGCCAATGTGAGATAAGAGATACTCAAAAAGCTTCCCCGGTTTAGGGTATGGGAAAAAACTAGGTATGGATAAATGTATCTATGAATTGTCAGGACATGAAATCCATATGAGTCTCACAAAATTTCCCCTAGTTTCGAATATGGATCAATGAATGTCAAGGCAAATCAATATCATGCGAGGCCCAAAAAGGTTGCCCCCATTTCGTGCCTACGAATGATAAGATGAACCAACATCATGCAAGGTCCAAAAATAATTGCCCCAGGTTTGGATATGGATTTATGAATTTTAGGACGAACTAGAACCATGCAAAGCTACAATAACTGCCTCAGTTTTGATAGATTGGACAAATCAGGATCATGAGAGGCCCATAAAGGTTGACCCAATTTTAAGAATGGATTTATGAATGTCAGGGTGAATAAGGCGCAACATGGCTGCCCCCAGTTTGTGAATGGGTTTGGCAAGGATTGAATGAAAAGGATGCCCCCAAATGATCTAACCTTTCTTTTTAACTAGCTAGCAAGAAAATCCCCTCTTCCTAAGACATTTCATTTCTTTGTTTTTACATTCTCTCCTTTTTTTACAACTACATTGTAAGTCATTTAAACTTATCACATAATTAAGCTTTATGAAAATTGAAGAAATCATCATTCAATCAGTGTAGACTTTTATTGGGCTTGTAACAAGGTTATGGGCTCAAGGGTTTTCAAGGAAATGATAAGGCCCAAACAAATGTTTCAAGGTTATTATTATTTGTTTGAAATAAGGGCTACCATTCCGGTCTTGAATTCTGCTAGTTGTCAACCTCTTCAGTGATTTACTCTTTCTAAAATTCTATTTCTCATTCTTTCCACTTATCATCACTTCGTGGTTTCTCTTTTTATTTATTTTTCTTGATGAACTCTCTTTATTTGATCACTAAGTATCTATGGTTTTCATCTTTAGTTGACTTCTATTGTAATGGTAACCCTTGTTCGAGTAAATTTTGACAAAGAATTTATTCTTTTTTTTATAGCTCAAATGGGGTTATCAATGAACATATTTTTTGGAAGAAGAAAAATGGCCACACATCATCTTAAACTCTGATCACTTTATTTTCAAAAGATTAACTTTGTGACAAATCAAATGACTTCAACATGAGTTGTTTTTCTTTATTTGCTTTTTTAAAATTCTTTTTATTTCTTGATGGATTCAGGGATCACCTCATAAACAAAAATAACTTTCGCAAGGCCAATCTGCCCTATTGTATAACTTATGTTCATCTTGGACCATGATTGGGGTAAATCCTTTTGTACAATGAAGGCCAACGAGCAGATGTTTACAAATAATGATTCAATGAAGGCTGAAGAGGGGTGTTTTCAAGTAATGCACACACTGATATTCCAATAGCAAATGTGATCCATTTATTTGACCTAACAAAGAATGACATCCATTATTTTATGTTTTTATTTTCAGAATATCATAAATTTGATGACTTGCCTTTAAAATAATTGACTCAAAATGTGATATTTTGTACCCCATTTTTTTTTAGTAAATGCAATATGAAATAAAAAAATGATTCTTGCTTAAAGAAATCTTTTTGGATTTTTCAAACTTGTGCTTCTCTTTCTTTTATGAATGAAGAAACGTAATATGAAATGGAAATGATGAAACTTACTAAAAGAAATCTTTTTTTATTTTTCATTTGTGTCCTTGTTCTCTTATGAAGAAACGATGCAAACTGAAACAAATCTTTTTGTATTTTTCATTTGAGACACCCCTTTTTATTTTTATAAATGGACAAATGTACCATGAAGGAAAAATGATGTATTTTTTGAAAGAAATCTTTTTGAATTTTTGAAATTTGTGTTTTTTTTTGTTTTTGTGAAGAAATGTATTATGAGGGGAAATGATGCAAGTTATTCAAAGAAATCTTTTTGTATTTTTCACATTATGCTACTTTTTGTTTTTATGAATGAAAAATGTGTTAGAAGTGGACATTATGCAACTTATTGAAAAAAAATCTTTTTGTATTTTTCTTATTTGTGCTACTTTTTTAGAAATTGAGTTTAATGAAAAACAATCTATGACAAATGGACTCAATGCGCTAAAAAATTGTTCTTTCACTTATTACACTGAAAATCAATAAAAATGCATTGAACTCCTTTTTTTTCATCTTTCTATTTTTTTGTTTGAAATTCTCACTCATCCCTTCTTACTTTCTATGACTATAAAAAAGCCAATGAATCAAATGGCTTGAGCTGTGCAACTCTGACATAGGAAAATGATAAAGAAAACACTTTTCATTTTTCATGTTTTATGGAACAAGCTAAAAGAAATTAATTTTTTATATTTTTCATTATCAAAAGATTTCAAACAACTAGGCTAAAGAAAAATTTTACAACACGACTCGATCCAATGGGCTAAGGAACTATTATCGTTATTATCATGACAAAAATCTTAAAATAGAGTTTGAATTCCTCAATTTTTCATCTTTTTTTTACCACCAACACATTTCTACACAAGGGAATTATGAATTTGAAAACACAAAACAAATGGAAACATGAATTTTCCTCTATTTTCCCGAAATTTAGATGTACTGGGCTTAAGAGAAACCACACATGGCAACTAGGCCTAATAGGCTCGAAAACTACTCATCTTTCATTCTCAATTTTTTAAACAAAGAATTCAAAGAAAATCGTGCATGACAAATTGGTCAAATGTAGTAAAAAGAAAATGTTGAAAATTTGATATTTTGAAATCAAGGTTTTGATTGACTTTTATTTTACAAGACTACAAAGAAAACTAAGTCAAACTTGGGCTTGAAGCAAATTGAATTGAATGCAAACTGGTCTGAGCTTAATGGGCCAGACAGATCTAACTACCAGTGCAACTCAAGGAATTGAAGAAATAATTTTTTATAGTTTTTGAGAATTATGAAACACGATAAAGGAAATCTTTTTTGTTTTTTATTTTTTTGGAAAAATGAGACTAAGGAAAACCTTACATTGAAAACGAGCCCAATGGACTCAACAACTGTTATTTCTACTCTCACAATAACAACTCTTGAAAATGAATTCGATTATCTCTTTTTTTGAAAAATTCTCATAATGTAAACATTATACAAAAGAAAATTATAAAAACAACATATTTTTATCACTTTTTTCAAAAAGTGGACTCTAGGAAAACCATACACGCAATTGGGCTTAATGGGCTCGAGGACTGTTCTTTCTCTTTTCACTCTTTTTTAAATTTTTATATTTATTTGAAATGAAAAAGAAGAAGAAATAAAATCAAACAAAATGATGTGCTGTGAAAATTATGAACATGCGACAAGAATTTTTTCAGCATTTTTAGATTTAGAAAAATTGGGTTTAAAGGAGCTCAATATGGAAACGAGGCCCAATAATCCTGAAAGATATTCTTTGTGATCCAAAAGAAAAACAATCTTGAATAATTCAAATTTTACATCACTTCTCTTAATTTTTCTTGAAAATTTTCCCATTTTTTTATTTTTGTTTTATTATTATTTTTTAGTGAATTGGATCATCCAAAAAAAACTTCCATATTAGGCCAGACCGACCCAAGAAAAATTTGCCCGCTTTCACATTTTCTTTTTTATTTATTTTTTTTTAACACCAGAATTGCTGTAGCCTTTGGTAGTAACAACCGAAACTATTTACACAGTGAATTTTTCGCTTATAAAAGGAGACGAGGAACGCGTCGAGAGACATTTTCCTTTTGCAATCTGAACATGTTGAAGAGAGAGTGGGAGAGAGAGAGAACACTTTTCTTCTGACTTTCTGAGATGAGTGAGTGAGATCTGAGCGCCTTCTAGGTGAGCTTCCGCTTCTATGTTAATCAGCTTCTCATCCCTTCCTTTAGGTCTTCTTTCCCTCGATCTCTTCCTTTTCTTCTCTAGATTCATTCTTTACTTTATGCTTTTTGCCCCTTTTTTATATGCTTTTTCTTATCTCTTATGCTCTTTACTCACACTCTTCTTATCTACTCTTGTTATTTTTCTTGCTCGCTCTTTCCTTACTCTTTAATCTTTTTATGTTATTTGCTTTCCTTTTGCTTCATCTTTTGTTTTTCTTTTTTGCTTTTTGCTCTTATCTTTACTTTGTTCATGCTTTTATCTGCTTCTCTCTTCACCTTCTACATTTTCTTTTATTTTAACTTAAAATACACACTATCGTAAAAACACGGGGTATATAGGCTGGAAAATTGTTGTTAATCTCCCTTCATTTGAAGGTATGAAAGAGACATTCGGGTAGAACAACGTCACATACCCCACTTAAAAATGAAATCAGAAATGGAAAAACTCTTTATTTTATGAACAATTGACATTTTGGACTTAGATTTATTTAGGATCCATTACAAGGACCGTGAAACAGATCTACTCCTAGACCTCAAGATTGGACAAAGAACAAAATTAATTTAAAAGAAAAGAACACAATGGAAGAAAACACTTGACTATGAACATAATAAGTTTTATTATTTTTTTTTTTGCTTTTAGACTATTTACAAAAGAAAAATGAACCAGAACCTTGGAAAAGGAAAGGAGATGGAGAGACCAACCTATTAACGGTGGCGGCCGATAGAGGATTGGGTTAAGATTATGACATATATCTTCAACAATGGAGTCTCACACCCTACTCGGGCACAAATTTGTGAAATTACTGCGCGACTCAAGGATTATGGAGAAGTTGAGGAATGCAATGTTCAATGTTGGTTTCAGAATCACAGAAATCGAGTGACACGTCTACACTTAGAGCTAGACCCTACTGGCACCATATACTCCCTTCTACCACAGTTCATGTATGGTAAGCTTATTTTGACCTCATCTTCCTTTTTATTACTTATTCTTTTTCTGACGTTTTCTTATTTTTCCAGAGATCTTTCTTGGGTAACCATGAAAGGTCCAAAGCTCCTGAACCTTTCTCCAGTTTCGATTATACTTGATGAAGAAAAAGAGGTCAATTAACCCCTACCATTTTGCACCAGAGCTCCCTCAACGGAGCTCTCCTTGAGACTACCACTACCAATCAAGAGTCTCCTTGAGGAGATTTTATTTTAATGCTTTTTTTATGTTTCTGTTGGCCATAAGTGGCCAAAGTCCGAACAAGGATTGTAATATGCACACTAAGTTTGTTTGTCTATTTTTTTATTGATGTTTTTTTTTCTTTTGTATTTGTCTTTGTCGGGCACTTAAGGACTTTATTTGTAATAATTCAAATGCTGCAAAAGAAGATGTATATTTTTTTAGTTTTTGTTTTATGTACATGTTCATAAATCCACACGAATTAATTTACACATTAGTTTTGCAATCTCGATTCATGGAATTATTCTCAATTTTTTATCTCTTTTGTTTTACTTGGTTCAAAAGAAAAACACTTAATTTATCATTGAGTTTTAAACAACATTTGAAAGACATGTATGAAATTGTTTAAGATTTAAAAAAAAATGCTTCGACGCTTGATAAAGTAACAAAAATGAACATGAATTTGCCCCAATCTAAAATAAACTTATGCGCCCAAAGACTCAAATTTAACCGGTATGAACTCATGATAAGACAAAGACATGAACATATTCCCCTAATGCCAAAGTGTTGATTAACTTTAAGATGAAAAATACACGTTTGACATGACCTGAACTGGGTGAAAATGGATAATGAGATTGACTCTTAATGACCATTAAAAAAAATGGATAACACATGTTAACGGGAGACTGAATCGGGATTAGACACACAAGGATTAACGAAAAAATGAGACATGTTAATGGATGAAGGTTTAGGTTTTGTTAAGATATGGGCTGAATGACAAACACAGTTTGGACAAGGTTCGAGTTTAGATGTGAATAATGAGCAAAGCTTGACATGGTTTGGGTTAAATCAGACAAGGTTTAGACTCATAGTGGATCATGGTTTGGACTTCACATCGGGTTCAAGAGGGTTTAAAAATAAAAGAAAACATTTGTGAACCTAAGACATGAATGATGTGGAGATGTATGACACATACAGCGGGTGACAAAGGAAAAACACGGAGTACGAATGAGAGAAAAATGCCCCTAACATGATGAATGGACTATGAATTTTGAGGGACTCTTGAAATATGCTGATCATTATATAAAACAACCCAAAAGTTGTTATGCAAGCAAATCTCTTAACACCAATATATTTTTTTAAAATGGGTTAAATATGTTTTTAGTCCCTAAACTATTGGTCGTTTCTGGTTTTCGTCCCTCTTTCAAAATAAGGTACAATTTGGTCCTCATTCTTTTTGAAACGTTCGTTTTAGTCCTCAAAAACTAACACCGTTAAAAATTTGGGGTCCTCATTTAGAACAAAACAAGGACTAAAACTAAAGTTTTGAGGACTAAAACGAACGTTTCGAAAAGAATGAGGACCAAATTGTACCTTATTTTGAAAGAGGGACGAAAACCAGAAACGACCAATAGTTTAGGAACTAAAAACATATTTAACCCTTTTAAAATTTTTATTTCTGATAAAAACTTATTAGCACATTTAAATATTTTCCTTTAAATTAAAACTTTTAGAAAACTAACGACCAATCTTTAATGTATGCAAACTTTATTGAACTTGTAAAACAACTAAGGTACTAAAATGGTTTGATAATTATTTGGAACAAGGATGTGTGGACAATGTTTCATCTACAATATGCTTCGTCTTCTTCATTCATTTTCATTTTAAAACATTTCCTTTCTTACTCTTCTTTTTTTTTTTGCAATTTTCTTAATTTTATTACATAAATTAGATGCAAAAAGCATACCAACCTTCAAGAAAAAGTAATCCTTATTCAGAGCAATTTGAAAGATTTTTTTTTTATATTTTTGCACTACAAAAAAGAAAGGCATTACCGAAGGCCAAAAGCCCTCGGAAAATGCCAGAAGCCGTCGGAAATGGGCATTTACAGACGGCTTATCGACGGCCATCAAGCCCTCGATAAATCCCTTGTCGCTAACAATTACCGAGGGCTTTTGGCCCTCGGTAATTACCGAGGGCCAAAAGCCTTCGGTAATTACCGAAAGACAGTATCACATAACAGTTCATTTATTTCTCTTTATTTCTCTATAACAGCAGCTCATTTTTTTCTCTGAAAAATCTGCACTTATCCAATTAAAAAAAAACACATAACAGCTCATTTATTTCTCTTTATTTCTCTATAACAGCTCATTTATCACAAGGCAAATTCCAATTCACTATAACAGCTCATTTATTTCTCTGAAAAATCTACACTTATCCAAACGAATAATAGCAACGTGCAAAATTGAATTCCTAATGCACTACAACTACAATTAACCAAACGAATCTAATACATATTGCATGATATGACAAAACAAACAGCAATTGCACTACTTTCCCTTGTGATCTTCGAAGCTCTTTGAAGGACCCATTTCTGAAGAATGTTTGTGGCGCTTCGCTTGGGGAGCCTTAGCCTCAAGATTCTGCTCCTTAGGTCATCACCTTCCACACAGCACCCAAAGACACAAATCTTGTTATGTTCTGAACATAAGTAAAATGGTTACTTCTGGAAGATGAGAAGATGCAATTTTCAGATCAATTACCCATAACCAAACACTCAATTATGATCGTTGACAAGAAAGTATGATCAGAAAAATCAGTTAAGATGCAGAATCATAAAAGATTGGTAGAGAATATAATTGAAATTTATGATGCAAGACTTTAGTATTGAAAAATAAACAAGACACGAATAGCTTTATGCCCACATAATTAGCAAATATGATGGGTAAGATATGCAAGAGAGGGGTTTAAAACCTTCTTAAACTGACAATAAAGTAATTAATATAGCACCTCTTACATATGTAGTATCATATGCAGAGACACGTAACAATTTGCAGAGACACGTATCATATGCAGTATCATATGCAGAAGGACATATATAAGTGTAAGGATCAACATTTGATGAGCACGAGACACGTAACAATTTCAGACGTGCTACTTATACTTGCTACAATTTCAGACGTGCACGTAATAATTCTGAGCACTTGGTTCAATTATAAATAAAATCAAAATTTAAATATTAATTTATACTCCTATCGAAATTCACAAAACGCTATCTATATTTGATAAAATCAAATACAAAATTTGATTTATACACTCATATCTCATCTCTTTATCTGTGCAATAATCAAACTCGATCTTACTGGAAAAATCTAATTAACTTAAATATTATATTCACTAATATTTTAATCAATCAAATAATTAAGAGATTTATTGGAAAAAATAGCAATAAAGGAATATAAAGCCAACGTGAAACGTTAATTTTGACAAGTTAATATAAAGGAAAAAATCATTTATATAAATCAACTCATTTAGTATTTCACAGGTTAATTTTGACCTATGAATCATGTACATCTATCTATAACCATGCCAATCAAATCAATTACAGTTGGAATTGGTATTTACGGTACAATGCTTCCAATTATTCATGCAAAAAAGCAATTAAGATAAACGTTCAACCACATCAATAATTGATCAAAAGTGAAAAGATGTGTGGACTTTTCAAATCATGGGAAAAAGAAGTATTGTTCTTCCAATTGCATTTAATCCAAGGCTTTTAGATTCCGGAACATAGATGCATCCAATAGAACTTATATAAGGCCATAGTTTTTGGAACATCATCCAATTCATTTCAATCAAATCACCCAAAACATTCATAAACTCTACATAACACATAAGCCCTTGTAATTTCCAATAAAAATTGTAACTTATAAAAACATCCCAGGTGATAAAACAGAACTCTACTTTACCAACTAGTCTCCCTTTATAAATTCTTTATACATTGGAACAATAGCAAGATTCACACCACCCTACAGTATGCAGATTTGAAGAATAGACTATATCTATTTATCATGTTCCCAAACATACTTTACAGCACATTTTACACCAAGTAAAATCCTATTCATGAGCTTCAAATACAATACTATATATGATTTTGCTTGGTAGTACAAACCTTGAGTGGCACAAGCACTGACAATTATTCCATGGTTAATCTATGGTATGAGGTTGAGCCTTCAAGGAATTGAATGGTTAATTGTTTCTTGATTCAAGGCTAGCCATTCAAATAAACATTCTCTCCATTCACAGGGTTAATGCAAACATACACTCTTCCTAAACCCCACTAGGTGGGAGCCTTGTGCACTGTGCCACTCCTCTTTACAATCTATAATGTATCTTACAAATGTCTAGATTCACAAAAACCAAAGTTGACAAGATAACCTACTTCACATATGTAGTGGAAATTTACAAGCAACACAGTGATTTCTTACACATAAATCATTACACTAATATAATATCATTCATTACTTATAAAGTACCATCATATGCAAGATTTACCCGCCGAGGATCACGTTTAGAATCAGCAGGCAGGTCACTGAAGATAGAAGTGTCAGACGGTAATGAACTAGTGCCAATAACAGTGGCCGTAGTTGAAGGCAACACAGCTTGACCAGTACCAGACACGGATTGGACAGAATTTATTGGAACAGAAGTTGCTATAACATGTGATTGACTGACTTGGGAGTTTAATTGTCGTGTTGCTAGTAAATGTCCCAATCCTTGACAGTGGTGGGGGAGTCTTAGGCAAATGCTTCATATTAGTTATGACAATATCAGCCAGTAGATCAGGATGAATCTTTCAAATGAGGATCTCAATAGTTATATTGTTTCGAAAAAATAGTAAATAGAAGTGGTCATAATAGGGGTAGTTAGGAGGAGTTTAAACATCAGTTAGGGGAAATTTTAATTGGTAGTAAGGCAGTTCTTATCTTTTAAGGAGGAGGGTGTTGTAGTTTTGTGGGTGGACTGTATTTTGTTTCAGAACAGGGATTGTCCTCTAGAGAAGGGAATTTCTTCCCTTCGAACCTATCATTTACTCCATTTTCTTATCTCTCTTGAACCAAGACCTATCATTTACTTTCAGCACTCTTCTATGCTTTTGGCTTGATCACTATAAATAGTTATATATTGAGAAACTACGTTCTTTGTATCTCACACTAACTCTTAACCTAGTAGTAAACATGAATACCAAAACCACTTTCTTCTTTTGCTTCCTCTGCGCGTTGCTTCTCATCTATACTATGTTAACTCAGCCATCTAAACATGCTACAATTGGTAACTATACTACATCTGTTCCTTCCTGAAACCAACATGAATCACTCTTCTACCAACTAATCTGCATCTTTCTTTCTTGTTATTCCTATTCCCATTTCACTAAACCAATTCAATATAACTTGCTTTTCATTTTATTTCCACTTTCCAATAATATTAACGAAAACTTGTCCCAGTTTATTAATCCAAAAGCCAGTACAGAACATACCTCAATGTCGAAGACCGATAGCCTCCCTTGACAACGACAGTCGCCCTCACGTCACGGGAGCAACCTCCTCTCTGCGCCTTGGCACACACCCTAACGTTAACGGACCACCCTCCTCACGGCAATGCCAACGCACTGCTCGAACACCACCGAACCCTACCCGCACAATGCCACCAGATAGACGAGAAAGGGACAGCGAGAGGAAGAAAAAACTCAAGCAAAAGCCAGAGGGAGAGAATGGGAAGCACAAATTGGGGACGAGAACGAACAGGGGGGAATGGGGGAGCACAACCAAAGTCCACCTTTCACGATATTGGGGACGACAACAGAGAGGGAATAGGGTCTTCTCTTACGAAATTAGGGCCGAGGTATTACAATACCCCCAATTACTTAATTTAAGGTGTCGAGCATCTTTCCGAAGGCCACAATCCCTCGGTAATGCTCTTTTGACCTTCGGTAATTACACTTCACCATGCCCCTCGGTAATGCCGATTTTGACCGTCGAAAAAATTTATTTACCGACGGTCCCTTGGCCTTCGGTAATAATCCTTCGGTAATAATCCAAATTCTTGTAGTGTTGACCCAAACTGGATTACAAAAAGATGATATAATTTTTACAAGCAAAGAAACGTGTTCACAATCATCTCAAATTATCATCATTTATTGTCTAGATGTCTTAGTATAAATGAAAAAAACAAAATTCAAATGCAACAAATTGAACTCACAAATTGTTTTAAGAAATGTTGAAAGATTTTTTTTTTTTACATTTTTATAGAATAAAATGGGTACCAAAAGATGATACACTCCTTCTATGAAGAAATGTAATGTAAAGTGAAAATGATGATACTTGTTGAAAGAAATCTTTTTTGTATTTTTCAAATTTGGGTTTAAGAGGTTAAACAAAAATTGAGTTCAATTGGGCTAAACAAAATGTCACAATGAATATTAAAAATGAGTTTGAAATTTTCTCTCTTTTTTTATAATTTTTTTTAATAATTTTTTTATTGGATATATAGATCACTCATATGAATGAAATTCACCATTAATCCGAAAATATTAAGAAAACAAATTTATGCACATGTTATGAAATTTTTAATTACAATACAAAAAGAATCCAAAATTAAGTGTATGCTAAATGTTTTTAAAAAAAATGAGAAAATTATGAATTTCACAAAGTGTTAAAATAAATCTTTTTACATTTTTTATCATTTTTTTAAGAAATTTTGAGGATCTGGTAACAAGAAAATGAAAAATAATTAAGTATGAATTCAATTATTATTTATTTATTGTTATTTATTACGTTTTTTTTCTTCACCTTTCTTTTTTTTTTACTTTATTATTATTTTTTAAAAAAAAAACATGACACATTCATTGTAAAATACAAAGAAAAAGTAAAACAACCTATACAAATAATATCCCTTTTGTGCCTTACAAAAGGTTGGGAACTCAAAGTTCTAAGGTGAATACATGCACTCACAAGGGTAGCTCCCTAATACTTAAAGATCAAGGCCACCAGAGCTATGACTCTCTTCATCGCATCTTCATAATAGTCATAGTAATCAACTAGGTGTGAAGACAAAAATGAGGAGAACAGACTCTGGATGGAGTTCTCACGATAGCCAAACAAGAATTATAATTTACATCCCAGAGTGACACCGCTACACAACCCCTCTAATTATAATTTACGCTCAGACTCGGGTATATGGCCCCACTCATGATATTCATAGTGTGTTTCTGAAGGGAGAATATGAAACATATCTTAAACAACACCAGCAAAATGATAGAATGTTCCAAACAGATATAAACCATGTCGTCTACCCTAGGGTTCAATATTCAATAATTATAAAAGAAGTACATTCATGTAATAAAAAATACACACATGCAATTATTTAAAGTAGAAAGACACACATACAATTATTCCAAATATTAAAAAAAAACACGATAATATACATGCTCAATGAGAAAAGGGGAAAGAAAAACATAAAGAAAACCACATCAATTTTGCATATTTAATTAAATGGCTTGACTCTCTTAAAATTGGTCCCCAATGGAGTCGCCATTTGTCGAAACCGGGATCGTGACGGGAGATGTAACACCCAAACATTTTAAAGGGTATTACTGATAGTAGAGACTAAATTAATTTGATACCTCATATAAACAATCAAACTTTATTTCAATTACTCCAAAGTACAATACCAAACTTACAAACTTTAAACAATATAGTCTTCACCGTTGACATTTCAACTTTTAAATTTTACACAACATAATCTTCCCAATACAAATTTATTCTTTTTACAAAAATCCCTGAAAGGTTTTCCCCGCATCTCTCTCATCTCTAAGCTTTATCAACCACATCTGCAACATTATCTAATCACATATAACATGAGTTATATGATCATAGCACAAACAAATAAGGGTAAGCCAACCATATCATAAAATCATTAAACTTGTAATAAAAATATTATAATCATGTATTTCTGCAATTGATAAAATATCATTATTCCGATGTCATTAATTCATCATTATCAAAATTATCTTTCTCATTTCCATGAATCTTACAAGTGTTCCATGCTTACTCATGAAGCCTTATGGTCAGACCGCTCTCTGCCTGCTTCCTTAAGCCTCACTTATATACTATGTCTTACTTTCTGAAGCCTTATGGTCAGACCCCTCTCTGCCTGCTTCTATAAAACTTACGAATCATATGTTTATGTCAAAGCCTTATGGTCAGACCACTTTCTGCCTGCTTTCATAAACCTCAAGTGTTACTTTGCTCATACCAAACTCTCATGGTATAACTCGAACAAACTACTCCCGGTAGTAAACATCATTTCATAAGTAATGATTTCTCATATCCACCCCAACATTTCATAAAACCAACAATTCATACCCTCTTATCCACCTAACTCAATCATGTTCATTCTTTAATCATGAATTCATAATCACCCGTTTTGGTATCAATAAATCAAACATATTGCCAGATATCATACTTCATATTATAAACTCATTTTGCCCATAACGAGTATAACTCAACATATTTTCACCAAACAAAGATCATGGATCAACCAAAATATATCAACATATCTTAAGAACTACATATTAAAGTCTGGGCTCAATGTAATGATAAATAAAATATATATGAAATTTTTTACCATGATAATATTATGCATCTACAATCAATTTGTTTTATTTTATTTTCATCCTATTATAGATTTTTCTTTACCCCAATTGGTCACCGGAGAGGACCCAGATGTCTGAACGCATCAAACTCACCTTCGACGCCAGCACATATGACTAGTCACAACTGACTGGACCAGGCCAGGGCTGCTCTATGATCAGGGATGTGCCAACTCAGGTTTTTAAGGTTCCTCTATCCTACCAACAAAGGGAGGTCCTCAATAATTAACAATTTATTTATTTAATTTATCTACCTTATTTTCTTATGCTCTAAATCTTAAAATGCTTAATTTTACTTCCTCTCACAACAACCTCAACCAGTATCTGTATATCTATTTAATACCCATATACAAGTTATTACAGAACCCTTATTCCAAACCTCCCAACAAGATCAATTTCAGCCAACAAACTCATTCAATAAATTCATCACAATAAACATCCATAATAGAATTCATACAAGATAATTATAAACAATTAACAATAATAAAACATTACAATAAATGGTCATAGAAGAATACAATATTTGACAATCATAAAAATAATCTTAATATAAAAATTCATGGGGAAACAAGAAGTTGAATCTGGCAGAGCCGGTTAGACAACTTTTAATCCATCCAAAAATACAATATAATTAAATAACAAGAACAATAACATGTATGGGAAAATAAGAAGTTGAATCTGGCAGAGCCGGTTAGACAACTTCTAATCCTTTCAAAAATGCAATAAAATAAATAAGTAAAGCAATAAATAGTTTGGGGAAACAAGAAGCTGAATCTGGCAGAGCCGGTTAGACAACTTCTAATCCTTCCAAAAGTGCAATAAAATAAATAACTGAAGCAATAGAAAGTTTGGGGAAATAAGAAATTGAATCAGGCAGAGCCGGTTAGACAATTTCTAATCCTTCCAAAATACAATAAAAATAAATAAGGAAAACAATAGAATGTTTGGGGAAACAAGAAATTGAATCTGGCAGAGCCGGTTAGACAATTTCTAATCCTTCCAAAATACAAAAATAAACAACTAATAACATACAAATGGCATAACATAATCAATATCACGTTTTACAACTATCACACTCGGATATTAACACAAAAACATACTCTCATTTAAATTCAAAATCATACAGAAACAAAATACTCCATAATCAAGATTTAAGATCAGACAAAAGCAAAATATAGCATATTCAAGGCTTAAGATAATACAAAAGGAGATACTCAAGGTTAGCTTCCCTTACCTCTATTACAGACTTAATCTCCTCGCCCTCTGAAAACTTCCAGAATATCCCCTTTGCAAAATTTGAAATTCTTCCAACTCTCTTCTCTCAAAAATTTTCTAAGTTCTTTGGTGTAAATTTTCAGCCTCCCCCCTTGGCTATTTATAGCAAAAAAATTTACTATTCATTTTTTCTATTCATTTTAACTATTCATTTTTTTATTCATTTTACTATTACAAAAATAATTTTTTATTTGCAATTTGATAAATTCTGATCTCAAAGCTACGTGGAACACTTATCCTTTCCAAAAATATTTTTATTTTATTTTATTTTTTTTTTTACTATTCACTTTTTACTATTCACTTTTTACTATTCACAATTTACTATTCATTTTTTTTTATCTAGTATTTTAACTTACAAATATTTTCAAGGATCTTACAATCTCCCCAACAACAATTATTTTCGCCCTCGAAAATTATTTATTTAAATAAAGACTATCTAACAAAAGATTACTTACAAAAGAGATATGGATATTCCTTTATCATAAATTCTTCCAATTCCCAAGTCATTTCCTGTGTGTCTTCATTCCAAAGTACTTTTACTGTGCGAATATCTTTCCCTCTTAGCTTTTTCATTTGAACATCTAGTATACGCACTGGTCCAACTTCCATTGTTAAATTTTCCTTGACCTGAATTTCATCAACTTCTAACACATGCTTTGGATCTGGAATATACTTCCTCAGTTGGGATACATGAAAAACGTTATGCAAATTTGCCAATCCAGGTGGTAATGCTACCTCATAAGCCACTGGCCCAATCTTTTTGAGAATTTGATACGGTCCGAGAAATTTTGGTGTCAGTTTCCTCATCTTGATAGCTCTCCCGACTCCTGTAGTTGGTGTTACTCGTAAGAATACATGATCTCCTTCTTCAAATTCTAATGGTCTTCTTCTTTTGTCGGCATATGACTTTTGTCTACTTTGAGTTGCTTTCATCCGATCTTGGATTAATTTTATTTTTTCTGTAGTTCGCTGTAATAGCTCGGGTCCCACTGTTAGTGCTTCCCCATCTTGAAACCAACACAACGGGGTTCTACATCTTCTTCCATATAAAGCTTCATATGGTGGCATACCAATACTGGAATGATAACTGTTGTTGTAAGTAAATTCTACTAATGGTAGTATCTCATTCCAACTTCCAAGATGATCTAATACACAAGTTCTTAGCAAATCCTCCAAAGACTGAATAGTCCTTTCTGTTTGACCATCAGTCTGAGGGTGATAAGCCGAACTCATCCTCAACTGCGTTCCCAGAGCCTTCTGTAGCGTCTGCCAAAACCTTGAAGTAAACCTCGGATCTCTGTCTGACACAATGCTTGTAGGTATTCCATGCAACCTCACTACTTCCCTGATGTATAACTCCGTCAGCTTTTCTAGAGACATACGTTGATTAATGGGAAAAAAGTGAGCGCTCTTGGTTAGTCTATCAACGATAACCCAGATAGAATCGTGACCTTTTGATGATTTTGGTAAATGTGTTACAAAGTCCATCGAGATACTGTCCCACTTCCATTGAGGAATGTCTAACTGTCGTAACATCCCTCCCGGTTTTTGATGCTCCACTTTTGCCTTCTGACACACCAAGCAGGCTGCTACAAACTCGGCCACATCCCTCTTCATTCCATTCCACCAAAATGACTCTTTCAGGTCCTTATACATCTTAGTCATACCTGGATGTATGCTAAGACGACTTTTATGGCCTTCGTCTAAAATTAAATGTTTTAATTTACTCTTTGCAGGTATACACACTCTGTTCTTAAATCGAAGGATGCCATCTTTACTTAGAACGAAGTCCTTAGCTTGATCGGTGTCCAACAACCTGATCTTTTGCTGCAACTCTTGATCCATCGACTGCTCAACCTTCACTTGTTCTAAGAAGTCACTAGTGATTACTAAATGACCACACCATATATGATCTGGGGTTAACTGCAACCCCAAGTTCATATCACGTAACTTTTCTAACAGTTCTAACTCCTTCACCATCATTGTCGTTATTTGAGCTTGTCTCCTACTCAATGCATCTGCCACCACATTGGCTTTTCCTGGGTGATATAAAAGCTCGAAATCATAGTCCTTCATATATTCCATCCATCTTCTTTGTCGCATGTTCAGCTCCTTTTGATCGAACAAATACTTTAGACTCTTATGGTCACTAAAAACTTGGAAACTTGCCCCATAGAGGTAGTGTCTCCATGTCTTTAATGCAAATACTACTGCTGCAAGTTCTATGTCATGCGTTGGGTAGTTCTTCTCATGCGCCTTTAGCTGCCTAGATGCATAAGCTACAGGTCTCCTTCCTTGCATTAGGACGCACCCCAATCCTTGATATGACGCATCGCAGTACACCTCAAAAGATTTGCTAGAGTCTGGAATGATTAATACTGGTGCTGACGTTAGTCGTTGCTTCATATCCTCAAAACTGGCTTCGCACTTGTCAGTCCACAGAAATGGTTGATCTTTACGAGTTAACTGAGTTAGAGGACCTACAATCTTGGAAAACCCTTCAACAAAACGTCGGTAATAACCGGCTAATCCTACAAAACTTCGTACTTCAGTTACAGTTTTCGGCCGCTCCCACTTTAGCACAGCTTCCACCTTTGCTGGATCCACTGAGATTCCTTGAGCAGAAATCACATGACCCAAAAATTGTACTTTCTCTATCCAGAACTCACACTTTGACAGTTTCCCATACAGTTGATGTTTTCTTAAAATTTCCAACGCCACCCTCAAGTGTTCTGCATGCTTTTCCTTATTCTCTGAATAGATAAGAATATCGTCTATAAATACTACCACGAACTTATCTAAACATGACCGAAATATTCTGTTCATGTAGTCCATAAAAATCGCTGGAGCATTCGTCACGCCAAACGGCATTACCACGTACTCAAAGTGTCCGTAGCGAGATCTGAAAGCCGTCTTTTGCACATCTTCCGTCTTGACCAGAATCTGATGGTACCCAGATCTGAGATCAATTTTTGAAAACACCTCTGCTCCTTTCAACTGATCTAATAGATCATCGATTCTTGGCAAAGGATATTTGTTCTTTATTGTAACCTTGTTCAGCTGTCGATAATCCACGCACAACCTTGAACTTCCATCCTTCTTCTTCACCAGCAATACAGGAGCTCCCCCTGGAGACACACTTGGACGGATAAACTTCTTCTCCAGCAGATCTTCGATTTGCTTTTTCAACTCTACTAGTTCGGCAGGAGCCATTCGGTATGGAGCCATAGAAACTGGGCCAGCTCCGGGCATTAGATCTATTGTGAAATCGATCTCTCGACTAGGTGGTAAACCTGGTACTTGTTCTGGAAAAACATCAACATATTCTTCTACCACAGGTATTCCGATGATTTGTTCTTCAGTATTCTCTCTTTTCTCCTGAGCTAACACCACATAGCAGGTAGCTCCATCTTTGATATCCTTCGCAACTACTTGAGTTGAGCTTAGTTCTAAATCGTTCAATTTTAGAAACTCTATCTTTTGTTTCCCACAATCAATAAGGACGTGATTGGCAGTCAACCAATCCATTCCCAAAATAATGTCTAGATTTTGAAGGGGTAAGCAGATCAAGTTCACTTTGAACTTGCGTCCTGCAATTTGGATCGGGCATCCGACACAGACTGAACTGGTCGTAACTGGTCCCGATGCTGGTGTAGAAACTACTAATTCACACCCTAGATCAAGCATCGGTAATCCGAGTCTTTCTAAACATGCTAGGGATATAAAGGAGTGTGTGGCTCCAGAGTCAAACAAAACATATACGCATTCTCCTAACAACATACAGGTGTGTAAAATTAATGTACCTGGCTTAGTAGCCTCTTCTGCAGACATTGCGAATACTCTTCCTGTTGCCCGGGGCTTTACTTCAGCAGAATCTTGTTGTTGTGGTTCTCCCACCTTCTTTTTCTTTGGACAAACATTAGCAAAGTGTCCCGGATCATTGCAGATGAAACATCTCTTCCCTTCAACTTTTTCCCCAATAAGTTTAGGGCAGTCACGTCTGAAATGTGCCCCTCCACACTCAAAACACTTCACTGTTCCTCGATATGATAATTGTGGTTTTTCATAAGGTTTTTTGTTGAATTTCATTGAAGATTCTCCCTTGGCAAGTCTAGAAACTCTACTTGGATCAAACTCCAATAATTCTATCATTTTGGCTTTCTCTACCAATGCTGGAAACTCTTGTATTTCCAATGGCATAAGTACCTTCTTCAGTTCATGCCTTAGTCCTCCCTCGAATTTTCGACATCTCCATTCTTCTGTGATATTCTGAGTATAAAACCTCGAGAGATAATTAAATTTTACTACGTACTCTTGTACTGATAACCTCCTTTGTTGTAAGGTCAGAAACTCCGCCTCCCTTGCAAATTTTGCACTGTTTGGAAAATATTTTTCCAAGAACCTTATCTTAAAGTTCTCCCAATTCACAGCCTCACCACGAACCGTCATCAACTGTTGCATACTTTCCCACCAATATTCAGCCTCACCCACCAAAAGAAATGATGCATAAGTTAATTTTTGTTCTTCTGAGAAAGTTATTACCCGGAAAATCTTCTCATTCTGCCTTAGCCAAGAGTCAGCCTCATCAGGAGTAGCATCCCCATTAAATTTAGTTGGATCATGCCTTAAAAAGTCATTCAAGCTAGAATGATTTTGAGGTGCTTGATCAACTTGTTGTTGTTGCATCTTTGTCGAGTTTTAAATGATTTCTCTTCAAAAAGATAACAATACAATTTAGCATATGATATCAATTTCCTCCAATAGTCATTTTCATCATAACAATTAATAGTTTTACTAAGAATAATAATTTCACTCCCCATAGTCCCAAAATACTTTCGAAAACCATTGCTCTGATACCATAATGTAACACCCAAACATTTTAAAGGGTATTACTGATAGTAGAGACTAAATTAATTTGATACCTCATATAAACAATCAAACTTTATTTCAATTACTCCAAAGTACAATACCAAACTTACAAACTTTAAACAATATAGTCTTCACCGTTGACATTTCAACTTTTAAATTTTACACAACATAATCTTCCCAATACAAATTTATTCTTTTTACAAAAATCCCTGAAAGGTTTTCCCCGCATCTCTCTCATCTCTAAGCTTTATCAACCACATCTGCAACATTATCTAATCACATATAACATGAGTTATATGATCATAGCACAAACAAATAAGGGTAAGCCAACCATATCATAAAATCATTAAACTTGTAATAAAAATATTATAATCATGTATTTCTGCAATTGATAAAATATCATTATTCCGATGTCATTAATTCATCATTATCAAAATTATCTTTCTCATTTCCATGAATCTTACAAGTGTTCCATGCTTACTCATGAAGCCTTATGGTCAGACCGCTCTCTGCCTGCTTCCTTAAGCCTCACTTATATACTATGTCTTACTTTCTGAAGCCTTATGGTCAGACCCCTCTCTGCCTGCTTCTATAAAACTTACGAATCATATGTTTATGTCAAAGCCTTATGGTCAGACCACTTTCTGCCTGCTTTCATAAACCTCAAGTGTTACTTTGCTCATACCAAACTCTCATGGTATAACTCGAACAAACTACTCCCGGTAGTAAACATCATTTCATAAGTAATGATTTCTCATATCCACCCCAACATTTCATAAAACCAACAATTCATACCCTCTTATCCACCTAACTCAATCATGTTCATTCTTTAATCATGAATTCATAATCACCCGTTTTGGTATCAATAAATCAAACATATTGCCAGATATCATACTTCATATTATAAACTCATTTTGCCCATAACGAGTATAACTCAACATATTTTCACCAAACAAAGATCATGGATCAACCAAAATATATCAACATATCTTAAGAACTACATATTAAAGTCTGGGCTCAATGTAATGATAAATAAAATATATATGAAATTTTTTACCATGATAATATTATGCATCTACAATCCATTTGTTTTATTTTATTTTCATCCTATTATAGATTTTTCTTTACCCCAATTGATCACCGGAGAGGACCCAGATGTCTGAACGCATCAAACTCACCTTCGACGCCAGCACATATGACTAGTCACAACTGACTGGACCAGGCCAGGGCTGCTCTATGATCAGGGATGTGCCAACTCAGGTTTTTAAGGTTCCTCTATCCTACCAACAAAGGGAGGTCCTCAATAATTAACAATTTATTTATTTAATTTATCTACCTTATTTTCTTATGCTCTAAATCTTAAAATGCTTAATTTTACTTCCTCTCACAACAACCTCAACCAGTATCTGTATATCTATTTAATACCCATATACAAGTTATTACAGAACCCTTATTCCAAACCTCCCAACAAGATCAATTTCAGCCAACAAACTCATTCAATAAATTCATCACAATAAACATCCATAATAGAATTCATACAAGATAATTATAAACAATTAACAATAATAAAACATTACAATAAATGGTCATAGAAGAATACAATATTTGACAATCATAAAAATAATCTTAATATAAAAATTCATGGGGAAACAAGAAGTTGAATCTGGCAGAGCCGGTTAGACAACTTTTAATCCATCCAAAAATACAATATAATTAAATAACAAGAACAATAACATGTATGGGAAAATAAGAAGTTGAATCTGGCAGAGCCGGTTAGACAACTTCTAATCCTTTCAAAAATGCAATAAAATAAATAAGTAAAGCAATAAATAGTTTGGGGAAACAAGAAGCTGAATCTGGCAGAGCCGGTTAGACAACTTCTAATCCTTCCAAAAGTGCAATAAAATAAATAACTGAAGCAATAGAAAGTTTGGGGAAATAAGAAATTGAATCAGGCAGAGCCGGTTAGACAATTTCTAATCCTTCCAAAATACAATAAAAATAAATAAGGAAAACAATAGAATGTTTGGGGAAACAAGAAATTGAATCTGGCAGAGCCGGTTAGACAATTTCTAATCCTTCCAAAATACAAAAATAAACAACTAATAACATACAAATGGCATAACATAATCAATATCACGTTTTACAACTATCACACTCGGATATTAACACAAAAACATACTCTCATTTAAATTCAAAATCATACAGAAACAAAATACTCCATAATCAAGATTTAAGATCAGACAAAAGCAAAATATAGCATATTCAAGGCTTAAGATAATACAAAAGGAGATACTCAAGGTTAGCTTCCCTTACCTCTATTACAGACTTAATCTCCTCGCCCTCTGAAAACTTCCAGAATATCCCCTTTGCAAAATTTGAAATTCTTCCAACTCTCTTCTCTCAAAAATTTTCTAAGTCCTTTGGTGTAAATTTTCAGCCTCCCCCCTTGGCTATTTATAGCAAAAAAATTTACTATTCATTTTTTCTATTCATTTTACCTATTCATTTTTTTATTCATTTTACTATTACAAAAATAATTTTTTATTTGCAATTTGATAAATTCTGATCTCAAAGCTACGTGGAACACTTATCCTTTCCAAAAATATTTTTATTTTATTTTATTTTATTTTTTTTTTTACTATTCACTTTTTACTATTCACTTTTTACTATTCACTTTTTACTATTCACAATTTACTATTCATTTTTTTTTTATCTAGTATTTTAACTTACAAATATTTTCAAGGATCTTACAGGAGACACGGCGAAACTCTTGAAAAATAATACAAAGTTTTTGAAAATCAGAGTTTGGAGTCGTCACCATAGTTTATTTTGGAAAACTACAAAAAAACCATAAAAATAAGGTTTGGTTTACGAAACAAGAGAATATGAATCCGGGATTCAATTACGCATAGGGAAGGTATTAACACCCTACAACGTCTGCTTAAAAGAAGTACCTTTAATTAAATGTGCAAAGATGATGTGGTTTTCAAAATGTCATTTCCCCCGAAAATAACAATGCAAGACAATACAAATGAAAGAAAAATATTGTTTTATTTTTAGGAAGTCTGACAAGGATTGACCTTTCTCCTACGTATTCTCATGTGAGAAATCAGGATACGTAGTTCTTTTGGAAAATATGTTTGGATAATTGTTTAAGAAATTGTTTGGAAAATTTTAGATTTTTGGGAGGTGAACCTCACAAAGATTAACCTTGCTCCTACATATCTCCACTCTTGATGGAGAATCAAGGATCACGTAGTTCTGGCAGGATTAAATGCATGAAAATTTAATATATTTTAGTTTTTTGGAGATTTTACATTTTTTTTGGTATTTTGATATAATATTTAGATTTTGTGTAATGAGCACTAGGCTAATGCATATGATCGCATGAGTACTCACATGACTTTTTGTTTATTTTTATTATTTTGTGTAATGAGCATAGGCTGGTGAGTACGATCACACAAAGGATTCTACCCATCACTTGATGGGAACTGCGCTTCAAAGCCCCCTACTGCTCATCGACAAACAAACGATAGGCACACACATCGCTTCTAGCCCGGATTTGTGGAGCCATCCAACAAGAACATCCTCATCACAACTCACACGCCCTCACGTTCGTAAAGACATCACACCACGAGACAGTCCACCCTCCACCTGTCACAAGCAAGCAAGCAAATGAAAACATCAAGTGACGCAACGCCACACATCGCTAGGCATGAAATGGGAACAATCGAAATAATAAGGGCCGCTACACGATCCCCTGCATAGTCGGGGCTGAGCCAGGACTTTCGGAAATGACCGCTTGTCAAGTGAGACCCTCTCCCAAAACCCTTCCGACCGAGGCCAAAAGATCCATCACAAACGTGGTGGAAGGTTTGATCTTCGGTTCGAAGAGCGTGCGAGAAAACTACACAAAAGACACTCACTTTTACCTGTCTAAGGTCGAGAAGTTCCATGACCTGCTGTCATTTCCACAGCCAGGCCACTTTTCTGATCAACCATGGAACGACGCGACGATGCCCCATTACCTGGGTAGAGATCGAAAAACGGTGCAAGGAGCCCCCAAGACACCACTCTTGCACACCAGCCAAAGTGAGTCAAGCTGGCGTGAAGAGCTGCTTCCCCCTATAAGGGGTTATTTTGCAAAAGGCAAATTTGTACAAGTAGATACACTTTTTGTGAAGCATTGTTTTAGTTTTATTTGAAGTGTTTTCCAACCCATAAGTCTCAAAAATCATGACTTTGAAAAATTCACAAATTTTTGCCCCAAACACCATCATGCACCACAAATTTAGCCAAGTTTCACCACCAAACCTGGCTAGCTTCAAAACCAACCAAAATGAAAAATTTCTTGCACCAAGATTTTTACAGTAGCATTTTGGTGATGTAAAGAGGGCATTCCAACTATCAAACCGAAAAAACCAACACTTTGAAAATTTCCCAAAACTTGGCACCATGCACCACAAACTTAGCCAAGTTTCACCACCAAACTTGGCTAGCTTCAAAACCAACCAAAATGAAAAATTTCTTGCACCAAGATTTTTACAGTAGCATTTTGGTGATGTAAAGAGGGCATTCCAACCATCAAACCCCAAAAACCAACATTTTGTAAATTTCCCAAAAGTTGGCACCATGCACCACAAACTTAGTCAAGTTTCACCACCAAAGTTGGCTAGCTTCGAAACCAACCAAAATGAAAAATTTATTGCACCAAGATTTTTACAGTAGCATTTTGTTGATGTAAAGAGGGCATTCCAACCATCAAACCTCAAAAACCAACACTTTGAAAATTTCTCAAAACTTGGCACCGTGCACAAAAAATTAGCCAACTTTCACACCAAACTTGGCTAGCTTCAAAACCAACCAAAATAAAAAATTTCTTCCACCAAGATTTTTACAGTAGCATTTTGGTGATGTAAAGAGGGCATTCCAACAATCAAACCCCAAAAATCAGCACTATGAAAATTTTCCAAAACTTAGCACCATGCACCACAAACTTAGCCAAGTTTCACTACCAAACTTGGCTAGCTTCAAAACCAACCAAATTGAAAAATTTCTTGCATGAAGATTTTTACAATAGCATTTTGGTGATGTAAAGAGGGATTCCAACAATCAAACCCCAAAAACAAACACTTTGAAAATTTCCCAAAACATGGCACCATGCACCATAAAGTTAGCCAAGTTTCACCACCAAACTTGGCTAGCTTCAAAACCCACCAAAATGAAAGATTTCTTGCACTAAGATTTTACAATAGCATTTTAGTGATGTAAAGAGGGCATTCCAACAATCAACCCCAAAAACCAACACTTTGAAAATTTCCCAAAACTTTGCACCGTGCACAAAAAATTAGCCAACTTTCACCACAAAACTTGGCTAGCTTCAAAACCTACCAAAATGGAAAATTTCTTACACCAAGATTTTTACAGTAGCATTTTGGTGATATAAAGAGGGCATTCCATCCATCAAAACACCAAAAACCAACACTTTGAAAATTTCCGAAAACTTGGCACCATTTACCAGAAACTTAGTTAGGTTTCATCACCAAACTTGGCTAGCTTCAAAACCCACCAAAATGAAAAATTTCTTGCACTAAGATTATTATAGTAGCCTTTTGGTGATATAAAGAGGGCATTCCAACCATCAAACCCCAAAAACCAACACTTTGAAAATTTCCCAAAACTTGGCCCCAAGCACCAACTTAGCCAACTTTCACCACAAAACTTGGCTAGCTTCAAAACCCACCAAAATGAAAAATTTCTTGCACCAAGATTTTTACAGTAGCCTTTTGTTGATATAAAGAGGGCATTGCAACCATCAAATCCCAAAAACGAACACTTTGAAAATTTCCCAAAACTTGACACAAAGCACTAACTTAGTCAACTTTCACTACTAAACTAGGCTACCTGCAAAACCAACCAAGAAGACAAATTTCTTGCACCAAGATTTTTACAGTAGCATTTTGGTGATATAAAGAGGGCATTCCAACTATCGAACCCAAAAAACCACGACTTTTAAAATTATCCATAACTCGGCACAAGTATATAGTCTTTGGCCTTTGACAAATTATTTGCAGCCTCGTACACAAAAAACATACAAAACCTTTTTAGAGCAGCTTAGAAAAGAAAAAGTGATTTGAATTTCGTTTAAGATGTAGGGGAGGGACGAATCCTAGCGACAAGGGCTGATTCTAAGTGGATCATGGCACCAAGGCCACTCTGCCACTTACAATACCTCGTCCCGTATTTAAGTCGTCTGTAAAGGATTCTACCCGTTGCTTGATGGTAATTGCGCTTCAAGACGTCTCATAAGGCTTATTCACCTTACGAGGTTCACCATGGCACGTTCCTCTAGGGGCAAACCCCCCTATTGCTGGTCGACAAACAAACGACAAGCACACACACCGTTTCTAGCCCGGATTCTGACTTAGAGGCGTTCAGTCATAATCCAATGAACAGTAGCTTTGCGCCACTGGCTTTTCAACCAAGCGCAATGACCAGTTGTGCGAATCAAGTGTTCCACTCATACTAGGTTGAATTACTATTGCGATACTGTCATTAGTAGGGTAAAACTAACCTGTCTCACGACGGTCTAAACCCAGCTCATGTTCCCTATAGGTGGGTGAACAATCCAACACTTGGTGAATTCTGCTTCATAATGATAGGAAAAGTCGACATCGAAGGATCAAAAAGCAACGTCGCTATGAACGCTTCGCTACTGCAAGCCATTTATCCCTATGCTAATTTTTCTTACACCTCTACTTCAAATTCCGAAGGACTAAAGGATCGATAGGCCATGCTTTCATGGTTCGTATTCGTACTGGAAATCAAAATCAAAAGAGCTTTCTCCCTTTGGTTCCAAACAAGATTTTTGTTCTCGTTGAGCTCATCTTAGGACACCTGCGTTATCTTTTAACTGATGTGCCGCCCCAGCCAAACTCTCCACCTGACAATGTTTTTCGCCCGGATCAACCGACCGAAGTCGACCTTGGGACCAAAAAGAGGGGTAGTGCCCCGCCTCCGATTCACGGAATAAGTAAAATAACATTAAAAGTAGTGGTATTTCACTTTTGTTGTTTCCAGCTCCTACTTATGCTGCACCTCTCAAGACATTTCACAAATTCAAACTAGAGTCAAGCTCAACAGGGTCTTCATTCCCCGCTGATTTCGCCATGCCCATTCACCTGGCTGTGGTTTCGCTGGATAGTAGACAGGAACTGTGGGAATCTCGTTAATCCATTCATTCGCTTCACCAATTAGATAACGAGGCATTTGGCTACCTTAAGAGAGTCCTAGTTACTCCCGTCGTTTACCCGCACTTGGTTGAATTTCTTCACTTTGACATTTAGAGCACTGGGCAGAAATCACATTGCGTCAACATCTGCAGGGACCATCGCAATGCTTTGTTCAACACCCGGGGAAGAGGCCCTGAAGGGCCCGTTCCCAATCCGTCCCCCGATCGGCACGCGACGACCCGCTCTCGCCGCGAGAGAAGCTCGAGCAGTCCACCGACAATCGACGGGTTCGAGACTGGGACCCCCGTGCCCAGCCCTTAGAGCCAATCCTTTTCTCGAGGTTACGGATCCATTTTTTCAACTTCCCTTGCCTACATTGTTCCATTGACTAGAGGTTATTCACCTTGGAGACCTGATGCGGTTATGAGTACGACCGAGCGTAGGAGGCACTCGGTCCTTTGGATTTTTCAGGGACGTCGGAGGCGCACCAGACACCACAAGACGTGTGATGCTCTTCTAGTCGCTGGACCCTACCTCCGGCTGAGCCGTTTCTAGGGTGGGTAAGCTGTTAAATAGAAAAGATAACTCTTTTTGGGGCCTCCGACGATGTCTCTGAACTCCCTAACGTTGTCGTCAGTCGTCACGTCCCGGTTCAGGAATTTTAACCCAATTCTCTTTCGGAGTACGCGCTGAAAGCGCTATCAGATGGGCTTTCCCCGTCCCTTAGGATCGACTAACCCATGTGCAAGTGTCGTTCACATGGAACCTTTCCCCTCTTCAGCCTTCAAAGTTCTCATTTGAATATTTGCTACTCCCAGCAAGATTTACACCAACGACCGCTCCGCCCAAACTCACACCCTGGGTTTTGCAGCGATCGCCGCGCCCTCCTACTCTTCGGGGCCTTGTCCTTGCCCCGACGGCTGGGTATAGGTCACGCGCTTTAGCGCCATCCATTTTCGAAGCTAGTTGATTCGGTAGGTGAGTCGTTACACACTCCTTAGCGGATTTTGACTTGTATAATATTATACATGTCGGGGCCCCGCCACAACGGACGTTTAAGTTGCTCAAAGTAGTTGAAGGGTTAACTTTTTCAACCACTGAAACGTTCGTTGTGGAGGGGTCCCGACATCTATAATATTATAGACGTCGGGGCCCCTCCACAACAGACGTTTCAGTGGCTGACAGGGTAGTTGAAGAGTTAACTTTTTCAGCAACTAAAACGTCCATTGGAGGGGCCCCGACGTCTATAATATTATAGACGTGTTATAGACGTCGGGGCCCCTCGACAACGGATGTTTAAGTGGTTGACAGGCTAGTTGAAGAGTTAACTTTTTCAGTACCTGAAACGTCCGTTGGAGGGGTCCCGACGTCTATAATGTTATAGCTGTCGGGGCCCATCCAAAACGGACGTTTCAGTGGTTGACGACCCCTCCAACGGACGTTTCAGTGGCTGACGGCCCCTCCAACGGACGTTTCAGTGGTTGAAAAAGTTAACTCTTCAACTACCCTGTCAGCCACTGAAACGTTCGTTGTGGAGGGGCCTGACATCTATAATATTATAGACGTCAAGGCCCCTACAACGGACGTCTAAAACCCCCTGCGAATATGAATATTTAAATCCAAAAGACATCATATTAGTAATGGCCCCGACGTCTATAATATTATACACGTCGGGCCCCCTAGTACTCGACATCTAGTGCCATTTATACTAAAATGGCGAACCCGCGAGGATTTACGCTCACTGTTGATCGTCTTCCCCGCGATTTCACTCTCCGACATTTCATTTCCAGGTGCGTTTTCTCTCTTTTGGACCATTTAAATTTACTTTTTATCCGATTAAATTGCTCTGTGATGAAATATCTTTGATTTGAACCGATTAAAAATCGTTTTCGGTGCGTTTTGGTGCAGTTTCTTGCATGTTCTTGGGCGGCGGTTTTGACTCTTTTTGGCCTACGTTTTAGGTCGTGCACTCCTCGATTTCCTTCCATTTCATTTGGAATCTACTTTTCAGGTTAGCTTCTTCGTTGATAATTTTTTTGTATGCATGTTATTGGGTTTTGTGTATGCATGTTTTTGACTTTAAGGTCTGTGTTATTGGCTTTTGAATATGCATGTATTAGTTATGTTATTATAATTGACATGTTAGATTATAAGTATCAAATCATTGAGTGAAACTTAGTTCCCGTTTGAAATTTTACACAAACGATTAATCTTTTAATTGTTTATGTTAAATTTTAAATTGTCCGATTGGACAGTTTGAGAAAATTAATTTTCATAATTTGCAATAACATGTAAGTTGGAGTTTATGGATAAGATTGATAAAATTTCGGTTCAGTATTTGTGTTGTGCCCCGGATGCATATTTGATTGTGATCATCGTTGACTACTCTCATTTCGTGTAGTTCGGGGACCAATGCGAAATGTTGCCGAAATCTTATCAAATTTATGATGTAGACTTCTTTGCACGTGTCTTAGCAAATTATGAAAAATAATTTTTTTGAATGGGTAAGGCCTAACCTTGTGAGAGTTAAAAACTTAAACTGATGATTTTACGAACATAGTATGGATCGAAGCTGGATGAATGAACGTCGTATCAATGAAGAATATGATAAAGGTGTTTCAGAGTTCTTCCAATACGTTGAACAAAATGCTAAGCTTGTGAACGGGACATATTTTTATCCTTGTGTTCGTTGTCTTAATCAAATACGGCAAGACTTAGGCAATGTGTGTGACCATCTATTCATGTTCGGCATAATGAAGACTTATATCGTTTCGACTTAGTATGGAGAAGTATTGGACCAGCCTACCACGTCACGAGGAACAAATTATGTGGAAGAATGGATGAATGATCATTTAGAGGACATGATACGTGATGTCGGTGAATATAACTTTGGAAGAGCTAATTTGTATGATTCTCTTATAAATGATTTAGAGCAACTGTTGTTTCCCGGATATTCGAACTTTACACGTCTGTCTGCAACTTTAAAGTTGTTTAGTTTAAAAGCAAGGAATGGATGAACCGATAAAAGTTTCACCAAGTTGTTGGAGTTGTTGAAGGAGATGCTTCCAAAAAATAATACTCTACTTATTCGTAATTACGAGGCAAAAATTTTTTTATGTCCATTGGGTCTTGAATATCAAAAGATACATGTTTGTCCTAATGATTGTGTTTTGTACACAAAGGAGTTTGCTTCGCTAAAGTATTGTCCAACATGTGGTTTATCCTGTTTTAAAAAGAAATCTGACAGAAACACTACTGATGAAGGTAATGATGGTGCACCTGCTAAGGTGATGTGGTATTTGCCTATAATACCCAGGTTCAAACGTATGTTCTCTGTTAAAGAAGATGCAAAGAACCTTAAATGACACTTTGACGAAAGAAAGTGTGATAATCTTCTTCGACACCCTGCTGATTCACCACAATGGAAAAAGATTGATGAAAAATTTCCAGAATTTGGGGCAGATCCAAGAAACTTAAGACTTGCACTTGCAACTGATGGTATGACTCCTTATGGAAACTTAAGTAGCAAACATAGTTCATGGCCAATTATGTTGACGATTTACAATCTTTCTCCTTTGTTGTGTATGAAGAGAAGATATGTGACGTTATCCATGATGATATCGGGTCCTAGACAACCTGGAAATGACATTGATGTTTACTTAAAACCTTTAATTGATGATTTGAAATTGTTGTGGGAAGAAGGGGTTGACGTGTTTGATTCACATGTTGAGGAACAGTTCTGTTTGCATGCAATGTTGTTTTGCACTATAAATGATTTCCCAGCATATGGAAAGTTGAGCGGTTATAGTGTTAAAGGTCATTTTGCATGTCCCATATGTGAAGAAAACACTAGTTACCTTCAATTGAAGCATGGACAGAAGACGATATATACAAGACATCAAAAATTCCTTCCTCGTAATCACCCTTATCGTAAATTGAAAAAAGCATTTAATGAAAGTGTTGACGATGAGGTTGTGTGCAGACCCCGGAATGGTGAAGAGGTGTACAACGAAGTCAAAAACATTAACATTGTGTTTGGAAAACATCATAAAAGTACCTTTGCAAAAAAAATTTGGAAGAAACGATCAATATTTTTTAAGCTTCCATATTGGTGTTGTAACATCCCAAAATTATACAGTCATCAACTATATAATAGAATATTAACATATATTAATATGACAAAACAGTTTTAAAAAATAAAAAGGGAATAAAATTCACAAGTGGCCGAACGGCCTACATATATGCATAAGTTTACGAACGTTCACAAAACAATAAGGACGAACGGTTTACAAAACAATAAGGACGAACGGTTTACAAAACAAATACCAAACGTCCCAATATTCAACAAACAGCAAAAGGGCGCTCGCTCTAAAACGGCCCACTAACTTAACTAAACTAAAAATATAACCGAACGACCTACTGTTCGGCCTTCACTTCAATTTCTACTAAGTTCTCTTCAGCAAAGATTTCCTCTTCAAGCGTTTCCTCCAAAGATGCATCTCCCTCTGCTCACATCCACACGGATGATCATTGCATTGACAGGACGGACGTACAGATACAGACAACACAATGGAAAACGAAGGGTAAGCTTATTGAATTTAATTCAAGTAAAACATTCATTTCATACATATCAAATACTTCAATAATTTACAACACATACATTCAATTCATTCATCAACTCAATCAAATTCCTGATACTAGACTGACTGTCCGGACTGTATGAATCCTGTGTAGCTAAGGCGTCCGTGCACCCAGGTGGGATAAATGGAATAAACATCAGTCGCCACCTGAGGTTAGTCCGTTCTGTCCAAGTTACAGTTATGGACTAAGACCTCCTGCCATTCCCACACATGACGTACTCCTCTCTACTTGAGAACGAGCACTCACGGAATATCAAGATGAACCATCTAAGCTTACCACGTTCATACTTTACAAATCTCAATTTCCATTCAAGAGTCGTTCCTCCCTGGAACGCTCGTTCAAAATCCACAATCATAATTTCAGTTCTTATAGTGTTCGCACATCATAATAATTCCTCTTAATAACATTTTCATTCTTTGTTCCATTCTCATAAAAAGACGAGCGTTCAATCCTCTTCATAACGAGGACGAACATCAAAAACGAGACCGAAAGATCTTCTTTTCCGAAGGGATAAAGCTGACACATTTTGCATGACGAACGCTATTACAATTTGAATCAGTTAAATGAACTGACTCTAGAACAATTCAACTTATACTTAGAATAATTCACTTGCCAAGGTTTCGGAGTCAATTTAACTGAATGAAGATACAGAAGACGAGTACTAAATGTACTAAGTACAATTTAGTTAGAATAAACCGACTGCCAGTAAATGACCGAACGCGATACGCGAATTCACTGAAGTTTAGAACGAACGCTATTTGAGTTTACGGACGAACGCTATTTCAGTTCAGGACGAACGCTATTTCAGCTCGTTGGAAATTACGGAAAGAACGAACGTTCGGTATAGGACCGAGTGTTCCTTTTTAACATACGCATTGGGACGAGCGTTCGGTATAAGACCGAGCGTCACTTTGGACGTACGCTTTTGGGTCGAGACCATTCGCTGATTCAAAATCATAAAAATTGGGATTTATATAAGATGAAATACTTAAGGTCTATGTTTTAACAATTTGACTAAGTGTCCGAAGATAGATTTTCAAGCTTCTCAATTTCTCACACAACACTCATGATGCCTTCGTTTGGCCGAATGCTCAAACGTAAAGTTATGTATAAGAGGGCGTTCGTCCTCAAACAGAATCCTTTCCAAATGAAAGGGTTCACCTATTTCAAAGAAGTTACTGAGATTACCGAACGGTCAAAGACCGTTTCGATAACGAACGTTCATTATCATAGGATTTCATATTCAAATTCAAGTTACAATAAACACATTTTTCAGTATAAACTTTCATACATTAAATTACTCATATCATATTACAATCCATACTTTTCATGCATCATCTTTTCATCAAAATCATATAGTAAAATCTGATACCATACATCATACTCAGTAAAATACACAGAACATGCATCCAACACAGTATAACTCACAGAACAGTCATGCAACACAGTATAACTCAAGAATTAAATTTAATAAGCTTCCCTTACCTGGATTCGTGAACGAACGTCCTAACGTGTAAATCTGGATTTGCCCAACTACCACTTCTATCCTCAGATCACTCAACTCTTGTGAACTAAAACAATTTACAGAATCAAACTTTGATTCAGACAAAGTTAATATAGGTAACTAGGTTTGGTTTTTGCATGAAACCTAAGAACGAACGATTTATGGAAGAAACTTACCAGATTCAAAACTCGAACTTGATCGGTTTAATGGAAAGCTTAGGACGTCGGGATCTCTTCTACGTTCTCTGAAATTGGATCGGAGAAGAAGAAAGTGAGTTAAGGTAGAGAGAAGATGGAGGTTCTAGAGAGAAGGTAGAGAATTTGGAAATTAGAAATTTGGGGAAGAAGACGAAGCATGCAGAAGAGTGGGAAGAGAGTTTTTCATAAATTCATTTTCCCTTCCCAAGCAGGACGAGCGTCCATTCTCCTGCTGCCACATGTATTCCACTAACTATTTCGAATGTTCCAAAAGTGACACTTGGCAGTTGCATGCAGAGTGAGTGTGAGTGCGTTTTAATGGCACTAAACGCGTGGCACGGTGCATTAATGGAAGCAAGGAGGTGACTCAGCACAGTAATAAATGAGACGTGACAGGTGTCAACTTGATGTTAGACATTGTATTGATGTGATGCACATTGAAAAAAATGTTTGTGACAATGTCATCGGAAATTTATTAAACGTCAAAGGGAAGATCAAAGAGGGAATAAAAGCACGACAAGATTTGGCTGACATGGGAATCCGATCTGAGTTACATCCATAGATAATAGGAAGACGCACTTATCTGCCCCAGCCTGTCACACACTTTCTAAAAAAGAAAAACAAAGTTTTTGTAACTGTTTAAGAAGTGTGAAGGTTCCACAAGGTTATTCTTCAAATATTAGTAACCTTGTTTCTATGCAAGAGTTAAAGTTATTTGGTTTAAAGTCTCACAATTGTCATGTATTAATGCAACAATTATTACCTGTTTTTATTTGAGGCATATTACCTCCTTCTGTTAGAGGTATTCTGACACGTCTGAGTTTGTTCTTTAATGCCATTTGCAAGAAAGTTGTTGACCCTCGAGGTTTAGATGAATTGGAAAATGAAGGAATAAGACTACTATGTCAATTGGAGATGTATTTTCCACCTTCTTTTCTTGATATCATGGTACATTTGATTATTCATCTAGTCAGAGAAATTCGAATATGTGGGCCGGTCTTCTTAAGGTGGATGTACCCAGTTGAAAGATACATGAAGATCTTAAAGGGATATGTTGCAGAGGAAGCCATTGAATTTTGTTCAAGTTATATGCCATCTTGTGAACCAATGGGTCTTCGCAAGAGCAGACATGAAGGAAAATGTGAAGGTAAGGGTGTTCGAGGTGTGAGAATTCGAAGTGTTAGCAGAAAAGGAGTTGACCAAGCTCATTTGTACATCTTAAACAACATTGTTGATGTGATTCCTTTCATTTCTGACCATGTTAATGAAATAAAGGCAGCAAACACAAGAATGAGTGAAAAATGGCATCTTAATGAACTTGTGAAAACCTTCTTACAATGGTTTGAGAAAAAGATTTATGCGACTCCACATGTTTCTGAGAGTTTATTGAGGTTATCTCGTGAGCCGAACAGAGATGTCATTACATATGGTGGGTACTATATAAACAATATTTCTTTTCAGATAAAGGTAGAAGATGACAAAAGTAGAGTTCAAAATAGTGGCGTCACATTACAAGCTGAGGCTGTGCACTTTGCTAGTTCTAAAGACAAAAATCCAATCACAGCATCCATGAGTTATTTTGGAATAATACAAGAAATATGGGAAGTTTATTATGTCACTTTTAGAGTCTCAGTTTTCAAGTGTAAATGGGTTGATATAAATTCTGGTGTCATGACAGATGACTTTGGTTTCACATTGGTAGACTTGAGCAAGATGAATTACACTGATGAACCATTTATCATGGCTAGTCAAGCAAGAGAAATATTCTACGTAAATGATCCAGGGAATAAAAACTGGTTAGTGGTTTTAGAAGGAAAAAACATGCATGGACATGATGATGATGATTCTCTTCAAATACTTGAGACAACATTTGTTGCATCTAGACCCATTGAAGACCTAGTTGATGACGTTGCCGATGTCATCTAGGCAATTCGTAGTGATCACAATGAAGGGATTTGGGAGAAAACAATATCTTCATAGGTTGTGATATTTTTTGTGTTGACTTTATATTTATGTTCATCATAATTGAATTATTACTAACCTTGTATAATTTTTCAGGTATGTCAGCCTCAAACTCAGGATCGGGACAGACCAGACGTGGTCGAGGCGTCACACGATTGGTAGATGTGACATCCAGATGCGTTGATGGGCAGAGGAGACATGTTGACATTGACCCCAGATCAAGTCAGGCATCAAGGCCAAATGCTGATAGGTTTAGGAGTTATCTGGGTAAGTTAGCAAAAAGTCATGTCTCTATCCTACATGGAACTTAGGATAACGTCCCAAAGGTCGACAAGAACCTCTTATGGCAAGATATTCAGGTATGTTTACTTAAAAGAATTTTGATATACTTATTTCTTTCATCTTTTCTTATCAATAACATGTTTTTTTGTTTTAAACAACAACATTATGATATTCCAAACACAATACAAATTAGAAAGAAAGTGTTATCGCATATAGCGATAAGATGGAGGGATTTCAGGACAAGGTTGACACGACTATATGTCTTTGGAGACAGACAACATGAAAATTCATGTCAGTAGTATACCTTCACAGAGGAGGAGTGGATACAGTTTCGTGCATCTAGAGAGTCTGAGGAATGGAAGATATGTTTCTTAACATCTGAAAAGTCTTTCATTGAGTTCTTATGATTTTACACTTATTTATATACATGGTTTCACAGGGTAAAAGGTAAGCCGCCCAAGAAAGACAAAGTCTAAATGATGCACCACACTTGTTATCACGAGGTAGTTATGCAAAAATGGAAAAACAAATTAGAAAGTCTAGAGCGGATGCCTTGGGACTTGAGTCGCCGGACCTAGCACCTGCACCTGCTAGGTACGAGCTGTGGAAGGCTGCTCGGACTAAATCTGATGGGAACATGACATCTTCCTCAGTAGCCTTGATCTGACAAAGAATTGTAAGTTCAAATTCTAAACATTGTTTGATTGTGTATCTATCACAGCATGTCTTCTAAGTAACTTGGTTTTTTTATGTGCAGGATGAGTTGGTTGAGTAGCAGACTCAGGGAACATTTGCTGGCCAAGGTAGGGACGACATTCTAACAACGGCCATTGGAAAGCGCGAGCACCCAGGACGTGTACGTGGAGTTCCTGGGGCGATTGGTCTTCGTGACTACTTTGGCCCTACACAGAAAACCACTCAATCAATGAGTCAGGAGGCATTGAGGCAGATGGATCTTCAGTGGGAGGAAAGACTCAACCAAAGCATGAGATCGATGGAGCAACGATTCATGGAGCAGCTACAAGAACAAAAAGAAATACAAAGAGCGCTTGAAGAGAAGCTCCATTCCATGACGCAGGGTAACATGGGGCTCGCTGAAACTCCCACACCACCTCAGCCATATGATCATTTATAGCCTGGCCTAGAGCATTGATCATGTCACACATCGCTACTCCACAGGTATAATGTCTTTGTTATTAGTATTTCTATGTTAAGTTTAAAAATATTTGTTGATAACTCTTTGATGAAATTCTTATCTTCAGTTCACACGTCCTCAGAAGCAGCCGATTCATGATAAAGTCATACATGAAGATGATAACATGGCTGAAGCGGAGGATGATCATCTATCAAAGCTAATGACAAGATTACCCAGGTTGAAGAGAGCACCATTAGAACTATACTAGGATTTGACAGTATTTGGTCTGCCCCCCCTCCCCCCCTGATGTGCCAGTATATATCACATTGCCTGATGCATTGGAGGTGATTGGGGGAGACAGGATGTTGAATATTTCCACAATTCAACTGTGGTGCATGTAAGATAGTTAATTTTGTCTTCCATATTCATTTTATTTTGATTCCTATAGTTTCTAACAACTTAACTTTGTTGTTTTAGGTACATGGACACAATCTTTGTAGACCAAGGTTGGTCTTCCATGTATGGATTTGTTGAACCTCAGATCATTCAACCTTCTGGTAACACACTTGAAAACAGACAACATTATTTGCAAACATGGATGGATGAGTCAAAAAGAGACGTATACCTTGTGCCATACATTGATGGGTAGGAGTTGTTATATGTAAAAGTTCATTATTAAAGTTTCCTTAATTACTTAGTTAAATAACTATTTTTCCTTCGTGATAGGTCGCACTGGTAGCTGATGATCATCATTCCCAAACAATGTAAAATTATATGGTTTTGTTCATTGCACAGGAAGATGAAAAATTACTTGAGAACCATGCTTCAAGGATAAGTGTTTCTCAAAAAATGATTGAATTTGATGTTCACCTTAAACTTTTATGATAAATATAGTTATGAATATTTTACTTTGTGTTTTCAATCTGTATAGAGTTATTGGTAAATCTTGAGGTCAACTAGTTCAAATTTTGTATCCAAAGGTTGTAAGTCATTTATAGTTCTAATTCATTTTCTCTGTTATTGAATAATCTAAATTTTTTACTATTTAGTTTGTCATTTTAGTGTAACCAGCAGCAAGATTCATGGGAATGTGGCTTCTATGTCATGTGTTGGATTAAGACCATCATTCGAGCTGTCATTACAGATGACTGGAATGAGGTAATGATGCATACCTTGAATACATTACAAATCAAATTCATCTTTAAACATATATGAAACCATAATGAATCTTTATTCAATTTTGCAGCGCTTCAAGAGTACATCTCCTATACCAGAGGACACAATTAGGCAGATAAGCAGGAGTGGACAACTTATCTTCTGCAAAGATGGAGTTAGGAACAGTTTTATTTGTTGTTGAACATTGCTTAGTTTTAGTTTAAGTTCATATCTTTATAGTTTTGGTATTGGATTATTTTGTACATTACGTAGAACTTTTTTTATATTAAACGCATATATATTATACTATATTGTTTTGGGACAATTTTCTACTTTTCAGGTGTGGTTTTAATGAAAAAATAAATTAATTTAAAAAAAAAACACCCAGTAGACTTCGGTTAGTGCACTAACAGACGTCTATAGACGTCTAGTAGTGCACCAACCGACGTCCAACCCCTTAATCCCTAAACAACTCGTTAAGGCATATGGGCGTCGGGAGTATCTTCTTCCGATGTCTATATAGAAGTCGGGGGGTATACCCCCGACGTCTGACTAACGTCACCCACAAAGACGTTGGGTACAGGTCGGACGTCAAAATGCCAAAAAAACAGACGTTTAAAGCCCTTTATGCACTAGTGTCGAGTCGCTAAACCTGAGTTAATGTAATGCACCGCATCCGAAAGAACCGTCCCAACACGTGCGCCACGAAGATGGTTCTTACGCCACCAATATGGAACGCGTGCTGGACGATGAGATCCTCTAACATCTCCCGGAGAAGGCCTAGATGGATAGGATTCTAACCAGCCACACATATATCGTCTAGTGGGTAGGAAACACAGGGACTGAACGAGCATCATCACTCGAGGCACTGGGTGCAAAACGAACAGGAAGCATGTTCGACCGCTCGATGCGCGAGGCATGGAGCCAGCCAACAAGAACATCGTCATCACAACTCACACGCCCTCACATTCAGAAAGGCATCACACCACGAGACAGTCCACCCCCCACCTGCCACAGGCAAGCAAGCAAATGAAAACATCAAGTGACGCAACACCAAGATCACTAGGCATGAAATGGGAACAATCGAAATAATAAGGGTCGCTACACGATCGCCTGCCTCGTCGGGGCTGAGCCAGGACCTTCGGAAATGACCGCTTGTCAAGTGAGACCCTCTCCCAAAACCCTTCTGACCAAGGCCAAAAGATCCATCACAAACGTGGTGGAAGGTTTGATCTTCGGTCCGAAGAGCGTGTGAGAAAACCACACAAAAGACACTCACTTTTACCTGTCTGGGGTCGAGAAGTTCCATCACCTGTTGTCATTTCCACAGCCAGGCCACTTTTCTAATCAACCATGGAGCGGCGCAACGATACCCCATTACCTGGGTAGAGATTGAAAAACGGTGCAAGGAGCCCCCAAGACACCACTCTCGCACACCAGCCAAAGTGAGTCAAGCTGGCGTGAAGAGTTGCTCCCCCTATAAGGGGTTATTTTGCAAAAGGCAAATTTGTACAAGTAGATACACTTTTTGTGAAGCATTGTTTTAGTTTTATTTGAAGTGTTTTCCAACCCATAAGTCTCAAAAATCATGACTTTGAAAAATTCACAAATTTTTGCCCCAAACACCATCATGCACCACAAACTTAGCCAAGTTTCACCACCAAACCTGGCTAGCTTCAAAACCAACCAAAATGAAAAATTTCTTGCACCAAGATTTTTACAGTAGCATTTTGGAGATGTAAAGAGCGCATTCCAACCATCAAACCCCAAAAACCAACATTTTGAAAATTTCTCAAAACTTGACACCATGCACCACAAACTTAGCCAAGTTTCACCACCAAATTTGGCTAGCTACAAAACCAACCACAATGAAAAATTTCTTGCACAAAGCTTTTTACAGTATCATTTTGGTGATGTAAAAAAGGCATTCCAACCATCAAACCCGAAAAACCAACACTTTGAAAATTTCCCAAAACATGGCACCATGCACTACAAACTTAGCCAACTTTCCCCACCAAACTTGGCTAGCTTCAAAACCATCCAAAATGAAAAATTTCTTGCACCAAGATTTTAATAGTAGCATTTTGCTGATGTAAAGAGGGCATTCCAACCATCAAACCCTAAAAACCAACACTTTTAAAATTTTCCAAAACTTGGCACCATGCACCACCAACTTAGCCAACTTTCACCATCAAACTTTGCTAGCTTCAAAACTCACCAAAATGAAAAATTTCTTGCACCAAGATTTTTACAATAGCATTTTGGTGATGTAAAGAGGGCATTCCAACCATCAAACCCCCAAAACCAACACTTTTAAAATTTCCCAAAACTTGGCACCGTGCACCACCAAGTTATCCAAGTTTCACCACCAAACTTTACTAGCTTCAAAACCCACAAAAATGAAAAATTTCTTGCACCAAGATTTTTTAAGTAGCATTTTTGTGATATAAAAGGGCATTCCAACCATCAAACCCCAAAAACCAACACTTTGAAAATTTCCCAAAACTTGGCACCATGCTCAACCAACTTAGCCAACTTTCACCACCAAACTTAGCTAGCTTCAAAACCCACCACAATGAAAAATTTCTTGCACCAAGATTTTTACAGTAGCATTTTGGTGATGTAAAGAGGGCATTCCAACCATCAAACCCCAAAATCCAACACTTTTAAAATTTCCCAAAACTTGGTACCATGCACCACAAACTTAGCCATGTTTTACCATCAAACTTGGTTTGCTTTAAAACCAACCAAAATGAAAAATTTCTTGCACCAATATTTTTACAGTAGCCTATTGGTGATATAAAGAGGGCATTCCAACCATCAAACCCCAAAAACCAACACTTTGAAAATTTTCCAAAACTTGGCACCATGCACCACCAACTTAGTCAAATTTCACCACCAAACATGGATAGCTTCAAAACCCACTAAAATGAAAATTTTCTTGCACCAAGATTTTTACAGTAGCATTTTAGTGATATAAAGAGGGCATTCCAACCATTAAACCCCAAAACCAACACTTTTAAAATTTCCCAAAACTTGACACCAAACACCAACTTAGTCAACTTGGCACCAAGCACCAACTTAGCCAACTTTCACCACCAAACTTGGCTAGCTACAAAACCAAACAAAATGAAAAATTTCTTGCACCAAGATTTTTACAGTAGCCTTTTGGTGATATGAAGAGGGCATTCCAACCATCAAACCCCATAAACCAACACTTTGAAAATTTCCCAAAACTTGGCACCAAGCACCAACTTAGCCAACTTTCACCACCAAACTTGGCTAGCTGCAAAACCAAACAAGAAGACAAATTTCTTGCACCAAGATTTTTACAATATCATTTTGGTGATATAAAGAGGGCATGCCAACCATCAAACCCCAAAACCACGACTTTGAAAATTACCCATAACTAGGCACAAGTATATAGTCTTTGGCCTTTGACAAATTATTTGCAGCCTCGTACACAAAAAGCATACAAAATTTTTTTAGAGCAGCTTAGAAAAGAAAAAGTGATTAGAATTTCGTTTAAGATGTAGGGGAGGGACGAGTCAAAGCGACAAGGGCTGAATCTCAGTGGATCGTGGCAGCAAGGCCACTCTACCAATTACAATACCCTGTCGCGTATTTAAGTCGTCTGCAAAGGATTCTACCCGTCACTTGATGGGAATTGCGCTTCAAGGCGTCTCATAAGGCTTATTCACCTTACGAGGTTCACCAACGGCACGTGCCTCTGAGGGACAAAGCCCCCTACTGCTGGTCGGCAAACAAATGACAGGCACACACATCGCTTCTAGCCCGGATTCTGACTTAGAAGCGTTCAATCATAATCCAAGCGCGATGACCAATTGTGCGAATCAACGGTTCCTATTGTACTAGGTTAAATTACTATTGCGACATTGTCATCAGTACGATAAAACTAACCTGTCTCACGACGGTCTAAACCCAGCTCACGTTCCCTATTGGTGGGTGAACAATCCAACACTTGGTGAATTCTGCTTCACAATGATAGGAAGAGCCGATATTGAAGGATAAAAAAGCAAGGTCACTATGAACGTTTGGCTGCCACAAGCCAGTTATTCCTGTGGTAACTTTTCTGAGACCTCTAGCTTCAAATTCCGAAGGACTAAAGGATTGATAGGCCACGCTTTCACTATTCGTATTCGTACTAGAAATCAGAATCCAACGAGCTTTAACCCTTTTGTTCCACACGAGATTTTTATTCTCGTTGAGCTCATCTTAGGACACCTGCGTTATCTTTTAACAGATGTGCCACCCCTAGCCATGTTTCACCACCAAACTTGGCTAGCTTCAAAACCAACCAAAATGAAAATTTTCTTGCACCAAGATTTTTACAGTAGCATTTTGGTGATGTAAAGAGGGCATTCCAACTATCAAACCCCAAAAACAAACACTTTGAAAATTTCCCAAAACTTAGCACCAAGCATCAACTTAGCCAACTTTCACCACCAAACTTGGCTAGCCTCAAAATCCACCAAAATGAAAAATTTCTTGCACCAAGATTTTGACAGTAGCATTATGGTGATATAAAGAGGGCATTCCAACCATCAAACCCCAAAAACCAACACTTTGAAAATTTCCCAAAACTTGGCACCAAGCACTAACTTAGCCAACTTTCACCACCAAACTTTCTCCATATTTTTATATTTTGGGTAATGAGTACTAGGCGGATGCGTACGATTGCACGAGTACTCGTACTACTATTTATATAATATATATTTTTTAAAGTTTTATATATTTTTGTCATTTTCTTATTTGTTTTTATTTTAAGGAAGATATATGAGTTGAAAGATCTATGTCATAAAAATGTTAAAAAAACATAATATAAAATAAATGTGGTAGAAAACAAGATAAATTTATAAACTAAAAAATATGATCAAAATGCATATATAAATAGAATGGGAAGAATATGTGTACCTTGTTGAAGATGGAGGAAAACCTTACTTGTAATAAATTGTGAGAAGAGGTAGATGGAAGGGTGAAGAAGATGACCTTGGAGTAGAAATGTGGTGTAAGAGAAGAATGAAGTAGAATTTTGCGATGAATATTGTGTAATGGTGTGTGTAACGGAGTGAAGAGAGTATGGGTATTTATAGGGTAAAGGGTGGAGAAAGTGTTAAATAAAATATATTTTTTTTTTAAAAATGAGAGGAAAAATAAAAAAAAATTAAAGTGGAAAATAAGTAAAAGAAATAATATAAAAAGTGGGTGGAGAAAGTAGGTGAAATAAAATATAGTGAATAGTAAAAGTTAATCTAGAAAATAAGTGAAAACAATAATATAAAAAATGGATAGAGAAAGTAGGTGAGATAAAATATAGTGAATAGTAAAAGTTAACGTGGAAAATAAATAAAATAAATAATATAAAAAGTGGGTGAAAAAAAATATGAAAAATAAAATATAGTAAATAGTAAAAGTTAAAGTGAAAAATAAGTGAGAAAAATAATATAAAAAGTAGGTTGAGAAATTAGATGAAATAAAATAATAAAAAGTAAGTGGAAAAATTAGAAAAGTTATGAGAAAAAAAGGATAAAAATTAATTAAAAAATAAATATATAAAAAATGTAATAGTAAATGAAAAGGTATGTGATGTGGAGAGTGACGTAGAGAGTGAGGTGTGATAAAAAAAAATAGGTGATGAAAAAATAAAAAAGTGTTGAATTATTTTGGACCATAATGATAAGGGTTTAAAAGTTAATTGGGATAAGGATTTAAAAGTTAATTTGGAAGTACAAACACTAAAATAAATAGTATTTTCTGTTTTTTTATTTTTTTTATTTGGGTGTTGACCGTTTTTATATGCAAACTTCTTTTTCATTATTTCTTCTAAGTAAAAGCTTTGTTTCTTTACAGGATTATTACCCAGAGAGTATTTGAAATTAACTTTTACTTTTTATTAAAGATAGATAAAATGGGTATATGAAAGCATCACTGAATTGATAAGGGTCCTAGGTATTGGTTGGCCTGGACTCTAACAACCTTTCACAAAACAAAGACAAGGTTTTTGCCTAAAATCATCTTCCATTCACTCACTCACTGTTCACATGATTTGTTCTTCCTTGAACTCTTAGAACATCCTCGTTTTCAATGGAAATCAATTCTCTAACACTCCCCTCTTCTCGTATGTCCATTCTGCTGAAGGATTCTCCCAGTGGAGCTCCTCAACAACAGAACAAGGTTTTCCACTTTTTATCACTTCATTAAGAATTCTGTTATTAATGTTATAATTGTTATTTTATCCCAGCATGCACTTAGTTGCCCATATTTAGTACAAGCCCATATGCTTTTGACTTGCATTTGATCTTGATTTTTCCTCTGTGCTGTTTTAATAGGGACCAAATTCATCTGTGTCTGCTCTTTGAATTTGAGTTTAATTTTTAAGTATCCTCACACTTAACCAATTAAAAATTAGAATGGGTATTTGTTTAGAAAATTGTTGTAAAAGTCGACAAATCTATTTTACGTACCCGTTTCTGATATTAAAAAAACAGTCTTTATATGAGCTATTTACTCTTGAATTTATAAAATCTTCAGTTTTTTTCATATATGCTCAAGTCAACCAATTAAGAATCACTTTATGTATGGCTTTTAAATTAATTATTATAAAGTTAGTTATGTAGAAATCTATAATTGGAAGAGAGGCTTTTTAGTGTTTTCCAGCATTTTATATATTTTGGGATGGGCGTTGAACAGATAATCTGGAGGAGGAATAAAAAAAGAGCTTTTGATGGTACACACAGCAGTGTAGATAGCCCTTCATTGGTTCAAAACAATTGTAGGAAAATAATGTTTCCTCAATCCGATGGGGTTTTTCATGATTCCAAAGTTGATGTTTATATGCCAAAACAGACTTCTTTGTGTGTTTTGATGCTACATTACACAGAAAATGGTCTCTTTCCTCAAGCACAGACTACATGGGAGCAGCTCCTATATAGTTCTTTTGTACCTTCTTTTGAATTTATTTCAAGACTATTTGATGCTTATGCAAGACATGGAAAATTCGATGAAGTGGTCAATATTCTACGCTATGTGGATATGAGGAATTTCAGTATATTACCTAATGTTTACTCGTTGGCTATTTCTTGTTTTGGAAGAGAAGGACAGCTTGAGTTAATGGAAGATATGGCAAAGGAAATGGCTTCAAGAGGTGTTCATATCTCTTCTAAAACTGCTAATGCTTTTGTTTTGTATTATAGCATTTTTGGTTCTTTGAAAGAAATGGAGAATGCTTATGGCCGCCTAAAGAAATCGAGATTTATGATAGAGAGGGAAGTGATTCGGGCAATGGCCTCTGCATATACAAGGGACAGACAATTCTATGAATTGGGTGAGTTCCTAAGAGATGTTGGTCTAGGTAGGAAAGATGTCGGAAATCTTCTATGGAACCTTTTGTTACTTTCTTATGCTGCAAATTTCAAGATGAAAAGCTTGCAGAAAGAATTTCTGCAAATGTTGGAATCTGGGTTCCGTCCTGATATTACAACCTTTAATATTCGTGCTTTAGCCTTCTCAAGGATGGCTTTGTTCTGGGATCTTCACCTTAGCATTGAACATATGGAACGTGAGAAGGTCATTCCTGATCTAGTGACTTTTGGGTGTGTAGTTGATGCATACTTGGAGAGAAGGCTTGGAAGGAACTTGGACTTTGTTCTAAACAAAATGAACGCGGATGATTCTCCAATGTTGTTAACAGATCGGTTTGTGTATGAGGCCTTAGGTAAAGGGGACTTTCAAATGAGTTCTGAAGCATTTTTGGAGTTTAAAACACAAAGGAAATGGACTTACCGTGCTTTGATACAAAAGTATCTCAAGAAACATTACAGAAGGAACCAGATATTTTGGAACTACTAACTAATTGCTGGATATTTAGGTCCACTCAAGTTCTAGCCAACTGGGATACTCTTACTGAATTGTTCTCTGGTAAAACAAAGAGCTAACTATCTGTCTCTGCATTTCTTTTTCATAGAATTTGAGTCTTACACATAGACCTTGGTTCTATACAGACATTCACTATGCAGTTAACTTGAATCAAACTTTTACATATGGTGGATGCATTTGGGGGATCAGAGTTAAGGTGGAAACAGTGTGTTGTAAAGCGTACTGTGATGCATACAATGGAACATTAGAAGCATCCTATCTTGAAGAAAGCTTGGAGGAACTGAAACTTGGTAAGAATGATTATTGCTTAACAAAGATGTACATTCTCCACGTGAGCAACTCTTATACTACGAGATTGCTTGTCCCGGCATACATATTTTATTTCTTAATAGATTACGTATTTCACATCTTATTGTTAATAGATATAAAATCTGTTAGTTTTTGGCCTTGTAACTCGTTTAGTTGTTATGGAAACATACACAACATAGATTTTGTCAATCTTTTTTTTTACCGTGATTAACCTTAGTGATGTTATCTCAACATACTTGAGGTCGGAATAGTAGCTTTGTTTGTGGAATGAAAATGAAGTTCCAAAGACAAACTCTCGTATTCCAAAGGAATGGAAAAGTGGTTCCAAAGCCAAATTCTCATTCTTCTTAGATTTCAATTGGAAGACTTGTTTAGATACACCCATTAGTCTCACATCAATTATGAATATACTTTCCTCTTTCAATCCTTCGAGGTGCCTTTTAGGACAAAACTACTACCAGACTTTTGATTCCAAAGCAAATAATATTTTAGATGTGGTGATTGATCTAACGATGTTATCTTAATGGATTTGAGGTTATCTCAAGATTTTTTACACTTCTAGTACAATTTTAGGCAAAAATTACGACAAGGGTTTTGAATTCATTATGAGTCATAGACTAAGTCATGTGTCAACCGAACGACTTCACCCTTGAAATTGTGTCCAAGCCGCATGACTTTGGGTTAAATTTATGAAAAGTAGAAGTCATGTTCGAGTAGCATGACTTTGGCTTAATTTGAATAGTATCGAAGTCGTGTACATTCATGATGACTTCTAATGTTCCTCTTGATTGAATTCCATGTATTGTTGCTAATAAAGAAGTTGTGCTTAGTGCTCATGACATTCAATTGGGTTTTGTAAATTAGAAATCGTGCTTTAGGGGCATGACTTTTGTGAAAAAAAATGTGAAGCAGTCGTGAACGACTCTAACAACTTTAGCTTTGGTATTTTTTTTTAAATTTATTGGTATGTGGTGTTAGGTTGATGTATGAGTAATTAATTTAGTTATTAAATTAATGTTTATTGTTGAAGAAATTTAATTTATGTAATTTTAAAGTGAATAAAAGTTGATAAACAAAGAAAATAGTAAAATTGAAAGAAATACTATTGTACTAAAAATGATAGAATAAAATTTATATTGAATAATACATTCATACATTTATCTTCGACTAAGTTCCACATATAAGTTTTCTTCTTGGTCTCCTTGGTCGTCTTTGATCTTGTTGTTTGGAAGGGGTTGTTGTCTATGTCACTCTGTTCAGTTTCAGAAAATTGAACAATATCTAGTGATATTTGAAAAGGCATTCTTGGGGCATGAAAAGGCATTGGTAAAGAACTTGGATTGTACATAAGTGGTAGTGTCATGGTGGAGGTGGAAAACCTATGTGATGGTCTTGCAGCAAAGGTTAAATGAGGTGGAAAGAGTAAGATGGGATGTTAGGTCGATGGTTCACATATCCTAACATATTAGTTTGGTCCCAACTAGATTGGCTGAAAGATTAATGTGGATGATAAAGAAAATCCGAAGAAGACCCAACATGGCGATTGTAGGGTTGTATAGGAGGTTGAAGAGGCTCATGTGGGATATCATATTGTTACATAAATAATGGTTTAGTTAAGATCAACAAATGTGGTTCATAACAAAATAATTAAATAAAAATAAGTTGATCTTGTTGCCGAAAGATTTGGAGAATGTGATATGTAGCATATAGTGTGGTTGTACCACTACATATATGGTGTATAAATGGCCATTTTTGTTCAACGATGTTCCTTGAATGACACAATTATTTTGATTATTCCACATTGTTATCCATCGTTCTTGGTTGTCTGCCTAATATCTACCATTTCTTCCTCTCATATCCTCTTTGTGTGTCTGATAGAGGTTTATTGGCTTTAACGAAATATTTTGTCTAGACCTATATTGTCGCACTATACAATTGGCTTGTTGAAATTCAACTATTGCAGACCAAATTAGAGGAATTGTTGTCGAACATATGAGAGATATCAATAATAATTAACCAACTTACTCCATCATGCCAATAAGGAGTCCACAAAATTGTAACCAAGTGGATTAAAAGGTATTTAATATGAAAAATAAATTAAAAAGAAAATAAAATGATATGTTATTTGTATTATGTAGTACTTGTTTAGTAAGCAATTAATCAAAAGTCCGACAAAATTGACTAATTGTCGTAGAACTTTTTATGGTTATATCAGTTATCCGAGACCACCAAACATAAACATAGTTCCATATTTTCAATGAAGTGAAAATAATTATGTTAACAAGTATATTTCCAAAGAGTTCACATGAAAAGAAAATTATACCTTTATGCTAAGGGGAAACTAACCCTTGGAGAAATATCTTCATTACTTAAATACTCAGTTGGTGAATATATGCATGCAATTCTTTTCTAAGCCTAAAACTACAAAAGAAGCATGTTTCCTCTTATATTGTCTTAATTAAAGTTAACGTTGTGATCTAGTGAACGATACATACATGTCAAGACTACAAAACCCCAACTAAAGTTGGACATAGAGTTCAAGTTTGTTAGTAGTAATAAATATATTAAATGTATTCTACTAACAAATGTATTTGACATTAATAAACTTCTATTCAACATTAGTTTGTAAACATTCATTAACTTAAGAAAATACAACCTTTGATACCATTATGAAAAGGTGAACTTTAAAAATTTTATTTAATTATCATAAGGAAATTAAAACCATGCATAAATAAACATTATTCCAATTAGGAAACTTAAGATATTGTTAAAAAATTATATTTTAAAATAAATAATTGTCTCAAATACATTTAGAAAATTTCCATAAGATTTTTTCACGAGTTTCCTCACTATAAACATCACTAGCATCATTTGTAACATCATGTGCTCCTATATAATTACATGAGTTATACAATCATCACATAAACACAAACAAACAAAAGTGAGCTAACCAGAAAACAATACAAGATAACATACAATAAACTATATTTTGCTGAAAAAAAACATTAATTTCAAGCCATGAAGTTAAACCACATTCGCCACCAAGTAATACCAACAATATGTCATTTTCTTGTAATCTACCATCACATAAACCTGCTTACCAAAGCAAGGTAGTCTGAGTCATCTTGTCTTGCTTACTAAAGCATCACGCACCAAAACCTGCTTTCCCTGCTTCCTAAAAGTCTTATGAGTAAAATGTCTACATGCTTACAAAAGACTCACTGATAGAACACTATACTCAACTCAAGCCAAAGCCTTATGGGCGAAACAACCCTCCCTCTCCCTCGACTTACCAAAGCCTCAACAGAAAAGAACAACACTCGAACCTTCCCCTTTTTCTCATCTTACCAAAGCTTCAAGTGAAAAGGTACAAAATCCAATTTTACAAGTTACATAAAGAAGACATAATAAACAAACCCATCTTTCAATACCATATTAAGATAATGAGTCACATCAATAAGCACAACTAACAACCAACAACACAACATTGTTAAAACATAACATTGATCAACCAACCATACAACTTGGCAACAAAACATAATAATACGACTAACAAGACATACAATTCCACAATCATCACAAACAACTCAACTAACATCACAAACAACATGACATTATACAAAATAGCATGATAACATAAACAACAAAGAATCATACAAAATAGCATGACAACATATAGTAACACATTGGCAATGCATTCCAACATCACAACCATACTAAATAAGATTTGTAACAATTATGTGTTTTCAAACAAATAAAGTAAAATAAAATAATACATCTAGTTTTTTATAAAATCTAAACATTTTCCCATATACACTAATTTATTTATTTTTAAATTCTTTGCACCAATCTATCTACTAACATTTCCCATTTTAATAACCACAAGTATTGTCAAGTTCACCTATACCAATAAAAACAATATTTAAAACTTAATTTGGTGATTTTGTACTAATCACAATAATTTTCACCTACCCTAATAATCATACCACTATGTTATATTATAACTCTTTAATATCTTTTCAATTCCTAAACTTATCTAATTCTTCCTATCAAAGTGTCTAATTTCACCTGGTCCATATAAAAACTTTTTTTTTCAAATTTCAAGTGTTCTCTTGAGTATCCAAATTGTCATTTTATATATAATATTTTGTTAAACAAAATTGCAACTTTCATAAATATTATATATTATAATTATAATAGTATTGGAATTGCATAATATAACACTCTCTTCAAGACGTCACGTATAATAAATTAACTTAAGAAAAAAGTGATTCTGATGCCATCACAAAATAATGAAACATTAAAAATTTGATTTCATTATCGTGAAAATAATTAAAATCATACAAAAATAACAAATAATCCAATTATATTTTTATTTTCATAGTCTTTTATTTTAATAGACTATATTAGTATATTTTATATTTTGAATTATCTGTTTTGAATATTATTATTAAATATTTTACTTTATTAGTTTTACGTTCCTAAAATGAATGTTATCGTATTTCATCAACATTATATATAACTTTCTAAACTTTAACTTCTATTTCTTAATAGATTATGAAAATTGTTAAAGGTAAATTTTAAATAAATTAATATTTTTTATATTTTATTCATATAGGTATATTTTATATTATAAATAATTATATAAGATTTTAAATTATCTTTAATATCCTAAAAAATAATTAAATAGTTATTGTTTAATCTAACATTAAAATAAATAACTTAATTTAAATTTATGTGTCAAAATAATTTTAAATATAAATATGGTAAATAAAAAACTACAATATACGTAATACATATTATATATATATATATATATACAAAATTTTGTTCTATTTATATGTAAGTATTATATATATAAAATGAAATATTTGTTTTCATATTAAACCTAACTCAGCTTTCTAGAAAATAAATTAAATTAATAAAATATAATAAATGACAAGATAATAATATTATAACGTCCCAAATTTACTATGAGTATATTACTATATAAATAAATAACTATTATATATATATATATATATATATATATATATATATGGGTTTGCTAACGCGCGTACGCATATTTTTCAGTTGGTATATTTTAGTAATGTGTACCGAATTTTAGTAGACAAAAATACTCTTATACATATGGATTCTAAGTAGAGCTGTCAAAACGGGTAACCCGGCCCGACCCACCACGGGTTGGTCACTTAGTGAGCTAACCCAACCCGGCTCATTTATTAGCGAGCCGAAAAAATTCGAACCCGACTCGACCCACCACGGGTTGGTGGGTTAAACGGGTTGGCTCATTGGCTCACTTAATTAAGTTCTTTTTCACTCTCTTCTTCCGCGATTCTTATAACATATTACTTTGATCCATCAAATTGAAACAGTAATAATATGATCAATTAATATAAAAGAAAATGAAACATCTATTATAAATCCATAGGATTATGCTCTCTTGAAGCATCTTCTTCTTTATCTCCATCTACAATAGAATAAAAAATAGTGTTAACTAATAATATTGAAACACAAAGTAATAAATAATTAAAGACATATTATTAAGTAAAAGTTACACATTTTGAATAATTAATTTAATTTTAATAAAAAAAATAGAATTTAAATAATTAATTTAATTAATTTGATTTAATTAAAAAAAGTAGGTGGGTTGGTGAGCCAACCCGACCCACCACGGGTTCAACCCATGTGAGCCGGGTTCTTAGTGAGCCGGGTCAAAATTGGCTCGCATAAAAAATTTGACATTTTTTTCCAATCCAACCCGGCTCAAACCCGTGGTGAGCCGGGTTGGCTCACGGGTTTCAACCCATTTTGACGGCTCTAATTCTGAGTTTTAAGGTTAAGGGTATTTTAATAATTTTCATTCTCAAAAATTTTAAAAAAAAAAAAGAAACCCCCCAAACCCTTACTCACGTCTCTCATTCCTCTCAATCATTTCTCTTTCATCTCTCTCAGTCCAACTTTTTCTCTGTCATTCCTACTGTAGCCCCAATTGAAAAAATCAAAAACACTTGCCTTTAAACAATTTGATTCACCTTCAGGCAAAGGTTCATTCAAGATCTCTTCAATTTCACCATCTTCAATAACCTCTCTAATTTCATCATCTGCATATGTTGAATCATCATCTCTAAAAAACCCTCCAAGCCAATTACCAATTCTTTCCGATGTCATTATGCTTGTAAAAATTAGATAAAATTATATACAACAAAAATTATAAAATGAAAACTCATTATAAAGTCATTTTTTGTAAGAAATTGTTTAACAACGAGTGTTTCTGATTTTTTCCAGGCCAATTACCAATTCCTTTGATGTCATTATGCTTGTGAAAATTAGATAAAATTAGATAAGACAAAAATTATAAAATAAAAACGCATTATAAAATATTTTTTGTAAGAAATTGTATAACAGCGAGTATTTCTGATTTTTTCCAGGTTAATTACCAATTCCTTTATGCTTGTGAAAATTGGATAAAATTAGATAAGACAAAAATTATAAGATGAAAATTCATTATAAAATCATTTTTTTGTAAGATTGTTTAACGACAAGTGTTTCAGATTTTTTTCAATTGGAGTTACAATAGGGATGACAGAGAAAAGATTGGAGTGAGAAAGATGAAAGAGAAAGGGTTGAGAGGAATGAGAGAGGTGAGTAAGGGTTTTGGGGGTTTCTTTTTTTTTTTTTAGTTTTGAGAATGAAAATTATTAAAATATCCTTAACCTTAAAACTTAGAATCCATATGTATAAGGGTATTTTTGTCTACTAAAATCCGGTACACATTACTAAAATGTACCTACTGAAAAACAAGCGTACGCGCGTCAACAAACCCCATATATATATATATATATATATATATATATATATATATATATATATATATATATATATATATATATATATATATATATATATATATATATATATATATATATATATATATATATATATATATATATATATATATATATATATATATATATATATATATATATACATATATATATATATATATATATATATATATATATATATATATGGATTTTGTTAACTTATCTTAACCTATTACAATGTATCAAATTTTAGTTGACAAAAAAATCATATTCATAAAAAAGATATACTTTAAATGGAGGAGTATTTTAATAATTTTTATTTTTAATTTAAAATAAAAAATTATTTAAATACTCTTAATTTTAAAATTTAGAAATCCTAAATATGAGAATATTTTTGTCAACTAAAATTTAATACAATTTAAGAGGTTACATAAATTAGCAAATCATATATATAATAAAACTTTAAACACATTATATTTATATCAACGTATAATAATACTACTATATTGTAATATATATTGTAATATTGAGTTTGATCCTTAATACCTAATCAACCTATTAAGCATCTCAAAATGTTAAATTTTTCTAGCAACTTTAAAAAAATTTAACCACCACTAGAATAAAATTTGAGCTATAAAACACAATTTAGAACTTGTTTGGGAAGTATGTTACTGATATTCAATTTGGAAACACCTATTTTAAACAAATTTAAAAGAAATTACAATGAATCCAATTATACAACATTTCTTAGAAATCATTTAAATCCTCGTCTTAGCAAAAAGTAAATTCCAAATAACTTATTAAAACCATTCCAATTAACCTATTAAAATCATATTAAATATGATTAACATTTTAATTATGTTAAACTTTCAAAACCTAATTGATCAGTGCATATTTATGTCTATATTTATGTTTTAAAATTTAAATTTTTAATGAGATTCCTATACTTAAATGGTTGATTTAAAGTAAATTTGTAACATTTAGATTTATTGGGTTTGATAAATCAATATGCTTAAAATGTGATTTTTAAGTGCATAAATTATGTTTAATATTCTTTTGTTTATTTGTGCAGTTGAAGATATAATTTTATTCATTTAAAGGGAAATTAGAGGAAATTTAAAGGGTTTTTCTATAATTTTGAAAGATTAAGAAGGACATAAATGAAATTTCAGAGACAATTCAATTAATATTTAAAGATAATTAATTTAATTTGAAAATATAAACAGGAAATATCTATCAAATATTCTTAAAATTTAAGTCTGTTAAATATTTGAAATATATATGATATAAGATAAAAGATCTTATCAATCGAATATTTAGAGTCAAGACCCAATCAAACCTATATAAAGAGACCTAGAGGAGGAAGAAATCATAACTCATTCATTCGCTCAAAGTCCTCCACTAGAAGCAATCATCCACCACTCCTCTCACTTTTATTTTACCATGTATTCTACTCCATTCATGGAAGGCTAAGCTTCCAGGGCTATTCCAATGTAATTTCATTATGGATCTTGAGGTTAAGTTGAATTATTGTATTTGTTTCTTTTGATTATTGATTTGAGTTATGTTTCTTCTATTCCTTTCATCTCTCAATCAAGTTATAAATAATGATTTTTGCATCATAAGGTGTTTGAATCTACATGCATATTGATCATATGAGTTTAAGGATTTCTATGTTTGATTGAGAATGTAGTTTAATTGAATTTAGGAACTTTCATTTGATTAAACATGTTTTTGCTACTAATTAATAATGTACTTTGATTGGTGGTAAGAATTTAATTGAGAATTTACTTTGATTAATTAACTTTTCATGTGGTTAAGAGATTTAAGAATATACATGATTAAACACAATAGGATGGATTGAAAATGTACTTTGGTTGAATTAAATATGAATAATCTAGAAAGGTCTTGCATTTGATTGAGAATCTACTTTGGTTAATTGTATGTACTTTAATTAATTTGATACCCCGAACAATAATCAATTGAACAATGATTTGTGGAAAACCGATGATGAATCTATCTTGAAAAAATAGTGAAATTATCCTATTTCATTATAATTGTTTCTAAGTTTCTCATTTGTTTTTTTAATTAAACTCACGACATTCTTCAACATTAAATTCATTAGGATAAATTTTCATTCTTATTTTTAAAGTGTTCCACAACATTTATTAACCTTTTGAGGGTCTTCATAAGAGTCAAGAATTGAAAAACAATTTTGTATTCGTTGGGAAACAACTCAGGGTTACTTTAACCCTATATACTTTCTTGAATACTAACTTGGCAATACCGAAGTTGCCTTATAAAGTAGTATTAATTTGATAGCTTCAACCACAACATATCAAATTTGGCACCGTTGTCGGGGAATATAGTTAGTATTTTGAATATTTTGATTCTTATTTTTATTTATTTTCTCCTAACGCATATACATTTAATTTAGTTTGAGTTCTTTTGTAGTCTTTAGTTATTCTTATTGTTAGCAAAATCTTTGTTTTTGTTTTAATTAATAATTTTTCTTGAGAAGTATTTGAGGCTAGTTTGAAAATACCTTGGTTAGGAAGGACTTGATATTTAAGTTGTTCATTGTTGAAGGGAGTAAGACTTTGTTAGGTCCACTCTCAGGAAAGAGAGGAAGGGAGTAAGATTTGTTGGGTCCACTCCTAGAAAAGAAATATGTGTCACAATGGACCACTTAATTACCAAGTCTTTCCTAGCCAGAGTATTTTCAAACTAGCTTTTGCTAACAATAAGAATAAAAAAAATTAAATGTATATGTGTTAGGAGAAAATAAAGATTTTGCTACTTCTAAAAAAAATTAAGTACAAAAATTTTTGCTAATACATAAGAATACTTCTAAAAAAAATTCTTAATTAAAAAAGAACAAAGATTTTGCTAACAATAAGAATAACTACATACTACAAAAGAACTCAAACTAAATTAAATGTATATGTGTTAGGAGAAAATAAATAAAAATAAGAATCAAAATATTCAAAATACAAATTGTATTCCTTGGCAATGCCACCAAATTTGATACGCTGTCATTGAAGCTATCAAATCAATATTACTTTACAAGACAAATTTAGTATTATCAAGTTAGTAGTCAAGAAAGGAGATAGGGTTAAAGTAACCCTAAGTTGTTTCCCAACGAATACGGAATTGCTTTTCAATACTTGACTCTTATGAAGGCCCTCAAAAGGTTAGTAAATGTTGTGGAATGCTTTAAAAATAAGAATGAAAATCTATCCTAATGAATTTAATGTTGAAGAATGTCGTGAGTTTAATTGAAGAACAAATGAGAAACTTAGAAACAATTATAATGAAATAGGCTAATTCCACTGCTTTTTCAATATATGTTCATCATTGGTTTTGCACAGATCATTATTTAATTGATTATTGTCCAGGTTTCAAATTAATTAAAGTACATTCTTAATTAACTTGAGAGCGATCATACAATTGACCAAAGTAGATTCTCAATTTGCAAGACCTTTCTAGATTATTCACAATGAATTCAACTAAAGTAGATTCTTAATCAAATCCTATTGTGTTTAATTATGTATATTCTTTAAATCTCCTAACAAAATTGAAAGTTAATTAATCAAAGTAAATTCTCAATTAATTATAGTTGAAATTCTTACCACCAAAAGAAAGTACATTCTCAATTAATAGTAAAAACACGTTTAATCACATGAAAGTTCCTAAATTCAATTAAAGTACATTCTCAATCATACCTAGAAACTCTTGAACTCATATGATAAATATGCATGTAAATTCAAACACCCTATGATGCAAAAATCATTACTTGTAACTTGATTAAGAGATGAAAGACATAAAAGAAGCATAACTCAAATTAATAATCAAAAGAAACAAATACATGAATTCAACTTAACCTCAAAATCCATAATGAAATTACAGTGGGATAGTCCTAGAAGCTTAACCCCCTTGAATGAAGTAAAATACATGGTAAATAAAAGTAAGAGGAGTGGTGGATGATTGCTTTCAATGAGTCTGAGTGAATAAATGAATTATGATTTCTGTTGATAAGATCTTTTATCTTATATCTTTCAAATATTCAATAGATTTAATCAGTTTTTAAGAATATTTAATAGATATTTTTTGTTGATATTTTCAAATTAAATTAATTATCTTTAAATATGAACTGAATTGTTTCTGAAAATTTATTTGACCTTTTTAATTTTTCAAAATTGTAGAAAAGCCCCTGAAATTTCCTCTAATTGTACTTTAAATAAATAAATTCTAAGTTCAGTTGTACAAATAAACATTAAAATGTCCAAAATAATTTATACAACTAAAAATCACATCTTTAATTTTCAAACTCGATAAATCCAATTGTCACAAGTTTACTTTAAATCAACCATTTAAGCACATAAATTTCATTAAAATTTTCAATTTTAAAACATAAATATGGACATAAATATGCACTCATCACCATCAATCATTTATTATTATACAAAAATTTATTAAAATAAAATAAATAAAAAATACACAACATAAAAACTACACCAAAGTTATAATACAAGTAATTATAAATATATTTCTTTCATACATGTAACAATCTAAAATACCATTTTTTTCGACCATTTAAAATATACTGATATAAATATCAACCACCCTGACTACAAGTTTAAGCTTTCTCTTCAAACTTCCAAAAACCAACGAAAAATTAAATAGATTTAGAAAATCAAACCCCATATCAACATGACTCTTTCTTAACCAATTGCCTAAAAGGGAAAGAAAAAGAAAAAGAAAGAAAGTCATACACACTCCTTAATAGAAATTGAATCAGTTACTAAAATTTCAATTATGATTCACTAACTATACTTCTTATTGAATATTTGAGGAACATGAACTAATAATAAAACTTTAATAATCTATTTTTTCTCCTAATCTTATAGAATTTGGAAAATTTGAATTCACTAAAAAAAAACTAAAATCCTTATTAAAACAAAAATAAAGCAAATCTAAATTTCTATTTATTTAAATTTATATTTAAATAAAACTCAATACTTACCGGTTATCATATATTACAACAATATTGGATAAGATATTTAAAGAAAGGTTTAATCATTTCATATGTCCCTATTTGGACAGAATCGTCTCAAATAGGTCCTCATATTTTTGTTTATCTCAACTAGGTCCCTTTTTCTGTAAAATTGAGTCAATTTTAACCTTGTCGTTAAATTTAGTGGACGGCGTTAAAATTTGTGTGACTTGACTTGCTGACTGTGCAATTTTTAATGACGTGACACAGTGCTGGATTTTTTTAATGACGTGTCCCATGTCACTTTTGGATCCTATGACCTCTCTCACTCTCTCGGGTGCCATGGAATCAGTAGCCCCTTTATTTCTCTTCTTCCTCCTCCTTCGCTCCTCTCGTCGCCGGATAATTTCTTCGTCGAACTCACAGTGGCCGGATAATAACAAGGGTGTTCTGTTTTTTGGATATAGGTTCACGTATTGCCCAGAGAAGTATTTGGAAAATCAACGTTTATATTTGTGATGGCTGCCCAAAGAAGATTATCTTGTTGTTGGCTTGGTTTGTTTTTGGGAACATGGACAAGTTGGGGCTGAAAAGGCCTTCGACGGGTCATTGGAGTTGAAGAACACAAAGGGAAAGACCCCAGTTTTGGATCTTGGTGCCTTGACGAAGATTAGATCCGGTGATATAAAAGTGGTGCCAGGAGTTAAGATGTTCAATAGTGGAGAAGCTGAGCTTGTCAATGGTGAAAAGCTCTATGTTGATGCAGTGGTGCTGGCAATCGGTTACTACAGTAACGTGCCTTATTGGTGAGAATATGTTCTAGATCTTTTTTAAAAAAATGTTTTTTTTTCATCACAGAAGATTGTCAGACCTGAAAGGCTTTTGGGGCAGCTTAGTTTTTCCCTTTTCTAAACTTTCTTTAGGGTTGTTTTAGAAGCTTCTTTTTTCATAAATTTAATAGTAGATGTTTTAATACATGTTGAGGAGTGAATTAATGTTGTTTGGGATTTATTACGTGTAGGAAGGTGAATTTTTCTCAAAGAATGGATTCCTAAAGATGCCATTCCCTCACGATTGGAAGGGAAATGCTGGACTTTATGCTGTGGGGTTCATGAAGGGCTCTTTGGTGCTTCTTCTGATGCTGTGAAAATCGCTCAAGATTGAAATCCCTAAATTGGAAGATTGAAATCCCTAATTTAAGGAATCAAGGAATTCAATGGAAATCCTCTCATTCTGTCCTTGCAGCCATAACCTTGGTTGCCCCGGTTCCGTCGTCTCCCAAACACTTGGCACCATCAAGAGAAAATCAAGTCGGGTTATGAAATCAAGTCAGCTCCGGTCTGAGTTTTTAAGGAAGAAGGGTGATGAGGAGGAGGACGAACCGCTTTTGGAAGAAAGGTAACAGGATCCAAATGGGACACTGCACACGTTAATAAAAATTCCACCACACTATGCCAGATCATTAAAAATTGCACAGTCAGCAAGTCAAGTCACACAAATTTTAAAGCTGTCCACTAAATTTAACGGCAAGGTTAAAATTGACTCAATTTTACAGAAAAAGAGACCTAGTTGAGATAAACAAAAATACGAGGACCTATTTGAGACGATTATGCCCAAATCGGAACATTCGAAATGATTAAACCTTAAAGAAACTTAAAAAACATAACAATTAACACTTATACTATGATATGATAATTAAGAAACTTAAAAAAAGGATAACATTTAACACTTTATTTGTACAACAAGTAAGAGAGAAAAAACATTAATGTATCAAGCTTTTAGAGTAAATTTTTAAATTATTCATTGCTAACCTTTTTTATTGATAATTTTATAAATGAAAATAAAGTAATATTTTGGTGGAGCCGCAAGGAGAGAGAGAAATATTAATATATTTTTTATATTTATTTTGGCGCCTGATCTTATTTTTGAAGCTTCTTGGGGAAGCTTTGTCACTGCAAGTAGTGCTGGGCTAGTTCGCCTGCTCGCTCTTCCCCCTTATCTCTATGCATTCATTTTCAATAATTTCTTTTCAGCACTTCTCTTCTCCGTCGCCGTCGCTTTTGCTGTCGCTCTCCCTATTGTTATTTTCGTCGCTGTCACCGTCGCCGCCTCCGTGGCTGTCGCTGTGGCCATCTCCTTCGCCGTTGCCCTTGTTGGAATATTGGTTCTCCGATGAGAAAATCCACCAGACTTTCCGCCATCGGCCTCGTACAGGCTCCAGAGCCGGTAAGAACGGACAAATTCCACTTTCAATTTGAATTTGAATTTGAATTTATGTTCAATTCCGCGCTCACTTTCAGAAGAAGCCTTTCAGCACTCGATTTTCGCTGAGGTCGTTCGCGAAGCGCGTGCAGCTGCTCACACCGGAGCAGAGATCCGCTATTTCGCGAACCGGCTTCGGGAACCTTCTATCCGTTCCAAACCACTGCCTGAACAAGGTGTTTCTCACAGAGCTAATGGAGGCGTGGAGCAGCGGGAGCCGCGCGTTCGTGCTACGCTCCGGCGGCGAAATCCGAATGACGCTGCTGGACGCAGCGCTGATCCTGGGCCTTCCGGTGACCGGTAACCCCGTGAACTTGACAGAACAGGAACCCTTCTCCGATTTGGAAGAGTCGTACGGAGCAACGAAAGTGAAGAGGAAGGTGGCCATGAGTTTTCTCGAGAATAGGCTCGATTCAATTGGGGATGCTGTGAGTGATGATTTTGTGCGGAGCTTTTTGCTCTACACAATTGGAACGTTTCTTGCTTCGAACGACGGGAAGGTGGATTCGCAGTTCTTGCGGTTTCTCGGGGATTTGGGGGAGGTTTCAGGGTTTGCTTGGGGTGCTGCTGTTATTGATGATTTGTGTCAGTGGCTGGATAAGAGAAAAGAGCAGAATGTCAAGTATGTGGGAGGTTGTCTTATCTTTCTTCAAGTAAGTTTGTTTCACAATGTCATAATTTGATGTGAAGAATATTAGCTACAAGGTATTTAGTTCGTGTTGGTACTTAACATTAAAACGTGATATATTTGTGGACAAGCTAATTGGTTTTTCGAGATTTGAAGTACTTCGTGTTTGAAAGTAAGAAATTTTGCTTGAGAAGCTATAACCATTAGCTTTTAAGTAAACGTGAAATAAATTAAAAATTACATGTTAAATGTGAAAAGAAACACGCAAGTAATAAACATACTATAATTGCGGTCGCAAAGTCAATGTTTTTGGGAGTTTGCAATTTTATGTAGTTTTATACAATAAAAAGAATTGCTACTACAACCACGATTTAAAATCTTGTTAACAATAAAATGCTTTAAATAATGATTTGTAAATGTTTTTCTTTTGATCATATCTATGAGGTGTGGCTAATTTTCATTTTTTAATTTATTGAGTAATTGATATTTTGATCGTCTATATTTGCAAAATTTCATTCGAGAGATGGAATTGTAGTCCTCCATGTATTTAGTTAGTATCAATTTAGTCCAAAAAAGAACTGAATTATAGTTGAAGGTTAGTAAAATGGAGATATGGTGATTTCATATTTCAGTGTTTTCTTCTCTTCTTTTCATATTTAGATAGTACATAGAAGCTATATGCATTTTAAAATTTATGTATCATGGGCCATTGACGCAATCTTTTTTCTAGCTTTTAAGACCATGAGTATGCATTAGTTTTTGGTTGGAAAAGATGTCCAGATCAGTACTTGTAAAATCTCATTTATGTATGCTTATTTGATGGAATTCAAGTTTAATTTTTTTGGTCTATGGCTAGCAGACATGGTCCTATGAACATTTTGACGTAGCAGCCAGGCCACAACTGCAAGAGCATGATATCACCTTTCCTCGCATGTGTCGATGGGATAATATTAAATCTAACCAAAGACAACAGGGTACTTCATGGTTTAAAGAGCTGGATGATGATCAGGTAACTTAGAAACTTGCTTACAAATCTGTTGAGTGTTGAGTTTCATTACCGACTCCTTATATAACATAGAAGGTTGAGAAAACTTACGTCTGTCTTGACGCGCTGTCATTTTTTAATTATATCAAGTCCTTATTTGATTATTTGTTGAGTGTTTGGGTTATAGTTCCTTTGAAAGTAACCTACATTTTTGTTTTCAATTCATTAACGTTGTTGCTTATTAAAGTGAAAATGGATGTTTGGTCCTTCGTAACAGCAATTCAAACACACAGTTAATGGTTGAAGTATTGGAGCATCTCTCTTCGTCTGTCATTTATGATTTAGTATGAATATGCATGATTTTGGTCTTTGAATTGAAGACAGTGACGTTGGTTCTATTTGTATCATCGATGCCCTGATTAAAAAAGTGGAGGAAAGAAAACGGGTTATAAACTTATAGTTCCTTTTGTCGAATGTGCAGGTAATATGGAAGCTTCAACCTACTTCTGGAGAGTTGCAAATAGAGATAATTAAAGAAGCACTGGAGTTGATAGGTGACAACAAAGAGCTTCGAAGTGCAGAAAGCCGTTCGACATGCACTCCATCTAGCGTGAGTTATGATATTTATTTTTATTTCTGGTACATGTAGTTTGGCTCAGGGTTATTGCAATTGAACTTTCAAATGCAGAAAATGCTCACCATAAAAAACTTATTTATTTGCACTAAATAATGAAACAAATGTATTTTCAACATCTTTGGGCCATTTGATTTTGTTTTAACTGCAGGAGCCTGCAGTTTTTGTTTGAACTGCTGGTGATCCTCCTGCTCCTAAAAGTTTAGGGTTAGCAGTTTGCTCCATTGTAAGGTTAGTGCAAGCCACCTGCCACAGCAAGCTGACTTACCATTCACGTTTGCCACAGCAAGCTGACGTACCATTCACGGTTTGGGTTGACGTAGGACGATCTTATTTTTCGAACCAAACTTTAATTTACATGGTTTTAGTTTGAATTTTAAATATTAATAAAAACGTTCACATGTTTAGATTGAATTTAAAATATTTATCTATCTTCTAGGGTGTTATATTTTATTTTCTATTTCAATGTTCATATTTCGTACTCTCTACTGATTGATAATTGGGCATTGGCAGGTTTCTGATGTAGATTCAGGGTTTCGGCTTAGTATCAACGGTGAGGTATGTAGAGAAGACGAGGATAATATGGAGAATCAGGTAGTGGAGGACACTCCCACAAGGTCGAGCACTAGTCATGAAAAATGTAGAAAGCAGATCAATCTCGGGAACTTGGTAGTGTTGGACACTCCCCCAAATTTAATCATCTGCGACAAAGTACGTGCAGAGCAAGAAATGGATCCTGAAAATCTGGTAGTGGTAGTTGAAGGTTCCCTCACAACTATCAGTATTCCTGATGAAGTAGGCGGACATAAAGAGTTCAACGGTGAAGAACTCATGGTGGTGGAGGACACTCCCCCGGATTTAACAATTTGTGACAAAGTACGTAGAGAGCAAGAAATGAATCTTGAAAACCTGGTATTGGTTGTTGAGGATACCCCCCCAACTATGAGTTTTTCTGACGAACTCGGTCGTGATCAGGATTTCAAGTGTGAGAAACTCATTGTGGAGGATTCTCCTCCAAAGTTGAGCTTTTATGATGTGAGATTTTATTCTACTTTAATCATTTGGGTCTGGTGATAGATTATTAGTCCTTAGTTTTTTTCTTTTCCACATATCATTAACTTTTTTGCTTAGCAGGATGATATTAGACAGAAGAATGTTACGTTACAAGAGGAAAACGCTGAATTCAAGATGAAACTAGGCCAATTAATGGAGGAAAATGAACTTCTCCGTACGCAGATTTTATCAAATATTCAATTTGAAGAGCAGAACGATGAGTTAAAGAAGGAGCTGGACTTATTGAGAGAAGAAAATCGAATTTTAAGATTGTCACTAAGTAGTTTTCTGGACCGAATGGATGGACATATTTTGGATTTCGAATCTAATACAACTAATTGAGTGAACATGCAACCCTTGAATTTCACCCCATAACTTAACTAGCTGCTTATAGAGCCAGAGCTATAACAACCAAACAACCTCTGAACTTTCAGACGTTGCTGCAGCCGCAACATTAGTTCTTCCGCGAACTATAGATTTTTTGGGTAAACAAGTGTGTACACATATTATCCATTCTAAGTTAGGTGTGAACAGTGTTAGGAGGTTTCATTTCAGGTAAAAGAACGTTATGTATATTGTTAAGCCATGGCATTCATGTCAGGTAAACAGGACTATTTATTTTTCTTCTTTGTTGTATATAGTTGATTGTGCATGTACTCTAAACAGATGTCGGAGTTCAGATGGTATAATTATGCTTTTTTTTTTAGCATTATGAGGCAAGTCACTGCAAGCTTCGCCTGGTACGTTCATTATGTTTTATCAGCAGGTCCATCTACTACTGCTACTAGCCTTTTCTTGTTACTCAGAGCACATTGCTAGGCATGGCTTGAACAGGAAGAAATCAGCAATGGCACCCAGCGGTGGAAGGTGTCCTTGTTTGATACTATGTAATTCAATGGCCTGCGGTATATAGGTCTGTGTTTGAGGCGGATATATGCGGTTCATGACTGGGCAGCGCATTTAGTTTTGTTGTGGCGATGAAGTATGCTGAATTGATGACACTGAGGGTTAGTGTGCTGAATTCTTGATAGTGATACTTGAATGGCATTGTTGGATCTATGATTAAAGCATTTGAAGAATCCAATAATTTTCCTTGAAAATTTGCAATAATCCATGAAGACTTAGATATGTGTTTGGTTAATTTGATTTGATTAGGAAACCATTGTATGTTTTCTCTTATTTAGGTTCATCTTACATTGTAATATTTGGAAAGCTTCTCTGAATGTATGATCGCTTTTTCTGATTAAATATGTTTTTAATACGTTAACATATTTTTGTCTAGTTGTAAGAAATATTCGAAATGATTATATTATTATTTTAATAGATTAAAATTATGAGTTATTCTGATCTAATAATTTTAATGTAATATGTTAAAAAGAGCTTTTAATGAATTAAAATCACTAAAATTGTATTGAATTATGTATTTTAACAAGTTAAAATAAGTTGTTTCAATTAATTTTACTACTAATATATTAAAATCTAACTTTAATTCAGTAAAACTCTAGTAGTTTTTGGCAGTCTTATTTGAAGATTCTCTTTTAGTTAATTAAATTAAAGGTCTTTCAATACATTAAAAATGTACGATTGGATTCTACACAACTCTCATTTCAAACCAAAAGACTCAACCATTCTTTCTGAAATCAATTTATCTTTTAAAAGAGAGTTGAAAATCTTTTTGAATTTTTTTGAACAATTGTGATCAACATCTTAATATGAAGAGAAATCGTAGTTACTTGAGTTTATTTATTTTTAGGGGATATTGCTTTTGTTTCTATATTCATTTTTCAAATATGTGTATACTTTTTGGACAAGGTTTTTAGGTTAGTTTTGTAACAGGGTGTTATAAGGTGTGAAATCAAAGTTGGTAGATTTCAAGATTTGGATTTTTTATGTAGTTTACTTTCAATACTGCGGTTGGTTGTCTGTTTGTAAAACTTTTATATAATCTTCCGAGTTTGGTTGGTGCTAAACAACTATATATAACTTGATATAGATTGAACAAGTATAAAATTTGCTGTATTGAGATATCTTTCTATATCTCTCGGTTTCTTGTAATTTGTATATCTTTAATTGAGTGCATTGTTTTGCGTTAATAATATTCTGCAATTGAAAATTTTAACAAGATTTTTCTTTTAAAAATTTGCAAACGTTATTCTTAGTTCAATTCATTCCTCTTAAGCGTAACTCCTTATAAATAAGGCATGACCTACAAGTTTTTCGTTGTAAGGCTATGGTATTTGTGATTAGGGATGTATTCGTTGTTTTTGTTGAGTATCAGGTGAAGTTTCTAGAGGCTGTATTTTGCAGGAATTTGTGATGGGTTTCAAGTGTTTGTAGGTGTCACTATTGGCGTGGGTGGTGATTTGATTTGATGTAATAGAAGGCAAACATAAAATAAGATGAGATTAAGGATTTAAGCGAGAATAAGTGAGTTATTTTAGTTATACGGGTGAAGGTGGTGTATATGAGGGAGGCAAATTTGTCATTTTAATTAGTTTTAGATATATTAAAACTAGAGACAAAAATGGTCTCAATTTTCTTAGAAATGCTGATGTTGTTTCAGATAAGTGTTGGCATGACCTTCCAATGATTTTAGAGGAGTTTAATTTTTCATTTATTTGTATTAAATGGTGTTTGCATGTGAGTAAGGTTAAAAATATAGAGCAAGTTTAAATGAGGTAAATTTAACTTTACATATATAAATAATAAATGAATTTGTTTAAATATATTCTGATTTTGATGAGGAATTTTCGTAATGAGTAAATAGGATTAAATATGGATAATATATATTTTTGAAGTTGGATATAAAGACAAATAATCTTTCTGTTTCATTACCACCACCGTTGGAAGGGCTTAAAACAATTGTTAAAACATGTCTTTAGTGACAATTCTAAGACCGTGAACATTGCAGCCATAGTTGGAATTGAGAGGAATCGGTGATGATTCGTATTGTCGTCATAAGTTTACAAATCAACTACTATTAATGGAAACAACCATAGTTAAATGCATCACAAACTGCAATAGTAACAAATGACCATTTTAGAAAAGGTCTATAATAAAGTTGAACACATATGACGACAATTAAGGTTTGAATTTTTTTAATGAGCTTTGCATTTGTGCATAAGCCACAGTCATGCACAAATCTTTCAAAAATAGATCTTGCAACTCTAAATAGTTCAATAAACATATAACAAAATTTTAATGTTTTAAACAAAGTTTTACGAGTTGATATGTTTTAACTTATTAACTACCTAAAGTGTTATTTATGTTAAAAATGTTTTGCTCATGTTATTTAGACATAAGCTAATATGTCTGAGTTCAATGATTATACGTCATAAAAATCTACAAAGAAATGAATTGAAGTTAAAATAAGTGGGTGCGTAAGTTACAAATATATGACAAAGTCAAGGAAAAAAAATATTAGAAAAACAAATATCTTCAAAGCTCATGATGATGCATTGTCTAACATCTAACTTCGACCAATATGGAAGATCAAAGAATATTGATTTCTTCTTCCAAGAGGTCGTTACAGATGACTTTTTGGATGTTTTCCCAAATACATGATGCACTTGATTAACTTTTTCAAGAACTTCAACGCCAGTAAGTGGAATTGGTGCATCGTTTTTTTTCTTGTTGTCCATTGAATGTATTTTTTAACCTTCGATATGGATGATTATATTGTAAAAATCTCTGATGACGCATATGCACTATCTTCCTTCTATTTTTTAATTGATGAGCTGCAATGTTTTCTTCACATATAGGACATCCTTGATGACCCTTCACATTGTACCCCAACCAAATTACCGTAAGCTGGGAAGTCATTAATGGTGCAAAATTACATGGCATGCATCATGAAAGTTTCAGAAGCAAAGGCATCAAATATTTCAACCCCATCAACCCACAACAACTTCAAGTCTTCAACTAGTGGCCTAAGATAAACATATATGTCATTTCTAGGCTGCTTTGGACCAGATATCAACATTGACAACATCATGTATTTTCTTTTCATGCACAATCTAGGAGATAAGTTGTAAATTATTAGTATAACAGGCCAACAACTATGATTGGTACTTGTCGCAACCGGGATCGCGACGGGACGACGATCCGTGGAAAAATAAACGTTTTTGAAAGAAGAGATTTGGAGTCGCCACCATAGTTTATTCTGGAAAACTACGGAAAAACCATAAAATGATAAGGCATGGTCTGCGAAACTGAGATTCTAAGTTCGGGAGTCGGTAATAAGATTCTAAAGAAACAACATGTATTTTTTAGTTTTTTGAGCCCGACAAGGATTGACCTTGCTCCTACGTATTCTCATTAAGAATGAGAAATCAGGGTTCCGTAGTTCTTTTAGAAACTGCTTGAAAATATTGTTTGAGAAATTGTTTAGAAAATTTGTTTGGAAAATGATTATGGATAAATTTGGATTTTTGGGAAAGTGAACCTGACAAGGACTGGCCTTGCTCCTACGTATCTCCACTTTTGATGGAGAATCAAGGATCACGTAGTTCTGGCTAAGAAATTGTTTGTTGTTTGAAAATGTGGATGTTTTTAGTTTTTGAAGGTTTTTATATTTTTTGGTATTGTTTTGATGTAATATTTAGATTTTTTTTTGCGTAATGAGCACTAGGCTGATGCGTACGATCGCACGAGCACTCACACGGCTTTTTTCTTGTTTTTTATTGTTTTGCGTAATGAGCACTAGGCTGATGCGTACGATCGCACGAGCACTCACACGACTTTTTCCTTATTTTTTATTGTTTTGCGTAATGAGCACTAGGCTGATGCGTACGATCGCACGAGCACTCACACGGCTTTTTTGTTTATTTTATATTTTGGGTAATGAGTACTAGGCTGATGCGTACGATCGCACGAGTACTCACACCGATATTTATATCATTACATGTTTTTTAATGTTTTATATTTTTTTTTATTAAGAAGAGAGGTGAGTTGAAATATCTATGACATAAAAATATGAAAAAAAAACATAGGATAAAATTGTGGTAGAAAATAGGATAAATTTATAAACTAAAAAAAAATGATCAAAATGCATATAAATAGAATGAAAAGAAAATGTGTACCTTGTTGAAGATTTGTGTGATGAAATAAAACCTTACTTGTAATAAGTCGTGAGAAAGATAGATGGAAGATGAAGAAGATAGCTTTATAGTAAAAATGGGGTATGGGATTTATTATGTATAGAGAGATTAGGAAATAGTAAAATGTGAGAGAAAAATGAAGTAGAGTTTTGGGATGGAATGAAGAGATTTTGAGAGAGAAGAGATGGATATTATGTAATTGTGTGTGTGAAGTGAAGGGAATGTAGGTATTTATAGAGTTAAGGATGAAGAAAGTTGATGAATAAAATTAATATAATAAGTTGGTGGAAAATTTAGATGAAATAAAATATAATTAAAAAAAGATGAATAGAAAAAGTTAATGTGGAAAATAAGTGAAAGAAATAATATAAAAAGTTGGTGGAAAAATAAGGTGGAAAAAAATGGATAATAAAAAATGTTGATGGAGAAGATATAATTAAAAAATGTAAGTGGAAAAATTAGAAAAGTTGATATATAAAATTAATATGGAAATGATGTGGAAAAAGTAAATGAAAAAGGTAGATGATGTGGAATAAGATGTGGAGGGTGATGTGGATGGTGATGTGGAGAGTGGGGTGTGATAAGAGAAAAGGGGTGGTGAGGAAGTAAAAAAGTAAGAGATTATTTTGGGTTATTGGATTAAGTGTTTAAAAGAAAATTTGGGGGTACAAAAAGTAAAATAAATAGTATTTTTCATTTTTTTTTGTTTACCTTTTTTTTATTATTATTTTTATTTTACACTCATGCTGAAAATAAAATACCGCAACCTATTAGTCAATCCGGACAAAATTGGGTGTTGACAGTGCTTAAATTATCAAATAGGTTCATTCAATCAGTATCTAACCCAAACCTAAGATTTCTACATTCTTGACCAAATTGGGAGAATTCTTGATCAATATTTTTCCATTGGTTTGAATCATCTAGATGACGAAACAACCTATTAGTTGTTCTCTCATCTGCATGCCATCTTAGGTTTCTAGCGTCTTTGGGATTCGCGAACAAACGCTCAAGTCTGGCCACGAGTGGAAGGTACCAAACTACTTTCAAAGCATAATCATTCTTTTCTGTGTGACCACTATCTTCAATGTTGTTTTTTGACTTGTATCGTGATAACCTACATTTTGGACACTTTGTCAAAACTTCATACTCATTCCTATAATATGCAATCATTAGAACATGCATGTATCTGTTTATACTCCATACCCATCGGACAAATAATTTTTTTTCCATCATAATTATGAGTGGGTAATGTATTTCCATCTGGCAGCATTTCATTCAACAATGACAACAATTCTGTAAAAATCTTATCAGTCCATCCATTGGTTGCCTTTAAATTCATGAGCCTTAATGCCGCTGATAACCGTGTGAACTTAGTTGAACTAACATACCAAGGAGTCTCCACATCAGCGGACATCGTTTCATACACATGCGCTTGGGTAAAAGCCTTGGTAGATACACTAGTCTTTGGTAGATCTTCATCTCCCACTTTTGGACTAGTTTTCTTCACTTGAATCGGCTGCTCCTCATTAAAGACATTGAAAGTCACCTCCTCATCTTGGTCTTTAAGCATTAGAAATCCATCATCTACATTGATGACAACCTTAACTGTCTTCATGAATAGCCTTCCAAGAATGACAAGAATCTTCAAATCTTCCCCATGTCCATCACTACAAAATCCACTGGGAATTTAAGTTTGTCAATTTAGACTACAACATCCTCCACTACACCATAGGGATTCTTGGTAGATCTATCTGCCATTTGTAACACCATCTTAGTAGATAACCTCAAGACCATCAATCTTCTACAGCACAGATAAGGGCATCAGGTTGATGATAGACCCCAAATCAATTAAAGCTTTGCCTATATCATAATTCCCAATAGTTCAAGGAATAGTAAAACTTCCCGGATCTTTGACTTTAGGAGGAAGTGTCTTTTTCAAAATAACACTACAATTGCCTTGTACTTTAATTGTTTCCCCATCTAAATATTTATTCCTTTTGAGGAACTTCTTCAAAAATTTTGCATACACAGGATGATGGAGGACCATCTAAGCTTCACATAGGACCTTTAACAAGAGCCATGTCCAAGAGAATCCAAGAGGAAGAGGGAGCACTCACTACCTTACTCTTATGGAGTATTACTTACTAAGTTCTCTTTCTCTTTGCTAAATACTTTTACATTGCTTTTGTAGAATATTAATAAAAGGGAGGAACCATGTCTATGCAACTTAAAAGGGCTGCCACGTAAGTAAAGCAAAGAAGCACAAATGGATGGTTGGTGCCCATGGCTTTTGCATTACGTTCAACACCAAAGACAACAACTCAATCTTCTTCAATTACTTTGCTGAGTTGGCACTTATAGCTTGCTGCCCAAGCTTCCTATATCTGTTTTACAGCATGTGCACATTTAAATAACTTGCACAATATGTTTTAGAAGCTCTCCTTCTTCTATAAATAGAGAGCTTCATCACTTGTAAATGTAACTTGAATTGAAGTAAAGAAATGCTGCCAATTTCCAGCTATTACTCTCAAGTTCACCTCTGTGCTTTGTTATCTAGCACCTCCTCTAGCTTCTTTCCCCTTTGGAAAGCCTGCTGAGCTAGAACTCTACCATACAGCCACTCCAAAACACCTCCAACATATTATCAAACACCTTGCGTGCATCCAGAACTCCACTACATTCTCTCAATCCGCTGCTACTTCTCTGAGTTTTGGAGCTTCTTCTGCATGTCCTGGAGTAGCTTCCATCACAGGAATTTGTTGCAATGTCTCAGTCAATGGAATAATAATCTCCAATTTCTTAAAGATCTCCTTGAAACACCTTAATTGTTTCTCTTTTTCTTTTCTAGAATACACTTTTGGATAAGGAAGAGATTTCTCAACTTTTCTCTCTTTTCTCTCGCTCTCTTCTTCTTCTTTTCTTTCCCCTTTTTTTTCGTTCCTCTCAACCTCACTTTCTCTCTCTTTAATTTCTTCTTCTTTTTCACTAAACTCAACTTTTTCTTTTCTCTCAATTTTTTTCTCATCTAACCTCTCACTAATTATGCTCATAATAGCATTACACTCCTCTTTAGGCTTAACTTCAGTATTAGCCTCAAACTGCTTTTCAGATTTCTCCTCCAACTTTTTAGTCAGTTGGCCAACCTGTATTTCCAAATTCCTTATATCAGCTTCAGTGCTTTTGTGATTGGAGATAGACACTTGCATGAACTGTTGGAGTGTCTCTTCTAACTTTGCAGTTCTGTCAAATAAGGAGGGTTGTTGTTGTCATTGTTGTTGTGGTGGTCCATTGACTTGCCCAGCTTGTCCTTAACCCATACTTGGGTGAGGTTTCCACCCTTGTTGTAATGACCTAGACGGAACTGATTACCTTGACCCATAAACTTGACTTCCTCTTGGGTATCTTTTGGCATAACACATTGATCATTAATATGATCTCCACTACATAACTCACAAAGTTGTGTTGAACTTGTGAAACATTATGCAACTCCTTTGGCAATTGAGAGATTTTCTTCATCAGAGTTGTTGAGTCATAATCTTGTTTTGCTCCAACAAAGCATCTTGAGATTGTAATTGTAAAAATCCTTTCTGTTGAAGTTGAGTTCTTTCACTATGCATCTCATTATCATTGGTAGCCATATTTTCAATCAACTCATAGGCTTCCTCTAGACTCTTGCACTTGATATTACCTCCAACTAAGGTATCCAAAATCAATTTAATCTGCGAGCATAGACCTCCAAGGAATAGAATGACTATTGTAGGATCATTAAAGCCATGTGTGGGTGTCTTCCGCAATAAACCTTTGAATTGGTCCCACTCTTGACCTAATGTTTCATCCATGCCCTGCCTGAAAGAAGAAATTTCTTGTTTACCTTTGTTCACCTTTGATTGTTGGAAATATTTGTTTAGAAATTTTGCATCCACTGCTTCCCACTCAGTAAAGTAGAGTTCAACCACATCTAAGCATTGCCTCCCAAAGAGAAAACGAACAAGCCAAGTCTAATAGCTTCATCTGGCACACCATTGATCTTCACAGTATTGCATATCTCATTGAATGTGGTCAAATGTTCATATGGATTTTCATGTAACAGTCCATTGAATTGGTTGCTCTTCACCAATTGAATCAAAGCAGGCTTCATCTCCATATTTGCAGCATTAACCCTCGGCCTTGTAATAATATTAAAATGATGATGGCCAATAATTGTTGCATAATCTGTCAGGGTACGTCTACCATTCTGCTCTTTAGTCATACTTTTTGTTTCCTAGTCAGATCTTTGAGGTGAACGCTGTTGAAGAGTCTCAGGAGAAGGGAAAAGTTCTCTGGACGTCATGTTCCTCCTTTTTCTTCAACTATTGTCCAAACCTCTAAGAAGAGGTTCAGAAATTTATGTGCTTCTAGTCCGAATTGTACCCTGCATACACTAGAGAACAAAACACTAGAGCACCCAATTAGCACCAATAGATAAAAACAAAAGTTAAAAAGAATAAAAAAATAAAGTTAATCGGTTAAGAATCACACAAAAATATAGTTTAAACCACGAGTCCACAGCAACGGCGCCAAAAACTTGTTAACACATCGATAAGTGTACCGAATTGTATCAAGTAATATAAAATGATAAGACCAAGTATCATATCCCAGAACACTCACAACATTAGACAATCATGTAATACCTTAACTAATTAAGACTTAAGAACAATTTCATTGGTTTAGAATGCAAAAATGCAAAAAAAGTAAATATGAATGCAATTTGATCAATTAGGGCAAAACACAAAAGTGAATGGATAATTTTGATAATATGAGATGAGTATGTTGTTGGGGTTTAGATTTCACCGTCCTTACTCTCATGCATATAAGAATTCATCTTCTTCATTCAATTGTTAATGTCACTATCTAAATTACTTAAAACCTGATCCCTCAACAAAGAAAGCCTATCCTTAATTATTAGACCATAATCCCTTGCATCCCTAATAATTAATTTTTCATTACGAATAGAAGCTTAAGACAACCAAACCTCTTATCCCCATCCCTGGGCAATATTGCTTTTGGGAGAAATTCTCCAGATCGTAGTTTTTAGGTATTTCCCAATAATAAAGAAGACCATAAAATCATGCCATGAATGATCAAAACATAACAAGCATAGAGCAAAGGAGAAAATCCCTAACAGTTAATGAAAGAAACATATAATAATTCAGAACAAATTCGAATACATGGGAGTTTAGAGGTTACGTCTTCCCCAACAACAATTGATTTTAGTTCTCCATAATAATGGAGAAACTAGGTGTACAATGGAATGAAAGTGATAGAAAAATCATAGAAAGTGAAGAGGAGAGCTCCCGCATCTAATTCTGCCTCTAGAGAGTGAAGAAGTGTGTTTTTGCATCTCTACTGCCAAAGATACAAACCTTAGGATGAAAAAAAATCCTTAAATAGAGCAGAAAATAGAGTCTAACCTGAACACACTGGCGCTTAGTGCCCCTACTTAGGGCAGCCAGGCGCTGGTACAAGAAGAGTGGCGTTGAGGGCCCTGAAAAAGGCAACCAGGCGGTGTGCGACACAAGGAGAATGGTGCTTAGCACCGTAGGAAGGGCGCTCAGGCGTTGCTACGAGACATCTTGCGCTAAGGAGAACGCAAGAAAGAAGAAGAAGAATGGCGGAGGAAGTAGAAGAACACGAGTCTACGAAGAAGAGAATGAACAGTGTAGGTTAAACTGAAAATAAATAAGTGATAGTACCTCGGTTCATCCAATAATCGAGGCAATACACACTTATTGCCTCGGTTATTAGTCCAACTGATGCCCAAAGTTCTCAGAGAAAAAAAAAGTAAATGACACTTTAGAAATTATTTTCAACTTATATGTGTCGGTTGCGCTATAAACGAAGCCTAAGACACTTTTGACAGCGGCTCTAAAGGACCCGAGGCAATAGTGGTTGATTAAAATGCTTCCAACGTTCAAAAAAGTAGAAAAGTCAGGGCCTGAACAGAACATACTACCTCGGTTCTCTAAATAATCGAGGCAATAGGTCCACCTCTGATCATGTCAGGGGTATAGTAGTGGTTGTAGAGGGATTTGGTAGGCTTTTATGCCTCGGTTCCCCCTCTGAACTGAGGCAACAGGTCGTTTCCAAAAAAGGTGTGTTAGACGAAAGATCTGACTTGCAGAAAGTAGGTGGATTTGGCAGGCTTTTATGCCTCGATTGCTTTTATAACCGAGGTATATATCCTTTATGCTTCGGTTGCCATGGAACCGAGGCATAAAACTTCGCTATTATTACAAAAATGTCACCGCATTTTTATTTGCTTCGGTTTTGATAGAACCGAAGCCTATATGGCACATTAAAAAACATATATTTTACCAGTGAATGGTGTACTAAACATGTATACTACAATTTAGAAACCTAAAGACTAATTAGATCAAACAATCAGTGAAGAACCTTTGAAACAAAAATATAAAGCAAAACAATTCATGATTTAAAAGAACATATTCAAGAAAATAAAAGATTATTTCCTAAGTTAAAACTAATCCAAAAACATGTTCATCAAATAAAAAAAAAAATACAAGAGACTAACTAAGAACATAGGCAGAAGTCATAGGCAAATGTATATTGATTTGGATGAAAGAGTGCTAAATGCTTTTCAGGAAGACATCTTGTAAAAATTTAATCTCACTATGGAGTATTTTGGTTCTTGTTACAAAACCTAATTTAGCACTTTACACTCATTCATCTAACCAATTTACAAAATACCACTAAACTAAATGAGCCAGAGATGATGAAACAAAATACAAAAAAATGCTATTTCTAGAAAAGTAAATCAAGTAATCAAAACATTAACAAAAGTATAGGACAAAATTTAAATGTGCAAATGATTGAGGATAAAGTATCAATTACACTCAGAAAGACATTCTAGCTAGCGTAAGTCCATTGTAGGGTCTTATAGTTCATATTTTAGAACTTGCAATGGTAATTTCTACTCATTCTCAATCAATGCAAATCTAAATCTGATATACACTTTAAAAGAAAATAAGTAAATTATACAATTTCACAAGAAACAAAAATATAAGACTGAAATTGGACTTAGTTTAACAATTATGAAGCTTAACATATCTCAAGAAGACCTCTCGAAAATTTAGGCCCACTTTGGGTCCTATTACATCCAAAACAGATGTAGAAATTTGTATGTTTTCCTTCATAATTTTCAATTAGAGTCCAATTACAAAATTTAAAATCGCACATAGTAGAAATAATAAAAAGAAAAGAATACTCAATCAACAAAACTGCGTCCTCCATATCCAAAGCCAGAGAAGCAAAATGTGTGTCACACAACAAAGGGCATACCAAAATCTTGGTGGCCAAATCTTGATTGTAAGCAATACCCAGGCCTCCGCTACCATGGACAATCTATCGTACGTTGCAAAAGATCCTCAAAATTTACTAGTTGCAGAAGATTGCGACTTCTGGCGCCACACTTGCCAACCTCATCCAGCGCTTCTCCACTTCCCCCTCTGCCATCCACGACCTCCTCTTCGACCACGTCACCCACCTTCCCACCACACCCTCCGACGACTCTTCATCTGCCGTCCCCACCCTCCTCGCCACCGTCACTGACTTCCTATGCTCCCCCTCCTTCCATGAATCCTCTGTCCTTGGGTGGTTCTCCGCTCGTCACAGATCTGCCCTCCGCCCCTCCATGCGCGCAAATCTTCCCTCCGTCACCTCCCTCTGTTGCCTCCTTCTAGCTTTCCCTCCCTTCAACAACGCGCATTTCTCGCACGCGCACACCCACAAGTATCGCGCCGTCTAGTTCCACACTGAGGCCTAGTGGTTCGAGCCCCGTTCCCTCGACGTCGTCAACATCGACCCTACCTTTCGCGACCACTACAGTGCTTTCAGCCTGACCTCCAACCTCCTCGCACTTGACTGCAGGCTTCGTGGGTCCTCGATGGATGAAGCTGGCGACGAGAGGCGATGTTTCAGGCCACCAATGACCAAAGGGAGCTCGACGGGTGCGTTAAGGGGTTTGAGGTTTGGTAGTTGAGAAGAATGGTCGGGTCTGATGTTAGGAGAACCAAGGGTTTGTAGGAGTTGTATAAAAAAATGTTGGTTAAGATTCATAATTTTACTAGCTTAATATGCCTCGGTTAGAAGGCAAACCGAATCATAAATGCCTAATGACATCGGGTCGATGAAGACCGAAGCAATAGGCTTTAATGGAGAGGGCTTTAATGCTTCGGTTTCGTAAATAACCGAGGCAGTAGAGAAGATAAGCTTCGGTTTTCATTGAACCGAGGTGTGTAAGTTTGTCTTAATTACAAAAATGTCATCGCATTTTAATATGCTTCAGTTTTGTGAAAACTGAGACCTATTAAGCGCGTTAAAAGACTATTTTTTTACTAATGTCTAAAGTTGTCTGAAACTAGGGCATTCGACAGGTAGATACATTTGATATATATATCTTATAGATATAAAATTTGTGTGTCGTTACTATTTTTATAATGGATACGAAGAGTCGCATTATGTTCAAGTCTCAATAAAAAAGTTGTTTACAAGAAAATTTATATAAAGGTGATGAAGTCTAATTCAATTGTGTATTGATCCTATTTTTGATAGTCTATCCCTTATTATTATTTTTTAAATTTTTTTATGATATTCTTGACAGACTTAAAACATTTATTATTAGATGTATGTATTTTTTATTACTGTTTTTTTTATAAAACCTTTGTTAGTTAATTTATAAAGGATGTGTGATAATGAGTATGTGAAAGCATATGCATTATGGAATCCTGAATGCATCTTTATCATTCGATTATATAAAGTCTTATATTCTTCAATTATTTTCTTGAATTGATTAATATACTGTTTTTTAATCGTAGCTTAAATATTTAAACTAAAATCAATATTATGAGAAGGATCAAATTCAAGAAATTTAAACATTACTAAATTTTTTAAAAAATAAATTGTGCTATATATATTTACATTTTCACCTTAGAAAAATATTTCAATATTATTTGTTATATATGAATTATTGTATTAAGAAATGTTTCAAGTATTAATGATAGAAACGAATATTTTGTTGTTAACCATTGCAAGTAGAGTTTTTTTTCTTTTTCTAATATGTAAAAAACAAATAAGAATAGAAAACTATTAGAGTATCAAAATAAAATCGAATGTTATTTTGCTAGGAGATTTTTTATTATATATTTTATTAATTTTGTTGGCTGAAGTAATGTGAAACAAATTGTGAAGTTTGAATTCTCAGTAATTAAAAATCCTAAATACCGATAGTTTTAGAAAGGAGAAAATAATGGAATTCCAAGAATTAGTATAAATTTATTAAATCTATATTTTGTTATGGTAGTCAGTATTCTTTGAGTTCTCAAAGGATCTATGTTTCAATGTTACAAAAATTTATTGCGTTGTTCGTAGTACACATGATTGTGACTAGTTGCTTCTTCATACTTGGAATGAGTATGGTTTGAACCGACTAATTTGATCAACGTTAATAAAATTAGGATAATTTTGAAAAACATAAAAAGTGATTTCTGATGGATTTTCTTTTAGAGAATTTTCTATTTGGGGTCTCAATTGCAAGTTTATATGCTGGGCGCAGATGGAAATTAAATCCTTTAAAGTTTGAATAGTTAAATTAATTAACTTTAGAGTTTTTTTGTCCGTACAACTTATTACAATTGATAAGCGTAAGTTGATTACGGATGTAAATATCTTGTTAATAAATAATTTCGTATGTACTTTTTTAAATTTTGTAATTTGTCATAATTCTTATTAGTCATATAGAAATATAATTTACCCTAAGTTTATTCCAAATTTTATTTATAAAACAAGTTTTAGTTACTTATTTGATCCTATGATTATAATATTTTTCATATTTTTATACTTAAAATATCTTACCTAGTCTCTATAAATATCATTTTATTTTTTTTAACTATTACAATATTTAAATTATCAAAGAGATATATGATGGATTTCAGAGGTGAAAAATCATCGTCTTTTTCCTTTTGTTTTTCCCACTTTTTATTTTTAAGTATAGAAAATAAGAAGTTAAAAGGATAATCCTATGCAACTGCAGGTATTTTGGAGAACAGAAGCAGGGTATGGACTGGTTAAATTATAAATGCTGTATAAATGTATATGTTACATCAAAGTTCTGTCCTGCAACTGCAGATGATAAACATCATTCAAGAGGGTATATATATATATATATATATATATATATATATATATATATATATATATATATATATATATATATGTATGTATATATATATATTCTTTGAAAGTTATTCCTTAAATATTTTGTGGTATATGTTGTCTGAAAAAAGTTGGAGCATTCTAGTACTCCAATTTAATTTATAATTTTTTTTTTTATGATAAAACTCTTACATCTAATTTTCTGTAAGTTAGATGAATGAGAAATAAATGAATGTTTATTAACATGATATATGTGGCAAGTATAATACGATAAACAAATATTAAAAAAAGAAATAAATGTTACTATTTATTTACCTTTCAATATATAAAAAAATTAAAATTCTTCTTTTATGATATGTGATTTAGGAAATAATGTTTAAACAAAATGAAAATATAAAATAAAAAAATACAAAACCAAATCTTCTACTTGTTTAGATAAATAAAAAAACATTAAAATAAAATAAAATGAGTACAAAAGAGTGATATTTATTAAAAAAATATGCACAAATATTCTTTTTACACTTTTTAATATGTTTTTATTCTTTTTATAATATCCTATAGTATTAAATTATAAGAAGTATAAAATATAACTTCAGTAATAGTCATCTATCATAATTATAAAATCAAATTTTATATACAACTAGTTAGAACAAAACTATATATACTTACTATTTAAAAAAATTACATGTTTGTTTATCATCCAAAGCTTGCTCAACATATATTTTATTATTTTCTTACATTCACTAGATGATAATTATTTATGGACAAATAAACTATACAATACAAGCATAAAAAAAAAAATAAGGCAAGCTAGTGTAAACAGAAATATTCTAGAATAATGAATATATCAAACACTGACATCAGTTCCAATTCAAATACATCATATATGCTAAATTTATGCACTTGTATTAGTAATACTATTGGCTCAATCCAAGCTACCATACAAGGTAAGTCCTTTACAAATGTCTTTGGCCAAGGTAAAACTCCTAAACTAGGACCACCTGCTTCTCTCATCACATGTATCACCCCTCTCTACTTGAGAATGGATAACCATTAGAGTTTCAGGATAAACTTTATTACTTAATTTCATACATTTATACACTAACACTTGGTAACCACACTAAGAAATTCCTCCTTGGAATTCTTTTTCATACTTTCCATTCAAAGATACATATATCATCATATAACATATCCAAACTCACATAAAACCATTTCAAATTCATTAAGAAAACCACAACAATGCATCAAAGATCATAGGGCAACTCAAAAATAGAAAACCAAAAACTTGCAAGAAGGGCACCCAACACCAGAAAGGGGCGCCCAAGCACCAATTCATTGGAGTAGGGCGCTTAAGGGGCACCCAAGGGGCACTCACCGTCACCTCAAAACACAAATACACTATTATTTCGACTTTGGTTACCCTCTACAAATACTTGAATGGTTCCTACAACCTCCTTGGCACTGAGATACATCTGAAAACAAACCTCTAACTCAAATTGACCACTCCAAACCAACTTAACTACTGTAAACTTCTCACTCATTTCTACCACTTCCTACGTCAATTTCAGCAAACCAAAGGTCTAGACGAGTCCTAAATGACTCAACTATAGGGCCTAAACTCTCCCCTTTAGTACAAACCTTCTACTTCAAATTCTCACTACTCCAAACCTCTAATTTTGCACTTCAAGCTATCAAAAACACCAACAATGGACTATCCCTTAATTCTTAATCAAATTTCAACTAATTCATACTTCTAACGAGTCTAAAATAACTCCACAGCAGACCTAAAATAACAGTTTTCTCACAACAACACCTGTCTCATAAACTCAACTATTAAAACCTCCCTTTTTAGCATTAAAACCCAAATATTTGATCACTCATCACTTCATACACCTTATAACCCATTTAAAACATCAATACCACTTTACAACATACAATTTCATGACATCAATAACATCACATCAGAAAACAAGGCTCAAATAACAAAATATATATTCATTTAATTACACTCAAAATTTCATAAACATTTAAATTATAAATTCAACAGTTTCACAATCATACACACACTAAAATTATGCAACAAAAATATTTTAAGGTTAAATATCTAGCTTCTCTTACCTTACATCGAACAACAAAGCTCTATAATCACTAAACCCTTGCTTAAAGCTCTATAAACACCAAAACCTTGCTTAGAGCTTAAGAAACTCTAGAAATGTCTACAAAATATCGAATTTAAAACGAAATGAGTCCTTAAGACATCATATTACCAAAGAACTAGGGAAAGAAGAAATAAGACACGTACGATAAAAAATCATTTCGCGTCAAATTAAGAACGAAAGTGAAAAATGAGTCAAATACTCTATATTAAAAATTGATCAGATAAAAATAGAAATTACTCCGTCGTGAGTTCTTAGGAACTTCTAAATTATCACATATAAGTAAAATTTTTAGAAAGAAACGAAAAGAAATTAAGAGAAAAAATTTTAAAAAAATAATTTATGTTTTAGATAATGAAACGTTTAAAAAATTCTATTTATTTTATTAAATTATTTTAATTTTAAAATATTTAATTTTATTATCTTAAAACATTATTAATTCTAATTTTTATTTTATAATTTCTTATACTTCTAAACATGGAATAGTTTTAAGTAAAAAACAATAATTGATTAAGTCAAAACATATCCTGTGGCAATCCCAAGAACGTATAGGAAGGGGAGAAATGATTTAATTGTTACAAAGATTACTAAAATGCAACATAATCTTAATCCACATGAGACCTACATGTTGAAAAACATAATCTGTGGCTGCTTGGGAAATGGCAATGATTTACTGTGATACGTAACGGTGATTTCAATCACTGTCTATAAAGACAGTTCAGCTTAGATATAACATTATAATTGTTGTAAATGTTATTTTCAATCAATTTTCAGTCCAATATTCCGTGACTGCGAACGGAAGAATTCAGTGTATATTTTATGTGAGTATTATATATATAGGTTTAATTGCTTCCTTTGTTCCCAGTTTGGTTGAATTGTGTTAAATTTATCTTCATTTTTAAAAAAGTTTCATTGTCGTCCTCACGTGGTGTAAAAGTGTCAATTGAATCCAAACATAGAAAAAATTTGTGTCAAAGTAGTCATTTTTCCTATATCTCTGTGTCTTCCTTTCATACAATCAAGTACATATATTCATTTTACCTTATCTAATTTAAGGCTTTTCATAGCTCCAGAGAAGTGACATATGAAAGGAAGACACAGAGATATAGGAAAAATGACTACTTTGACACAAATTTTTTCTATGTTTGGATTCAATTGACACTTTTACACCACATGAGGACGACAATGAAACTTTTTTAAAAATGAGAATGAATTTAACACAATTCAATCAAACTGGGGACAAAGGAAGCAATTAAACCTATATATATATATATATATATATATATATATATATATATATATGATTATGAACAATGTATCTAACTTTTTTCCATTCTAAACAAAAATACAGATAAAACCAAAACATTAATCAGATTTAGGGAGAGAAAAAAAAAATATAGTTTGTATGATGTGATACAGAAAGAAAATATAGAGAAAATATAGTGCAGAAACAAAATTGTGTTGGATATGACTTGCAAAAAAAGAAAGAGAGAAAGAAAATCTCCAACAAGGTCCAGACATCATCATAGTTTCTCTACAGTCTTGCCTAGTATAGTGTGTCATTTACTTGCTCAACTACACTCCATAATGGCATTGAATTCATTCAACTACTCAACAAGAACAGCCACATGGCTGTTAAATCTTAGCACCATGCCCTTCTCCCTCTATATAACCACAACCACCATATAGCATTCCAAAGCATCTCACCACAGAAAAAAAGGTACCAAACACATAGTTACTAATCTACCTTCCATATCTGGTTCTTGCAAGAGTTGAGTGCTTCATCATGGCTACCATGGCAGCTAGGGTTTCTTTGTTGGCCATTGTGTGCATGGTTCTTAGTGCAACAACCATTCCCAAGGCAGAAGCAGTGGTGACATGTGGGCAAGTTGTGAACAACCTGACCCCATGCATTTCCTATGTGATGTATGGTGGAAGCCCTGTTCCTGAGCCGTGCTGCAATGGGATCAAGAACCTCTATGGCCTGGCTCGGACCAAACCTGATCGCCAAGCTGTTTGCAACTGCATCAAGAATGCTGTTGGTAACAGTGGCTTCAACTACTCTCCTCGCAATCTCAACCTTGCAGCTAGTCTTCCCAAGCAATGTCATGTAAACATTCCTTACCAGATCAGCCCTAATACTGACTGTAACAGGTACTCCATTACTTGTCTGTAGTATAAACATGTTTGTTTGTCAAAATCACTTGTCTTAAACTATTCATTTCTCCTATATTTCTCCTTCCCAGCTTTAGTTTATGAAGAGAAAAGGAGCATTGAACTCATACCTTCTTTCTTCTTATCTTAACACAGCTTTTACAGTGATTTCTTTACTAAATTTTCCTCTGATGTCAATATCAAGAACCAAAACCTAACTTTTATGTTTGAAGTCATACAAGTTTTAGTCTTTGTGATCTTTTGTTACAGTGAGAAGGTTTTATCTAAGAACTACAATTTATAACCAGTTCTTGTTGTTGTGATGCAGTGTGCAGTGAGGTGGGTGCATGATGTTTATGTTATACTATGTTCGAATAAAAAAGGCCACGTGACATGACATGGGAATAGCTGGAAATTGCTTCCTTGAGGCTTGTACTAGTTATCTTATGTCTGTGATAAAGTCTGTAACTGAAGTTGGTGAAGCTGCATGTGTAGGCACCAGTAGAAGATATAGAGAGTATTATGGGAAGGCATAGATGTATGAGCTGTTATTGTCCTACATAAATGAGAATATAACTGAGTTTTATGAGATATGATTAATGATTATGGTACCTTTTTGAGTGATATGTCTATTTCTTTATTCCTTGACCTAGATTACAACAGGGAAAGGTGGAGGTTTCAAAACTATATAAAACATAGTATTTAACTTCATTTAAATTTGGTGATTGCTTGTCTTGGCTAAATAATGTGGCAATTAAATGTTTAAATCATGACGATTTAGTTAAGGGTATTAACTAAACCAGTTAAATCAATATATGTTTTTTTTTAATAAGTAGAAGATGGCATTTTCTTATTATAATAAACATGAATAAATTAGACAAACACATTCTCTAATAAGTAGAAATATGTTTATTCTATATCTAATAAGTATTTCTTTTAAAAAGATAAATACTAACTATACATTGTTTTTTGTTTCCTTTTGTACGAGAAATACATTTTTGCAAAAGTATTAGCAATGCATTAAAGATTTTTTTTTTTTTCCAAAAACAGAACCTAGTAAGTGTTATGCGACACTTTCTGTGAAAATTGGGCGAAAATCTACGGCTCTGATTTCATTGTCTCTTATCTCAATTAATTCTGACTGTTTATGAATAGAAAATTAGAAATTGTTTTCTGACAGGGCACTGTTTTATGAATGAGACAGACTATATTAACATGACTTCTCATTTTCAAATTTTCAAATAACCACATTTAAATTGTTCGGGTAAGAATCGGTAACTTCTATAAGACATAAAAATATTTCCTTTAATATGTTGAAATGTATTTTTTTTCTCCATTATGATTAGAAGATAAGTGGGTGTTTCTAAAGATATTTCGATCTTCAAGTTATATTAAATATATAGGTGAAGTAATATATATTTAATCAATTAGTATTGTGTATATTAGAATCTTCACACTATTTATAGTATTTAGTTATGCATACTTTGAAATGTGCTCAAGACGGGTTTAATATTTGATTAGTGTTTAATTGTCTTATTATTTTTATGCTTAACACAAGATGGAGAAATACTAGGTTTTTACGTTATAATTTACATTATCATTTATTATTTTTATTTATTTGTTTTATCTTTTATTAATATTTTTATTATTATCTTTTAATAATTAAAGATTTATTAAATGATTCTAGAATAAGCAACTACCTTATCTTTAGTATTTTGATTATCATCTATTTAAAAAAATTAAGATTTTATAGGTACATTTATAAAATAAATAAATATTTGGTTTATAATTTTATAGATAAATATAAAAAAAATCATTATCAACAAAGTTGGTTACTCAAGTATAAAATAAAAGAATATATAAAAAAAATTATTATCAGCAAAGTTGGTTACACAAGTACAAAATAAAGTACAAATTTCACGTATAGTCTAATTAATTATGTGGTTTAAAAAATTTATAAAAAGCATTAGTTAAAATTAATATATTTGGATAGGGAAAACTTGATCTAAAAGAAGAGAAAGTAGAGATTCATTTTAGAGACTGAAGTCATTTATCATTAATCTTTTCTATCGTTATGAATGTATAGTAGTAACTAACTCCTTTATTCACGGGGTTTGATATAATGTATTTTTAAGTTTTATGATTTCTTCTATTCAATATATTCCTTTTCCATTTCTCTTGTGTTTTATTCTTATTCTTAACTACATTCTATTCAATATATTATTTTCCATTACTCTTGTGTTCTATTCTTGTTCTTAACTGCATGATAATTACTTGATTGGACACAATGTTAGACTAGAATAAAACAACTAATTGATTTTGCGTCTAGACATAACTTAACGATTAGACATTCTAAACATCCAAACTTAATGCTTAATTCGAACTTTTAATAAAAAGTTCTAAGATATTTTTTATGAATAAGTTTAGACGTGTCTCTAAGACATTAATACTGGTTAAAGAGTGTTCCGAATCTTAAAGTATGAATTGAAGTTATATTGTTTAGTGTTTTCATATTGATTTTGTACATAAAATCTAACTCTAGTGAATTCTTTACCACATAAGTACTTTCATCAATTTAATTGCTTTTTAGATTTTATAATTTTTGACAAATATTCAATACTTTTCATTGCTTCAAAGTTTTCTTTATCCTTAATTTGTAAATAAACATGGTTTTTCTAAACAATGCAAGTCTTTATGGAAAAATGATACCAATACTTATCCACTTTATTACTTGCCCAATTTAGTACACTTGTCAATATTGTAGAATTACACAAACATGATTGATACTTCGAGTGACTATTCTTATATTGATCCCAAGTTTAAGTTTAAGGAAAGATGAGTGATCACGAGAAAAGAAATTTTATTTCTTTCACTAACTAATTGAATCAACTCGAGAAAAGATCAATGATGAAAAGTCTTAAATTAAAATATCATTTTAGACATTTATGATATTATTGTACTATTTTTAGCTTTTGAGAGATCATTTATTAAAATTTAGGGGTTTAATATGTTTGCAGTGTCTAAGCTTGGACATGAAATTGAAATTCCTATTTGTCCCAAATTTTGATACATATTGACTCCCAAACTTTAAAAGTGAATGAATAGAGTCTTCTTAGCTATATTGCCTTAAAAAGTTTTACGTGTAAAATGACTTTTCAAGTTGACATTTAGGCTTGAACATGTTAAACAGAGAAAACAACTCAAATGTTAGTATGAATGCCATTTGGAAAATAAGTAGGTATATCAATTCACTTTTAATGTTTGAAGAAAAATTGTAACAAAGTTTGGAACATAAATGAATTCATTTTTTTTTATCAAACTTTAGGAATTAAAAATGAAAAACAGAGGAAAACACTAGACGGGGGAGGGGGACGAACACTGTTTTCAAAACTTTTCACAAATGAAGCCTAATGGGTTTCAAAAGAATAATGAACACAGATATGTTTAGACAATGATGTTTCAGAATGGACTTATAAAGAATTTTAAATAAGCAAAACAATAGAGCATATATTTTGTACTAGTTCACTCAACCTAAGCTACATCTAATTCTCCTTTATGAACTCTTAAGGGGTTCCACTAATCTTATCAAAGATTACAATAAATTTAACCCACTCCTAGTTACAAGTACTATTACCACTCCTGATTCCCTAGTCAATCTTTACTACTCTAAGTATTATGAATAACTCCTGGTTTCACTAGTCAACACAACTAGTTCAAGTTTACCCACTCCTAGTGGTTGACTATTGTGACGACTTTTGATGTCGAAGTATTCTCAACCACTTCTGGTTCCCTAGTCTAATCTAACTAGTACAAAATTTAATCTGAATATTTCAATACAAACATAATTAACGTTTGATCACAAACATAGATTGAGTAAACTCTCATGGAGAGGATTAATACAATATAACACAATTTGTGAACTCATGAGGTTCCTTCTCTTATGTTAAAGAGCATTACACAATATAAGCTCATGAATTTCTTTCTCTCTTTTCTTCTCTTATCATCATTTGAATAAGCATTAGACATTATAAGCTCAGTGATAAACTTTAGAGTAGATATTCAATAATAGTTCTTTGCTCTTCTTTTCCATATTCTCTTTTCTTCTTCTCTTCTCCTCTTCTCTTTTCTTCTTTCTTTTCTTCTTCTCTTCCTTTCATTCAGGAAGCATTAAACATGGTAGGTTTAAAGATAAAGTAGAAGGCCAGATGTGATGATAACTTTCTTTTCATATTTTCTCTTACTTGAGCTTGCTTTCATCATTTCTATTGGGTTGAAGAGCATCAGACGATATAAGCATTTAGATAAAGTAGAGCTAATAAATGATGATATCTCTTGAGCATACTCTTCCTTTTCTCTCTCTTATTATTATTTTTTCACCATTTTTCTCTTCTACTTCAACAAATTTTCTTTAGTTGATCTTCTTTATATAGGTTTTCTTGAGAGATGATTGTTGGACATTGAGTTAATTTCAAAAACAGGCTTCATACCCTTTTAAGGTAGCTTGATCAGAGTTAGCTCTGCGTTATAGGACAATAATGCTTTCACAAAGGTAGTTGGTACGATCCTTTTGGGCTAGTGGCTTTGAATAGGGATTCTTGTTTCTCAACATCTCTTTGTTTAGAGCTTTTGGGTAAAGCTTGGAGCTGTCATTTCGTGCACAGATAAAGAGAACAAAGCATGCAACCACAAAAACACTTTTTTGTATAGTATTAAATATTTTATCTGTTAATGATTGTAAAGTACATTATGTGTTTAGAGCATTCTTGCATACGTCCATGTGATTTAATTAATGCACCATTTGATGCTAATTTAGACGGTGTAAATGACATGTTTATTAGATGCTTGCCTTATAAAGCTTTTAACATAATATCATGCAAAGTTAGCTAGATGCTTTATCACTTGAACATACACATGTTGCTAAGTTTAGACGCAAAGATATTTGAATACTTTATTAGATTGTTTTTATCATTTATTGCTAGTCGAGTTCACTTTATTGATAAGACACTTATATACGTTTTTCAATATCGTTTAGCGAATTCCTTAGATGATGTATTCTTTAAGACGTCTGTTGTATAAAACGTTGTTTGAGCCTTATAGAGATACTTCTTTTAGTAAGACGCTATTTGTTACCCATATCGTCTATTAAATGATTCTTTAAAGAAAACACTTTTGATCGAGGTCGTACTTGAATCAAATTAATATGCAATTAAGTGTAGTATAAACTAGGAAGTGACTCCTAGGTTGCCTCTCAATGACCAAACTTTAGTTCAGGCAATAGGTTGAACACATGGTGGGAGGTGGTTTTTTGGACAATTTACGACTAGAAATTAACAAACTAAAACACGAAATCAAACACTAATTAAAAACAGTTGCTCACTAGCTCAATTACAATGCTTCCAATCACAGACTAACAATAATTACACACTACTTTAACCCCTAATCCAACATGAATTAACAAACTAAGCAAACACAATGCTCCCATTTAATCATGTCCACACTGCCACAGATTAAACAAACGTGGTTTAATCGACTAAGCGAAGATTAAATACAATGAGGCAACTAAGCGTGTACCCAATTGCAAGCACAAAACATAATTAAATATGGAGCAAGGTTAGAACAACAAAATCACCATGATAAACCAACAATCTCAAGGAAAAACATTGTAATCTCACTAAGACCAACCAAGCTCACTTAACCTACCATTAAAACAAAATTAAACACAACTGAATGAACTTCAAACATTAAACAAAAAATAACAACTAAATTGGAACGAAATTTGCACAACCAAAAGGGGAAAACGAAAGTAAACTAAAAATCAAAATTGAACCTGAATTGAGTACAAGGAACATAAAGCAAAATTGAAACAAAATTCGAAATGCAAAGACAATCAAACATAAATGAAATTCAATATCAAACAGAAACGAAATTGATGCAGATGAAAACAGAAACAAAATTGATGCAGATGCAAACAAAAACAAAATTGATGCAGATGCAAACAGAAACAAATTTCAAATGAATTACAATGAGATTAAAAAGCGAATTCAATATATGGAAGAGAAAGAAAACAAAAGCAAACATAAACCCCCAAGGGGGGACCCCTAAATCTGGTTTTGATTCTTTATAACCTCAAAAGATGAAAATGCCCTCCATATGGGCTTGTCCTAATGATGAAAGCTACTTCCAGCTGGATTCACGCAAGGAGGAGTTCCAAACCAGAGTAGAACAACCATGGAAATAGGTGCAGCGAAAAATTGAAAATAGTGAAGTGTTTGAAGAGTTTAAAGGTGAAGTGAAGTGTGTGGTTGAGGCCTCACAACTCAGAAGCCCTTCCTATAGAGGAAGGAAGCTAGAGGAATGGTGGAGAAGTAGAAAATCAAGAGTGACTTAAGAGCAATAGGGCTGGAAATTATTTTTGCAGCATTTCACTAAGCTCAAAAGTGAGAAAATACAAAGGGGTGACGTTCTTATTTATAGGTGAAGAAGGGCCTCAATTCTGAACTAAATTCCCTCCAAAATTCAAAATACAAAACGAGCTTGAAGGCCAAGTCAGCTGGGTCACGGGAAACATGCTGGGTCACATGGATAGTGCTTCCAAAACCTGCTTCAGGCTGCTCCGCTGGGGCTGGAGCCCCCTTGTCTGAGGGGGCTGGAGCGCACGTGAGCCAGGAAGTCCATTTGGTGCATCTAAGCTAGAGCCCCCTGACTGAGGGCGCTAGAGTGGCCCTGGTGCTGATCCCTTGAAGTGCTTTTCCTAAATTTGATTAGTTGACCATGGCTCTTGCTTTTATTGTATCCTACAAAACAAATATTAGTTTAGACTAGAGAAGAAGGATTTTCATAAGTAACCTTCCATAGAAGTAAAGTGTAGGTGATCCTTCTTCTTCTTGAATCTTCCTTGCCATGACTCTAGTAAGAGGTCCAAGGTGACTCCTTGATGGTCTTCCTTCAGACCCTCCCTCTTGAAAAGGATCTGTCCTCAGATCTGCTTCATCGTGTTGATCATCTCCTGTGAAAGGAAATAAGTCACAGACGTTAAAAGTAGGACTGACACCATAACTTTTAGGAAGGTCTAATATGTATGCACTATCATTTATCTTTTTCACCACTTTGAAAGGATCATCTCCTCTTGGACTAAGTTTGGACTTTTGTTGAGATGGAAACCTTTCCTTTCTCAAATAAAGCCAAACTAAGTCTCCTTCTTCAAAGACTATTTTCTTTCTCCCTTTGTTGTTATATTCTGTATATTTTTGAGTTTGTTTTTCAATTTGGTTTTTAACCTTCTCATGTAACTTCTTGATAAACTTCGCTTTAGATGCACCTTCTTTATGAAGAAAAGAAGATGATTCTGGAAGAGGAAGTAAATTAAGAGGTGTAATAGGGTTAAAACCATAAACAACTTCAAAAGGAGAAAGATTAGTAGTCTTATGAACCACTCTATTATAAGCAAATTCAATATGAGGTAGATGATCATCCCAACTTTTTCTATTACCTCTTAATATTACCCTCAACAAAGTAGATAGAGATCTATTTACTACTTCAGTTTGCCCACCAGTTTGTGGGTGACATGTGGCAGAAAATAGAAGTTTAGTTCCTAGCTTTTCCCATAAAGTTATCCAAAAGTGGCTTAGGAACTTAACATCTCTATCAGATACTATGGTTTTGGATAAGCTATGCAATCTCACTATTTCTTTAAAGAAGAGTCTAGAGATATAACTAGCATCATCTACTTTGTGGCATGGTATAAAATGTGTCATTTTACTAAAACGATCGACTACCACAAACATAGAATCATACCCCTTTTGAGTTCTTGGCAGTCCTATCCATACTTATGTCCTCCCAAGGGGTATTAGCTATAGGAAGAGGAGTATAGAGTCCATGAGGCATAATTTTTGACTTAGCTTGTAAACAAGCTATGCATTTACAACAATGCCTTTGAACATCTACTTTTTAAAATGCTTAGAGTTTTATCAACTCCATGATGGCCATGAGTCCTCCTCCATGACTCTCTTTGATAATAAGTTTTCTAATGGATCCTTGGGGTATACAAAGTTTTCCTTTATTAAAAAGATACCGCTTAGAAAGATAGAATCCATCAAAAGGCTTCTTAAGACATGATGAATATGTGGATGCAAATGTTTCATCATTTTCATATGGTTCTCTTATATCATCAAATCCTAATATTTGTGAACCTAGGATTACTAATAATGCATGTCTTCTAGGTAAAACATCTGCAACAACATTAGTACTCCCCTTTTGTGTTTGATGACATCGGGAAATTGCTCCAGGTATTCCACCCACTTGGCATGTCTCTTGTTTAGCTTTCCCTGTCCTTTAAGATACTTGAGAGATTCATGGTCAATATGATAAATTCTCTATTTACCAAATAGTGCTCCAAAGTCTTTAAAACTCTAATGAGGTGATGAACAATTTTCAATCCCCGAAAACGGACTCAAAAACTTGTTAACCCTCGGCAAGTGTAACCGAATTGTATCACGTAATAAACCTGATAAGACCAAGTATCGTTCTCCCAAAGGACTCACGACTTAGACAATTATGTAGTTTATTGATTAGCTAAGACTTGCAAAACCGATTGATTAAGATTTAAATGCAAATACTCAAAAGTAAACATGAATGCATGGATTGATCAATGGTAAGAAGAAACAAAACACGTGAATTTAAATATATGGATGAATATGTGTTGGGGTTTATCAATTTCATCCTATCCACTCTCATGTATTCAGGAATTCATCTTTCTTTTCATTAATGTTAATGCCACTCTCTAAATTACCTTAAACCCGATGTCTCGGCAAAGAAAGCCTAATCATAATCATTAGTTTACAATGTCTTGTCTCCCTAGAAATTAATCATGCATTATAGTGAACAGAAGCTTACAGGTAACCAACCATCATACTCCTATGTCTAGGTTTATACTACTGTTGGGAGAGATTCCCCAGATCTAGATTTCTCCGTATGTGTCCATATCGACAAAACCAATAATCATGACATCGAATGAGTTAAACAATGCATGCTTTGAGCAAAGAGGAAAAACCCTAACAATTAATGAAAGAAAGCATGTATCTTATAAAAGATCTTGAAGAACAAATTCAATACATGAGAGTTTCAAAAGGATTACATTGACTCCCTAACAATAATAAAAGTTTAGTTCTCCATCGTCATGGAAGAACTAGATGAACAATGGAATGGAAGAATGAAAGAGATAGAAAAACCAGAGAAAGAGAAGAGGAGAGTCGTCACCATCTCCAATTCTACCCCCAAGGGGTGAAAAGTGTGTTTCTGCTTCGTTCCAACCAAAGATGACTGACCTAGGTTAACTAAAACCTTATATAATATTCTAAAAAATATAGAAAAGTACGCCCAAGCCCAGAAAAGGGGCGCTCAGCGGTAGTAGCGCGTGATCAATTATTCCCCTCAGCGACATTTCTCCCCTCAACGGTGCCAACGGGTCTTTGAGAGTGCCGCTCAGCGGTAATTGGCGCTGAGCGGTACTTGTGGTTTCTCTTCTTTTGCACTTTTTGTGTCCTTTTCTAATTCCATCTCTGTTCCACTTCACTTCTTTCATCAAATTCATCTCAAAACCTGCAAAAATAAGGAAATCAAGCATAAAACCTGTTCAACTCTCTTATTTCCAAAAACATAAGCAAAAACTTGGTTTCAAGCTAGTTTATAAGTCTTAAAGGTTGCTTTTGGTATAAACTTTAAGTGTAAAAATAATAGTTTTTCAACTGTTATCATGAGGGCATACAATTCTTTATCATAGGTAGGATAATTTAGAGTAGGTCCCCTAAGGTTTTCACTGAAGTAAGCTATGGGATGACCTTCTTGAATTAAAACAGCTCCTATCCCTACCTTAGATGCATCACATTCTAGTTCAAAAGATTTGGAAAAATCAGGCAAGACTAGAATAGGTGCATGAGTTAACTTATGTTTCAAGGTCTCAAAAGATAAAACTTGCTTATCACCCCAAATAAAAGGAACATCCTTCTTGACCAGTTCATTCAAAGGAGCAACTATAGTAGAGAAGTCTTTTACAAATCTTCTATAAAATTTGGCTAATCCATGGAAACTTCTCACCTCTCTTACTGTCTTAGGGGTTGGCCATTCTTGTATGGCCTTAATCTTCTCAGGATCAACATGTACACCTTCTTTTCCAACTTTGAATCCAAGGAATATCACACTTTCTTGACAAAAAGTACATTTATCAAAGTTGGCAAAGAGATGATGTTCTCTAAGAAGAAGTAAGACCTTTTTGACATGGCTAAGATGCTCTTGAAAACCTTGACTATAGATTAAGATATCATCAAAGTAGACCACTACAAACCTTCCTATGCATGCCCTAAGGACATGGTTCATTAATCTCATGAATGTACTAGGAGCATTGGTTAAGCCAAAGGGCATGACTAACCATTCATACAAACCAAACTTGGTCTTGAAAGCAGTCTTCCATTCATCACCTTCTTTAATTCTTATTTGATGATATTCGCTTTTGAGATCAATTTTGGTGAAAATGTTTGCTCCATGTAATTCATCTAACATGTCATTTAATCTGGGAATGGGGTGCCTATATTTAATAGTTATGTTGTTGATGGCCCTACAATATGTACACATTCTCCAAGATCTATCCTTCTTAGGAACCAACAACACAGGCACAACACAAGGACTTAGGCTTTTCTGGATCCACCCTTTGTTCAATAATTCATTAACTTGTTTCTCTATCTCTTTTGTTTCCATGGGGTTGGTTCTATAGGCTGGCCTATTAGGAAGGCTTGCCCCAGGCACCAAATCTATTTGATGTTCTATTCCCATCAAAGGTGGTAAGCCACTGGGTACCTCTTTAGGAAACAGATCATCAAAATTATTTCAAAAGTTTTTGCAACCCCTTTGGTAGAGAACCAAGTTCATAATTTACTAAAACAAGTGCCTCTTTGCAATAGAGAAGAAAATGAGGTTGTCCAAGCAAAATTTTCTTAGAACTTTTCAAAGTTTGAGGTTGGACAACTTCTTTGGTTGAGGCACTATTTACCAAACTCATATCCTTCTCTTTTTTCAACTTCCTTTTTTCCTTTTTCTTTTCTCCATCCATCTTCTTCTTAAGAATTATTTGGTCCTCTCTTACTGGTGAAGGTGTAAGAGGACACAAAACAATCTTCTTGACCTTGTGTTGAATGGTGATTTTGTTGGTGACTCCATCATGTAGAGCTTGCTTATCAAATTGCCAAGGCCTTCCAAGTAATATCTGCCCAGCTTCCATTGGTACTATATCACAAACAATTTGGTCTTCATATTTTCCAATGGAAATGGGTACACTTACTTGTTCTTTGACTAATATTCCTTCATCCTCTTCGATCCATTGAAGTTTATAAGGTTGAGGATGGGGAGTAGTAGTTAAGCCTAACTTCTCTACCATTCTTGAATTGCAACAGTTACAACAAGATCCACTATCCACAATCATTGAACATGTCTTTTCAAAAACTTTACACCTTGTGTGGAATAAATTCTCTCTTTGTGACTGTTCTAGCTCAACATGTTTATTTTCAAGGAGTCTTCTTACCATGAGCAAGTCACCATCACAAGGTAAGGCTTCTTCTTCAGAAGTAGATGTTTCAGACTCACTATATGAAGAACCCTCACTTTCACTTTCATGCTCAAGAATGTAAGTTGACCTTCTATTGCGACAGTCAGATGCATAGTGCCCTTTTTCCCCACATCTAAAGCACTTAGTCTCCTTACTTTTGTGGTCTCTTGAAGGTTCTTTAACCTTTTCTTTTTCTCTGTCTCTCTCCCTAGACCCATCATACCTTGGCTTAGATAGACTACCCTCCCTCTTGTATTCTCTCTTATGATTAAAACTAGTAGGGTAGTCCTTCCTAGTGGAACTTTTCCTCTTGAGTTGTTGTTCCACTCTCACACAAAGCTGGACTAATTCATTGAGATCATTGTAAGGTAAGAGTTCTACCTTATCTCTTATGTCATAATTAAGTCCACTTTGGAACCTAGCAATTGTTATCCTTGGTTCCTCTCTTATCCCAACTCTCAACATGAGTAATTCCATTTTTTGCCTATATTCCTCAACACTCATGTTTCTTTGTTGGAATTTATGAAGCTTGTCCATTAACTCCCTATCATAGTAAGTTGACACATGCCTTCTTCTTAAGGAAGAACTCAACTCATTCCAATACCTAATGGAAGGTAGGTTTCTCAATCTCAGATCTTTGACCAAGGCTGTCCACCAATATAAGGCATAGCCTTGAAAGTTTAAAGAGGCCATAATTACTCTCCTCTCATCATCTATTTGGTGGCACTCAAATAATTGCTCAACTTTCATCTCCCATTCTAAGTATTCTTCGACATCATCCTTTCCATGGAAAGGAGGAAGATCAATCTTGGGTTCCCTTAGGTGATGCTCTCTTACTCTATGATTTCTCTTAGGAGGTATTTGATAGTGGTCATCATTGTGATGACTACTATAATGCTCAGGTTCACTAGGTGGAGAGGAAGTATCTCCAAGGTATTCTCTTTTTCTATGTGTAGACCCTTCTTTCCTTTTACCCTTGTCTTAATTGATCAAAAGTTGACCAATCATATCCTTGAGCTCACTAATCTCTTTGTCCCTTTGTTGGAACTTTTTCTCAAATTCCTCTTTTTTGTAAGTTCTGACTTTTAGGTCTCACACTTCCTTGGACACTAGATTGACTCATCCTTGTCAAGTATGGAGAAAGGATTTTCACAAGGTTTTCAAAAAACTTGCACAAGTAATGAGTGAAAAGGTTTTCACAATCTTTCTTTGTTTTTGGTGAAGGATTTCTAAAAAGATTCTAGAGGTAAAATGTTTCCAAGTAGCTCCTATGAATAAGAGGTGAGTCACAATTGAACAAGCTTAGAAACCAAGTTCTTCCTAGCCAGAGTTTTTACCTTAATTTCTAGGTAGAAATCTTTCAAAATATTAAATGTTAATGAAATGTGTCGCAACCGGAATCGCGACGGGACGACGATCCGAAAAGAAAAACGGTTTTGAAAAAAAAAAGATTTGGAGTCGCCACCATAGTTTATTCTGGAAAACTACGGAAAAACCATAAAATGATAAAGCATGGTCTGCGAAACTGAGATTCTTGGTTCGGGAGTCGGTTACGTGTAGGGAAGGTATTAGCACCCTACAACGCCTACCCTAAGGCAGTACCTTTAACTAAATATGCGAATATGATGTGGTTTTCAAAATGTTTAACTATCCCCTAAAATAAAACTTTTAAAGAAACAAAATATATTTTTTAGTTTTTTGGGCCCGACGAGGATTGACCTTGCTCCTACGTATTCTCATTAAGAATGAGAAATCAGGGTTACGTAGTTCTTTTAGAAAACTGCTTTAAAATTTGTTTGAGAAATTTGTTTAAGAAAATGACTTTGGATTTTTGGGAAAGTGAACCTGACAAGGACTGACCTTGCTCCTACGTATCTCCACTTTTGATGGAGAATCAAGGATCACGTAGTTCTGGCGAGCAAGACTGTTTGTTGTTTGAAAATATGAATGTTTTTAGTGTTTTGAAGATTTATATATTTTTTTAGTGTTTTTATAAAAGACAATGTTTTTAGCACAAGGACGATGCGTGCGATCACACATGTGCTTAATATTTTTATAAAAAGGTAAGATGTCTAGCGCAAGGACGATGCGAGCGATCACACATGTGCTTGACCTTTAAAACATATTTTTTTGATTTTTAATTTATCTTTTAATTTTGCGTAATGAGCACTAGGCTGATGCGTATGATCGCACGAGTACTCATACGGCTTTTTGCTTATTGTTTGCGTAATGAGCACTAGGCTGATGCGTACGATCGCACGAGCACTCACACGGCTTTGTTTGTTTTATTTTATTTTTTGTTTATATTTTTTATGAACAAATCCAACAAAATATAAGATGCAATATACAAGAGTGGAGTTATCACACAAAGGGCTACATACAGAAAAAAAAAACAAATAAAGAAATAAAAATTTGAGAACAAAGCGAGAGAAACAAACCAACAAGAATAGGGGGTGCAGAGATAAAAAACCCGGAGTGTAGAGAGTAGAAGCTCCTTTATCTGTCAGGGGTGTAAAAATGAAAATAGAAGTGCATCCTGAAATGTGTGTTAGGTCCAATTCCTTTTTTTTTTATTTTACTGGGAGAAAGGCTTAAGCCCAAATGAAAGAGGTGCGAAACATGAAACCAGGGGTGCAGAAAAACGGCTGAGATTTTTCTTATTTTGTTTGTGGAAGGGCTTAAGCCCAGACGAAAGGGGGTGTGCGGGTGAGAAACAGGGGGTGCTCAAAGAATTGGCTTGAACACTTCCATCCTCATGGCTTAAGCTTTCCTTTTACACTGACCTTTGCTGAATGTTTCACTGATAAATTTTTCTGCAAAACTTCAAACGCAATGAAACTTTTTTTCATAGAAATTAGATCGAAAGTGCTTTCATTTGATATCTCACACTTATATTTTAGACCTCCGGACTAGCTTCAGTATAACTTCGAAATCAGGTTTGGATGTTTCGTTTCTGGCACTGACCTTGTTTACTGTTTGGCTCATATCGTTTTCCACAGAGCTCGAAATGCAATGAAACTTTTTGGGTTGGATTCTAGACTCAAAGGGCTTTCATTTGAATACTCACACATAATTTTTGGACCCCGGGACTAGATGCAGTATGATTTCGAAATCAGGCTTGACTGTTTCGTTTCTGGCACTGACCTTGGTTTACTATTTTGCTCATATCGTTTTCCACAGAGCTCTAAATGCAATGAAACCTTTTGGGTTGGATTCTAGACTCAAAGGGCTTTCATTTGAATACTCACACATAATTTTTGGACCCCTGGACTAGATGCAGTATGATTTCGAAATCAGGCTTGACTGTTTCGTTTCTGGCACTGACGTTGGTTTACTGTTTGGCTCATATCTTTTTCCACAGAGCTCTAAATGCAATGAAACTTTTTGGGTTAGATTCTAGACTCAAAGGGCTTTCATTTGATGACTGACACATAATTTTTGGACCTATGGACTAGATGCAGTTCAATTTTGACGAGATGAGTGGGGAAAGGATTTTAGTGTTTGGTCATGATGATGGAAATCAATGTTGTGGGTGAAATAAGTTGATATTGGTTTGCTGAAGGGTGTAAGGAATATGGAGAGTGCAGAATAGGAAAGAGATTGAAAGCAATTGGGTTTCATATGAGGAAGAATTCAGATCTATGAATTTTGCTTTGGAGGAATGAAGAGAATGAATGGAGAAAGAAACTCTCCCTCTGGTGCCGTGTGTGTATTGGTGATGAGAAATTAGGAATGAAAGAAAAAAGGTGGCGGCTGGAAGGGTGTTGGTAATAGTGTTGGAGATGAAAAATGAAAAAAGAAAGATGAAGATGATAGGTGCTCCTCTCCCCCCCGTTCCCCCCAGTGATGGACATTCAGTCTTCATTTGTAGGCTTCCGCATTGCAAAGGATGAGGAGTGTCGGTAGTTGTGGTTGGAGGGCTGCAGAAATTATTGAGTTGGTGGAATAGCAAATTATTGGCAGCATAATTGGATGTACAGTGCAACCGAAAATGATGGAGAAAAGTGAAAGTGAAAAGAAAGAAAAGAGAAAAAGGTGCTCTTGTAAAAAATAAAAATCAAATAAAATCATTTCATAATAAAAACAAAGTAAACAAAACTAAGACAAGAAATAAAAATACAATAGAATAAGATAAAAAACAATATAAACTAAGCTTAAATAGAACCAAATAAAAGCAAATAAAATCAATTTACAGTAATCAAATAATATAAAATAACATCCAATAACGTAAAATTAAATTAAATAAGATCAAACAAAATAAAATAGAATTATCTGAAAATAAAATTTAATCAAGTAAATAAATTCAAACATAATTATTGACTAAAACAAAAACAAAATCCAATCAAATGGAATTAAATAAAACAAAGTAAACATGACAAAATCTTTTCACAACCAATTACAAAACAAACTAAAATAAAATAAACAAAAATGAACCAAATCACAAGAAATGAAGATAAAATAAAATTGTTCATTCATTTTTTTTTGTGGTGAATTTTAAATATCCGGACAAAATTGAGTGTTGACAGCTGCCCCTCTTTACTTAGATTTTACTAGATAATATGACAATTTACTATTTACATATTATCATAGTAAAATATAAGTAAAGATAGAAACACTAATTTTGTTCGGGTTTCAAAATGAAATAGACGAAAAGAAACAACAATAAGATTTCAATAAAGTACACAGTAAATGAGAGATTGAGGGGTGCAAACCCTGTGGAGGGTGTCATAACCCTATGGAGGAAGTTGATGAGGTGTATAAACCTCGTGGAGGGTGTACCAACCCTATGGATGAAGTTGATGAGGTGTAGAAACCTCGTGGAGGGTGTACCAACCCTATGGATGAAGTTGATGAGGTGTAGAAACCTCGTGGAGGGTGTACCAACCCTATGGAAGTGAATGAGGTGTAATAACCTCGTGGAGGGTGTACCAACCCTATGGATGAAGTTGATGGGGTGTAGAAACCTCGTGGAGGGTGTACCAACCCTATGGAAGTGAAAGAGGTGTAATAACCTCGTGGAGGGTGTACCAACCCTATAGATGAAGTTTATGAGGTGTAGAAACCTCGTGGAGGGTGTACCAACCCTATGGAAGTGAATGAGGTGTAATAACCTCGTGGAGGGTGTACCAACCCTATGGATGAAGTTAATGAGGTGTAGAAACCTCGTGAAGGGTGTACCAACCCTATGGAAGTGAATGATTTGAGTTTGATTGCTGGGCTCGACCATTGCCTTGCAGAGGGCCGAGATACCAATAGCAGAAAGTAAAATTGGGCTCGACCATTGTCTCATAGAGGGCCGAGATACCAACAGCAGAAAGAAAAATTGGGCTCAACCATTGCCTTGCAGAGGGCCGAGATACCAATAGCATAAATGTAAAATTGGGCTCGACCATTGCCTTGCAGAGGGCCGTTTGACAATCTGGACTTGACCATTGCCTTGCAGAGGGCCAAGATCGCAGAGGAAAATTTAAATTCGACCATTGCCATGCAGAGGGTCGTTTGACAATCTGGACTTGACTATTGCTTTGCAGAGGGCCAAGATCGCAGAGGAAAATTTAAATTCGACCATTGCCATGCAGAGGGTCGTTTGACAATCTGGACTTGACCATTGCCTTGCAGAGGGCCAAGATCGTAGAGGAAAATTTAAATTCGACCATTGCCATGCAGAGGGTCGTTTGACAATCTGGACTTGACCATTGCCTTGCAGAGGGCCAAGATCGCAGAGGAAAATTTAAATTCGACCATTGCCATGCAGAGGGTCGTTTGACAATCTGGACTTGACCATTTCCTTGCAGAGGGCCAAGATACCAAGGACAGAATGTAAAATTGGGCTCGACCATTGTCTTGCAGAGGGCCGAGATACCAATGGTAGAAAGTAAAATTGGGCTCGACCATTGCCTTGTAGAGGGTTGAGATACCAATGACAGAAAGTAAAATTGGGTTCGACCATTGCCTTGCAGAGGGCCGAGATACCAATGGCAGAAAGTAAAATTGTTTGATTGTTTTGAATTTGAAATTTGGATTTTGTTGAAATTTTGAGACGTTGAAATTTTTTTTTTGATTTTATTTTCTTGAGATAGAAATGAGTGTCTATTTTTATTTTTAAATTTTTTTTTAAAATTTGTTTTTTTGAAACAAGAAACAAGGTTTTAAAACTTTTTCACAAGGTTGAAATTATCATTTAACAAGGCATTGCATTTTTGTACAAGGATTTTGAAACCTCGATATGTAAGAGAAACATGGTTGATGTAAATTTTGAAATTGGAGGAGAAAACTTTGATGCATGTTGATTTTTTTTGTCTTTTGGAAGGAAGAAGATTTGGTGAAAATATGTAGTTTTGAAATTGGAGGAGAAAACTTTGATGCATTTTGATTATTTTGTTTTTGTTTTTGTTTTTTTTTTTGAAGGAAGAAGATTTGATGAAAATATGTACAAGATGTTGACTTTTGATCTATGAGGGAAGATTATGAAACTATGACACTTTTGTTTTTTATTGAGTCAATTTGTTTTCTTGGAAATCATCAATTTTATGAAGATTTAGACGTTCATTTTCTTTTTATGCAAAGGATGTCAAATTTTGAAGTCAAATGTTCAAAATGAAGCTTATGTGTTGGACATTTCTTGGTGAAATATTAGTGCGTACATGCTTGATATCCAGGGTTGGGACAAATATGTGGAAGGATTTGGAGAGTACTGAGTTGGCTACTTGGGCCTCTTACTCCTTAACAATCAAAAATGCCAATGTGAAGTCAGGAGTTGCCCCAGTTTGGGGGCATGGTAAAAAGATAGGTATGGACAAATGTATCTGTGAATTGTGAGGGTGTGAAATTCACATAACTTTTGCAAAATTGCCCCTGGTTTTGGGTATGAGTCACTTAAGTGAGGTTCAAAAAGAAGTTGCCCCCCATTTCGGGTTTACGAATGATAAGATGGACTCAAAATCATACAAAGCCCCAAAGTGTTTGCCCCTGTTTTGAGGGTGGATTTATGAATTTGAGTGCGGACAAATTTGAGAGGCCCAACAAAGGGGTGCCCTGGTCTTGGTACAAACTTTGAATGTACACATGAAACAAATTTGAGATTAACAAAGTTGCCCAATATTCTAAATGGGCTCGGCCGAAACACATGAAACTCTCAAAGTGGCCCTAGTTTTGGAGAGCGGGTGAAAAAATTATGTGACACCTACAAAGTCGCCCCCCTGGTTTGGAAATCTGAATTTGTTTGGGAATAAGGGGAAGAGTTTGAATGGGATAGGAATTTGTGATGGATACGAAAATGGTGGGCTTGAAAAGATTGCCCCTAGCTGGTTTGATTTTCCTTCATATAATTTTGATCAATAGGGAGTTCCCTTCTTCCGAGGACATTTTTTTTATCATCATTTTTTTTTACAACTGCATTATTAGTCATTTTGTCTTGTCTCAAAATTAAGCTTTATGAAAACTTAAGCAACCATAATTCAATCTGTGTGGACTTTTATTGGGCTTGTAACGTGGCTTGGGCTGAAAGGTATGGAAAGAAAGGATATAGAGGCCCAAATGCGTGTTTGTGGGTCATTTGAAACAAGAGTTACCATCTACACCTTGTATCGGCTATTCGTCAAAAATTGTTTTGACTTTCTTTGCTGATCTGTAAACTTCACTCTTGGTTTGTCATCACTTTGTGATTCTTTCTTTTTTGGATCTTTGATTTTGACGAATCATTTTCATTTGATCACTAAGTGTGATATTTATTGTTTGCAATTTGAGTTGACTTCTAATGTGATGGTAACCCTTGTTTAGATAAATTTTTTTTGAAAAGAAAGTTCTTATTGGCTCAAATTTGGTAACAATGGTTATATCTTTTTATTTTTCTTTTTGGATGAAGAAAGATGGCCACACATCATTTCAAATTTTGATTGTTTTATTTTTACAAGATTAATTAGGAGACAAGACTAAATTATCTCAACAAGAGTCATTTTTTTTTATATTCTCTTTTTTTTTAGTCCTAACGAAATCAAGGATCTCCCAAATGAAAGCCAGTGGAAGTAATGGAAAATCTGCCCCAGTGTAAAACTTTGCATTTATTATTTGGGCTCAAGAACATGATTTGGGTCAATCTTTTGGTTTAGTGAAGGTCGAAAGATGACGTTTTCAAGCAATGTACACCCAAATACTTCTTAAGAATACGTGATTTGATCATTTGACAATAGGAGATTATGACATCCATTACATTTTTTTTTGAAATCTCATAAAATGGACGATTTGCATCGAAGATAATTGACTCAACACTTGACATGATATGCATATTTTTTGGGTTTTATGAATGAAGAAATGTAATATGAAGTAAAAGGATGATACTAGCTAAAGATTTTTATTTTTAGAGAAAATTGGGTTTGGTGGCCAATGTGGCAACTGGGCTGTGCTGGCCAGTGTAGGAACTGGGCTTTTTGGGGGCCGGTGTAGGAACTGGGCTTTTTGGGCCAGTGTAGGAACTGGACTTTTTGGGCCAGTGTAGGAACTGGGCTTTTTGGGCCAATGTAGGAACTGGGCTTTTATGGGCCAGTGAGGAAACTGGGCTTTTGGGGGCCAGTGTAGGAACTGGGCTTTTTGGGCCAGTGTAGGAACTGGGCTTTTTGGGCCAGTGTAGGAACTAGGCTTTTTGGGCCAGTGTAGGAACTGGGCTTTTGGGGGCCAGTGTAGGAACTGGGCTTTTTGGGCCAGTGTAGGAACTGGGCTTTTTGGGGGCCAGTGTAGGAACTGGGCTTTTTGGGCCAGAATAGAAACTGGGCTTTTTGGGGGCCAGAGTAGAAACTGGGCTTTTGGGGCTAATGGGAACTGGGCTTTTATGGGCCAGTGAGGAAACTGGGCTTTTAGGGGCCAGTGTAGGAACTGGGCTTTTTGGGCCAGAGTAGAAACTGGGCTTTTTGGGCCAGAGTAGAAACTGGGCTTTTGGGCCTAATGGGAACTGGGCTTTTATGGGCCAGTAAGGAAACTGGGCTTTTGGGGGCCAGCGTAGGAACTGGGCTTTTTGGGCCAGAGTAGAAATTGGGCTTTTTGGGCCAGAGTAGAAACTGGGCTTTTGGGCCTAATGGGCTCGAGCACTGTTCTTTTTCCCAAAATCTTTTCAACTACAAACTCAAAGAAAATCACACAGGACAATTTGAACAAATGTACTAAACAGAAAGCATTCAAAATTATCATTTTGATATTTTTATTTTTTTGAGGTTTTGATTGACTTTTATTTTGCAGGACTACAAAGAAAAATGGGTCAAACTTTGACCTGAAGCAAATCGAACCAAATGCAAGGCAGTCTCAGCTTAACGGGCCGGACAGACCTAAATGTGAGTGCGACACAAGGAATTGAAAATATTTTTATTTTTTTGGTTTAAAGTGAAGTCTGACATTATGTGAAAATTATGAAACATGATGAGGGAAATATTTTTTATTTTATTTTATTTATTTATTTGAGAAAACAAAACTAAGGAAAACATTACACTGAAAATGGGCCTAGATGGGCTCAACGATAACTATTCCTACTATCACACTGAACAAAATTGAAATCTAGCTTGAATTCTTTTTTTTTTTTGACAAATCTCAGAATGATACATCATTCAACAGCAAGAATGTGAAAACAAAATATTTTTGACATATTTTCAAAAGAAGTAGACTCGAGAGAAAACCACGAAGGCCATTGGGCCTAATGGGCTCGAGCACTGTTCCCTTTTTCAATATTTTTTATTTTTAGATTTATTCAAAATGTAGAAGAAGAAGGAATAAAATCAAACAAAATGGTGTGATGTGAAATTACGAACATGCCAAAATAATTCTTCACTCAAATTTATATTTCAGAAGAATTGGGTTCAAAGAAGGCTAACCTGACAATGAGGCCCAATGAACATGAAAAATGTCCTTTATCATGCAAATGAAAAACAATTTTGAACACTTCCAATTTTACATCACTCCATTTATTATTTTTGAAAATTTTCTATTTATCATATTTTTTTTATATTTTGTTTTATTATTTTTTTGGTGAAATCGGATCATCTAAGAAGTCTTGTATTGGGCCGGATTGACCCAACAAAACCCTACCCGTTCTCAGATTTTCAATTTTTTTTTTATCATTTTTTTTTGATTTTTTGAATTCAGAAAGACCGGGACTGTGATCGTCAGACGGTGGCAACGACCGAAACTGTGGCCACAGTGGAAAACTTTGGCTACAAATTGAGCGCTCCTCCGCGTCAGCCGACATTTCAGTCTGATCACTCTCTCTCTTGCTCTCCCTGTCTCTCTCTTCTCTCTCTTCTCTGAGCATCTGGATTTCTGCGAGGAGCCTCTGCCCCCGTGTGCTTTCGAAGGCGTCCCAGTGCTGCGATGAGCTTCTGTAAGCCCTTCTGCTTCCGGGTAAGTCCTATGTACTTCTTTCCTTCTTATTATTTCTTTTCTTACTTCCCTTTAAGCTTTTCGTTCCTTCTTTCCTTTTCTTCCTTCTCTTGACGCTTTCTGTGTTTTTCTTTCCTTTCATGTTTTTTCTGCTCCCTTATGCTTTCCAGTTTTTGCTTCTTTCTTTCCGTTATGCTGTTCAGTTTTTCTTTTAAGCTTTTATGTTCTTTTATGCTTTTATGTTTTTTTTTCCTGCTTTCTTTTCTTTTCTTTGTTCTCTTTTTATTAACTTAAAAATAAGAACACACTGTCTTAAACTAAGGGGTATATAGGCTGGAAACCAGACGTTAATCTCCCTTCGTTTGAAGGTATGACAGAGACAATCGGGTAGAACAACGCCACGTACCCCATAAAAACAGAAAACTTAAAGAGAATTTTATTTGTATGAACCGGACATGGACAAGATGGACATAGATTTTATTTGTACGAACTGAACATGGACAATATGGACATAGATCCGTTTAGGAACCTTTGCGAGGACCATGAAACAGATCACAAACTGGACAATAAGACTCGAAAGACCCAATACAAAGAACAAAATTAGCTTAAAAGAAAAACAATGGAAGAAGACATTAGACTATGAACATAGTATTTTTGTTATTTATGGTTTATTTTTTTTTATTTATTATTTATTTAGACAAATTATAGAAGAGAAATGAATGAGAAGGGAATGGAGATGGAGAGACCGACCTGCCCAAAGTGGCGTCCGACATACGACCAAATCAGGATAATGACCAACATTTACAATTACGGAGTCTCTCACCCCAGTCGAGCTCAGATTTTTGAGATCACTACTCCACTCAGTGCATTCGGAGAAGCGGGGGAGTACAATGTCCAGTGCTGGTTTAGCAATCATGGGAATAGAGTAAGACGTTGGCAAGCGGAATTGGACCCCACCGGCACCCTCTTTTCTCTACTACCCCAGTACATGTATGGTAAAACCCAAACTTCATCCTTGTCTTTTTAATTTTTTTCCTCTCTTCCTTCTTTTGACACAATTATTTCTTTTTATTATTTTATTTTATTTTATTTTTACCTTACCCTTTTATTTATTTATTTAATTTTTTTGGAGAAACCGGTTGGGTAATCATGAAAGTCCGAAGCTTCTGGACCTCTTCCCCATTCCCATCATAATCGATGGAGAAACAGAGATTCCTCCGCCTCCACCCGTGACTTTTCGTGCCAGAGCTCCCTCAACGGAGCTCTCCCTTAGACCACCATAACCAGCTCGAGAATTTTTTTTCCATTGAATTTTTTTTTTGTTTGTTTTTGTTGGCCGAGTGTGGCCAGAATTTGAATAAGGACTGTAATATGGACACTTAATATTTTTTTTTTGTTTTTGCTTATCTATTTTCTTTCTTTTTTGTTTTTAATGGAGGTCGAACTTGAACGAATTCCGTAATATGTATTTTTAATGTTTCCTTTATTATTATGTGTTTTTTGTTATATTTTTGTTGTTTGAGATCTAACCCCTTTTTGTGCAGATTGTCATTCTACCGAACTCGAGAGTGTTGGCAAAAGACAATAACCTAGAGATCTCCAAACGCTTTGTACTTTTTTTAATTTTTTTTGTAATTTTTGTTTTTCTGTTTTGGCCACCTGAAGGCGTTTATTTGTAATAATTAGGACACTGCAAAATTGAATGTATTTTTATTATATATTTTTTTTTATGTACATGTTCATCAATTCACATATTCTGCAATTTCGAGTCATGGAACTCCTCAAAATTTTACGTACATGTTCACAAATTAATTTACACATATTATGCAATCTGGGTTCATGGAACTCTTCTCAAAATTTTCCTCTGCTGTTACTTGGTCCGAAAGAAAAACAATTAATTTATCATTGAATTTGAAACAACATCTGAATAATCATGTATAAAATTGTTCAAGATTTTAAAAATGCTTCAACATTTTTTTTTTGAGGTAAACAGACATGAACACGAATTTGCCCCTAATCTGGAAAAGCTTATGTGCCCAAAGACTAAAAATTGACCAATATGAACTCACATTAGGACATACGCGGAAATATGCCCCTACAAAACACATGTTTAACATGACTTGAATGGAGGTGGAAATGGAAGATTGGGTTGACTCTTAATGACCTTGAAAACGAATGACACTTGTAAACAGGAGACGCATTCGGGCTTAAACACATAGAGGTTGATAACCAATAATGAGACATGTTAATGAATGAAGGTTTAAGGTTGGACATGACTTGGTTAGAACACGAGGTTGATGACAAACACAATGTGAACAAGGTCCATACCTAGACACGAGTGATGGGCCAGGCTCGACACGACTTGGGTTAAGACAGACAAGGTTTAAACTCATAATGGATCATGATTTGGGCTTCACACCGGGTTATACAAGGTTGAACTGGTGAACCTAAGAAATGCCCCTTGTATGACGATTTTACTTTTACGAACTAAAATAGGCGATGAGGATCGTGAACAAATGATGATCTTGAACATTTTCATATCAGGAAAGCCGGATGAACATTTCAAATTAATGATAAAATTGAATTGAACGATTGGACCAAAAATCTTTATTTTGCTTCAAAAGCATTTTTATTTGAAAATTTTATTTTATTTTATTTTATTTTTTGAATTATTCCATGAACTCTATAACAAGATAAATGCGAAACAAATACATATGAATTAGAACATGTACATTTTTAGTGCTCTAATTTTTTTTACATTTTTTTTATGGTACATTTATTTGCTGTATACAAAGAAAAGATGAAAAAGAAATGACAAAACGATCTCCCTTTCGTGTCTTAATCAAAGGATGGTACCTAAAGTTCTAAGGCCACATACATGCACTCACCAGGATGGTTTCCTAATTCTTAAATCAAGGCCACTAGAGCTATGGCTCTGTTCACTGTCTCTCCACAACAGTCAGAGTAATCAACTAGATGTGGAGATACAAATGAAGAGAACAGACTCTAGCTGGGGTTCTCACGATAGCCAAACAGGAAGTACATCCCAGAGTGACACCGCTACACAACCCCTCTAATTCTAAGTTGCGCTCAGACACGGGTATAGGGCCCCACTCATGATATGCATAAAGTGTAGAGGGAGATTATAACAACAATTTCAAAAATAAACACAAATAAGTAGACATATCAAACATAGATAAGGAACAATTATTTCAAACATAAAGAAAAAGTAAAAGAAACTCACATGCAATTATTCCAAATATCAAACATAGATAAGGAAAAAGGGAATAAAAACACAAATAAAAACCACATCGAATTCGCTTATCTAATTAAATGGCCTGACTCTCTTCATATCCCCAGTGGAGTCGCCATCTGTCGCAACCGAAATCGCGACGGGACGACGATCCGAAAAGAAAAACGGTTTTGAAAAAAAAAAGATTTGGAGTCGCCACCATAGTTTATTCTGGAAAACTACGGAAAAACCATAAAATGATAAAGCATGGTCTGCGAAACTGAGATTCTTGGTTCGGGAGTCGGTTACGTGTAGGGAAGGTATTAGCACCCTACAACGCCTGCCCTAAGGCAGTACCTTTAACTAAATATGCGAATATGATGTGGTTTTCAAAATGTTTAACTATCCCCTAAAATAAAACTTTTAAAGAAACAAAATATATTTTTTAGTTTTTTGGGCCCGACGAGGATTGACCTTGCTCCTACGTATTCTCATTAAGAATGAGAAATCAGGGTTACGTAGTTCTTTTAGAAAACTGCTTTAAAATTTGTTTGAGAAATTTGTTTAAGAAAATGACTTTGGATTTTTGGGAAAGTGAACCTGAACAGGACTGGCCTTGCTCCTACGTATCTCCACTTTTGATGGAGAATCAAGGATCACGTAGTTCTGGCGAGCAAGACTGTTTGTTGTTTGAAAATATGAATGTTTTTAGTTTTTTGAAGATTTATATATTTTTTTAGTGTTTTTATAAAAGACAATGTTTTCAGCACAAGGACGATGCGTGCGATCACACATGTGCTTAATATTTTTATAAAAAGGAAAGATGTCTAGCACAAGGACGATGCGAGCGATCACACATGTGCTTGACCTTTAAAACATATTTTTTTGATTTTTAATTTATCTTTTAATTTTGCGTAATGAGCACTAGGCTGATGCGTATGATCGCACGAGTACTCATACGGCTTTTTGCTTATTGTTTGCGTAATGAGCACTAGGCTGATGCGTACGATCGCACGAGCACTCACACGGCTTTGTTTGTTTTATTTTATTTTTTGGTTATATTTTTTATGAACAAATCCAACAAAATATAAGATGCAATATACAAGAGTGGAGTTATCACACAAAGGGCTACATACAGAAAAAAAAAACAAATAAAGAAATAAAAATTTAAGAACAAAGCGAGAGAAACAAACCAACAAGAATAGCGGGTGCAGAGATAAAAAACCCGGAGTGCAGAGAGTAGAAGCTTCTTTATCTGTCAGGGGTGTAAAAATGAAAATAGAAGTGCATCCTGAAATGTGTGTTAGGTCCAATTCCTTTTTTTTTATTTTACTGGGAGAAAGGCTTAAGCCCAAATGAAAGAGGTGCGAAACATGAAACCAGGGGTGCAGAAAAACGGCTGAGATTTTTCTTATTTTGTTTGTGGAAGGGCTTAAGCCCAGACGAAAGGGGGTGTGCGGGTGAGAAACAGGGGGTGCTCAAAGAATTGGCTTGAACACTTCCATCCTCATGGCTTCAGCTTTCCTTTTACACTGACCTTTGTTGAATGTTTCACTGATAAATTTTTCTACAAAACTTCAAACGCAATGAAACTTTTTTTCATAGAAACTAGATTGAAAGTGCTTTCATTTGATATCTCACACTTATATTTTAGACCTCCGGACTAGCTTCAGTATAACTTCGAAATCAGGTTTGGATGTTTCGTTTCTGGCACTGACCTTGTTTACTGTTTGGCTCATATCTTTTTCCACAGAGCTCGAAATGCAATGAAACGTTTTGGGTTGGATTCTAGACTCAAAGGGCTTTCATTTGAATACTCACACATAATTTTTGGACCCCGGGACTAGATGCAGTATGATTTCGAAATCAGGCTTGACTGTTTCGTTTCTGGCACTGACCTTGGTTTACTGTTTTGCTCATATCGTTTTCCACAGAGCTCTAAATGCAATGAAACTTTTTGGGTTGGATTCTAGACTCAAAGGGCTTTCATTTGAATACTCACACATAATTTTGGGACCCCTGGACTAGATGCAGTATGATTTCGAAATCAGGCTTGACTGTTTCGTTTCTAGCACTGACGTTGATTTACTGTTTGGCTCATATCTTTTTCCACAGAGCTCTAAATGCAATGAAACTTTTTGGGTTAGATTCTAGACTCAAAGGGCTTTCATTTGATGACCGACACATAATTTTTGGACCTATGGACTATATGCAGTTCAATTTTGACGAGATGAGTGGGGAAAGGATTTTAGTGTTTGGTCATGATGATGGAAATCAATTTTGTGGGTGAAATAGGTTGATATTGGTTTGCTGAAGGGTGTAAGGAATACGGAGAGTGCAGAATAGGAAAGAGATTGAAAGCAATTAGGTTTCATATGAGGAAGAATTCAGATCTATGAATTTTGCTTTGGAGGAATGAAGAGAATGAATGGAGAAAGAAACTCTCCCTCTGGTGCCGTGTGTGTATTGGTGATGAGAAATTAGGAATGGAAGAAAAAAGGTGGCGGCTGGAAGGATGTTGGTAATAGTGTTGGAGATGAAAAATGAAAAAAGAAAGATGAAGATGATAGGTGCTCCTCTCCCCCCCGTTCCCCCCAGTGATGGACATTCAGTCTTCATTTGTAGGCTTCCGCATTGCAAAGGATGAGGAGTGTCGGTAGCTGTGGTTGGAGGGCTGCAGAAATTATTGAGTTGGTGGAATAGCAAATTATTGGCAGCATAATTGGATGTACAGTGCAACCGAAAATGATGGAGAAAAGTGAAAGTGAAAAGAAAGAAAAGAGAAAAAGGTGCTCTTGTAAAAAATAAAAATCAAATAAAATCATTTCATAATAAAAACAAAGTAAACAAAACTAAGACAAGAAATAAAAATACAATAGAATAAGATAAAAAACAATATAAACTAAGCTTAAATAGAACCAAATAAAAGCAAATAAAATCAATTTACAGTAATCAAATAATATAAAATAACATCCAATAACGTAAAATTAAATTAAATAAGATCAAACAAAATAAAATAGAATTATCTGAAAATAAAATTTAATCAAGTAAATAAATTCAAACATAATTATTGACTAAAACAAAAACAAAATCCAATCAAATGGAATTAAATAAAACAAAGTAAACATGACAAAATCTTTTCACAACCAATTACAAAACAAACTAAAATAAAATAAACAAAAATGAACCAAATCACAAGAAATGAAGATAAAATAAAATTGTTCATCCATTTTTTTTTTGTGGTGAATTTTAAATATCCGGACAAAATTGAGTGTTGACAAAATGCTCCTAGAAAACCAAAAGAAGGTTTATCTAGATGTTACGCAATCCTATATACCATGGAGACATAAAACAAAAAGGATCAAACAATCAATTTAAAGAAAGCAATAAAGATGCAAAATATAAATGCTAGACGACCCTAAGTGAAAGTGCAAGTGACACTTGGAGCCCCTTGACACACTTCCACACTAAAGAAATGAAATTACACTATTACAATGTTCAAATGTGATCTTGGAATTTCTTCAAGAGCATTCTCCCAAGTCACTTAGCCAAAAACCAAAAATCAACTTGAAACAGAAAAGGTTCCGTGATATAGTGACTTAAACAAGCCTAAAATAATGCCTAAAACAAGTGTAGGCTTCAAAATTTGGCTGCTGAGTTCGCCACTCCAAAAACAGATTGCAAATCAAGCTTTTCTGGTGTATTTTAGCTGTTGGAACAACAGGTTTGCAGTTGCTCAAAAGCCCCCCTTTCTGTTTCCACTTCAGCCTCCTTTCCACTTCCTAAGATGCTACCTTAGTAGGTGAAGGTTTCTGCTTCTGGATGCCTCACAATAGGTAACACAACACCTCAAGATTTCACTCAAAACACACCAAACAAAATTAGCAAACGGCACCAGAATTTCAAACCAGATTTCTAAACTTTGGACAATTTGGAAGCCAAGAATGAGGAAATCAAATGAAAACAGGGATGGAATAACAACAAACACTCAAAAGGAACCTAATAATGGCACTATAACAGATGAAGAAATCAAGAAAAATTGAAATCACAGTACATAATTCATTCCAGGTGCAAACTGTTTGATAAATTCAAACGTGTTTGATAAATAGACCACACTTAGTCTTTTGCACTCCTAGGCAAAATTAAGACGCATATTAAGGAATAGTTCAAAGGACATCAAGGTTACGACACAAACTCAACACACAGAAAACAAAGACACACAAGGAAACAAACAGAATTAAATAGTCCTCAAGGAATCTAGACAAAGAAAAGTAGTAGACAATATCCAACACAAAATCAAGGAAAGCAGATAGTCATGAAATCATCCAAGCAATTCAAAGCATGGCAAAACGATTAATCAGCTCAAGAGGTGAATCCAAAAGCAACAGAACCTCACAGATGCACTATCATGTTTCTCTCAAGTGTCTAAGGTAAAGAATTTCAACTCAATGCACTGAAGAAAGCAAGCAACAACAGACTTGGCAAGTCTCTAATATCAACACTCAAAACACATGCATGTTCAAATCAAAAGGTCTTTTATGAATGTAATTGGGATAAGGACAGGGGAGGATATACTATGAATGAGAAGCTATAAACCAAAAGAAATAAAGGAGCAATGGGGAACAAGTGTAAATACAGTCAAATCACACCCAAAACCTTTAATTCAATCATCTTCTTGACTCCATTATTCACAATTTTTTTTTCATCATATTTCTCTATTTTTTTTCTTTTTTCATCTTGTCTCTTTTTCTTTTCTCACTATTTAGGACACCACTGTAAGAGACAAGATACACAACATATTTACAAAAATAAAACAAGAAAAGAAACTAACTAGCCAATTCAACAACATTCCCAAGGAGACCACATTTGTTCCCAAAACATTTCCAAAGCTCCAAAATTCCCTAAGGTTAAGGTAATCGTGGTTTTTGACTTAGGGCTAGTGTATGAGCTTCAAAACAAAGAAATTGGGGAAAATATAGGCTCAAAGGGGTTACCAAAGGTTCAAAACAAGGTAGGCTTATTTGGCTAGAGAGGCTCAAGAACAAACTGCCTTTATCACTTCCAAACATGCATATCAATCAAGAATTATCAACAAGAGTCAAGACAAGGCATATGTGCAAGCAATCAAGAGACATATCACACACAAGAAAGAATATCAAGTGGCTCAAGTTCTCACACAGGGTATTGTCACAATTAAATCAACCTCTCAAACATCATAATCATCTTTCCAAGCAAAGAAAAGCAAGGATTTTCAACCAATCAGAGTATCAATGAAGTGAAAGACACATCTACAACCTAAATAAAGTTCAGAAATCAAGTGAAACATGTAAGACTGTACACAAGACAAAACCAAAACAACCTAGAAAAGAAAAGAAAAAAAGTTAACACAGAAAACAAAAACTAACAAAGAAAAATCAGAATCTCCCCCAATAGACCACACTTAAACTACACAATGTCCTCAGTGTGTCACAAACAATAAGATCAGCAATCATAACAGTCAACAGATCATGGACAAGTGCAATAAAAGTAAGGAAAGGAGGAGAAGGGAAAAGAAAACTCCCCTGAGCCAGGGTGGAAGTTTCCAATTTTGGACTATCAGGGAGATGTCTTCCACCACTTGATTCAAGAAGGAAGTTTTGAGGAAGAACTGCTTCATCCTCCAAATTTGATCGAGTAGGGAAATGTCTTCCACAGCTGGATCTAAGAAGCAAAGATTGTTGATGAGTGGGTTCAACTGGTGCCTATTGATCTTGAAGCTTTTGTGTATGTTTGCACCTTTGTTTTCCACTGTAGGTGCATGTTGGTCTAATTCATGTGTACCTCCTGCAATTGAGTTAGTGCAATATGGTTCCAAAGAAATGACATGCAAGGGTATAACACCCAATCCCAGTGTAACAGGCTGAACCGCAGATATACCCTTCGAACATGAATCAAGTTCAAATTTAGAAGCAATATCAACAACAGACTCAGATTCATGTTCAGTGCGTGGAGAATAAACATTCGGATGTGATAGCCAAAATTGGTTCTCATCATACAGAGAGGGAGAATTAAAAAGAGACTCATCAACGATATAATCATCAACATACCTATCAACAACATAATCATGAATAACACAATCATCAACAGAATAATCAATTTGAGGTATGTTTACCTCCACTTCCCTAAAGATTTGAAAAGTGGTGGAAATGAAAATGGTCTACCTGGCTTAAAATTACTGCTTATACTTACTTGGTCCTGAAAATCTTCATCAGTCTCCTCATGTGCAAGAGTGGGGACATAGGAGGGTGGGAAAGTAGGTGGCATAGTGAGCACATGACTCTGGTTCCCATCCCTTAGGTCAATGGCACTAACATCATCAGGAATCTTAACAGACAGAAATGGAGATACCTCTAATTATTGAGACTGTTCTTGATTGAGTTGAGCGGCCATCTGCCCTATCTGATCATTCAAAATCTGAATGGACGCTCTGGTCTCTTGCATGAACTGAATGTTCTGCATGACCATCTGCCTCAGTAACACTTCCAATGTAGGTTCAGAAGTAAAAGGCTGAGCAGATATTCGGGCAGGAGCATCATGTTGCTGACTCTGGTATTGCTGGACTAGTGGAGGCATAAAAGCATTCTGAGATGGTGCTTCCTGATATTGTTATGGAGCATCATACCATCCCAAACTAGGGTCATTCCATCTAGAATCGTTGTTGTAACCATACTGAGCAGGGAAGAATTCATCCAAGAACATATGCTTAAGATCTTCCCAAGAAGTGATGGATCCTAGAGGACGACAATACAGCTAATCCCTTGCTGCTTCTTGTAATGAATGTGGGAATGCCCTTAAGAACATGTGATCAACCGGTACATGTGGAGGCTTCATGGAAGAGCAAATGATGTGGAATTCCTCCAAATGTCTATGTGGGCATTCACCTGCAAAACCATGAAACTTAGGTAGCAAATGTATTAGTCTAGAGGTGAGAACGCAATGAACATCATCCTCATTAAGTGAAACTGGCTCCCAAAGAGCACTCTCAAGAATGAGAGGATGAGTCATATTGTTCACAACATAGAAATTAGTATGAGAACCATAATCAGTGTAACATGCAGAAGGAGAATCATAATCATAGGCACAGGCAGAAGAAGCAGTACTCACAAAATCAAAATAGGTAGACATGGAAAAAGAATGGGAAAGGTAGAAAGGAAATGCTAAAAATAACGAAACAAAAAAAGCACGACACAATTAAACATGTGACACACACACAATAACACACACACAAAACAAAACATCACACTCACAACACAAAACAAAAGACAACACACATTAACATAACAAAAGACCTAAAACCGAATCGTTGGTCCCCGGCAACGGCACCAAAATTTAATGGGACTGTCATGGCCCATACAAATTTGATGTACATTAAAAATGCAGTATAGTGCTAGGAAGTGACTCCTAGGTCGTTTCTCAAGGACCAAACGTGGTTCGAGACTTATGTCAAACACGTAGTGAGGGATTTTGAAAGTGTTTTAGTGATTAAAAATGAACTAAATTAAAACTAGAAATTAAATCAACCAAACATAATTGAAAATATTGAAATAAATGAACAAAGCATGAAGACCGAACGGTCCTACAGATGACCGAACGATTCTATATTGAGACCAACGGTCTCTAAAAGTGAGGAAATTGAAATTGCAGGAAGATAAAGAAGCCGAACATAATAGACAATATAGTGAACAAAAACAATAAATTGAACTATCTTAAAACAAGGCGTGTAAACTAACTAAACTGCAGCACATAATAAAAAAAACGCTTCTAATGCTATTTAAATGCATCGTTGAGCTAAAACAACAAATACAATGCAGCGGTTAATGACACTAAAAAACGCGTAACAGTTAAATAAAATAAAATAAGTGAGCTGTGTGCTGCTTCCATAACGAAGCACCGTCTACCATTTTTTAAAAGAAAGAAAATCTGCATTGCTGGAATAAAATATAAATGAAAGGTGCGTAACATTGCTAGAAAATAAACCAATTAATGTTCCGTTCAATTGAATAAGCATCTGCAAACAAAATGTAAATGCACTGTATCTCTTTCCAGCAAAGAAAAGACTTGAGCTTCTAATTAATTCCCGTGGCCTCCCCTTTTGCTAGAAATCATCAGCCATCACACCACTTCTCTTCTTCTCAATGCATGCACGCTTCTTCTCAAATTGAATTCGCTACATTTTTCTAGAGTGAAAAATATTGAAATGTGCTTCAGAGTTCTTCCCAGACCATGGCTTTCCTACGCTCTCAATGCGCTCCTCCTTTTGTGTTGGCTGCTGCACGACGTGTGCTTCCTTTTCAATTGAGAATAATATTTTCTTTTCTTAAAAGCTCTATCCCGTGAAGCCCACACTTCTCTTCAATCATCGTTTTTCTTCCAAAAACCCTGGACGCGTCACTTCATCATCGGGTCGTGTGGTGTGCACCTCTAAAAAATGAAGGCCCTCCTTCTCACAACTAGCCGGACGCTCCCGCTTTGGGCCGTGCAGCTGGACTCACTCTTTCTTCTGCTGGACGTGCTTGCCATTTGCTGGACTGCTTCTCATGTGGTTTCTCCTTGCACCTCCATCCCTTGCTGGACCAGCTGCTAGATGTGGGCCGGAACATGCTCTTTTCTTCCGGCCCAAGTGATTCAGCGCTTCCTTCAGGGTGTTGCTCCGTCCACCATCACCACTTCTCCCTTCACCTCCCTAACCTTCTGCAAAAAAAATTTAATTACAAAAATAACTTTTTTTACTTTTAACTGTATTTATTTACTTTAAACTCAAACTCTATTTTTCTATCCATTTTTACTTTTCACTCAGCCCCATATCTTAACTCTCCTTCTCTCTCTTTTTAGATTTTCACCTTCCCCAACTCTATCACATCCGTTTGTTTTAATTACAAAAATATTAATATAATGAAATTATATATTTCATATAATTAAACTAATAAATAATTTTGTATATAATTATAAAATTGTTAAAGAATACAAAAACCATATATAAAAAATATATATTATACAAAAACATTAAAACTAAAATTTAATTATATATAACTGCAAAATACGAAAAAAATATAAATATAAACTAATAACAATAAAGATATTAAAAAATACATTATTAAAATACATCAAAAATATATTAAAAAATAATACATCAAAACATATAAATTACATTATTAAAATATCTCCAAAATTAATATATAAAATAAACTAATAAAAATGAACTAGAAAATGAACATGTAACTTTAAACGGATGTCAACATCCGCTTAAGGCAAAACGAATATCGACATTTGTTTTCCCTTAAACGGATGTTGACATCCGCTGAGGGATGCTCACATCCGTTTAAAGATTATACGTTCATTTTTTTAGGGTTTATTATGCACCTTCACGACGAATCCTTCAAGCACCACCACATCACCACCACACACCGATCTTGGCACGGTTGATCAATTGCTTCCACCACCACTTGCAATCTCTCATTAAGACCACCAGCTAATGAATGTCCATCACATTCTGAGATCACAATTCTATCACAATTAAAGAATGAGAGGAAGAAGTGGAACGTGAAAAGGAGGAAGAAGAGCACAATGAAACAATGAGGGGACGAACGATAAAGAGGAAGAAAAGTTGCCGCTACATACATGTAAAGGATTGGAGTGGGTAGAGGTTAAAAAATATTAACCCTAAAATTTTACTAAGGGTAAAATAGGAATGAGAAAATAAAGAGAGGGGTAAAACAGGAATGAGGTGGTGGAGAGAGTAAGGGGTGGTGGTGGAGAGAGCAACACCCCTTCCTTCACGTGTGCCACTTCTCTGCAATTGAAATTGAATTGCTCAATCACCGCTTCTTCTGCTACTACGCCGTGGAATGTTACTGTTGTCCGCGTGTGCTTTTTTTAGAAAGTCCATCTCCATGTGCACCCCAAAAAATGAAATCCACACCTCCTCTTTCATTTTAGCTTAAAATATAATTGATGTGGAATTTCGTTTTAAGTCCGAAAATATTATCTAACAATTTCCTTACAATTAATAATGCAAATAATTAGCCTCAAATAATTCAAATTAATTTAAATAAGAATTTCTGGTCAAATTAAGCACAATTAGCAAAAATGGGGAAATATTGGACATTTAAGCACAATTCCCTAATTAAATTCGGTACAATAAACTAAGTGAATTCACGAAAATATTGTTGGAAAATGATTTCTGCACCAGAAAAAGTGGACTGAAATGGTGGTTTAAGACTCAATTTCGTATGGAAATGATTCAAAATCACAAATGACTGTTTAACCAACTTTGTATCATCATTTTAAAGATGTTTAAACATTGAAATAGCTGGAAAACAGATTGCAATGTGAATTCACTGGTTCACTTCCAAATTAACCCAAAAAGTGATGGTTTAAAGTGCAAATCTGCATATAGGCCTAGTTTTGACCAAATGAACAGTGCTAGCAACTTTAAATCATCAATTTAAACTTGCTCAAACTCTTAACTAGCACAGAAATAGCAGATTTCAAAGCATCACCTCTGTTGTACCAAATTATGCAGTAAAATGCACCAAATTTCCACCAAAATCAATTTTAAAAGAAACAAAGGCTGGAACAATGATCAAATTGACTAAAGAAAATGTAACCCTACTGAACTAAGCTAGAATTGACATGCTTAGCATGACCAAACTCAGAATGGACCAATCAAATAAATTGAGCACGGTGAAAAGTTGGAATTAAAAACTAGACAGCAAAGGCTACTAGTTTTTTTAAGGCAATCAAGCTATGCTAGATGCATTTCCTTGCTTTTAATGGTATGCCATACCTTTAGCCACTTCCAATAACATCAAACAAATTTGTTCCAAGCAACATAATCAATAAAAACAACCTGAAAACAATTTTATGATTTAAAACAGAATTGAAATTCTACAGCAGAGTTCAACATAGATTTTGAAATCAAAATGGATTTCTAGTGCTTTAGCTTGTATCACAAGGGCTAAAACAAGTTATCATTGCCTTTATTGGTTGATATATGACTTATCTAACACTTGAAGTCAAGCAAATCACAATGAACATAGCTGAACAGATTACCAAACAGTTTAACAAAATTTACACTGCATCAACAAAATACACATGACTAGACAAGACTGGAATTGAAATATTAAGCTGGAAAATACACAAACAAACAACATTCACCATTTAAAATGAAAAGTAAACATGAACACACAATGAAAACAAGAAATCAGAGACTGAAAATTTAATTAAGCACAAAAACAGTAACAAAATTAGTACCAAAATGTTGTAAACTACAGTAAAATAGAAACAAGGAAATCAGTAGAAATGGAATGAAAAGATGGAGGAATTGCTTAGCTCTTAGCGCGTGGACGACCTAAGCTCATGATACCACTTGATGGAAGCTACTTTCAGCTGGATTCACGCAAGGAGGAGTTCCAAACCAGGGTAGAAAAACCATGGAAATAGGTGTAGCGAAAAATGGAAAATAGTGCAGTGTTTGAAGTATTTAAAGATGAAGTGAAGTGTGTGGTTGAGGCCTCACAGCTCAGAAGGCCTTCCTACAGAGGAAGGAAGCTAGAGGAATGGTGGAGAAATAGAAAATCAACAGTGACTCAAGAGCAATAGGGCTCAAAATTAATTTCTACAACATTTCACTAAGCTCAAAAGTGAGAAAATACAAAGGGGAGGCCCTCTTATTTATAGGTGAAGAATGGCCTCAATTCTCAGCTAAATTCCCTCCAAAATTCAAAATACAAAACGAGCTTGAAGGCCAAGTCAGCTGGGTCACGGGAAGCATGCTGGGTTACATGGACAATGCTGCGAAAATATGCTTCAGGCTGCTCCTCTAGGGCTGGAGCCCCCCTGTCTGAAGGGGTTGGAGCGCTCGTGAGCCAGGAAGTCTATTTGGTGCATCTGAGCTAGAGCCCCCCCTGGCTAAGGGCGCTGGAGCGGCCCTGGTGCTAATCCCTTGAAGTGCTTTTCCCAAATTTGATTAGTTGACCATGGCTCTTGCTTTTATTGTATCCTACAAAACAAATATTAGTTTAGACAAGAGAAGAAGGACTTTCATAAGTAACCTTCCATAGAAGTAAAGTGTTAGGTGATCCTTCTTCTTCTTGAATCTTCCTTGCCATGACTCTAATAAGAGGTCCAATGTGATTCCTTGATGGTCTTCCATCACCTAATTTGACCAAAAATAGCCTAAATGTAATTTTGGTCCAAAATACATTTAAAAAACGAAATTAAAAATAAAATGTTGATTTGGAAATAAGAAATGACGTGCCCACACTCTTGTTGTCCCAAAATACGATTCCAAAATTGTCGTGCAAATAATAATTTGAATAATTAAGCCCAAATAATTCAAATTAATTAAAATAAGAGTTATTAGTCAAATTAAACCCAAATAGTGAAAATGTGACAATAATAGAGAATTAAACACAATTCACTAATATAATTCAGTACAAAAAGCTAAGTGAATAGTTCAAAATAATGATTCATCAAGTTTCTTTCATTAAATGTTGTTTTCTATAATCAATATTTCCTTGAATATTGTTTGATAAACTTGAAAACTTGGTTTTGGCTTAACAATTTTCCTCTTTTTTTTATGTTTATCAAATACATGTTATATATGACTGCCATAAGTCATCATCATTTGAATATATGCAATGAATCCAAAACATTAGACCATTTGCGTAAAGTCAATGGATATAAATCTACGAAAAATCATGTATCAAAGTAAGTGGCAAAAAGAAACTCTACTAGACTCATTGACTCCTAGTATATCATGCTTTCTCAACATGAAAAAACTCCCTAAGCATCATTCAATGCTCAGATGAAGATGGACAGGGTGACTTTGGTTGTGTGATTAGGCTAGGTGATTGAGTATGTTTGAGAAATGTTTGGGCAATGAAATTGTTTAGGGTGTTGAGGAGGGTTTAGAATTTTTCTTGTTGTTCTTTCTTGTTTGCTTGGAACATTGCGACAATTGTAACTTGTTGACATGCATTGTTTTCAATAATCAAATGATGAAGATGGGTTAAGAGGGATTGAGAGTTTGGGTAAGATGGTAAAGGAGGTAGTTTAGGGAGCTATATGGGATTGAAGATGGTAAAGGAGGTAGTTTAGGCAATTGTAACTTGTTGACGTGCATTCTTCAAAGTTATGATTGAAGAATGATTTGGTTTGGAGGGTTGATTATGATAATTTGGGAGTTGAGTTGGTCAAGTTGAGTTTGTGGTGGTGATATTAGTTTGGGTGGTTCAATGATGGGGCCAGTGTCTTCATGATGTTGGTTGGTGATTTGTTGAGATGGTGAGGTGGCGGTTTATTAAGGGTTATGGTATCTCCATTACTTCCTATATTTGTTTTTCCATACGATAACAGGAAACCTTAAGTACCAACTGATGTCTTCTTCTGCTGCTACGTGTCGGTCAACCATCACTAGAAATACAGATGATTGTGTGGTAGCTTGGCTCATAGCATCTTCAAATGATGGACCATCACGAATGACAAATATTGAAGGCAATGTTGGCATATTTCACAGCTCTCATTGGAGGCATTGACCATGTGCATTGTTGTCTACTAAGAAGGTAGCATTAGAATCATCAAAATGATGAATTCTACATGGTTCTACTATGCATTGGCCAAGTGGGATGATGTATTCGCCAAATTCTTATAATGGTTGCTAGATGATGCATGATTTTGTTGAGACTTGTCTATATAGGTAAAAATGGATTGTTGTTAATACAAATAAACATCATATTCATCGTAGGAAGCATTAGCATACCATGTCTTCCTAGGATTAGCCAATATAGGTGTTGTAGGAGCAGAACGTACATCCTTGATTGCTTCAACCTTCATCATCTTCAATGGCTTTTTTTCAATTGTTGGTAGACAAGGTGCAATGATGTCAAGCACTATGTATATTTGCATGATCAACTTAAAGGGTACTTTGTTTTCATTAGGCAGCATGATAAACATCCGCTTGTAGAAATCCTTTGGTAATTATAGTTCAGGATGATCTATAGGTATGGATGGGCATAGTTAGTTAAAAAAACTTAAACTATAGTTTATTTGTATTGTTTTAAAGTTAAAAAACTTAAACTAATTTTACTTAAAACTAATTATACTTAAAACTAATTGTACTTATTAATAGTTCAGTTTAAAAATATTGAACTGTTTTTATTCTAGTACAGTTAACCAGTTAACTGTGTTTCAGTTTCCCAATTCTTTTTCTCAATCACAATTTCTCTCAAAATTAGGTTTTCTTTTCCCTTTTTCCATCACAGTTTTTGCTTGCCGTCGTTGAAGGTTTCTGAAGGTTCGTTGCCGACTTGCTGTAGTCAAAGACTCGTCGTCCTCTCGTTACTTTCCCGTTCGTCAAAGGTTCGCTCGACGCCGTTGAAGGTTCTCGAAGGTTCGTTGCCGTTGAAGACTCTCTGTAGTCAAAGACTCGCCGTCGTCAAAGACTTGCCACTGTTGAAGGCTTTGCCGCACTCTGTCGTCGCCAAAATGTTGTCGAAGACTCGCCCTCATCAAAGGTGAGTTTACCAGGCTGTTGTGAACTTTTGGTGTGAACCCTAGTCGCATTATTCGATGTGATTTTCAGCATTTTTTTACCTTGGCATATTTGTGTCTTGTTTAGCTTTTGACAAATGGAATCCATGCTCTCCCAATATTTTTTCTCTGTGTTGATTGTTACCATCTGGTATGACTGCCATATGTTACCACTAAATTTTCATCTCGTAGCTATTGTTTTATTTAATTGAATGTTTGTTTTTTTATCTGTATGAGAATACAAGAAATGGTATGGTTGTGTCCCTGTTGGTTCATGAGACAGATAAAGTAGCCATAGAATCTGTGGGCATAATATACAAGACACGACCCTGCTGGATTCACATGAGAGCTACCATAAACTGCGTTAGCATTACCTGTTTGGATATGAATTCCAAGCTACAACGTGTGAGCATCTTGTGATGCAGATATGCATGAGTATTTTACTATTATAATAAATGGTCTAGGGAGTTTAATATGATGGGTTATGTTGTTTAGGAGATAAGCATATGATAAAACAGAGACAAAATAACAAATTGTTGTAGAAATGACACTTATTCTCACCTCACAGTTCAAAGCTAAAACAAGAATATTTTCAGCCGAGTATAAACAAAATGGTGTTAGTACATCTTTTATTTGGACAAAATATTATGATTATTTATGTTCTAGATATGATAAATCAATAGGCATAACTTTACTAAACCTTTGAATTACCTTCCACTTATTTGTTGTTAGTTTTAACTTTGGTTGTGTTGTGTCAAAGTTAACATCCATGTACATATGTTTTTTTTTATCAACATATATATATATATATATATATATATATATATATATATATATATATATATTGGAACAATTGGGTGCCGCAACCTTTATACAAAAAATATTTACATTGTTTCCTGCTTTAGGTATCCAAAAGCATGATTAAAACCTCTATTTGATATCAAAATATCCCTATCTTATACTCATCTAGTCTATTCTTGATATATACATGAAAACATATGGGAATACAAAATATTGAATTAAATCATTAATGTGCAACATCAGTCTTTACGGTGTTGTTACCATCGCTTCAGATTATGCATATTAACATATTAAAAACTAGCTCAATTTCAAAAATGAGTGTGGTAAGCTTTAAACAAAGTGAATCTCATAAAAGGTCATTTGATTGTACACTGCAGCAACATATTGATCCAATTTTCATTTGCAGAAATTGAAAAAAAAAACTCTAGAGTAAATAACCTAAGTCAAGGGTTGGTTTTTTTATCACTCTGTCTTCTATTCAGTTTATTTGATGTTCATGTTATTACAGTCAAAATGAACACATATACTTTGAAAATGTGACATACTGGTCGAAATTTACTAGTATGATAAAATTAATTTTTTTAATATAAATTCGAAAACAGATTCCCAATAATTGCTCACTTACCCTGTAAACTCTAAATTATACCATACCCACAGCATTGTATACTTCCACTGTATGGGCAGCTCAATTTACAGTGATCACGATATTGATAACAGTTGAAAAACTGTTATTTTCATGCTTAAAATTGACACTAAAAGCAACCTTTAGACTTAGAAACTAGCTTGAAATCATGCCTTTTATCTATATTTTCAGAAATAAGAGAGCTGGACAGGTTTATGCTTGATTTCAGTGTTTTTGTGCAGGTTTTAAGGTGAATTTAGTGAAAGAAGTGAAGAAGGAGAGAGATGACATTAGAAAAGACAAGAAAAAGTGCAAAAGAAGAAGCCGAAGTCACCGCTCAGCGGCAATTTACCGCTGAGCGGCACTCAGGAGGTTGCGGGAGTCACGCTGAGGGGCAAAATGGCCGCTGAGGGGAGAAAACGTGACGTGCAACTACCGCTGAGCGGTATTTACCGCTGAGCGGTATTTACCGCTGAGCGGTATTTACCGCTGAGCGGTATTTACCGCTGAGCGGCACTTTTATGGGCTTGGGTTTTTGTAATCTTTTGTAGTTCTAAAATAGTATATAAGGACTTGCACGTCCTAGAATTAGTATCTTTGGCAGAAACGAGGCAAACACTCTCTCTTCCACCCCTTTGAAGGAGGATCTTGGATGCTAAGGCTACCTCTCCACTTTTATTGGGTTTATTCTTTCATACTTTCATTGTAATTCATCTAGGTTCACCATGAATATGGTGAACTAAACCTTGTATGTTTGTTGGGGAATCAATGTAATCTCTTGAAGCTCTCATATATGGAATTTATGCTTGCATCTTTTAATTAAGACTTATGCTTTCTTTCATCATTAGTTAGGGTTTTTCCTCTTTGCTCAATGCTTGCATAGTTTAACTCATTCAATGCATGATTATTGGTTTTGTCGATACGGGCACGTACGGGGAAGTCTAGATCCGGGGAATTTCTCCCAACACTATGTTGGTTGTCTTTAAGCTCTTGAGCATATGAACTAATCATTAGGAATGCTAGGAATTGTATGAACTCGTGATTAGGGAGAAGCCATCTAGAATGGTACATTAGAGAGTGGCATTAACAATGATGACTTGAATGTTGAATTCCTAAAATGTATGAGAGTGAATGAGATGAAATTGACCCCCAACAACATATTCATTCATATATTCCATTGAAAGTGTTTATCTTTTGTCTTTGCCATTGATCAAACTTCATGCATACATGTTTATTTTCTGTCTTGCATATTAAATCCAATTATTTCGTTTGTAAGTCCTAGCTAATCAACAAATCACATAACTAAACTAGGCCGTGAGTCCTTTGGGAGAACGATACTTGGTCTTACCAAGTTTATTACTTGAACGATTCGGTCATACTTGCCGATTGTGAAACAAGTTTGTGACATCATATTTTGGTGCTCATAAATTTGTCCATCAAGTTTTTGGCGCCGTTGCCGGGGACTCGTGGTTTAACTGGTTAATTTGTGTGATTATTGATTATCTTTGACTTTAATTTTGAATTTCTGTTTTTATTTTTTTTTTCTGTTTTTATTTTATTCTATCTTTTTATCTTTTTAGATTAGGTTAGATTTTATTTTTTCTTATCTTTTTAGGTTAGATTAGATTTTATTTTATCTTTTTATCTTTTTAGGTTAGGTTAGATTTTATTTTATCTTTTTATTCTATCTTATTTTATCTTCTTATCTTCTGAATCTTTTATTTTTTTTTATCTTCTGAATATATATCTTCTCCTATATCTTTTTGTGCTAACAAATCTTGTCTAGGGTTTTGTTTTCTTGTGTATGCAGGAGGCAATTCGAACTAGGAGTAAGAAAACAACAGAACCACTTCTTGAAGGATCAGAAGAGAGCAGAAGGAGGAGAAGAATCAGAACGTCTAGAGAACTTTTCCCTTCTCCAGAAACTCTCTTACACTCATCACCACAAGGTTCTGTTCATAGCACAGGAAGTATGGAGAACAATAATGGTAGAAGAACTCTTGCAGATTACACTAATCTTGCTGGACCTCAGCACTTCAACAGCATAGCTCGACCTAGAGTCAATGCAGCCAATATGGAGGTCAAGCCAGCATTAATTCAACTGGTGAAGAGTAATCAATTTAATGGGTTATCTCACGAAAGCCCATATGAGCACCTTACTACCTTTAATGAGATCTGCAACACGGTCAAGATTAATGGGGTGCCAGACGAAGCTATCAAACTTAGCTTGTTCCCTTTCTCATTAGGGGGCAATGCTAAGCTTTGGTTGAACTCTTTTCGAGAAGAAAGTTTCACAGAGTGGGAAGCAGCGGTTACAAAATTTTTAAATAAATACTTCCCACAATCTAAGGTGACTAAGGGCAAGCAAGAGATTTCTTCATTCAAGCAGGGCATGGAAGAATCACTGGGACATGCATGGGACAGGTATAAAAGCTTGTTACGTAAGACTCCCACGCATGGTTTCGAAGATCAAGAAGTAGTCTTAACTTTCCTTGGAGGGCTTGGTTCACAAACCAAGATGATGCTGGATGCCTCAGCAGGAGGCAATATTAAATGGAAAACTCCAGAGGAAGCAACTGAGATCATAGAAAATATGGCTACTAGTGATAATGAGCTGCACAGTGAAAGAGGAACTCCTATGCAACAAAAAGGGGTTCTTCAGTTGCAAACACATGATGCCTTGCTAGCCCAGAATAAGATTCTAACTCAACAGCTGGAAACTTTGACTAAAACTCTGGCTCAATTGCCTAAAGAGTTGAAATCTGCTGCACAGATACAAACCCAGTTGTGCGAACTATGTGGAGGTGATCACATCAATGGCCAATGTGCTTTTCCAGTGGAAGCCGTGGAGGATGTTAATTTCATGGCTAATCAGTTTCGATACCGTCAAGGGAATTATAATCAGGGTTGGAAACCACATCCAAGCATTGGCCAAGGACAAACTGGGCAAGCTACTCAATATAATAAGCAGCAGCAGCAACCAACCTTGTGGCAACAAGTATCTATGCTTAATGAAAGATCAACAAGGTTGGAAGAAACTCTTCAGCAATTCATACAGAAAACTGAATCTTCTCAAAAGAGCACTGAAGCTGCTATAAAGAATTTGGAGATTCAAATGGGTCAGATCACCAAGCAATTGGAAGAAAGGTCAAACAGAAACTTTGGGGCTAATACTGAGGTTAACCCTAGAGAAGAGTGCAAGGTGATAAAGAGTGTGAATGAAGAGATAGTTGAGTTAGAAGAAGGAGAAACAGAAGAAAGAAGAGAAGTAGAAAGAAAGGACATTTTCCCTTTTCCAACAAATCAAGAGAAACCAATGGATTTCACAGATTTATTCAGAATGATTGATAATGAAGCACCTTGGGAACAAATTCTACAGAAAATAGCAGTTTACACAAAATCTGATGAAGGAACCTCTACAAAAAGAAGACGTAGAGATGATGAGGAAGAAAGGTGTAAAACTGTTAAGAAAGAGTCATTCCCACCAAAAGCAGCAGATCCAGGTAGTTTTTCTATCCCTTGTTCTATAGGGAAGAAAAAGGTAAAGAAAGCTCTCCTTGATTTAGGCTCAAGTGTTAACTTGATGCCTTATTCTTTACTGGAGCAAATTGGCCATGTTAAAATAAAACCTGTAAAGGTTAATCTAGTAATGGCCGATGGATCTTCAAAGGAGCCATGTGGGATTGCGGAAGACATTGTAGTTTGTGTTGGCAAACTTCAGTTTTTGGCAGACTTTGTGGTGATGAAGATGGAGACTGAAAAGATACCTTTCATACTGGGAAGACCGTTTATGAAAACGGCTAGGGCTATCATAGATGTTAATGAAGGTATAGTGGTGCTCCAGGACAGAGAGGAGAAAGTGGTGGTGGATGTCTTCAAAGATGAAAAACAAGCAAAGGAGGAAGAGGCTAGTTATAAAGCTGCATTTCGAGATGCACCCATGACTAGAGGTAAAAATGAAAATCTTGAAGTTTCAGGTAACCATTTTTTGTTTTTTCAGGCACCCAAGGTAGAAGAGATTGGAAAAGGAGACAAAGTTCCTAGAGACTGGAAGAAAAGAAAACTCCAACTTGGCACACCTGTAAGACTCAAGAACAAGTTGTGGTTTATAAAGGGCTTTAAAGAGAAGGAGATGATAGAGATAGAGTCTCCATATTCTAGAAAAACCAAAACAGTCCATAGGAAACAGTTGAAAGGTTGGTGGAAGGACAACATCAACTATAAAGAAGATGGAACGTGAGCTTTATTGGGTCAAGCTAATGACGTTAAAGGAGCGCTTGCTGGGAGGCAACCCAGTGGATTTACAAACTTTTTGATTTATTTTGGTTTTGTAATTTTTAATTTGTGAACATTATTCTGGACATTATTTTGTTGGATCTAGCATCTACTGAAGGATGCTAGGTGGTTAAGTATCTACTGAAGGATACTCAGTTGTAACACCTACTGATGGGTGTTGGTGAGAAAATTTTGCACCTACTGATGGGTGCTGGTAAGTTTGAAACACCTACTGATGGGTGTTGGTGGATTTTGGGTCAGGCTCGTGACGTTAAACAAGCGCTACCTGGGAGGCAACCCAGTTGATTGATTGTTTTCTGTTTGTTTATTTTAGTTAGGGTTTGCATAAGCATTTTTAACATTGAATTGCAGGAAACCAATGAGGGGCATGTAGGGAAGGCACGCAGGTTAAGAAAAGAAGGAGAAGAGCACATCACGAAAGTGCCGCTGAGCGGCAACTTACCGCTGAGCGGTACTCTCGCAGATGGGCTTTAGTTTCCCCTTAGCGGGACCCGAGCCCATTAGAGTATTTTTATACCCTAAGCTGTGCAAATGCTTTTATTTTCAGACTCTTCTCTGCACACACACTCCTACATACCTTTTCAAAGGTTCTCTACAACTTTTCCCTCATCCCTTTTTAGAAAATCTCCCTTCCTCTCACTTGCTCACTAGTTTTCCATCTAAGTTTGGGGTTAGGAGAGAGCATCATTGCAGGAGCTGATTTCTTCATTATGGTTTACTAATGCTTAACAATGTATCTTTTGGTTTTGTGAATTATGTTTGATGCAGGGATGGCCTCCTCATCGGGCAAAAAGAATCAAGACTATAAGATCCAAGAAGAAGGAGGATACAGAGGACAGCTCAGATTGAGGAGGAGTTGAGATAGCATTTACTGATGAATGCTATCATAACTAGAGCAGGACTTATGTTTTTGTTTGGTTTAAGTTTTCTGAACTTATTTACTTCTGTTTTAGATTAGGGTTTGATGTACTCTATTGAACACCTGGTTTCTTATGATGGTTTGCTATTAACTGTGATTGTGTGATAAGTAATGCTTGATGATGCTTATTGATTAATTGATGTTGAGATGATGTGCACATTAAAATGCTTATACAGGTGATTCACAAGCTTTGTGAACAAATGCATGATATCATGATTGTGGTTTTGAAATTAAGCAGGATGTGTATGTCAAATGTGAATGAGCTTATATGTGAGGTTTTGAGCTCCAGAGTTGTTATTGTGAATGCTATTACTTTGAAAGCATGAATGATTTTGCCCAGGTTTTTTATATGATTGAATCAATTGCTTGTTTTGCATCATGTGATCAAGGCCGTGTTGTTGAAACCCTTTTTATTGGCCAAATTCATAAAGTTAGCCCACTAAAAGAGAACACTTTGTGTTCTATCCTTTGAACCCTTAACCTTGAACATACACTGAAAACCCTTATTGAAAAAAGCTTTACCTTGAGTTAAGTAGAAGATATTATGTGGTATTGTTAAATGTTCAAGTTTGGGGTTGTTGGGAAAATATGAAAAGCATTGATCTAAGAGCTAAAAAGTAAGAATATGCAAAAAGAAAAGAAAAGAAAAAGAAGCAAAGCTCAATGCAAATGCAAAGGCAAAAGGCAAGTTGGGAATGAATAAAATGATTGTGTTGTTATGATTCTCTTAACTCAAGGATTTTGTGATCCAGAAAAACCAATTTTCTTGTTAGCCCAGCCACATTATAAGCCATTGAAAAGTCCTTGTGATGATGCATGCTTGTGAATGTTTTTGATTGTGGTAAAATGAAAGGCAAAGTTGATTCATGTGACATTGTGATAGTGGAGTGAATGAGTGAGACACTTTACCTCTTATACACTTGTGTGTTGAGTGAAACACTTTACCTAGTGAGGAAATATTCCATAAGCACATGAACATCCATGCTTAATTGATTGATCATTCATGAAAAATAGCATTTGTTGGAACTTAAATGACTTTGTGAACACTAAAGCATGTGCACATCTTGATTGAACTCTTGGTCATAAGTTTGAGTGAAGTTGTTACTTATCTTGAAAAGAAGATTTTGACCATCATATGAATTGGTTGGAGATAGAGTTACATTTTGTTTGCTTGAGGACAAGCAAAGTTCTAAGTTTGGGGTTGTGATAACAGTTGAAAAACTGTTATTTTCATGCTTAAAATTGACACTAAAAGCAACCTTTAGACTTAGAAACTAGCTTGAAATCATGCCTTTTATCTATATTTTCAGAAATAAGAGAGCTGGACAGGTTTATGCTTGATTTCAGTGTTTTTGTGCAGGTTTTAAGGTGAATTTAGTGAAAGAAGTGAAGAAGGAGAGAGATGACATTAGAAAAGACAAGAAAAAGTGCAAAAGAAGAAGCCGAAGTCACCGCTCAGCGGCAATTTACCACTGAGCGGCACTCAGGAGGTTGCGGGAGTCACGCTGAGGGGCAAAATGGCCGCTGAGGGGAGAAAACGTGACGCGCAACTACCGCTGAGCGGTATTTACCGCTGAGCGGTATTTACCGCTGAGCGGTATTTACCGCTGAGCGGCACTTTTATGGGCTTGGGTTTTTGTAATCTTTTGTAGTTCTAAAATAGTATATAAGGACTTGCACGTCCTAGAATTAGTATCTTTGGCAGAAACGAGGCAAACACTCTCTTCTCCACCCCTTTGAAGGAGGATCTTGGATGCTAAGGCTACCTCTCCACTTTTATTGGGTTTATTCTTTCATACTTTCATTGTAATTCATCTAGGTTCACCATGAATATGGTGAACTAAACCTTGTATGTTTGTTGGGGAATCAATGTAATCTCTTGAAGCTCTCATATATGGAATTTATGCTTGCATCTTTTAATTAAGACTTATGCTTTCTTTCATCATTAGTTAGGGTTTTTCCTCTTTGCTCAATGCTTGCATAGTTTAACTCATTCAATGCATGATTATTGGTTTTGTCGATACGGGCACGTACGGGGAAGTCTAGATCCGGGGAATTTCTCCCAACACTATGTTGGTTGTCTTTAAGCTCCTGAGCATATGAACTAATCATTAGGAATGCTAGGAATTGTATGAACTCGTGATTAGGGAGAAGCCATCTAGAATGGTACATTAGAGAGTGGCATTAACAATGATGACTTGAATGTTGAATTCCTAAAATGTATGAGAGTGGATGAGATGAAATTGACCCCCAACAACATATTCATTCATATATTCCATTGAAAGTGTTTATCTTTTGTCTTTGCCATTGATCAAACTTCATGCATACATGTTTATTTTCTGTCTTGCATATTAAATCCAATTATTTCGTTTGTAAGTCCTAGCTAATCAACAAATCACATAACTAAACTAGGCCGTGAGTCCTTTGGGAGAACGATACTTGGTCTTACCAAGTTTATTACTTGAACGATTCGGTCATACTTGCCGATTGTGAAACAAGTTTGTGACATCATATTTTGGTGCTCATAAATTTGTCCATCAGATATGCAAACCCATAGCACTGTATATATAAAAAGTAGAAGCAGGTCAAGTAGTTCATTTTGTTTACAGTGGAACACTATAAAATTGCCGTTTGAAATACATTTAAGATTAACTACTTTAAGTAGAGAAGAAACTTTTGAAATAGATAAAAATTGGATTAGACAAGATTATGAAGCTAATTTTAATAAAGAAAGGAGAGATTGGTATTATAAAACATTTACAAAACAACAAGTAGAAAATTTTAGAGAAAAATTTTATAAATACCACATAAAGAACCTATAAAACTAATATATAAGTTATTCAACGTACCACATAAATAATTAGATTCATTAAGATTAAAAACGATACAGATTTAAAAATAGAAGAATTGAAAATAAATTAGATCGGCTAAATAAACCATCAGTGAATACATTAGAAGTCTATAAATTAAAAACATATCCAAAGCTTATAAACTATTATCATCATCCTATGACTGCTGATGTGCAGTCTGCTGATCTACTCTATTTCTTTTTATTTCTATTGGATCCTCTTTTCTCTTCCTTTTGTTAACTCAAAATCTAAATAGATATTAATCTTTTTTTATCTAACTAGTATGTTTGAAATTATTGGGTGAGTACAGACTGACTAGGTACTTTAACACTTAACTAGATACGTAATATCATCATCATTTAGATAGATTTACCTTTTGTTTGATTGAACTCTTAATTAATGTAGTGACGTGAATGTCAGAAACGGTAGAAACCCTCACATCAAATACTTCTAGAATGGATTATTTACCTCCTTGTATCGATTCATCGTCAATTGAGAATTGTAAGGGTCGATCAGATGCGTGGGGACATTTTACTAAACAAAAACCACATTCTGAGAAGAAGGCCAAATGCAATTATTGTGGTGATTTGATTGAATATTTGGCTGGAACAAGTGGGATAAGGAATCATTTGGCGAGATGTAAAGAAAATCCTAATAGAGAAGCATTCAAAAGGCAAAAGCTTTCATCATCAATTGCAGAAGTTAGTGTTAGCCCTTCACCAACTATTTCTAAATTTAACCAAAATGCATCTCGAATGAAGTTGGTGAAGATGTTTGTGAAGTCTGAGCTTCCTTTTCGATTTGTGGAAAATGAGGACTTCCGTGACTTTGTATGGTCCTTGCAACCACGATTTGAAGTCCCATCCCACACTACATTGAGGCGTGAAATATGGGAAACTCTATGAAGAGGAAAAAGCAAAGTTGAAAATGTTTCTATCAAAGCAGTGTGAGAGGGTTTGTTTAACTACAGACACATGGACATCAATTCAAAACCTAAATTACATGAGTTTAACAGCTCATTTTATTGATAATGATTGGAAACTTCAAAAGAAAATTTTGAATTTTTCTCAGACAACGGGACATTCAGGAGAGCTCATTGCTAAACATGTTGAGGCTTCTTTGAATAATTGGGAGTTGAAGCGAGTCCTTAGCATCACAGTGGATAATGCTAGCGTAAATGATGTTGGGGTCCAGTACCTTAAAAGAAGGATGTTATCATGGAATTGTCTTGTTTTGAAGGGAGAATATGTGCATATGCGTTGTTGTGCTCATATATTAGGTTTGATTGTGAAGGATGGCTTAAAAGAGATAAAAGATTCAATTTCAAAAATCCGGAGTGCAGTTAAATATGTGAAATCTTCTCCTGCTAGATTTGCTAGATTCAAGGCATGTGTTGAACAAGAGGGAATTTCTTACAAAGGTATAGTTTGTCTTGATGTTGAAACTAGGTGGAATTCAACTTACTTAATGTTAGAGGCAAGCTTGAAGTATAAAGATGCCTTTGTCTTGCTAGATATGCAAGATAAGAAATTTGGGGTTGAAATGGCCGAAAGTAATGATGGTGTGCCATTAGAAGAAGATTGAGAATATGTGAGGTATATTCTACCATTTTTAAAGATATTTTAGGACTCTACCCGACGCATTTCTGGTTCATCTTATGTCACGAGTCATATGTATATGAAGGAGGTGTTTGGAATTTGTAAAAGGATTCGACAATATTCTGAGAGTAGTGATGTGAGCATAAAATTGATGGCAATGAGGATGAAGGGCAAGTATGAAAAATATTGGAGAAATCCTAATGGAATTAATATCTTATTATTGATTGTTGTTGTGCTTGACCCTAGGAGTAAGTTGGATTTTGTTAATTACTTCATTGACTACCTCTTTGAATCTAGTATGGCTAGTGAATTGAAATCAAAATTATTGTCATCTTTAAAAACACTTTATGAACAATATCAAGGTATTGAGGAGGGTTCTTAAAGTAGCCAACAAGAATCTCAACAAGATGATGATGATGATCCTCATGGCATGCGTTTCTACCTAAGAGCTATAGGACGTAGATTTGATTATATATCAGAGCTTGATAAATACTTGAGAGAGGATCCTGAACCTTATATGAAGTCAGTTGAGCTTGATATTTTACATTGGTGGAAAGTCAACTCGACTAGATTTCCAATCCTTGCGAAAATGGCTCGAGAGGTGCTAGCCATTCCTATCTCTACCGTAGCATTAGAGTGTGCATTCAGTACAGGAGGAAGAGTGGTTAGTCCTTATCGTAGTTGCCTAACGCCTAAAATAGTGGAAGTGCTTGTTTGCACACAAGATTGGTTAAAAGGAACACCTTTCTCTATACTTTTTGATGAGGATCCTAAAGAACTTGATAAATTTGAGCAAGGTGAGATTATATGACAAATTTATATACTTTTTAATTTATATTTTAAGTGTTAAAAAATTATGAAATATTTTATTTTATTTTTCTCTCAAGATGAAGTGGGACCTTCAAGTGTTGCTATTAAGACTATAACCTTAATGCTTTGTTTTTCATGTTGTTTTGTCTTGGAAACAGTACACAAATGCTCAATATTGTTTTTCAATGCTTTGTTACAGGATGATTCATACATTGAAAGCTACATAAGCACCATCGGAGTTGATTTTGTGAGTACAATATAACACCTTTTTAACTTGTCATTTCAAACTGTTGCTCAATTGATAATTACATTTTACTTTGTGTAGAAAATTTGGGACTGGTCAACTTCATCTTGACAAGTTCTAAGAATTGATAAGAAATGGAATATTTGTTTGTGTTTTTGCAATTGTGGCTGCAAGGAGGAGGAACGAGGGTGACTGAGTGGGACAATAATCTTTTCTTAATTGAAATAGAGTTACTATTTGGGCACAGGGGAAGAGCTGGCCTTCTTGCCAGCTGCAATTCTGGGGTTAAGGGAAATAGATTGATAAAATTGTACCTCCATCTTTGATTTGGGCTGGTGTTTTAGGCGGGGTAGGGCTGATCAAATTAACTGGTTGTAAATTAAGTTAACCATAACTGAATATAACCTTTTTCATGTAATCTGGTTAACTGAAAACAACTATAAAACGTTTGAACTCATGTGTAAAGAGCTGTATTCAATATGATCACATAAAGGGCAATAATAACTATGCATATGGTTCTTCATTGTCTATAATATGGTATTAATTATGAGGGGTAAATATAGAGTGAACTGAAATCGGTGAACTTGATTTGGCAGTCCCTTTTGCTATATGTTCCACTTGAGGCAATAATGTCTGAGTTCTATGGTAAAAGTGAACGTCTTCTAGGGAAAGTGTTTTCGCTTGCAAACAATCTTCTAAATGGTGCTATTATATTTCTGGATGAGGTAACAAAACGAGGAATGTTGATATAGAGTTGCTTTGTTTCACTTGTTGATTTTCTGGAAAACTACTTTACGTATTGTTTGTGTTTTTACATTTTTGGATACAGATTGATTCTTTTGCCGCTACACGTGACAATGAAATGCATGAAGCTACACGTAGAATATTGTCAGTCTTGTTGAGACAGCTTAATCTTGTTGGTTACTGCTTTATGATACATGTGATGGCGTGTTAATACCTTTTGTCTTTAGAAAAGGATTATGTGCTGGAGTTTTGAAGTTCTATTTTGTATTGAAGACTTTATAAAGACTTATTTTCAGTTTGTAAGTTTTATTTAGCATTATATTATATGTACTTGTCAAGATTGATATATGATATGTTCTTTGATTTTTATTAATGATGCTCTTCTCATGTTTAATTTACATGATGAAGTGCAGTTTTATTAATGCAATTTTACTAGTTAGTGTTGTAGTTGTTAGTGTTGTATAGTTAGTGCAGTTCTTTGTTAAAATTAGTATAATTCAGTTCAAAATTAGTATAGTTAGTAGTTCAGTTCAGTTTATAGTGTAGTTTAGTACAGTTAAGTATAGTTCAGTTCAGTACAGTTTAATAAAACAAAAGCAGTTCAGTTCAGTTTTTCTGAACTATTTTTTAGTGCAGTTTAGTTTTTCTGAACTAGTTTTTAGTTCAATACAGTTTTTAGTAGTGCAGTACAGTTTGGTAGGTTTTGATGAGTGTAATGATAAGGTTGAGGTAAGTAGTCAGGATGGTCCGGTAATGTGTGAGGCTTGGGTGCTTGCTTTTCAAAATTGGGTGGTTCGGTGAAGAGTAAGGTATAGGTGATAACTGGTTTGATGTCTTGTTCAAACAAGGTTTGGTCATGTACTGCTTATTTGGGTGAATGTTAGATGAAGGTTTGGTTGGGATATAAGGTTTGTGTTTGGCTTGGAGAAGATGATATGTGAGGTGGTGACAAAGGAAATACCTCATGTTATTGTTCTTCCTGATTGCTAGACACAATGGCAGGAATGCTTAAAGGAATTTCTTCAGATGCTATCTGGGAGGAACGTCTTATGCTTATTCTTTTTCTTTTTGGTGGTGGAACATCAGTAGATACTTCATCAGAGGCATGAGGATGTTATCTTAATCACTTTTGGAGTTCCCTAATAGAGAGTCCATCATCAAAGGTGTCTAACTCTTCAAAATGATTAGTGATATGGGAAGACCTGTTAATCTTCTTAGTCTTCTTCATCTTTGATGTTGCTGGTCTATTTTGCTTAGTGGAGTTTCCCCCTTTAGATATCATATCATAAGTCTTTAAACGATATGTCTTAGGCTTTAGACACTAAAAAATTACATATTAGATGTAGTAAATAATCATTAATTTATGAGTTAAGAATATTACTCTCGTTGGCATTGTAGCTTTGAGTTGTTTATTTCCTTCACGTGTCTTCTTCCAATGTCTCAATGACAGTATGATCTTCATGAGTAACTGGATTTTCTTTTCTCCTTTAGGTATTTCATTATCCTGATTAGACACTTTTTGTGAAGCTTTAGCCACCATTGCCTTTAAGAAGAGATTACATAGCTCTGACCTTGTGTTTGTTACGCTTATGCTTGTTGCTTTATTATGTGAGGCTTTTTCAATCATAACAATGTATCTACTATTACATTGACTATTATTTGTCTTGTAGAGTAAACATCATAATCATGGTTTAGTAAAACAAGAAAATTGACCAATGTCAACACCCAATTTTGTCCAGATAAATAAAATTTATTCCAAAATTAAGTAAATAAAAAAGAATGAAAAATAAAAATAAAAAAATACTATTTGTTTTACTGTTTATATCCCCAAATTAAATTTTTAACCATTAGCTCAATTGTTCAAAATAATCAATTTTGTTTTACTTTCTCACCACCATAATTTTTCTTCATACACCCTACTCTCCACATCACAATCCACATCACCCTTCATATCACATTCCACATCATCTACCTTTTTCATTTACTTTTTCCACCTCATTTCCATATTAATTTTTATATATCAACTTTTCTAATTATTTCACTTACCTTGTTTTAATTATATCTTCTCCACCAACCCTTTTTATTATTTTCTTCATTCATTTTCTCCCTCTATTTTTTCTCCCCACTTTTTTATTAATTTCTCGTACTAACTTTTATTTATTCGATTCACTTTTCTCAATCATATTTTATTCCCCACCTTCTCCACCAACATATTTTATTATTTCCTTCATCCATTTTCTCTATCTACTTTTCCACCTCACTTTTTTATTAGTTTCTCTTACTAACTTTTATTTATTCCATTCACTTTTCTAAATCATATTTTATTCACCACCTTCTCCACCAACATATTTTATTATTTCCTTCATCCATTTTCTCCATTTATTTTTTCACCCCCACTTTTATATTAATTTCTCTTACTAACTTTTATTTATTCCATTTACTTTTCTAAATCATATTTTATTCACCACATTCTCCACCAACATATTTTCCTTCATCCATTTTCTCCATTTACTTTTACACCCCACTTTTATATTAATTTCTCTTACTAACTTTTATTTATTTCATTCACTTTTCTAAATCATATTTTATTCACCACTTTCTCCACCAACATATTTTATTATTTCCTTCATCCATTTTCTCCATCTACTTTTTCATCTCACTTTTATATTAATTTCTCTTAGTAACTTTTATTTATTATATCACTTTCCTAAATTATATTTTATCCACCACCTTGTCGACCAACCTTATTTTATTATTTCCTCCATCCACTTTCTTCACCTAATATCTTCACTACTTTTTATATTATTTCTTTCACTATTTTCCACACTAACTTTTACTATTTAATTTTTTTATTATATTTTATGTCATCTAATTTTTCCACCCATTTATTATATTTTTTATTCATGAACTTTCTCCATCCATAACTCTATAAATACCCTCATACTCTTCACTCCATTTTTTATACACAATCACTACACATCCCTTCTCCCTCATTCCACATATCTTTCTACACACTCCCCTGTTATCACTCTTCCACACACATACCACATATCTTCACAAAAATAATTTTATATTCTATTCGTTTTGTATCTAGTTTATTGTCCATGTCGTGACACTTTTTTTTTTACATAATTCAAAAATACTAAAAATTGAAAAAAAAATTGTAAAGTAAAAAAATATCAACCTTTTTCTTTCAAATGATGAAAAGAACTACATACCAATGATTTCTCATGTTAAATGAGAATACATAGGAGCAAGGTCAATCTTTGTCGGGTTTCCCAAAAATAAAAATTTTGTTTTGTTTCTTGCGTGTTATCTTGCATTGTTTCTTGCGTTTAATTAAAGGTACTGCTTTCAGGCATACGCTATAGGGGTGCTAACATCTTTCCTACGCGTAACCGACCCATCATAATCCCGGTTGCGACAACCAAGTACACACACAACCATTTTGAAAGGAGATTTTCCTTTTTCACAATGTCCCATATGAATTATCATAATCCATTGCTTTTGGTGGAATTTTTTGTTCACTTTTGAATGAGAAATAAATTTGAAGTTGTTCCCTATATCTTCCGTTGTGATCAAAGTCATTTCCTCAAGTCATGTTAAGAACTAACCCCTAAAGTGGGGAGGTGGGGGTGAATAGTGTTTTCAAAACTTTTCACAAATGGTGTCTAATGGGTTTTCAAAAGAACAACAAACAAAGATATGTTCAGACGATGATGTTTCAAAAAGGCTTTATAAAGACTTTTAAAGAAGGAGAACAATAAAGGACATATTTTATACTGGTTCACTCAATCTAACCTACAACAAGTTTAACCCACTTCTGGTTACAAGTATTATGACCACTCTATTATTTTGAGTATTATGAACCACTCTTAGTTTCCCTAGTCAACACGATTAGTCCAAGTTTACCCACTCCTCGTTATTGAGTATTGTGACCACTCCTAGTACCCAAGTATTGTTAACCACTCCTAGTTCCATATTATAGCTTTTAATATGAATGTTTCAATATAAACACAATTAGTGTTTGTAAGTAAGCTCTCATAGAGAGGATTGATACAATATAACATAATCTGGGAACTCATGAGGTCCCTTCTTTTATGTTGAAGAGATTAAATGATATAAGCTCATAAAGTCCTTTCTCTCTTTTCTTCTCTTCTTATCTTTTTGAAAGAGCATTAGGCATTGTAAGCTCGGTGATAAACTTCAGAGTAGACATTCAATAATAACTCTTTGGTCTTATCTTTCATCTTCTTTTGTCTTCTTACATTTTTTCTTTTCTTCTCTTCTCTTTTCTTCTTTCTTATCTTCTTCTCTTCCTTTCATTCAGGAAGCATTAGATATTGTAGGCTTGAAGATAAAGTAAAAGGCTAGATGTAATGATAACTTTCTCTTCACATTTGCTCTTGCTTGAGCTTTCTTTCATCATTTTTGTTGAGTTGAAGAGCATTAAATGATATAACCATTGAGATAAAGTAGAGTTGATAAATGATGATCTTTCTTGGGCATACTCTTCCTCTTTTTTTCTCTTATTTTCTCTCTTTTATTTTTCACCTTTTCTCACCTTTTTGTTGATCTTCTTTATACAGACTTTCTTGAGAGATGATCATTTGAAATTGAGTTTATTTCAAAAATAGGGTTCATAACCTTTTAAGGTAGCTTGATCAAACCTAGGTCTATGTTGTAGGGTAGTAGTGCTTTCACAAAGGAAGCTTATATGATCATTTTGGGATAGTGGCTTTAAATAGAGATTCTTGTTTCTCAACGTCTATTTGTTTAGAGCTTTTGGGTAAAATTTGGTTTTGGCATTTCCTACATAGATAAAGAAAACAAAGCATGCAAGAACAAAAGCACTTTTTCGTATAGTATTAAATATTTTATTCGTTGAAGATTCTAAAGTAAATTATGTGTTGAGAGCATTCTTCCATATGTGAATGTGATTTACTTAATGCATCGTTTGGTGGTAATTTAGATGGTGTAGATGACATGTTTATTGGATGCTTGTCTTATAAAGCTTTTCACAAAATATCATGTAAACTTATCTTTTAGACGCTTTATCATTTCAATGTACACATGTTGCATAGTTTAGACAAAAGGATTTTTTAATACTTTGTTAGTTTTTTTTATCATTTAGTGCTACTTTGAGTCTACTTTATTGATTAGACGCTTATATATGCTTTTTTATATCATTTAGTAGATTTCGTTAAATGATATATTCTTTAAGTCGTCTGCTTGATAAAACATTGTTTGATTCTTAGAGAGACGTTTCTTTTAATAAGATTTGTTTGTTACCCATATTGTCTATTAGATTATTCGTTAAAGAAAATGTTTTCTTTCATTAAATATTGTTTTCTGTTATCAATATTTCATTGAATATTATTTGATAAACTTCAAAACCTGGTTTGCTACACATTGTGATTTTGTGTCAACAAAAAACATATTTAACCTTAAATTTAATTATATTTTAAATTAAAATAATTACCTTATCATTTTATGTTTTAAATAATATTTATAGATAATATACCTTCCTTCTATAATGAATAAATGTATATAAAATTTAAGAATTATTATATACTTGGATAAGAATTATGTTTAATAATTGTATAGGATGTAAGCCATAATCAGGTTCAAGAACATTTTTTATATTTCCATATATTAGTTCTAAACTATAGGGGAAATATGTTATGGAATGGGGTGTGAATTGCTATTTAGGCTGGATTTTATGCAACCATAAGAATCATAATGATTTTAGAAATGTTGTACAAAACCTAGAAGAAATATTCAGTATAGTCCAAGTGTTTGGGTTATTGGGCTCCTTTCCTATGTGAAGAATAGGCCTAAATAAGCTAAGTAAGAGATGGATCAGATTAGTAGGGCACATATTAGAGTCATTTGAAAAGAGGAAAAAGCCAAGTGAGAGAAAAAGGAAGAGAGAAAGTCTTTCCCTCATAATCCTAAACATGCACTAGATCGTTGTTAAGTCGTTCACCGTTGGATCAGACTGATTTTTGCACAATGGGTTTCAGACGTATGGTTCTTCATTCTGACCATTCGGATCATCAATCAGAATTCTAGTTTGAAAGAGGTAAGTCTCACATCAACAACCCTATTTTGAAGAATTTTCATCTTCTTTGTTCTCATTTGTAAGCATTTGTGTTTAGTTGAATTGACTGATTGAAAACACCATTTGGTGTTATTATCGGAGACTCTTTTGTACCCTATTATTGATTATAGTGGATTTTTCTTTGGTCTGGACGCTCTTGAGTTTTACCCTTACATTGAGGGGTTTTCCACGTTAAAAATTGTTGGTGTCTCTTTGTGCTTTGGATTCTGTTTTTGTTTTATTTGTTTAGGGCTCCTCGCAGATTCTCACAAGAAAGGGAATTGATTTTCTACAACGTTATTACTCTTTGTTAAGTTGTTATATTTTTTTGCCCTTTACCTATCAAAGTGGCATCAGAGCTCTTTGGTTAAGGGACTGTTTAGTTTGCGTGAATAATGGAGGCGCACAAAAAAGTTGATTCGTTTGAATGGAAAAAATATCACCTATGCAAAGGCAAGATGAAGGACTTGTTATTTGTGAAAAATTTACATCTTTCTATTTTTGCTTCCAATAAGCTGGCACTACAAGAAAAAAGTGTATTACATACAGCAAAAATCCGTATATAAGACCCAAAATCCGTATATATTCTGTGTTTATATACGGATTACATACGGACAAAAATCTGTATATAATACCATCGTAGCTAAGTTTACATACGGATTTATCCGTATATAAATTATATACAGAAATTATATACGGATTTATCGGTATATAAGTTATATACAGATTTATTCGTATATAATTTATATATGGATTTATCCGTATATAACTTATATACGGATAAATCCATATATAACTTATATACGGATTTATCCGTACATAAGTTATATACGGAAATTATATACGGATATATCCGTATATAATGGTTTAACAAGAGCTGAATAAATTCCCTGTATATAGCAGTTCCCCATGCACAATATACAAGCAGACCTGGACATTATAATGAACATTCACCATTGTTATAAACAAACCTGGACATTATACATTGCACATTGACATATAAATTCAATAAGGTTTTCAGATACACTTAATCCACAAAGGAAACATTGTATATGAATACATAAATATTGTTTACATCAATATAATTGCTAGAATAAACATTAAGTAGTTCATAAACAGATTGTAGTTGTTGTTGTAAATAAGTTCAACAGTAATGGAAATAAGTTCTATAAAATGCCTAATAATGCATGTAATCATTTCCATCTTGTGGTTGTTCATTTGGTGGTTGCTGGTGTGGTGGTTACTGTTCTGGTTGGACATTATTGGGTACTTCATTTTGAACTTGAGGATTTTGAACGTTTAAAAAGTCTTGTGCAGCTGCGGCTGCTGAATGCAGAAGGAATGGTAGGAGGACGCCAATAAAGCTTTCAAACTTTTGAAGCTGCTGGCCATATTGTTGTAACTGCGATTTGAGGTTAACAATTTCTTCTAAATTTTGTGGTTGAGCAGTAGAAGATGCCTGTGTCTGTTGGATGTAACTATCAACACAGTCATCTTGGGAAGTGACATTTCCAATGCCGTATACGCGTCCCTTGTATTTTCCACCAGCAGCCTCTAACCAACATCGGTTTCTCAATCTTTCCTCCTCCGCAGGGTCTAGAGGAGAAGATGTTGAGACACCAACAGATGAAGTCTCAGATCTTATTTGAGAAAATTTTGCAACAAATTGTTCCTGTTAAATGAATAAATATTATCATTACACATGAGGTTTAAAAACCGAAAATTTATAATGTGATAGAGTTAGTACAAACTTACATGGGTCCGCCTAGACCTTTCGTCCACAAATTCCCCTGTTGATTGACGAATATGTGTCTGCTGAAATATTTCATCAACATGCACAGACCAACCAAGCTCTTGGGACTGCAAACAAAAGGAGTTGTTAATAAATATTTGTAAAGTTTATGATTACAAATATAAGAAAAAAAATGTACAAGTTATATACCAAACGAATAGCATGCTCATGCACGCTTATAGATCCTCCAGTGTGCAAACAACCACCCTTTTCAGATGTCCAATTTTTCTTTGTCGTTTCACACTTTTGTCTATAAAGTGGCATGTTCCACTTTTCCAAAAGAGCATTCCAAGTATCGTCCCCCAGCCAATGAGGTCTTTTTCCTAGAGTTCTAGCTTTTTTATACATCTCTGAGAGTCTATGAGATGCCTTGGTGTGATAATTTGTTTTGACCTTTTCCTCATCTTCAGGCTTCCATGAAACCCTTCTCTGTTATATTAGAAATAATAGGTTTGAATAAATAAACAAGTTCAAAGTATAAATTTAATGCAGGACACCAACTATTGACTTTGTAACAGGATTGGGAATGAAAAGTGTTTACCTTAAAACGTTCGAAGAAGACATCTCTGGTTGACTTAGGGATTGAGCCCCATGTTAGCCATGGCCACTAGTAAAAAATGGGGTTTCGAAAACGCCACATACGCCTCGGTTCAAGCACAACCGAAGCGTATAAAAACACGGTGGCAGAAGCGTAAATAAAGGTAACTTATATGCCTCGGTTGTCCAATACCCGATGCCTAAAGTCAGATACTAACTCGGTTCTGAAAGGAACCGAGGCATATATCTCTGCGCTAAGACCTGCCACCTACCCTGCCATTACCTGCCATCACCTGCCAAGAGTTATTAACTCGGTTCCCAGGCGAACCGAGGCCTAAAAGCCTCTTCGAACTCGGTTTTCCAAATAACCGAGGCATATATGTTGCTTCAGAACTACCACACCCCTGCAACGTTTGACGTTTCAGTTTCTTAATCTGCTGTTTATGCACCGGTTCAATCAGAACCGAAGCCTATTCACACTTTCGAACTCGGTTTTGAGAATAACCGAGGCATATACCTTGCCTCAGACCTGCCAACGCGTCTGCAATCTCTGACGTTTCAGTACCTGCAGCAGATGTTTATGCACCGGTTATATAAAAACCGAGGTGGTAAGACCTTTATGCCTCGGTTAAGTGGGGAACCGAGGCAGTAAGGTGTTTAAATTTTTCGTGAAAACGAACCGCCTTCATCTTCTTCCTCAGCGCGTTACAGAACCAAAATACTCTGAAACCCTCAGCGCGAAAACTTTGCTCCTCCGGTCTGCTCGTTGAACGCCGTCGACTCGTCCTCTCGGTGTGGTCACCAGCGTCAATCGTCGTGTCTCCTCCGTCATCGGTGGCCTCTCGCGTGTGCTTTCCTTTCATCTCCGCCGCATCTCACTTTCAGCTTCTGCGTTTCCTTTCATCTCCGCGCCGGACTCCGACGACGCTTGCCTCCGCCGATCACACTCCGTCACTGTAATTACCACCGTGCCTCGTCCACTTCCATTTGTTTCTGGCATTTCACGGTTAGTTGAATGCACTGTTGGATTGAAAAAATTTTGATAATAAAATTTTGATATATGTTTAATAATAATTGTTGTGAGATGATATATTGGTGATAAATAGAATTAGAAATAGAATTATATAGTTATTTTATCATAAAATTGTTGTTGTTGTGAGATTGATATATTTATTTGATATTTGTTTGATAATTGTTGTTGTGAGATTGATATATTTATTAGATTGTTATTTGATGATTACATTGGTATAATGGTTATTGTATTAAATTGGTTGATTTGTTGATTAGATAAAGTTTAAGGTTGGAAATCATGAGTTGTTTGCTTTAATATATTGTTTGTTGTTGTGAATTAGCCTTAGTTTCCCGTTTGAGATTCAATACAAAAATTGTTTACTATCTCTAGATTTTTTTCAACAAATGTACTTTTTACAAATGAATAGAAGGAGATGGTAATAATAATTTTTGTGTATTGAATTTTGAATTGTCCGGTTGGACAGTTTAAGAATTGTAATAACTTTTTCATAGTTTATTATAACATATCAATTTTAATATACATGTCTTAAATTTCACGAAAATTTGTCGTTGTGTTTTGTATTGATCTTCGGGTGCATATTTGATTGTGATTTATAATCACTTTCATTTCGTGTAACCTGAAGACCAATGCGAAATGCTGGCAAAATTTCGTGAAATTTAAGATATGTTGTTTAAAATTGATATGTTTAATAAACTAAAAAAAGTGAATCTTCTTGAATGGGATAGGGTCACACCTTGAATACAAACACGATCAAAGTGATCATTCAAGATTATTGAAATTGTGTAAACAATTTCAGTCAACATGCGTACAGATAGAGGGTGGATTAATTTACCACGCATAAGCACTGAGTACGAGAGAGGGGTAGAAGACTTTATAGAGTTTGCGCAACGTAATGCGAGTACAAGTGGTGATGATGAAGTCAAGTTCAGATATCCTTGTGTGAACTGTTTGAATGGGAGGAAGTTGAACGCAACTGATATTAGGGAACATCTTATCTGTGATGGTTTCATACGAAGTTATACAACATGGATATGGCACGGCGAATTAACAGACTTTCCAACTGTCTCTCCAACTGGAAATGTTTATGATTCCACAATGGATATGGAAGATCAAGCAGAAGAAGACAACTTAGAGGACATGATCCGCGATGTTGGCGCAGAAGCTTTTGCCCAAGCGCATGTGTATGACACGATGTCCACTGATGCGGAGACTCCTTTGTATGCGGGTTCAACTAAGTTCACACGGTTGTCAGCGGTGTTAAGGCTGATGAATTTAAAGGCGAGCAATGGATGGAGTGATAAGAGTTTTACAGAATTGTTGTCGTTGTTGAATGAAATGCTGCCAGATGGAAATACGTTACCCAATCGTAATTATGATGCAAAAACAATTCTCTGTCCGATGGGTATGGAATATAAACGGAGACATGCATGTCCGAATGATTGCATATTATATAGGAATGAGAATGAAGTTTTGATAAAGTGTCCAAAATGTGGGTTATCACGATACAAGTCAAAAAACAACGGTGAAGAAGGTGGCATCACAGAAAAGAATGGTTCTGCTTTGAAAGTAGTTTGGTACCTTCCACTAGTTGCCAGACTTAAGCGTTTGTTTGCGAATCCCAAAGACGCTAAAAACCTAAGATGGCATGCAGATGAGAGAATAACTGATGGGTTGCTTCGTCATCCGGCTGATTCAAAGCAATGGAAAATTATTGATCAAGAATTTCCCGAATTTGGTGAAGAATGTAGAAATCTTAGGTTTGGCTTAGCTACTGATGGAATGAATCCATTTGGTAATTTAAGTACCAATCACAGTTGTTGGCCCGTTATACTGATAATTTACAACTTATCTCCTGGATTGTGCATGAAAAGAAAGTACATGATGTTGTCAATGTTGATATCTGGTCCAAAGCAGCCTGGAAATGAAATCGATGTTTATCTAAGGCCACTAGTTGAAGACTTGAAGTTGTTGTGGGTTGATGGGGTTGAAATATTTGATGCCTTTGCTTCAGAAACTTTCATGATGCATGCCATGTTATTTTGCACCATTAATGACTTCCCAGCTTATGGTAATTTGTCGGGGTACAGTGTGAAGGGTCATAAAGCATGTCCTATATGTGAAGAAAACACTGCAGCTCAACAATTAAAACACGGAAGGAAGACAGTGTATATGCGTCATCGGCGATTTTTACAATCTAATCATCCATATCGAAGGTTAAAGAAAGCATTCAATGGAGAACAAGAGAAAGACAATGCACCCATTCCACTTACTGGACTTGAAGTTGCTGAGAAAGTTAATAAAGTACATCATATATTTGGGAAAACGTCGAAGAAGTCTTCTGTAGCGACCCCTTGGAAGAAGAAATCAATATTCTTTGATCTTCCATATTGGTCAAAGTTAGATGTTAGACATTGCATCGATGTCATGCATGTTGAGAAAAATGTTTGTGATAGCTTGATTGGTACACTACTAAACATCCAGGGAAAAACAAAAGATGGAGTGAATGCGCGTTTGGATTTGGTTGACATGAAAATCCGAGAAGAGTTGGCACCAAGAGAGATTGGTAAACGTACTTATTTTCCCCCTGCATGTTACACAATGTCCAAACAAGAGAAGATAAGTTTTTGTCTTTGTTTAAAGAGTATCAAGGTACCACAAGGATACTCTTGAAATATCAAGAGCTTAGTGTCAATGCAAGACTTAAAGCTTGTTGGACTTAAGTCTCACGATTGTCACGTCTTAATGCAACAGTTGTTACCAGTGGCAATTCGTGGAATTTTTCCCAAAAAAGTTAGGCTGACCATAACTCGATTGTGCTCATTTTTCTCGTCAATTTGTAGTAAAGTCATCGATCCTACAAAGTTAGATGAACTTCAAAGCGAAATTATCATCATCTTGCGTCAACTAGAAATGTTTTTCCCTCCATCCTTTTTTGACATCATGGTGCATTTACTTGTTCATTTGGTCAGAGAAATAAAGTTGTGTGGACCAGTATACTTAAGATGGATGTACCCCATTGAGCGTTATATGAAGATTTTAAAAGGGTACGTCAAAAATCAATATCGTCCAGAAGGTTCGATGATTGAAAGATATATTGCTGAAGAAAGTATTGAGTTTTGCTCTGAGTATATGACTAAAGCAAATCCGATAGGAGTCCCTCGGACATCATGGTTGAGTAGATATTCTACAAGTAAAAGCATCCGAGGTGTGAATGTGGTGACGAAAAGTCGTGAAGAATTGATGCAAGCACATCTATACATATTAAACAACACAGATGAAGTGATCCCATTTTTGGAAGCTCACAAAGCCGTTGTAAGGGACAAGTATCCACGACAATCAGAGAAATGGCAGTTGATGGAGCATAACAGAACATTCTTGTCCTGGTTCAAATCTGAAGTTTATTTATATTTCATCTTATTTATTGTGACAGATATATGGCTGAGTCACCTCATTCGTCAGGCGATGAAGTCCCCACCACTTCTAGACGGACGAGAGGAGCAACGAGGTTACGACAACTAATACTTAGAAGAAATGCAGGTGAGAGGACACCTGTCATTATTGACGTGGTCACTGGAGTTGCATCTGGCCCAAATGCAGATGTATTTAGGTCTTACCTTGGAGTACTAGCACGTGATCGTATCTCTATACTTACTCCATCCTTTGACCATGTTTCTGAGGCTGATCAGAATCTCATCTGGCAAGATCTATTGGTAAGTTAAGCAATATTGCTCCAAATTCTATATTCACATTATTGATAAATCTGTATTGTGATAAGGTTATTACTTTCTTTGTTGTAGATAACATTTGATATGCCAAACGTCGAGAGCTTAAGGAATAGGTGTTTATCTGCAATTGCAGAAAGATTTCGAGGGTTTAAGACAAAATTGACGTCTAGATATATATTTGGACCAAAAAGTAATGAAAATCCATGTTCCAAATATTCAGCAATTGACGAAGAAACATGGCGTCAGTTTGTAGAGCTTCGTTCTTTTGAGGCGTGGCAGGTAAGTGTAGTAAAATCATTCAATTCGTCCTTCATAATTATTTACCATGACAATTGTTAAATTTTGTCACAGGAAAAAAGGTCAAAAGCACAGGGAATAAGCGCTCAGAATAAAAATCCACACCTCCTGTCTCGTGGTGGATATAGGAAGCTTGAAGAGAAAATAATGAAGCAGAAGTCAGATAGTAGACTTCCACTTTCTGAGGGTGATGACCCTCTTCCTCCTCCTTCACCACCATCTCGGCACGACAAGTGGAAGTTAGCCCGTATGAGACCATCGGGCTCCTACACTTCAGAGTCTGCCAGAGAAATATCTGAACGAATTGTAAGATGTCATTTCTTATTATATTACAGTAATTTTGTTATATATCTTACATAGCTATTTCAAATGACTTTGAACTTTTGTTATGTTATAGGACTCATTGGTTGAGCAGAGCTCCCAAGGTCAATTCACACAAGAAGGTCGTCAAGATATTCTTGCCACAGCTATTGGACGACCTGAGCATCCAGGACGGGTGCGTGCTGCTGGGACTGGCATAGGCATACGACAGTTTTTTGGGTCTTCCTCGCGTCCATATTCATATGAAAAGATGAAGGAGGAAATAAGAAAAGAGATGACGCAGGAGATCAAAAGAAGGTTCGAGCAGAGTTATATGATGAAGTTGCTGACATGGTTGCGCGCCAGTTCCAGCAGCATTATGAGGATTATGGCAATCGTCCTCCACCATCTCCTGTAGCAGAACATGTTGTGCCCCCTACAGGTAAGGTTATTTATTTTTGCTTACTAATTTACTTTTTGCATAAACTAACATTTAATTTGACAGGTAGAAGCGGTAAAGGAAGTTGCTCAGCTGCCGGTGCCCCAGGAGACGACATGGATGACACTCGTCCATGTGAGTTATATATTCTCTCTGATACTGGGACCATGCTAGTGGCTCATGGTACAGTGTATGAGACAGCCACTGTAGTGCATGGGGTACAGCTTGCAGAAGATGAGGTCAAGGTCACGATCGATGAAGTTGTCATAGCGGATGCCGTTCTTCCTGTGCCTACAGATGAGTTCTTCACTGTGGAAGAAGCATTTAGGTCCTTTGTCGCCTGGCCTAGACATTTGGTTTGTCATGTATCTAATCCCCCGGTAAACACTCGTACTATATACTTCTCAATTTTAATATTTACATCTATATGACGTTATAACAACCATTTTTGCATTTAACAGCAGATAGGTCAAGAGGGAAGTCCTAGACCGAAGAAGACTCATTTATCTGAGGATGACCCTCTTGGTGCGTTAGACGACCTTGCTAAACTCATTTCAGAGGTGCCGATGAATGTACATTGGGATTCTACTACATTTGGAAGAGAAGCTCTTATCCCATTGTACTTGCATCAGCAAGATGTTAGGGAGCTTGCGTCGGGGAGAGATGAAATTAATATTACACTCATTCAGCTGTGGATGATGTAAGTTTATGAAAACTTTTATATATACATGTATTTTATCAACTTACTTATATCATATTATTTCTTCATTTTAGGTATCTGTTTGATGTTAGTGACAAGAAGGGGTTCAACGATGTATATGGGTTCATTGACCCTTCTATGACTCATGACAGAAATAAATTTGATGATATCCAGACATACATCACCACCTGCTTTGGAACGGGGAAGGAGATATATTTTCTCCCTTATATACATGGGTAAGTGAAGTTTGTTAACTTCAACACATTCATTTATTAAATTTGGTATATCATTCATAAGTTATTACCAATTTCAGGTGTCATTGGCAGCTACTTGTGATCTCCGTACCGGAGAACACGGCTGTTTGGTTTTGTTCATTGAATAAGTCTCCTCCCAGCCCTCTTAGACATGCAGTAGATTGGTAAGAATCTCAATGTCTGGTCCTTTTTTTTATATAAATGTATGCTAAAAGAATTTCTTTTGATAGTTCCCTTGCAGCACATATGATGTTATCTGGGAGATCTACTGCTACAGCTAAAAAGCTTGCATGGGTTTCTCTTAAGGTTTGGTATTTTAGTCCATACTTTGTTACATTTGCTTCCATTCAAATGATGTTACTTAACATTTTATAATTATGATGATATATTGTAGTGTAATAGACAAAGGGGGTCATATGAATGTGGTTACTACGTTATGTTTTGGATGATGACCATCATTCGTGCACATTACACCACTGGATGGGAAACAGTAATATTTAAGTTTGAATTTTATGTTCTCTATATTTGGATTTCATATACACTAATTGAAATCATTATACTTTATGCAGAGATTTAATAGGACTGCTTCAATTCCAGAGAAGTCAATCCAACTTGTGAGGAAAACACTTGCAAGATATTTAATTCATTTATATAATAGTATGTAGTAGATATTAGGATATACTAAGTTTTAAGTTTATGTTTCTAAGTTGTTTTATGCTTTTCTACGTTACTATAAATTGAACATGTACATTGCATTGATTTATGCTTGAAACTTGATTTATGATTACATTTTGGATTGATTTATGCTTCTAAGAATTTGATTTATGATTTCATTCAATATATTTTATGTTTTAATATGAATTTCATTTAAAATATACATTTCTGTAATATTCTGGACTGTTCTGGTTATAAAAAGATATGCAGGTCTGTTTCTGTGATTGGGAATGTTGCAGAAACAGACACCACTTTAAAAAAAACGTACTTATATGCCTCGGTTCTGGTAAAAACCGAGGTCAAAAGCCCACTTACTGCCTCGGTTATGGTCAAACCCGAAGCAGAATGTGTAGCGGAGGAGAAAAAAAAAACAAAAAATGAATCTACTGCCTCGGTTGTAGCCTGAATCGAGGCAGTAGAGTTCAACTTTATGCCTCGGTTACAAAGAACCGAGGCCTAATGTGCTACGAAAAAAATAAATTAAAAAACGTTAAATGTTTATGCTTCGGTTGGAGATGAACCGAGGCAGTAGGGGGTGAGTTTATGCCTCGATTCACAACCGAGACCAAAAGTGTCAGACTTTTTACCTCGCCTGAATATGCCTCGGTTCAGAAACCGGTGCCTATATACAAAAATAACCGCTGTAGTTTCCCCTTACTGTACTAGTGGACTCATCAAACTGTTCCTTGATTGTGGCTGTGATTGCCTTCGATGCAGTTTTTGTAGGATAAAACCTAAAACAAAGTTAAACTCAAACATTACAATAATACAACAATGAATTGTCTATATATTAATTGAGTTAATTTTTTTCTTACCCTCCTCCAATGGGTGTAATCATTGGACGACTATTGGAACATTCTTCCACGTAATTGGCGGCTGAACTAGAATGTGGATCTCCATCCTCTATACCAGGTGATGGTGCAATATTTCTGGGAGTTGATGGGTTAGAACCAACATTGGGAGAGAGTGAAGCCATTCGGTGAGGAGGCACTTGGTATGGAGTGGGAGTTAAGCCAAGCACTTGTATCGGAGGTGGAAGAGATGTACCAATAGAGGTAGGTGTAGATGTAGGAATTTGATGTGGAGTGGGAGTGAAGGCAGGAACAACTAATGGAGGTGGAACAGATCTACCAGTGGAGGTAGAGGTAGGTGTAGTTGGTTGACTGATTGAACCAATTTCATTATTGAAACGTGTCATCAACTTCACTACATAAGATTTCTTCCCCTTCCCCTTATCAGAATTTCCTGAAGGTGGAATAGGAGGGCCAGAAGGACCTGATGCCATATTCTTGAACATAATATATATTTTTATACAATAGAAGAAAAGAAAATTTAGAAATAGTATAATCAGAGATACAAATGTGGAACAAGTAAACCAAAAACAATATTATACTCCAAAAACAAACAAAAAACACGAGTACAAACAAACACATCAACAACAGATGAAATCACATTGTTTCTGTGATATTTGGAAAAACATTCACACACTATATTTGAAAGAAGTTGTACTGCATTGATTTATTCTGTGTGTTGATCCGTGTGAATGATGGAATATTTTCTTGAAACTATAGAAGCAAAATTTGATTTGGAACTCATACACATCACACGACCACGGCAACCAGCCACAAAAAAATGGAATTTGATTTCTTAAAAGAATGAAGCACTCACGGCACAATTGAATTGAAGTGAGGTCCAACATTTGGTTAAAGGTCACACACATCCAATCACTGCATGACAATTCATTTTAGCAAGCATATAACACATGAACAGCAACAGAGGAAGCACTCCACGGCCTGGTTCAGCACACTATGGCAGCAGCTAATATCCAAGGTGCTAGAGTGGTGTCACGACCTGCTGGAAGTGCTGGAACACTTCAACCAAGGAAGCTGCACACGCACACACTAGCAGCAACACGTTGAAGAGGAAGCTTCACATAAACGTCCAGCTTGAAGCCACCAAAGAAGAGGAGAAGGTCACGGCTGCTGATTTAATTTTGGAAGTTGAAAGAAGATGAAAACGGAGGGAGAAGTTTCAAGGTCCAGCTGGGAGAAACACACACGGAGAAGCATCACTATACAGCATGCATAGCAGAGGAAGCAACAACAGTTTGGAGTGGGGTACACGGTTGAAAGGATTTTCCGTGAATGGGGAAGCCTAAGCAAACGGACACCACATAGAGGGCCTCTTTTGTCACGGCTAGGAGCAATTTAGTACAAGAAAGTCAAAGATGCTACGGGGACAAAAAAATGCAAAGTATGGAAGAAAATTAGGAAGGCACACCGAGAAAGGTGGAGGGCTGTCCCTCCATAGAAGGATATAAGCTAGTTGCAGCAGAAGAAAAAAAGCACGCCCTTGAGACCTGGAAGGGGTCACGATTCTCTTCTAAAGCTCTCTCTTTCTCAGATTTTCCATTTTCCCAAACAGTGCACAAATGTAGAATTTTATTTCTGAAGCTTGTAGTGTGTCAAAAAGGAGTTGTTTTATTTCATTTTATGTATACTGTTGAGTCATTTTATTTTATTGAATTTCAATTTCAGTTAAGTGCTTTTATTTTTACTTTCTCTTTTATTTTACCCGTTATTGTTTTATGCATCGTTAAATTTTACCGTTTCTGCATATTTACTTAAGTCTTAAATTATATCATTTCAGCATATGTATACCCTCTCGTCATTCTGGCTTTGCAATAAAACTCTATTAGTAAATGTTTAATCTTAACACTTACATTGATAAGAACTTAAGATTGTGGACAACATTATAAATGCAACAAAAATAAGGAGGAACACACCCTAACTCTATTCAGTGCTAGAACTATGAAATTCATCTTCATTGTCATCTTCTCCCTGTCCCTCTGCATTGGATTCTTCTGATTCCGTTGTATCTTCATCTATCTGCCCTTGAAATGATGAAATATTGTTAGGGTTCACTTCTTCAAGACCAGCTTGTACATCTTGTAATCGGACTACTTCTTCAACTTCAATGACGTCATTAACATGTGACATTTCCTCCACTTGGTATGGCACATCGGCTTCTACATCATTAGAATCAATGCGACCTCTAGGCTTCGTTTTTATCGCAACACACCAACCTCGTTTGTCCGTGCGTGATGTAGGATATGGTACATAATACACTTGTTGTACATTATGTGCAACTATAAAAGGATCAAACAACACATATCTTTTATCCATTCGAATATCCACAATGGCATACTTTGAATCCACCCTTGTACCTACTCTCGATGGATCAAACCAATCACAATAAAATAATACAATTTTCTTTTCTGTGGTTGTTGAATTGTATTCCAACTCATAAATGTGTTTAATGACACCATAGAAATCATCTTGACCTCCTTCTGTTAGCCCTTTAACATGAACCCCACTATTTATTGTCTTCTTGCCCTGACTCCATGCATATAGGTATGAAATTTGTATCCATTAGCAAAGAATGTGTGCCATTCCTTTACACACCTTAAAGGACCAAGTGATAAATCTCTAAGATGTTGGTTCCTCACACTTAAAGGATCGTTATGAACCTACAACCATTCAGGATATGAACCTATTCAACAATGTAATGATTAAAGAATTAAGTAAGAAATGAATGTGTTAGAATGATAGGAAGTCGTACTTTTTGCCTGAACCACAATGAGAAATTAGCATGTATGTATGTCGAACTGTTTGACTCAGATAGTTGATAGGTATGTAAGAATGAGTTGTTGACATGTATGACGAGATTAGATCAAAGACAATTAATTATATCAAATGAAAAAATTGGAAAATATAAAATGGTGTACAACATTTAATACAACTTGGAGTAATTAAACTCTTACAATAAAATGTTGTACAACTTTTAGTAGAATAGAACGATTAAATCTTTTATATAACAACTTTTAGTACAATAAAACAATTAAATTTTTTATATAACGATTTGTATAGCTTAGAGCCGCTAAACTTTTAATATATAATATGTATCAATGTACAAGTTCTAGTATAACTTAGAGTGATTAATTAAGGTTTCAATATAGATCATTGTTCAACTTTTAATATAACTTAGAGTTATTAAACTTTTTATATAAAGGGTTACTCATATTTTAACACAACTTAGAATGACTAAGATTTTAATATTTTAATATAGAAGGTTGTACAACTTTTAGTACTAATTTAGAGCAGTTTATTAATGCGTGACTTTTAACATAACTTAGAGATTTATAACTTTAAGTGCAAGTGATTAATATCTTACATAGATCGATGTACAACTTTTATATCACTAACATAATATATTTCATCTAAGCGTATTTAAAATTCAACACTGTCAAAAGTAAGTCTGCACAGTTATGGTTGCACGCATATAAGTGTGAAAGATACATCCATAAAAAAAAATCTCAGCAGAATTTCAACCATAGGTTTGTGACTGCAAATAGATGTGATAAGCGTTGTGTGAACATTGTACTTAATTTCAACCATAATAAGTATGAGCCATGAAAGAAATAAATCAATAAAAAGAATATTATTCAACATGCAAACATTACAAGACTTTTATCTTCATGTATTATCCGACAAATCATTCTTAGTTCACATTGTTAACCTCCTTCACCACAAAACATACTAAATGTCAACATTTGTCTTACTTTCATAATTAATCTCTACAATTAGACAGATTTTTTCTTTCACTGTCGGTTAGTAAACACTCTTCATGCTCTATGCATACATGCTTTTATTAAGGGGGAGTATAATTTCTAATATCTTTAGGGGGAGCAATTCTACATCACTTTTTAATAATGATCAAAACGGGGGAGAAATATTTAAAGCCTTAAACTCATTTCTAAGTTCACTAACAATTGTTTGTTCCTTAAGTTGTTTTTTTAAATACAGATTATTACCAAAAGCTTTAAATCAAGAAGTTTTTGATCATCATCAAAAAGGGGGAGATTGTTATCAAAATGATGAAGATGAAGTTTTGATGATGTCCAAATCAAGTCAAGAACAACCAAGACTCATGAAGAATGATCTTTGAAGACTTGTAATCTTTTGTAATAATTGTATGAACATAGGAAAATTAGTAGTTTTATGTATGCATTCAAAAGTGATGTAAAAATAAGCCATAAGCAAAATTCTGTGCAGTGTTAATCGATTAACAGAAGGTGTTAATCGATTGTTCCAGAGACGAATGGAGAAGCACAGCATTGCAGTGCTAATCGATTAACAGAGGGTGTTAATCGATTAACGTTAATCGATTAACAGAGGGTGTTAATCGATTAACACAGTGACCGTTTGAAAAACTAGCCGTTTTTAGAGCCGTTGGACTATCCGTTGGGATGTTAATCGATTAACCACTGTATCTAATCGATTAACACAGTGTGAAAGGCTGAAAACGAAAAATGGAAGAGCTTTTGGATGAGTCTATAAATAGACTCTCATTTCCTCTCAAGAAACAATCTAGAGACACAGAAACTCTTCCCTTGTGCTCAAATACTCAGAAATTCTTGAGACTTGTGTGTTCTTGTTCGGCTTGTGAAACTCTTGTCTGTGGAGCTGGTGAAGTGCTGCTACGGTGACAGAGGAAATAGCCGGTTCATCCTTGGTGTGTCTAAGGAGGTGTTCGGAAGAGAATCATCCTTCGTGAAGTATTCGGAGGAGGTGTTCATCCTTCGTGAAGTATTCGGAGGAGGTGTTCATCCTTTGTGAAGACTCAAAGGAGGTGTAGTTTCATCTCTTGTGGTATCAAGAGAGGTGGTTTCTAAACTCTTACAAATTGTATCTTTGTGATTGTAATTTGTAATTGTTTTGTGTTAGTGAAACTGTTTATCTTGTTTTGAGATAAGCGACTGGACGTAGGATTGGTAAGATCCGAACCAGGATAAAATCATCTGTGCAAATTTCTCTCAACCTTACTCTTGCTTTATTTGTCTTTATTAATTGCTAAGTAAGTTTAATTGAGTAGAAATTAAAAGGCACACGTTAGTATTAAAAACCCCTCTTGGTTTGTTGTTCCACGCTAACCCATCCGCTGCAGCCGCTCCTGACATAAATGAAACACTTTCACTTAATCTTAGTAAGAAAAGGAACCGTGACAGCATAATATCAGTTCCTTATGATATGGAGGTCTGGACAACCTCAAACACTTCCAAAGGGAAAACATGAAATCTATCACAAATATGGGTCACCTTTCTCATTTCTAATGTGACCCCTAGCTCTCATGTACCTAGCTTCACCATTGCTTAAGCCCAATTCATATACTACATCAAAAGAGGATACTTGTTGGACATAGCAGATGTCATAACTGAGGAGATTTCAAAGTTTCATGTTCTGAACCTAATGGCTTGGCCTGGAGACACACCCTTTCAAATGGGGGAATCTAGTGTAGTTATAGTGGTAGAAGAACAACCACAACCATAACAACTAACACCACCACAAAAAAACTTAGTAAAATCCAACACCAGTACCTCATCAACAACAACAATAGCCATAACAGGACACCTCTTGAGAGCATACTTAATTTGTTAGCACTACTGTACAAGAAAAGTTCCTTATAATGAATGAACAAAGGAAGGAAGATCTGAAGGAAGCAAGCAAGAGTCTTCTGAACCAGAGGACTTCTTTGACTTTAAGATGGATGCATTATCTTGAGGAATCATTACTCAGGCTCTTTTCTTTGCTTTCAGATATCATATAATACATTGTATTAATTTTTATTTATTTATTTTTTATAGTTTGATGGGATGAGAGAAAAAGAAGATAAAGATGGGAACTAAACACACCAACGTATCTTTATCTTAACACTACTCTAACTGTAATAACTATCTCCATTATACCTAACTCATCATTTTCAATCCAAATCCATATCACTTCCTGTTTACCTCTTTTCTACCAATATTTTCCTTTCCACTACTTCTCATTCTAAACCTAACCAATAAATCAATTCAACTCCTCTTCTGTAACATCTTTACTCTCACTCTATATATCTCTCTCTCATATTATATATATATATATATATATATATATATTGATATGTTTATTTAATTTGTTTACTTTCTTTAGGAAGTAAAAAGGGAAAATGCAAAGGGATGAGTTTTTATACAGAGGTGCTCTCTCGGTTTTCTCTTGGTAGAAATAGGTTTCAATGTGACTATGGGAAAGGAGGGAAGTTGAAATAGTAAACTGGGTGAAATCTCTATAAAAAGTTATGATTTCTACTGTCAACCAGCCAGAAGTTAGAGAGTTGTTACCTTGTGAAAAGTGGTTCTTCAATATGAAAGTTGAGTGCTCCAAGTTTTAGCTAGTTGTGCATTTCTTTACCAGTCAGTTTATATATTTTAGTAGTGTTTATTATTCATGCATTGTAGTTTCTTAACATTACTCTCAGAATACCTTTTGGAAGTACATTGCATATTAAAAGTACTTATTTCGGTCATATTTTTTTATAAGTTTTCATGGTTAACAAAACAACAAAGCGCTAAAATTTTAGTTTCTTATAATTGACACTTATATTCTTCTTATGCTACATTTTGGGGGGAAATATATTGACTAAAGTTTAATGGGACAGGAGGCTTTACCATAGAAGGATAGTGTGGTATGATATGGTCAAGTGGTGAAAGATGTTAAAATCTTTTCCTAATATTCTGACAATACAGTCAACACTTATGGATTGAACCTCTACACTTAATTATTTCTTCACTATGGGTCAACATTGGAGAATTGAACTTGTAATACTTAAATGAAATGACTCCTACACAATATCAGAGGAGCAGTTGGAGCGGTCTTCTAATATTTCCTATATGGGTGTTGGATTTAAAAAGGAGGTTATGTCATATTTCTTTTTACTACTACATCAAATTCATGAATGTTTGTTTCATTTTGCCTCAAACATATTTAGGAGATGATTGTATAACCTTGGTACCTGAAGGTGGTCTTGCTAAAGGAATGTCTATGCCAGGATCAACCATAATTTCCAACATGCCAATATCTGATTTGCTTCTTATGCCTAAAGACCCTCATATAATGCCAACAAGTCTTAATGGTCAGACTGATTCATCAGAGCGCACACAATATAAGTCAATGGAAGATCTTGGGTCAAGACGTGGTACTAACACAATATAACAGAAAACCACATCATTTCCACTAACAATCGAGACACACAACAAACAATTGTACTAAAATAGACGGTCATCATGAGAAGACAATACCCATTTTCAATAATATCAATTAAACACAAACCCGAGTCTAATGAATTAATACCTGGCAAGTGCAGAAGGCAATTCGAGCTCCACCTTATCTCTTCCAACGAGAACAAACCAACCTAGGGTTTCAAAATTCGGGATTTCCAACCTCCAAAGAAACAAGAACAATAATCGGTCAATGTAAAATTATAGATACTATGAAAATGAAGCAAATTTGGATTACTTACCAGATGAAGGTTTCAACTAACCACGGAGGTCGTCCTACAGTGTTTGCTGAACGAGATTGTTTCCGCAGGCAACGACGCTTCCAAGCCCTTTAGGGAAAACGCTTCCAAGCCCTTTAGTGTGTTCGATAGAAGAGCCTTTCACTGCGTTCGACAGAGGAGACTTCAAGTTAGCCTTTGAGAGAGGTTCAACGAGGGAGAAGGTTGCAGTAGCATACAGAAGAACGCTCCATGAGGGAGAATAAGCCTCAACGAGGGAGAAGGTTGCAGTGAGTGAGGAAGATTAATGACGAGAACGAGGCATAGGTAGGAGTGGAGAAGGACGAATAGCTAGGGCTCGAGAAGGGGAGAAACTTGGCTCGAGGGAGGGAGGGAGAAAAGTGATACTTCTATATTATTTAGTTTTATTTTTTAATTATTAATTATCTCCATATCCGTATAAAAAATCAGCGGGTAAATATTTTGTCAACTTACATACGGTCTTACATACGGATCTATCCCTGGAAAAGGTCTCGCTTACACGCGCCAATTTTACCCACCGATATTATATACGGATAATCCGTATATAACATTTTACCCCATTATATACGGATTTTTCCATATGTAAGGCTATTCCACAGATCCGTATATAAAATCCGTATATAACATCCCTATTATATACGGATAAAAATCCGTATATAAAAATCTGTATATAATTGCCATTTTTCTTGTAATGTGGAATCCAAGTAAGATGAAGAATGAGATTTTGAACGTCAACAGGTGTGTGAATTTATCAGGCAGTTTATTGATGATAATGTTTATAATTTTGTTGCTAATAAGACACATGCGAGAAGCCTATGGGAAAAGTTTGAGTCCTTGTATGCTTCTAAGTTAGGGACTAATAAATTGTACTTGTTGAAAAATTTTATGGAGTTGAGCACAAGGAAGGAACTCTTGTTTCAAATCACTTGAGTGAATTTCAAGGACAGTATGATCAATTAGTAGGAATGGGTATAAAACTTGATGATGATCTATTGGGACTATTCTTATTAAACTCTTTATCGGATTCGTGGGAGACATTTTGGGTTTCCTTGATAAGTATTACCCCTGATGGTGATATTTCTTTGCAAATGAAAAAGAGTGGTGCACTTAATGAGGAGATGAGAAGGAAGACATAGGGTACTTCATCTCATTTAGAAGTGCTTATTATAGAAAGTAGGGGGAGAAGCTAGAAGAAAGAACAAAATAGTGGTAGAGATAAAAGCAGGAGCAAGTCCTGGTCTTGGTATTGTCACAAAATAGGGCTTATAAAGAAGAAATGTTTTTTGTGAAAGAAAAATAGCAAAGACAAAAAGGGTAAGCAAAGAGAAAGAGATAATGATGATGATGATCGTGTTACTACTACTACACGTGGTGACCTTCTTTATCTTCGTGATTATGACACTATTAATCTTGTATCTAATGAGAACATGAGGATAATTGATAGTGGTGCTATATTGTATGTTACATCCAGGAAGGAGTACTTCACATCTTATACACCTGATGATTTTGGATTATTGAAGATGAGTAATGATGGGGTGTCTAAGGTTATTGGTGTTGGTGATGTTCACTTGCAAACCAACATAGGGATTCAGTTATTGCTTAGAGGAGTTAAACATGCTCTAGATGTTCATTTTAACTTGATTTCTGTGTAGGTACTTGATGATGTGGATATGATAACCACTTTGGTTCTGGAAAATGGAAGCTCACCAAATGTAACTTGATTGTGGCTAAAGGGGTGAAAAACTCTAAGCTTTACTGGACAAAAGCTTTGGTTGCTAAATTTAATGTGAATGTTGTGTATATGGAGTCATCATTGTGGCAAAAAAGGCTTGGCCATATCAGTCAAAACAAACTTAACTGCTTGGCTAAAAAAGGATGCTCTCTTAGGATTAAAGAGTGTAGAGTTGGAGAAATATCCGCACTACATGATTGATAAACAAACCAGAGTATCCTTTAAGAAGCATCTTCCCTCCGAGAAGTCAGAGTTGCTTGAATTGGTGCATTTTGATGTTTGTGGCCCATTAAAGGTAAAGTCTTTTAGTGTTTCACTTTACTTTGTTACTTTTATTTATGATTGTTCCAGGAAGCTTTGGGTCTATGCACTATAGAAAAAGGAACAAATGTTGGAAAAATTTAAAGAATTCCATGCTTTGGTTGAGAGGCGGTCAGGCAAGAAGTTGAAGTGTATTTGTACTAACAATGGTGATGAATATCGTAGACCATTTGATGCTTATTATAGATAATATCGTATTGCACATGAGAAGACTCCTCTCAAAACTCCTCAGCCGAATGATTTAGCAAAGAGGATGAACAACACATTGATTGAAAAAGTTTGGTGTATCTTTTTTGAAGGAAAATTGCTTAAGCATTTCTGGGGTGAGTCATTTCTTACAACAATGCATGTTATAAATCTAAGTCTTGTAGTTGCTTTCAACTTTGAGGTTCTTGACAAGATGTGGTTTGACAAGAATGTTACTTATGATCATTTGCGTGTCTTTGATTATAAAGCATTTTTTCATGTTCCAAAGGATGAAAGATCCAAGTTGGATGTGAAGACAAGGTAATGCATGTTCATTGGTTTTAGTCAGAATGAATTTGATTACAAGCCATTGAAAAGAAAGTTTTTAGGAGCCGTGATGTGCAATTTATGGAAGACCAAACCATTGAAGATGTTGATAAGGTGAAGAAGTTTAAACCTAAGGAAGATAGTAATGTGGCTGATGTTGATCCAATTCGGTTGTCTATTAATGATTTGGATATTGATGTTTATGATGATGAACAACATGGTGATACTGATAATCATTAGGTTGGAGATGGCTTGGATGTTCCTATCGATAATGTTGATGAAGAGGAACATGATGTGTCATAATATGAGAGTCTTGGTGATGTACCTGAGCTACCTTAAGCTCAAACCAGAAGATGTGATTGGCTAAAACAAACTTCTAGAAGTATTCTACCAATGAGTATGTTATGTTGACTGATGAGGGAGAACCTAAATGTTATGAGGAGGCCATTGAGAGTGAAGAAAAGAAAAAGTGCTTGGATGCAATGTAGGATGAGATGAAATCTTTAAATGATAATTACACTTATGACTTTGTGAAGTTGCCTAAAGGTAAGAGAGCCTTAGAGAATAGGTGGATTTTCAGGGTGAAGAAAGAGAACATTTCTACATCTATTAGATACATAGCCAAATTAATGGTGAAAGACTCCAAAAAAAGAAAAGGTGTTGACTTCAATGAGATTTTCTCACCTATGGTGAAGATGACATCCTTCAAAACTATGTCAAGTTTAGCTGCTACTCTAGATTTGGAGGTTGAGCAGATGGATGTGAAGACAACTTTCCTTCATGGTGATTTGGAGGAAGAGATTTACATGAAGCAACTTAAAGATTCTTGGTATAAGTATCACTCGTGATAAAAAAGAGAAGAAAATCTGGCTATCACAAGAGCACTACATTCAAAAGGTGGTTCAAAGATTCCAAATGGAAAATGCTAAAGTTGTAAGTACTCCTCTTGCTACTCATTTTAAGTTGAGTGTTAAAAAAAATACTTTAAATGAAGTTGAGAAGATAGATATGAGCAAAGTTCCTTATGCCTCTACGATGGGTAGTTTGATGTATGCAATGGTATGTACAAGGCTTGATATTTTACATGTTGGTACAATCAATAGATTTATGTCAAATAAAGGTAGAGAGCATTGAAATGTTGTGAAATGGATTTTGAGGTGTCTTCATGGTACTAGTGGCTTGAGGCTTTGTTTTGGAGGTGATAAGCCTACTTTGGTGTTTTACTCAGATTCAGATATGCTTGGACACATTGATTCCAAGAAGTCCATTTCAGGCTATTTAATTTAGTTTGTAGGGGGAGCCTTGGCTTGGCTATCAAAGTTGCAAAAGTTTTAACGTTGTCTACTACTGAGGAAGAATTCATTGCACTTACTGAAGCATGTAAGGAGTTGTTATGGGTGAAGAAATTCTTGCAGGAGTTTGTTTTTGTGCAAGGTAAATACTTGTATTATGACAGTAAAAGTGTTATTCATCTTAGTAAGAATCCAACTTTTCATTTTAAATCCAAACTTATTGATGTGAGATATCATTGGATACGTGATGTTTTGGATGCTAAGTTGTTGGAGTTAGCTAAAATTCATACAGATGATAATGGTGTTGATATGATTACCAAGACATTGTTAAGAGGAAAGTTTGAAGTTTGTTGTGATATCGCCGGTTTGGCGAATATCTCCACATAGTCGTGATGGGGAGATTTGTTGGGTTATTGGGCTCCCTTCCTATGTGGAGAATAGGCCCAAATAATATGGACCATTATGTCTCACTAGGTTTAGTGGAGATGGGTTAGATTAGTAGGACACATATTAGAGTCATTTGAAGAGAAGAAAAAGCTAAGTGAGAGAAAACAAAAGAGAGAAAGTCTTTCTCGCGTAAGCCTAAACCGACATTGGCTTTTTCTTAGTTGTGAAGTCGTTCACTGTTGGATCGGGCTGATTTTTAGATAGTGGGTTCCAAACATATGGTTCTTCATTATGATTGTTCCGATCGTTAATCGGAGGTCTAGTTTGGACAAACTCAGTCCTGCATCAACAGCCCTATTTTGAAGAATTTTCATGTTCTTTGTTCTCATTTGTAAGCATTTTTGCCCTATTATTGATCATAGTGGATTTTTCTTTGATTTGGACGATTCATGGTTTTTACCCTTGCATTGAGCGGCTTTCCACGTTAAAAATTGTTGGTGTCTCTTTGTGCTTTGGATTTTGTTTCTATTCTATTTGTTTGGGGCTCCTCGTAGATTCTTGCAAGAAAGGGGATTGATTTTTCACTGCGTTATTACTCTTTATTAAGTTGTTATATTTTTTGGCGCTTTCCCCATTACAAGTGGTATGGAAATTGTTGAAATATAAAATACAAATGTAAAATTTTCCTTCTCTGATTGTTGCATCTACTACTGCTCACATTAAAATACGATCTTTGAAGAGAATAAAAAAGACAATGCGTTTAAATTAAAGAGAAATAACAATATTTAAACTAAGGAAACATAAAATCTTGGTTATCACATTTATTAAGAGAATTCAATTCTAAGTTTCTTTCTTGAAGAATATTCACTTAAAAGGTCAATATATTGCAAATAAGGTTAAATCACATCATTTGTCCTGATTTTTATGGGGAAATATCAAATTGATCTCTTTTTGCTTTATGCATCTCAATTTGGTCTGTAACACCCCGATTTAGGCGTTACAATTTATATTCCACAAAATACATATATAATTTATCTTTAACAAATTTCAACCCAACAAAATATTACGTTCTTTATTACAATACAAGTTTTCTGAAAATAAAATTCCACACATTTCATAAACTTCTGAAATTTAAAATTTCACACAGTTCGGAAATTCAAACATAGATTTATTTTAGAAAGTCCCCATGTCTCCTTTTTCCCCACAGATCTCTCATCTTCTAAGCAAGTCCAGAACCATCTGCTAATTCATCTGATATAGTTTCTGCTCCCGTATAATATCACACATTATACGATCATTGCATTCACATGCACAAACACAAACAGTAGGGTGAGCTAACCAATTCAAGAAGTATGCATCATCCACAATCTTACTAACATCACAAGTGTGGCAATCATTCAAATACATGCATCTCAAACATACTCAAAAACAACTATTGCACTGATACTTTATAATATTTCTTCAGTCAAAATCATCAGTCGATTCACTAGAGTCAATCTAACATATTATTAATCTGCTTACTTACCAAAGCACAGCAGTCAACAATCCTTCTGTCTACTTACCAAAGTAGTATAACCATGATATACTGATTACTTACCAAAGTAATCTAACAAGGTGGTTTTTATTATCTACTTACCAAAGTAGTATAACAAGGTGATATTGTCTACTTACCAAAGTAGCACAATAAGGTGATACCGTCTACTTACCAAAGTAGCACAACATGGTAATACTATCTACTTACCAAAGTAGTACAATGAGGTGATATTGTCTACTTAACAAAGTAGCACAATAAGGTGATATTGTCTACTTACCAAAGTAGCAACACAAGGTAATATTCAGCCTACTTACCAAAGTAGTACGTTTTATATCAAATTCACCTCTCATTTTCCCACCTACTTACCAAAGTAGTGTCCGGCTTCAAACCTTTCCCCTCTCGACTTACCAAAGTCGTAGGAAAATAAATAAAATTCAGGTTTACAATTATGGCAATAATGTCTATACTACCCATCCAAATTTACCATCAACTTATTTACAATTCATGATTTAACTCAAGTAATTATGACAACTCAGAATGTTCAATATAATTAAATTTTATAATATAAAATATATTATATTACTCATCCTCCAATTTCCAAAATACAACTACACATACAATTTAAGGATATAATTATCCAAGTTTTTACTCAATGCAAATAAATTTACTATTTCGTGAAAAGATTTTTTCTTTACTCATATCATTAATTACAGATCTGAACCAATCAAACTAATAATCAGCATGTTTAACTCATATGATAAAATTTTCAGTCCAATCCAATGGTTAATGAGGCGGAAATCATAATTTTTGTATAAATGATCCAAAAACATAAATTAAGCAGTATTGAGATCCCTGAGAAGATACGAAATTAATATCTCTAAATCTGTAACTCCGATCTAAAATCCGAACGGTCGAAGTATTCCACTATCTCTTAGGAACAACATACGAAACATTCAGGGTAATCCAACGGCTAACTAAGTAGATATAGAGGTTTTACCGAGGTAACTCAGTGACAGAAATTTAAGTGGTTCTCGGTTTAACTCAAGATACGGAATTAATTCCTCTAAGCACAGATATCCAATTCCAAATATGAACGGTCAAAATCACCTAATATGTCTTATGAACTACATACTAAAGTTTGGGCTCAATCTAACGGTAAATGAAATATATATGAAATATTTACCATGATAGCTTAAGAACAGCAATACAGTGTTCATCCGATTGTTTCACACTTTCGAAATTTCTTTCTCTTAACATAGACCTCCAATTACCAATCCGATCGGTCAAATTGTATTAATATGTCCTAAGAATCATATATCAAATTTTGAGGTTGATCTAACGGTCCAATAGGTCAGAATCAATATTATACCGAGACAACTCAGTAACAGAACTACAGGGGTAACTAATTTACTCAATCTTGCAGGATTTATTTCTCCAATTACAGACTTCTATTTTCAAATCCGAACGGTCAAAGTTTAGTAATAGATCTTAGGATTCACATACTACAATTTGAGCTAAATCCAACGGTGAAAACAATTAATAGAAATTTTTCACCACAGTAACTCGAAAATGAGAAATTATAATCTTGAAAACCAAATTTTACACAAGTCAATATATAACTACCATTACCAAATTTTAACACATTCATACTCATATTCATGATCATAATCAAGAAAGGATTAGCTCCCCTACCTCTTCTCCTTGCAAGAAATTCTTCACTCTTGATACTCCTAGACCACCACCTTTGCTTGTTTTCACTCTCAATTTCAAAGAAAATTCTAACTTAAATCTCTCTTCTCTTTTTCCTCCTCTCTTTTGGCCATAAGAAGCTTATATCAAGAGAATGAAGCCTCTTGTAAGATGCTTGCCGTAACACAATGGAAGAAAAAAAACAAACAAATGAAAGGGATGGGTCCCCTTTACCAAAACATGCACCCATGTTTTATGGAAGACAAAACATCAACCTCCATGTTTTTTTTTTTCCATATTAGTATTAATTTTTTTTTATTTAACTTATAATTATGTCCCTCCTTGTAACCAAAGATGGCCAGCACAAATTGCATCAAACAAATAATTAATACAAGAAAAACCAAGCTAAACAAAATGGTAAAAAAATACAAACAATAATCTTTATCTTACATATGAATGCACACCATAATTAATTGTTCAAAACCACAACATTCATAAAATTATTTTGATTTTTCCATGGGTCTTACATTCACCCCAACTCCAAAAATTTTCGTCCTCGAAAATTAAGATGTTACCCAAACAAATGAGGGTATTCTTTTATCATATACTCCTCTAGCTCCCATGTCATCTCTTGGGTTTCCTCGTTCCAAAGCACCTTCACTGTACGAATTTCCTAACATACACCGGAATGAGAGGGATTTGGAGACTGTGTAGGTATGGGACTATACAGTTGAAGGATAGCTTAAAGGAATTGATTTGACTACTCATATCACCAAAATGCATTTACTTTTCGGTAGCCTGACTCATAAGAACTCCATGGTTAAGCGTGCTTAGCCTGGAGTAATTCTGGGATGGGTGACCTTCTGGGAAGTGTTCCCAGAAAGTGTGCGAGTGAGGACAAAGCACACTGGAAAGCCTGGTGGTGGTCTGTGGAGGCAGTCAACGGTCCCTGCGAGTTGCCGGGACGTTACAGATGGTATCAGAGCCTAGCCTCTCCCAGTACGGTGTGGTTCGAGGACGAACCAGAGCGGAAGCTGGTGGGCATGTGACACCCGGGCACGGAGACGAGGGCGGGGAGTGACGCCGGTGCAAGAAGCATGGTGCATGGGGCACAGACAAGGAGCGGCTCCTGGCAGCTTCGGGTGGAAGGGGTACATGGATGAATCGAACATACACCGGAATGAGAGGGATTTGGAGACTGTGTAGGTATGGGACTATACAATTGAAGGATAGCTTAAAGGAATTGATTTGACTACTCATATCACCAAAATGCATTTACTTTTCGGTAGCCTGACTCATAAGAACTCCATGGTTAAGCGTGCTTAGCCTGGAGTAATTCTGGGATGGGTGACCTTCTGGGAAGTTTTCCCAGAAAGTGTGCGAGTGAGGACAAAGCACACTGGAAAGCCTGGTGGTGGTCTGTGGAGGCAGTCAACGGTCCCTGCGAGTTGCCGGGACGTTACATGGTCTCTATTTTAAAAAATTTATGCAATAAGGTCATTTCCATTAGTACTGTACTAAAAGTGTTAAGTGTAAGTTCGTGGTTTTTTAATTTTTTTTAAATAAAAATGTTTCATATGTCAAACTGACATTGTGCTACCCTTGTACTAACCGTGTGATGTTGCAATGACAATATCGACTTTCATTATCAAGCCTTGTTTCATTGTCTCGATATCAATTTGGCTTCTGTATTTTTATTTTATCTTAGTTTAGTTCCTGTTTTTTTTTTGTTTAAATTACACAATTTCGTCTACAAATTGAAACCAAATTTAATTTTTATATAAATTTTATTCAAATATTTTTATTAAAATTGACATTTCTATTAAATATTTTTAACAAGATTAAGCTTTTTAAATTTATATTTTACATTAAATTTTATTTAAAATGGTTTTAAAGTTGTTAATACAAATTAATGTTAATAGAAAAAATTCAAAATTAATTTCAACTAATAAAATGATAAACTTGTTTATCAATTGCATTTAATAAAAAAAATATCAACTTTTCAATTCTTTTAAATGATTGTATATTTTTAAAACGTGTAAAATTTAATAATTTCTATACAAATGTTTGAGTTGGTTTAAAGATAACAATTTTATAAATTCAAAAATGTAAAATTTTAAAATAATTTTAAACAATTTTATTATAATTTAAAACAAATCAATTTAAAATATGAAAACAATTTTAAATAAAGTTTAATGTAAAATACAAATATAAATAAACCTAATTCTATTGAAATTATTTAATGAAAATATCAATTTTAAAAACAAAAATTGTATAACATTTATATAAAAATTAAATTTGGTCTTAATTTAGAGAGGAACAAAGTTATTTAATTTTTTAAAATATGACTGAATTAGGAAAAAATAAAAATACAATGACCAAATTGAGACAAAGTTAATGACACCTAACATGATAGAGACTTGTGACCATGCCACTACGACGTCACATTGTCATTGTCATGTGACACAACGTCAACTTAACATGTGATAAATTTTTTATTTGTCTAAAAAAATATAAAAAATAAATATTAAAAAAAACCAAACTAACATGCAACGTCTTTTTAGTGTTGTTAGTATGGTATTAAAAGAAAGGACTTGATTGCATCAAATTTTCCAAAATAAAGATCAAATTGAGACGAATAAAAAAAGTGATAGATCTGAGATTTACCTACAAAAATGGGAACAATAAAAGACTTTGCATATGTCATACTTTCCCTTTTTTCCTTGTTAACTTATATCAATGAAGAACTTAATATAATTCAGCAAGTCATGACAAGATTAACTCCACTAGCTCTCTAAGTATCATACTCTTTGATATCATACTATCTACCATTTAAAGTCTCACTCGACTCTCACCACCCAGATATTATACTCCACATGAGTTAAATACTAATTGAGTGAAGATAGTCTAACTCTTGGAATCCCCTTTAATATTCTTTAACACACTAAACAATAGTATTCTTCCTTGAAAATAGCTACTAGGACTCAAAATGTATCCAATTGAAAACAAAGTTAAAAAAATTCTATAATTTCTAATATTCAATATACATGCTACCCAACGCAATTATTAAGACAATAACTCATTGTCAAAATCGTGCCAAGAACCAGCTAAACACCACCCAACGCCAAATCCCACTAGAGCTCTTTGTTAAAATTTAATTTATTTCCACCCAACACCTAATGTTACCACCCCGTGCCCACACCACTACATCGTTTACACTCAAAGGTGTTCAAGCCTTGCTTAGTGGTAGCAAGTTAGTTGCTGATTTTTTCACACGTTTAGACAATCGCACCTACTGGTGAGGTCTATGTGCCTAGCGATTATACAAGAAAAAAAATTAGATATATATGTAGACCTTAACTTTCCCCAAAAATATAAAATCACACACAAAATCATCAATTCAATTCATTTCTCATTCACCAATCTCATCAATTTGCTTATTTCATCAACTATAAACCACTTTTATTTATAACCCATCAAAAGAAGTATATAAATTTGCATAACAACACAACTTATCATATAACTTACTTCACCATCTTTAGTTTCATAATGTAGACCACATACAAAATTCAATACCATTAAGACTTTCCCCTTTCAAATATTTTTATATCATATTTTAGTCCAAAACCCTACCCTTTCAATAACCATACCATTATACGTTATCACGTTCTCAACACAAGACCACATAAATTCTATTCATTTTTCAACAAATTTCTACAAGATAATACCTTAAATATCTTATTATTTATACAACCTTACAATACCATCGATAAGTGTCCAACCTAAGTTAATTTTGAGATGAATTTAACACTTATCTTGTTTTGATTATGTTAATTTTAAGTTAAATTCACCCTAATTTAGTTTGTTTTGCAGTTTCAGCACTAGAAGAAAGTCAAAATGGAAAACAAAGAAACTAGATGAAAGTTATGACTAGTCCGCCTAAGTGGTAGAATTGGGGCTAAGCCACAAAAGAGGAAACCTCAAGCACTAAACTTGAGGTTAAGTCACTCCTACTCAAAGAAGTTATCTTAGGAGTTGAGAATTAGAGCATGAGGCTAAGCCATGAAAGAAAATACAAATAGAAAGGAAACCTCTCTTGTTGAGCCATAAGTGCACTATTGAGCATTATCCTAGACAGTTTATAAAAAAAGAGTTTTACCTTAGTTTTAGACAAACTTTTTTGGAGACATTTTGAGTCACTTGGAGAGTCTTTGTAAACACTTTTCTCTGACTTATTAGAGAATATAAAAGGTTATGGCTACTCAAAGCTTTGTAATGTTTGCATCTATTATGAAGAGTTAAGTCTCTCTTGTGTTGAGATCAAGATGTAATCTTTTGAAACTCTCCTATACTGGTAATGCTTTATTTATTAAAGTATGCTTTTATTTACATATTTGCGAATTAGTTTGTGCTTGTTTTGGATGAATTGATCACTCATCTTATTTCACTCGCTTGAGATTGAGTGAGAACTAATTCCAAGTTGTTGTCCAACTTATTACCATCCTATTTTTAGATGCTAGGAATAGATCCAAGGCTCTAGCTAATTATAGAGTCCTAATCTTAATGCAAGTGGTTCATTCAAACAGTCACTAAGGAATCATATTGAAGTTTGATGATCTTAGGTTCCAGGTGTTAGGAATGAACCTAAAGTTACGTTTAAGAACACTCTCAGACATGAACAATTGCATCTTTATAAATAATAATCGGATTGACACAAGAGAAGAATAAGGTGGTGAAATTTTGCCTGAACACATCTTCATTACATTGAAATTAATCTTTCTACTTAATATTGTTTCAACATGTCTTTGTGATGCTAAATCAACACTTTTACACATTAATTTTGTTTCCATCCCTTTTACACAATCACAATATTGATGTACTCAAATCAAATCAATTTAAACCTTGTGTAATTTATCAATCCTTATGTATCGGCACTTGTTGTATTACAAACTACTTAGTATACTTGTTGGAAAACTAATTCCATTAGAGCATCAACAACCATAAACATATTCACACCAAATACAACACAGATCATAAAAATCTCCAAATTTACATTCAATCCAAACTTCTAAAAATTTAAATATTTTGCAAATATCAATTTAAATTTAAAGAAAACAATTTAAATTATTAGCTCTCCTCACCTTCCCGCGATGCTTAGCACAATTCTCTTTCCCAACACAATTCTATCACTTATGGTTGCTCTATCTACAAAATAAAAGGTTTGATCAATGATCAGAGCACGATTTAAAACTTCCATCATCCGATGGAGTTTCCTCTACAAGGCACAAAATCTACATGAAATTGAGGATAGATCGCATGCATAAGAAGAAACAAATTGCTTAAAGGAGAAAGAGCATAATTGGACTTACCTAAAAGATGGAATTGTGCCCTAAGTTTTATAGAGTATTTTACGAAGATGACTCCTCTTGCTTCAGTATTTAAAAAGATAAGAAATGAAGTCAAATTTGTTAAAAAGAAAGAATAGAGGATTGAGAAAACCTGTGGTGGTTTAGAATAGTAAAGATTTTAAAATGAACCTATCTTTTATATAACTCCATTTATATTTTAGAACTTTTAATAATAAAGAATAATAAAGTACCATTTTAAAATACAGTATTCTTAGATTTTATATGAGGTTCTCACCTAGAGTATTGAATAGAATATTGTTTCGAAAGTTATATGGAGATTAGCGAGGTTTTTGTATTGAATGTTAGATCTTAATAAATCCTTTTAGATATATAATGGAAAAACTTTGTATATATTATTTGTAAAGGAGATAGAGCCCTTAAGTTCTCTATTATAAATGCATGCATATTTTTTTCCGATAAAAAAAAACATTGGGTCTTCATTAATTTCAATATTACTTTATCAATTGTAATTTCAATTTAGGTTTATAACTCTTTTATACATTTTTAAGGTATAAAAATTAATAATTATATAGTTTAAATTAATAATTCAATAACTTATTATTATAGTTAGTAAGATTATTAAATAAAAGTGTATTGTTTTATAAAAATTACCATTAACTTTCTTTATAACATGTCTTATGATAAAATGAAAATAATTTGACGTAGGAACCAAAATGAAGATTACTCCAATATTACTAGTTTTGTAATACCTATCAAATTATACATAAAATAGTTTAATATTAATTATACAGAAAACAATTTAATAATGTAGTACCATTATTCTTATATTAACATTAATAATAGTTTCAATTAAATTTGACATTAAAATTATTAATTATGCTCAAGTTTCCATAAGTGTTAGATTATTTCACATTAAAACAACAAAAAATTATATAAAGTATTAAAATATACTTGTTTATTAAACATTAATAAATAAGTAATATAAGTTTTATATTTGAAAAATGTTCTAATACAATCAATAGTTTTACATTGTTTAGAAGTTGAGGTTCATAGTCATTTAAATACTCTTTTCCTCTTACAATCCTTCAAAATGTTTTTTAAGGATAAAATCGTGACAAAACTTTAGACTCTAAAATAAATAATATCTCGGATTCAATGACATTGGTATCATCTGTGAGAACGAAAACTACTTTAGTCTCTCGATTGAAAAATTTATTCTCGTATAGCCAATAGTTTCACATCAATTAGAAATCGAAGTTTAAAAAACTTTAAAGATTCCCTCTTCCAACAACTTTATGAGACACTTTTCAAAAACAAATCTGTGATGGAACTTCATACTCAAAAGTGGACAATATCTCTAATACGTGATTTCTTTTAACTAGAAAACACTATACCATATATTTTAAAATATTACATATTTTATCTTACATTATGGAATATTGTATTTATTTATTTATTTTTATTTGTTAAACTAAAAAGACACTTGGTATTATATTTTTTTATTAATCATTTTAAATAACTGTTGTGTCTTTGTTAAGTTAAATTTTTAAAAAGTACAATAAGTTAAATATATTAAAGTTATGTATGATTTTAGTTGACACTAAAACAAATGAAGTTAAGGTAAAATTTTGGAGATGTTTATGTAAATCTCAAATTTCCCTTGAAAACCTCCCAAATCCCCTACACGCGTTGCAATGTTGTTCCGAAACCCGGTGAAGAGTAGTAAGATGAGTTGTGCTTCGCCGAACCCAGTAAAAGGATAGGAGAAGGTGCATGTTTCGAAGCGTGAAGTAGTTTAACCCAAATCCGAAATCCCTCACTTGCCAAACCCAACATGAAAGCAATATAAGGTTACATCCTTTATAGGTTACATCCTTTAAATGGGAAGTTGCTCCATCCACCACCCCAAATGCTCCCGCACCTCTCCAAACAATTTTTAATTACAAAATCACCCTTTTTTTACTTTAAATTTTTTAACTTTTAATTTATAAAAATCCTAATCTTTACCTCTCATTTTCACTCTCATAAGCAGCCGCACACCCACCTCCCTCCCAAACTCTCACTTTCTCTCTTTCTCTCAAGATCCTTTTTTCCCAATCTATTCTTCATATCCATTTTTTACTTCTTTAATTTTTTCTTCTCCATTTTATGCCTTGGTCACTTGTTACTTGTGCGGTGGTGGTCCGGTGGTGCTGTGATGGTTCGTTAGTGGTGCAGTGGTGGTCCGGTGGTGCTATGATGGTGCAGTGGTGGTTCGTTAGTGGTGCTTCGGTGCGTTTATTATGCAATTTCCTCGGTTCAAACTAAATTTATTTCCTTTGAATTTATTGGAATATAATCTGTGTTGTATGTATGGCCTTTGTTTTTACGTTGATGCGTTTTCTGTGTTTTCTATGGGTGCAGAGGAAATCGCCCAGACTCAACAGATATGGCAGATCCATTTCTCCTTCAACGGATGTCGATATGCGTTTACGGATGTTGACATCCGTGTAATATTTCGTGGCATACTCACATTCGTTACCTTCAACCACCACCACCAGACGAAGTTTTCTCAGCAAACAAAAATTAAAGGGAGAAGAAGATTATGCGGAAGCAGTAGCAATGGCATCAGCGACAGGGGTCAATGAGACTGTTGGTTCAATATGACTAGGTGGTTTGGGTCAATATTTTGTTTTGATGTTTTGTTTGAACCCCAACTCACTCTTTTAAAAGAAAAACACACTCGGGTTGAGTATCATTGGGAAAATAAGAAAAGAAAGAAGATCAAGGTTTCACCCTCTCGGGTTGGATCACATAGACCAGAGTCTTCTTCTCACTGATGCTACTAGATAATTTCATATGTGTGTCATTGCTACTCCTCGCATAGGTGGACTGCTGTGCATTTACAGTGGTAGGGGTAAAAAAATAAAAATAAAAATTAAATATTATAAAGGGTAAAAAAGGAACAGGGAGGTATTGAGAGCATGGTGTGGTGGTGGAGGGAGTAACACCTCCTTTATTGGAGTCAAAATGGATCAATCAGCACAATTCTAGCTAGATGTTAAACTTATTGGAGTTTCTTCTACACCCATTGTTTTTTTTTCTACACCCCCAACGTTTGTTGTAGTTTTCATTTTACGCCAATAAAATATATATTAAATAAATAAATTATATATTATGTGTGATATTGAGCATATACAATTTGGGACACACGTCGATTCGTTAAGGACTCTATCGAATTATGAATTTCGATTAACAAACATGGAAATTCATATAACTCAATTTCAAAATTTAATAAAAAAAATTATATTTAATCGGATTTCAAAATTTAGTAAATAAAAATATATATTTAACTGGATTTCAGATGACAAAAACATTGACCAGATTTTAAAATTCAGAGAAAAAAATTAACACTTAACCAAATTTTAAAATTCGTGTGTATAAAAACACTAACACTTAACCAGATTTTATATCCTAGTATGCACACAAATACAACAAAATTTCAAAAATCGCTACACAGTGCTGGTTAAAACAAATTTTGTAATTTGTTCTTGAGTATATAAAATCTTTGATCGATTTGTTAATCTGGTTATTTAATTAGCTCTCACTCTCTTCTCATCTAACATGTTGCTTACCCAGTCAGAAAATGGTGTTACAAAAATCATTGCAAGAAAAAGAATACAAATTCAGAAGTTAAATAATAAAATGCTTTATGATGACACTGACACGCATGAAATGTTGAATCGAAAAATGTGACGTATTCACAATGCAACTCCTTAAAACTCCTCTCTCATTTATTTCTTCATTCACTATTATCTCCGCTCTCAAGAATGGTCAACATGACAACAACTAGAGGTAGGCAAATTTAATTGAAGTGTACTGAACAATTCAAACTCAAAGTGAACCAAAAAATAGTTTGTCTAAAGTGAACTAAAAATTAGTTTAGATGAATTGAACTGAACTATTTTTTGTCATATCAAATTGAACTGCACTACACTAAATTGCATTGAACTGCACTAAAATACAATATGAATTGAACTGAATTGTTGCGTACCTTAACCTATATCTGAAATATACTAATTTTAAAGTAAATTACACTATTTTTGAACTGAATTGTACTAATTTTGAACCGAAACTATACTAATTTTGAACCAAACTACAATATTTTTATCAAAAAACTATAAAAGGTAGTAGTATTTACCTACTTCATTGCTTCCTCATAAAAAAAAGACATAAATCTAAGTAGGTAGGAAAGTTTTATCTATACTCAAGAACATAAGTTATTCCACAAACAACAAAAAAAAATTAATACCTCTTCAAATATTAGTTGCATTATAAAATATAACTTATCAATACATATTTAATTATCCAAATTAATAGTACTTGAAGGTTCTACTTCATCTTGAGAGGTTGTCTCTACAAAAATAAAGTAAAATATTTGATAATTTTTTAAAACTTAAAATATAAACTAAAATATATATAAATTTTTTATATAAACTCACCTTGTTAAAATTTATCAAGTTCTTTAGGATCTTTATCAAAAAGTATAGAGAAAGGTATTCCTTTCAACTAATCTTGTGTACAAACAAGTACTTCCATTATTTTAGGTGTTAGACAACTAGGATAAGAACTAACCACTCTTTCTCATGTATTGAATGCCGACAATATGATAAAGATGGGAATGACTAACACGTCCCGAGTCATTTTATTGATGTAGTTAATGTTCTTATACAAGTTTAGTTTTTTATAACTAAACTCTAAGAGAGTATAGTCCAATTATTCACTAGTAGAAAAAGACTTTTTTATATCGAACCTATTATAACGGATAAAAATTATCCATTATAATAGGACATATTATAACGTAGTTTTGAAAATCAGTTATAATATAAAATGCGGTGGCAAACTTGTAAATAAGTTTAAGACATATTATAACGTAGTCTTAAAAATTAGTTATAATATAAAATGCGGTGGCAAACTTGTAAATAAGTTTAAAACATATTATAACGTAGTTTTAAAAATCAGTTATAATATAAAATACGGTGACAAACTTGTAAATAAATGTAAAAACTTATTATAACGAAGTTTTAAAAATAAGATATAATATCTCTTCCTCGCTTATTATTCACATTTCCCTCTCCCTAAATTTCATTTTACTTTGCCTCTCACTCTCATTCTTCTCTTCCGTTCGTCTCATCCCTCTCACTCGCATTTCTCGGCACTCCTCACTCGCATTTCTCCATCTTTAAAATTAGGGCAAGAAGGGGGCATTATTGTGGTTGGTTTTCACTCGCATTGAAATAGTACGAAGGTATGATTATGCACTGTTTTGCATTTTTTCGTTGATTGATTTCCCTTTTTGGGTTTGTCTTTGGTCCTACTGGTTTTTGGTTTAACAGGTATCGTCGTTGTTGTTGTAGGATTGCGATTTTGGCATCCTTGTGTAGGTCAAAACCTTAGTACTGGTTCCATCTTGGTGATTATCGTGATTCCTATTTTTCTGTTTGAGGTGCGTTTTGGAGTGCTGCAGGTAACGTGGTCCCTTCAATTTTTGGTTCCGATTGCTATGTGTGGCGTTCTCATTTGAGAAAGTTTGATTATTTTTCTGTGGGCATTGAAATTTGGGGTTTTAGGGTTGATGTTGGGAGAAATTGTGGGGTTTAGGGTTTGTTGTTCTGTGTTGGGACGCTTTTCAATTTTTTTGATTTTGTTGAGGAACTGAACATGTTAGCCTGTGATGATATTTTGCCTCTGATGATCTTTCGAAGAAACCAAAAACTTAAAGACCTTCAATATTTTAGTTGTGTGGGGTAGAAACTTGGTAAGTAGTAGGTTAGGAAGACATATATCGTGTTCTTTGTTTATTGTACAAAATCATGAGTGGATTTGGACATGAATTTGTTGCTTTGGTGTCTATTAAAAGAGTGGAGGAGTAACCTTTGATTCTTTCAATTTTGGTTTTGTCCTGCCTAATTAGGTTGGTTTTTATTGGAGACCTTTGAAGCCTCTAGTTTTGAAGGAAATATTGATCTTTGTGGTGAACAACTCAACAAAAGTTTTCCTGGAGACAATTCAACAACAAAGGCAGAAGCAGGAACAGAAAAGGATGGACGTTGAGGGTATGTATAGAATGGTTTTTGAGAAGGCTTTTCAAAATGGACTTGTGAAGCACCCAGCTGCTATTCAACAGCAGTTTGATTCTACTTATTCTCCTCTGGCCTTGACGTTGAGGGTATGTATAGAATGGTTATTTTGAAAATAGCTATGATGATTTTTACCTTCAATGGATTTTTCCTCCTGTATACATTTTTTTCCTTTTCTGTTACTTGGGATTCTATTTTTTATCTCCATTTGTAAAGATATTATTACACTTTTGTTTTAATTAGTTTTTATGATATATGGTTGAATAATCTGTTTGTTCTTTTGAGAAGTGTGTAACACATTTCTATTAGCTAAGTTCTTTCTTAAACAGTAATCTGAAAAATTCTGATTATTTTTTGGAACTGTGTTTTAATTTTCTAAGTCCTTATTACAAGGAAAATATCCAGTTACTTTTATGTCAGTGACAAAATTGTTTTAACCTAGTTTAATAGGTTAGATTATGCATTGTATTACCTATCTGGCCTATGGGTAGGCTGATCATTAATTTTTTTGTATATATCTTTGATGCAAAGGGTTCATATAAATGAATGAATTAGCTAAAAGATGAAATAATCTAAAGTATTTTTTTTCGTTTTTCTCTCTCAAGTTAGATATACATGTCCACCAGATGTTTGAATCTTGTCTTATTATTTGAAATGAGAAGCTAATTAATTATGAACAAGATTCTATCGTGCAGTGGGCGATCTTCACTACCTTGTAACATATATTAGTGGCCTTTCCTCTCTATGCCTTAAACGTCTAGTTTGTCATGTAACATGTTTTTTAATTATTGTAATTCATTTTTATATCTTCATTGTGATATTTTGATTCTTCATTAGATATTGACCTATTCATCCCCGATTTATAGACATATATTTCAAATTTTGAATTCATACCACTCAACTAAAATAGTTGATTATGATGATAAAAGTAAACACATGAGCATAAAGTTGAATTAATGTGAACTAACAAATAGTTTATTTATTGAGAAAAAAATGGGAAATTACTCTCATAATTTTACTATTTATATCAATTAATTTTATTTTAATTTTACATTTGTTTAGGTGGCTGGTTGTTGACCTTTTTTTGTTGTGTTCCTATTTCAAATTTCAAGTAAGAGACTCTTCATATTATAAGATGTTGTATCAGTTGCTGGTTTAAATGTATTTTCATAATGTGTTTCATTACAATTTTAATTCTATTATTTTATTTGTAGATCTTTAATGATTCATCTCATGGGAGCTGCAGGCATTGAAGACATTGGAAGGAACTGGACTTCTTTTATTTTAAGTGTTAGTAGAAATTTGGCTATATGTACATTAATGTAATATTTGGATTTAATATATAGTTTCATGTATAAATGGTATTAAATTATTAAATGATTTAATGTTTGAAATGAATTCTATTGTGTTAGTGTCATTAAATTTGTTTATTTGAAGCTATATTGATTATAAATTGATTGAATGAGATGATAATACAGGAATATTATTATAATTTTCTTGGATGTCAAATGTAATAATCAAATTTTTTTTTTAAAAAAAAACATATTATGACGTACTAAACAATGTACGTTATGATAAGTTGATCACATACTATAACGTACACAAATATATACGTAATAATAAATCATATATTATAACGTAAAAATTGCGCATATTATGACGGATTTCAGAAACTACGATGTAATATGTTTAACATATTATAACGTAAATTTCTGCTACGTTATAAAATGCGCATACTTACTATATCGCCCAGAACTATGTCCCCAGTAACTACGTTATAAAAAGTCATTTTTGTACGTTATAAAATGTCATTTTTCCACTAGTGATTATTCCAAATAGTTCAATTTGTTTTTAGTTTATTATAATGTAGTTAACTATAATTTAGTATAGTTAGGTTAGTTTTTCCCAACCTTAACAACAACATTGCCCACCATTGACAAAAGCACCATCAGGCCAAACTCCATGTGCGTGAGCCAAACACCACGCATTGCATATGGTGAACCTTCTTTGGAGCAATCACTTTAATCATTAAGCAAATTTTGTTTTCAAATCCATCTATCATTATCATTATTTCATTACAAACTTGAATAGATCATAAGTCCTTATTTTATCCAACAAAATTCTTATGGACATGACCTTGTTGTGCTACAATTGAACCAATACACTTGCTAGATGGAGTAAGCCTATATAGGACAATTAACATTCATTGACCTTTCTTAATTAAAAATTAAAATAAAAATAATTGAAAAAATTAATTTATGTATATTATATTTGTTGAGATTGTTGATAGGGGGAGCACAGTGTTAGTTGAACCCACAATCTTTGTGATATTTGTTTCTGATGATGACAAAATACATTGTTAATAAAAACACACTAGTACAACCAAGGGATATTGCCTCGGTTGTTTTGGTTTTATGACCGCAGTTACAGAACCGAGGTATATTCAAACAAGGTAAAAAGTTTGGACTTTTAGCCTCGGTTCAAAAACCTGAAGCAGTAAAGCAAAAAAACAAAAGAAAATAGGTCTATTGCCTCGATTCTGGTTTGAACCGAGGTCGTAAAGCCTTAAATATAATTGATTTAAGGGTCTATCACCTCTGTTAGGGTTCAGAGCCGAGGCAATAGACCCCTTTTTACCTCGGTTCTTACCAAAACCGCTATCTAAAGTACATTTTTTTTAAAAAAAAAATTATTTGTTTCTGCAAACATTCCATAGCATATACAAGAACACAAACCCAGAAACAGATATGTAATCTGAAGTTTAAAAAAATATTTGCATTGCAAAAACATAAAAAAAAACTCTAACTTTCACTCTGTTCATCGATCTATACGCTATTTTCTATTTTTACGAATTAAAATTTTTTTTTTCAAACTTTGCGAAATGAAAACATCAAAACCTTAAAATGAACTAACCTTGAAGGTTGAAGGCGGCTTCTATGCTGAAACAAAACGAAATAAACATCTAAAAAGCACATGTGCACAAAATTAATCAATAAAAATGAAAGACAATGGTAGATAAACATATAATCAACGAAAAACGGAAGAAAAAAAATTGAAAGAAACTCTATTTGCGAAATTTAACCCTAAAAACGTGTTATTACCTTGGTTATAATATTAACCAAGACGATAAGGCTCTATGGCCTCGGTTCTCTAAACAACCGAGGTCATAGACCCTTTAGGCCCCGGTTCTCTATGAACCACGGAATATAAATTTGCGATAATTGAAAAAATGCCACCGAGCCACTTTATGCTTCGGTTGCAATGGAACCGATGTCAAATCTGCGAGGTAAAATCCATATTTTTTACTAAGACATGTGTATGTATTGTGTTATTTGAGTTGTATATATTTATGCTTACTGTGTTACTAATGACATCTGTATGACTTAATCGATTACAATGGTGTGTTAATCAATTAAAGTCATCAGACAACTTAACTTTCAAACTGTGACAAAACAACAAGTTTTGAATCGATTACGTTAGTGGTTAAATTGATTAAAACTCATATGTTTGTATAAATATTTTTCAAGTGTGCTGTGTTGGATTTTGAGAAGAAAAGTTTACAAAAATATGCTAAGTGTTAAAGCTTAACCGATTACATGGATCATGTACTCAATTAAGTTTGTTAAAGTTTTGGAAACGGTTTCATTGCTTGACATAATTGTCTCAACGATCATATTTTTAAATATATTGATTGAGTATTCAATTAATGGCTTTGACTGCTGTTAATTTGTTATAATTGTGAAATGAAACCGATTAGATTAATAGCATAATCGATTAAAATGCGTCTGATTTGAGTTACTCTATATATTGACGCATGATTTGAAATTCTGTAAGACAACTTGAGTTTAACAATTTTTATATCAAGTTTCAGATTGAGCTTTCAAGTTTTACAGAAGAGAGAAACGCTCCAAGAAACAAGAATTGTCGTGGGGTACAAGTCTTGAAGATTTCTTGAGAAGCAAGATTGGTTGATTCGTAAAGTCTAATCGTTCTGTACAACAGAGGTGCCTACTGCTTGATCAGGAGCTTTAGCAAATGTTGAGTATGGTTGTTTCCCTGTGGTGTATACTGGAAGAAGAACATGGTTCTTGACTTTGAGAAGGGTCTCAAAAGGGTGACTGCAGGAGATGATTGTTCTTGCTGCTAGTCTTTTTTGTATTTGCCTATATTAGATTAATGAGTTAGGTAGGTGATTTACATTTTGACAGTCTGGTCACTATAAAGCCCGTGTTGTAAAAACTCATATCTTTATAGTGCATTGACTTCCAATCTCAAGCAGAGAGGAAGAACACTGGATGTAGGCAGGTTGGCCGAACTAGTATAAAACTCAGAGTTTGAATTTTCTTCTCCCTATTTTTTTGCATTAAATCAATTATACTCTGTCTGCATTTGAATACGCATATTGTTACATTGCATACATTTTTACTCGCGATTCAAGAAAAGTTTACTGACTTATTGTTTTGCGAAAACGATTTCGAAAGCGATCATTTTTATACAACACCAATTCACCCCTCTTTTGGTGTGAGAAACAAAGCACATCTTTTCTAATAATATTGTCTCATATAAATATATAATAATGTTATAACTTAAATCATTAACACTTACAAATTTAGTTTCAATTATTAATTATATTAAAGTAATTCCACTTGTAAATATGATAATTATTTTAATTTATCAAATTAGAGATATTAATTTAATAAATTAAAAACTTAGAAAATATTTATATATAAACAAATTTTAAAATAAGAAATAAAAAATAATAAATAAAGTTGGCAGGTCGACCTGCCCTTTGAGTGGACCTGCCCTTTGAGTGGATGGGTCACAAACTTTTGTCCATTTTACTATAGCAAACTACTAAAGGTCTAATTTACTTAATTTGGTACTTGCATTTGATAGTAAAATTGCATGATGTAAATTTTACTAGTATATTTTTGAGTAAATAATCATCTTTTAGCTCATAATGCAAAAATGTTGTATGGAGAGTTGGTTTAATATAAAACAAATGTGTTTTTGATTGAAATACAACACTTTTTACAAGAATATAAGAGTTGTGAAACTAAGGTACAAGATAGATGCTAAGAACTAAAAGAAAATTAAAGAAAAAAATTCAAATATGGTTTGCACAACTAAAGCATAAAAGCAAGTCGTTGAGCCAAGGAGGAAACCCTTTAGTGAAGGAAACTTAGAAAGATTGGATCTTGACAGCTTGAGCTTCACCAGGAAGAACTAAAGCCTAGAGGAAACCTTCTTAGGCAGGAAACATCAAGGTTGAATCACCAAAGTAGAAGCTTGAGCCACAAGAAAACCATGCACGAGAGGAAACTTCTACTATTGAGCACTAAAGAGTGGATTTGAGCCATAATTTTAATTTCTATAAAAATAGTGCTACTTTATTTTAAGGAGTTCTTTAGACTTTTCTCTTAGGATTTTTGTTTTATTCATTTTAACATCTTAAGAAAGTATGAGAGAGGAATAACCACTCTACATGCTTCTAGGAGGAATAATCAACATGGGTAGTTAAACTCTCTTGTATTAAGGTTAAATTTAATCTACTATAACTCTCTGTACTATTACTATTTTATGTATATCATTGTTGTTATTCATGTGTTAATGATTTGGTTTATGCTCTAATTTTTGGATAAATCGATTAGTCATCTTACATAACTGATTTGTATTGAGTTGGAAAATAACCTTGAATCTAAGGTCCACCAAGTCATATATTGTGTTTTAATGTTAGAAATAGGTTAATATGTTTTAGATGAGTTAATAGTCTTGCATTTAAAGCAATGATTCATGCATTAGTGGTTGAGAAATCAAAGTTGTGCTTGAGATCCTTAGGTTTTAAATTCAAGGATTTGATTTAGATATAGCTTATAACTTTCAATAACACTAGATAATTACATTGTTGTATATTGAATCAATAAAAATGCATTTGAACAAGATAGGTTAAACTCAATCTCAATACACATTCATATATTAGATGTTTTCAATCCTTTATTGCTTTATTTAAATTGATGTATCATATGAAATATTGACCGAGTGGTTATAAACAACCAACCAGATTTTCAGGTAATCTGTTTATATCTTATTCTGTTTATATTTTATTGGGCTTATATCAGCTTAGGATCCATGAGGTAAATTATAAATACAAAGCCAGGGCCGAAAGCCAGGTACGTTCCACTTACGCATTATTCACTCTACGCTACTCTCAAATACTCAATAGTGATAATCATTCACTAAATATTCAACCAAGACCCGAGACTCTTCAAATCACACGCCTACCTTGAGCGTCGGAGTATCTTTTGTAGGTACATCCTCCCTCGTCAAGAAGGAGACCGATCGGTTTGTGCCAACACCGATCGGCCAATAGCAGGAGTTTGGAATCGAGTGAACGGCCCAGACAAGTCAGCAGGTTAGTCTCTCGGTCCCAAAAATATCTACCGAAACATAAATCAATTATAACATCATCCTTAATATTGTTTTGTAGCAAGTCATAACAAATTTAATGTACTTGGATGTTTCAATAAGTCTATGTGGATACGATATTTGTTTAGGCTACAATTGACTTACTAAACTTATTGAAAGTTAAAAAATATTCCAACACAAACCTGCCGACTTGTTCCATTTTTTATGGACCAATGATAGACCAAGGTAAAACAAGTCGAACTAGTCCATTTCGCTATTCCTAGGTAAAATTAGGGGTGGGCATGATTTTCTCATAACCTCATAATGCATGGTTTTTACATTACCATATTCGATATGAGGTGATAGATGGTTAGGTATTTACCAATTGTTTTTGGATACTAATTGTCTTAAGGACACATAAAGTAGTATAACTATCATAACTATTTCAATGACTAAGTGTTGTTAACATGATGTGCTTATGGTGATTAGCATTGATAAATTCAAACTTTTGTCCATACTTTCTTTCATATTTGATATATTAATTATTTTTGTTTAATTGAATTAGTTTAGACCATACTTTTTAGTTTGGTTGAATCTTAGTATCATTATTTTATATTTTTGTTTGCCATATTGGTGCAATCTTATTTCAAAATTACTAGAATTGACATATTTGAAAAATAAAAAGGTGAATATAAGTAAGTCGTGCTTAGTAAACATGCCTCCTTAAAAAAAGGTTACGTTATGAAACGTAACTCGCTTTATATAGGTAGAAATCATGCAAGTTTACCACGACTTTGATTAGATTAATTTTTTAACTAAAAATAAATGAAGAAAACAATTTTAATATATTTTTTAAATGAAGTGAAGTTAGGTATGATAAGAACATTAAACAAAATACTTATGAAACAAACACGTGTTTTAATGATTGAGTTCTTCATATCTTTTGCTAGAATTTGTCCTTCTTTTAGATACAGTGTTCTTCCCATAAACAAAAACATTGAACCAAACACTTTTGAATAAGTTGTCATGTTTGATAGTTGGGAAAAATGTATGCATGAAGAACTTTCGACTCTTGATCAAAATAATACTTAAACCATGACTACCATGTCCAGTAATAAAATTATTATTGAATATAAATGGTAATCAAATACAATTATCATGGATCTATAGACAAATATAAGACACATTTTTGTGACAAAGTGATAGAATCAATTAGATGGGTTGTATTTTCTTTACACATATTTCCTTCGGTTGCCAAGTTGACCATAGTTTGATTTCTCCTCACAATTGTTATTATAAACAATGGGTTTCTAAAAGAGTTATATGTTAATGATGCATTCTTGCATGGAGATTCAGATGAAGAGTTATATATGCAACTTAGACCAAGCATGAACTCTTAGAAGAAAAATCAGGTTTGTCAATTACATACATCTCTTTATGGCCTTAAACAATCACCACTAGTTTACCAAATTACCTTATTTTTTATTTAGCATGACTTTAAGCAAACTTTGGAAAATCATTCTCTATTTTTAAAACAAATCATAACATAATTGCTTTATTAGTTTACATGGATGATATAATATTGACTAGTAATGATATTAGTGAAATTACTAACATTACTTTTATGCTTGATCAAAATCCTCAAAATTAAAAACCTTAGTGATTTTTCATATTTTCTTGGGATTGAGATGACAAATAGTAGCAAAGTTATACACTTATCTCAACTCAAATACAATTTAGATCTCCTTAATGAAAACTAGAATGCTTGCTTCTAGTCCAGTTTCCACACTTATGAATTTTTCCAACCGCATCTTCTCTAGCAGTGGTGAACCTCTCAAGGATCCTACAACTTATAGAAGACTTATTGGAAGACTTATCTTCCTCACTAATACTAGGCCCAGACATAACACATGTGATTCATCATCTTAGTCAATTCGTTACTACTCCTACCACTACTTATTATCAAACATCTATTTGGATACTACACTACCTTAAATAAGCACTTGGTCAAGGGATTTTCTGTACTGCTAATAATGAATGAAGCTTTTAATGATTTAGGCTGGAATGAATACACTAATTTTACTTTAGGTGTACGTTAAAAATGCATGGGGTATTTCTTTAAAAATCTGGCTCAGATTAACATCAAATGGTTAATTAACAATTTAAAGTTGGACTATCCTAAGTCTGGCCTTATTTAACATTTGTTGGTCCTAGAGTTGACGTTAAAACACAAATAATGTCTGTTGTGAGGGGTTTGACGTGAATTGGCCTTTTAAATTTTCATAAACAATTTTAATGCCTTCGTCTTTCTCTTTCCCATTTGTGTGAAACCTCCATCAAAGTGCAGTGATGATGCCAAACTCGTAGGAGCAAGTTCTTTAACTCATTTCCCTCTATATTTTCATTGTGGTGCTTGTTTGGACTCAAACTTTCATCCTCCTTGATTGTATTTTCATTAAGGTTAGTGTTTTCATTCACTAACATATGTGCCCCAAAGATTGCATTTTGTAAAAATCACTAAAAGTATCTAGAAAATGAATTTTGACTCAATTTTTATGTACCAACTTTCATTAGGTTGTATTCAAATATGTAGAATATTTATATTTAAGATATTGATCACATATTCATATTTTTCAAGATTTAGTGGTGAAAAATTTTAAATGATCATAACTTTCACTAGGAACCTTGAATGGAGACACTCCAAAAATTAAAGTTGTTGAAAATGGGGTGAGGAATGTGCTAGAAAATACTATGAGGGGACTAGGATTCTAGAATTTTAAAAAATCCATCATTTACAGTATTTTTTTTATTTTCATAGTATTCTTCACCTATTTCCCATACTTTGTAGCTTTATTTTAGATGCCTATAATGCTTAGAAAATTTTGGAAATTTTTATGGTGTATTATTGTATTGTATATTGATTTTCCATACTTTCAAAGGAGGTAAATTTTGATGAAAAATTTTAAAAACAAAGGACCACAAATTAATGTCAACTTAACCCACAGCCCATTGACCAACCCTAACGCACACCTGAAAGAGTTCCTTTTATAAAGTTCCCTCAAGTGAGAACTAAAAAGAATTTTAACTCCATCTCAACTGGGTTAGAGTCAAGGTTAAAATAAGTTTTGTCCTATTACTAAATATTATATATATATATATATTATTAAAGAGAAATAAATAATTGGTAGAATTAATTAAGTCATACATTAAAAAAAGAAAAAAAAGTAAACAACATATAATAAAAAATCTACAAACTTATTATTCATAAATTCATTATTTTAAACTTTTGTATTGAGATGTCTTATTTACCTTTAATTTATATCTGGATATTTTTTTCATAACAAAATTAAATAATTATCTTATATACTTTAAAAATATATTTAGTTAGTCAAGAAATATTAAATATGTTTAACCAATTAATGATTTCGACGTCCTATGTTAATGCATAATTTTTTCATATAAGAACAACCAAGTTTATTGAGACCACTTATAAAGTCTATGTTAATCTAATTAAAATATTATAGTTCTTTGGACAAATTAAAAACACTTAGATTTAAAACAGATTATGAAGTAATTATATTTTTTCTTATATACAAAATGAATAGTTTTTCAAAAAGAAAGACCCATGAAATGGTCCTAACCCAAAGGATTTTTTTTTTTTTGGCCTCCTAAACTATTCCAATTAAGGTCTTTTGATTCTGAGTTTTTCTGATCTGAGTTTTTCTGACCTAACCCATGTAGATCAAGTCCAAATTGGGTGACTTGAAAGTCAAATTGATAAGTCTACCAATGACATTTAATTGTAATGTGAAACTTTCAACAAATTTTAAAAAAAATTAAAAACCTTTCTGTATTATACTAATATGTTAGTAAAAAAAATGTAACTATGTACATTGTTTATCTCAGCAATTCCCCGATATATATGTTAGTAAAAAGAAACAATCAATTATTTGTAAAAGTTCGTCACAAACCAAGTATAGGCCCTAAATTCTACAACATATGATTTGCAATGGTAGAATTATCTCATGCAAGATCTCCATATACGTTACTCACAATTAGTTATCATGTATTGTGTTAATCTCTCTGTTATTGCATCCAATCATCTTCCATTATTACACTAAATACGTAAAAATAGATTATCACATTATTGGAAAAAAAAGTCCAACAAGGATCAGTGAAACTTCTTCCCATTTGCTCCAACTTACAACAAGTTGTCATCTTGACGAAAGCTCTGCCACATTTAATTTTTCATCATTTTTGCTCCAAACTAGAAATATTGAATATTTATTCCAAGTTTGAGGAGGGTCTCAGAAAAATAAAAAAATAAACGAAAAAAATAGAAACAAAATCACATTACTGAACTGCCAAGCGAAGATTAATACCGCTTAGCGTTGTTTTTTTATTTCTTTTTATTTTTATTTTTTATCCTATATGTACATGCTTCTCACTTTCTTCTCTCGTAAGTTCTTTATTTTCCTTGCTTTCTACGTTCAGAAAGTTATATTTCTTTCCTTCCTCCTCTTCTCTTGTTTTTCACTTGACATTATACTTTTTTGTGTACGTTGACTGTTTTATTTCTCTTTTGCCTACTATTGTGTTTGGCTTTGATCATCATGCAGCGTTGGAATGACAACGACAGAAAATATTCTAAGATTTAAATTTAAAATATATCAAAATGGATCCGACTTGAGAAAAAATACATCATATAAAAATAAGAATAATGATACTTTGACAACATTGTTTTGATAACATTTTAACACTATCTACACGTCATATTCTGTGATTGGTCTAAAATTATTCCACAATTAATCATTATAATCATAAACATACGTAGCAGAATGACACGTAGATGATGTTAAAATGTTGTCAAAAAATATTGTCAAAGTATCATTATCTTAAAAATAAACAACAATATTTGATTTGAAAATAAACTTTTGATTATTATCTGAAATAAAATCAAAACTTATTATATAATCTTCGAATGCGTATAAATGGAAAGGATACTAACTATATATATTACAGCATTTCCATGTTCAAAATAGTTGTAGCTTTAGTGTTAAAAGATATTTTAAATTTATTGTTGTTTAGTTTTAAATATCATTATTCATTTTAAAATTTATGACAAATAAAAGCCATGCCCAGTTACTATGAGAGTGAGGTTATTTTATAAAATAATTTCAAATAATATATTTATTTTTTTTTTTAATTTACGTTAGAATTAGTTAATCTCTAATAGTTTGAAAGGGAACATTCTTTTAAAGTTTAAATAATGGAAATGATTAGCAAGGTATGTCTGGCACTTTTGACTATTCATTGATTTTAACCCATTCCAGTAGATGAGAAAGACCTTTACCCACCTTATATATCACCATTAAAAGTAGGAAAGAGAAGCATTTCTAATCATATAACATTTAGGGCGCGTTATTCAGACGATGAATATCTGGAATTTTAATTCTCTTTGGTTCAAGAAAGTATATGATAAAAAAACTTCAAATAATTTTTTAAATTATTATCATTTATAATTATTTTGTTATGTAAAAACTGTTTTAAATTATCAAAAAAACTAAAATTAATCCAATGAATTATTCGTTACCAAGCAAGTACGTTTTTTTTAATGAGTTTGAATTAGACGTGATAAATGGTGATGAACCCTAAAACGAGCACCCAGACAAAAGCGACGAGAAACCAAATGTAAAGTGGATATAAGAGGAAATATCATTACAACATAATTAAAAACTCTTCAATACAAAGAAAATAGCTCATTCAAGATGAGAGAGGCATATAAGTGGAGCCCTCGTCACCTTTTGTCTTATTATTATACTATTCAGGATATAATACTCATGCTATAATGAGTAGTTTTCGTTTCCAGTTCCAGGTTCTGTGACAGCTCTTCAAAACTTGATACTGCAAGTGTAACCAAAAAATCAATCATGAGATAATTAATCTCAAATAAAAAATACCTAACTTTGTAACACATTATTGTAGTTTGCATAGTGAGCTGAGGTAATTACCTATGTTAGTCATGAGATTGAAATTCATGAAAACATTCATAAAGAATTGAATACAAATTTATTTTCATGGATAATTATATAATCATAATAATTATATAATCTTTCTATATTTTCATATTACATATATTATATTTTCATATCACATATTTCTCATTCCATTTTTTATGAGTGAACATCATGTCAGTTAAAAATAGTTCAAGTCGACTCTTTCGTCACTTCCAATAATCATTTATCTTTATATTACCTTTTAAATCATAAAAAAAAGGAAGCAAAATTGTTAGAGAAATTATTTACATTTTTTATGCAATAATATTTTAAAAATACTTTTACTTAAAAATCAAACCCAAAACTAAATTTATTTTCTTTTTATCCGTTTTTCTTTGATTAGATATATCTTATTTATTTGAGATCATCGTACTTTTATCTATCAACTAGCTTTTACTTCACAATAAGTTGATTTTTCTTTAGTTTATATATGGTTTAACGAACTGTATCAAGTGTATGTTTGAAAAAAAAATAGTAAAAAAATTCTTAAAAGGAGGCATAAAACCGACTTATTTATGAGCTAATTTTAATTTATAAAATAAAAGTTTGGGAACTATATAAAAGAATTTGAACAATCGATTCTTTTTGTCTTACGTAGCGCAGTTGGTGGAGGTGCTGATCTTGTAGGGGATGGAGACGCCACACTTGCCCGGGAGTACGGCTGCGTTGTTAGCATTGAATCCACTGATGCTGGCGGCGGCGCTTTTGAGGCAGTTGCACACGGCCTGGCGGTCCGGGGTGGTCTTTGCGGCGGTGTTGAGGGACTTCACTCCGGCGCAGCATGGCGGCGGCACGTCCCCACCCTTGGTGAGGAATGGGATGCATGAAGTGAGGGAACTTGTGACCTGGCCGCAGGTGATGGCATGTGCCGTGGGTGCGGTGGCAACCACCAAGCACAGGAGGGCAACGACGCACGCACACTTGATGCTGGCCATGGAAACAAACAATGAAGGAGTAGCGAATTGAAGAAATGGGATGCGGTTTGGGGTTTGGAAGAAGTTGATCGAGTTGGTGAGTGAGAGGGCTGCGGGGTGTGGGCTTTATATAGAAGAAGGGAAGGTACAAGGAACTACCACTGAAGTGAAGCCGTGTATGTGACTGAAAACTGTTTTTCTGTTATAATTAAAGGATAACATATTTCACAATTTTTTTATAACATTTTAGGTTTAAACACTCGGTTGATCCTTGTATTTATATGGAAATATCAAATGGGTCATCGTTATTTTTTCGGTCTCAATTGGATCATATTTTTTGTAAAAATGAGCTAATTTTACCCTAACCGTTAAATTGTTCTAAACGGCGTTAAATTAGGTTGAGCTATATTTTTTGCTTTGATGACGTGACATTGTTCAATAAAATTTAATGGCTGATGTGTTTTAAAATTGTTCACGTCACATCTCAAATCAACTTCTTCTTCTGTCTCACCACTTTCTCTTTCTCCCATCTCTTCCAACACTCAAAAGTTGCAGTTTTTTTTTTCCAGGAAAGAGAAATGAGGTTCATTTATGGAAATTCTAATAGGGGATATCTGATACCTGAATACAGAGCTCGTCTGAGATTTGCCATGGCCTTTTCTCCAACCACTCCAAAGAAGTAATGCTAGACGGTGTGGCTGAATAATGAAAGCATCCCTACTGCAGTGAAGATGGCTGAATAAAGTCCAACTTTCATTTTTGCATCTTCCTTAAAGTATGCTACTCCTATGGTGATGATGAAAAACCCAGAAAATGGCTTTGAGATACCAGAGAAAGCTGCTGCAATTGAGCCAATAGAAACCTTCACTAGCTCCCTCTTTCTAAGACGAAACCAAATTCTGAAAAATATATTTCTTTTTCCGCTGCCCATTTTGTTGTGTTCCTTTAGCACAGAGTGCTCGGTAATATTCTTTTGGTCCTCTCCCTGCACTTCTACTGGTGGTCTAGTTTCAGTAGGAAAATCTTTCTTGGCGGACACTTTTAGTCTTTGAAGAGGAAAAAACAAAGAAAATTTGCAGCTTTTGAGTGTTGGAAGAGATGGGAGAGAGAGAAAGTGGTGAGACAGAAGAAGAAGTTGATTTGAGATGTGACGTGAACAATTTTAAAACACATCAGCCATTAAATTTTATTGAACAATGTCACGTCATCAAAGCAAAAAATACAGCTCAACCTAATTTAACGCCGTTTAGAACAACTTAACGGTTAGGGTAAAATTGGCTCATTTTTACAAAAAATATGACCCAATTGAGACCGAAAAAATAACGATGACCCATTTGAAATTTTCATATTAATACGAGGAAGAACCGAGGATTTAAACCAACATTTTAATGTCATTTATTAATCTAAAATTATTTTCTAGTAATAATAATTATAAATATCAGAAAGACGAATCAGTAAATGATATTAAAATATTTTTAAAAAAATATTATCAAAAGTATTATTATTCATAATTAAGTCATCGTTCACTGATGTTACATGATATACTTTGGTATTTTAAAAAGGTAAGATTTCTAAAATAAATATCGGGCAATAAAAATTCAGTTTTAAAAATAAAATTCAATCACTTACATTGATAAAAAAAAAAATGTTTTTTAAACGTATTCTTACACGTCTAATAATCTTACCTCACTAAAAATTTAAAATTTAAAATAATTTAAAAATTCACTCTTCTTCTAACTCATTAAGATGTATTTTAAAAACAAAATCATCATAATACAGATTTAACTCATTGAGATGTATTTTAAAAACAAAACCATCATAAACCAGATAATATGTTAAATGTATAGTCACTAATCTAAACAATATTACTTCATGAGATTAAGATCAAAACAAAATATTATTTAAATAAAGAAAAACTTATGGCTACCTAAATTAAAATTTGCGAATTTAACGTAATCTATTGTAATTTTCTAATTATACTTAATGTGATTGAATTCAAAATTTGAATTATATCGTATAAAAAATTGGCTTCTTTTACTAATCTAGGTAAGGATTTTATACAGAGTAATTGGAGATTATATAAATGAGGTATTGAGCACCGACGGCAGTGGGAACAGGACTGTAAGTTGGTGGTGGCAAGATTTTACACTTTTTTATGATTAGTAGAGTAATACCAATTACAAGTTTAAATTAATTTTGTAATATTATTGTTTTGTTTCATAATTATATTGTTTATGAGTTGAAGACAATTTAAAAACAAATAATATTTTGAATATTTAATAATGTCATTCAATAGACTTAATATATAAAAAATACAAGTATATTAATTGAAAAAAAAGAACATTAATTTATATACCAAACGATCTTCATCCAATTAAGATTCAATATATTTCTCACAATGAAAGACAGAAGAAGTACTTTCAAAAGAGTTTTTTTCTTTTTCAATTTTTAGATTTTTTTTTATCAGCAACGAAAAGAAAAGACTTATATGAAATAGGTAATCTACATTTATATGCCCAATATAGCAAGGTAGAGATCAAGTAGTTTGAGATTGAAAACTTATAATTTCTGAATCCTTTTTGTTAAGTTCATTTTGGCATACTTTTGGTTAGTTTTTTACTAACTTGTTTTCAGACCTTTTCTAGTCATTGGATACTTTCCTTATCAATCGAGCTAAACGATTCAAACGGTATGTTTCTCTGTTAAATATAAGGATAATGATATTTTGACAATATTTTAACACTGTCTATGTATCATTCTATCTATAATTGGTCCAAAATTATTCCACAATCAATAATAATAATCATAAATATCAATATAAACTAATCACAAAATGACATGTAGACAGTGTTAAAATATTATTAAAGTATCATTATCCTAAATCTAAAGTGGTTTTCTAGTTCTTATTCATTTTACTCAAATTTGGAGACTTTCTTCCGGTCCTTCCGAATTTATCCCAAAATAATTAATTAGTGACCATGATTACTCAAAACTATATGTTCATGCTTTTCTATTATACATTGGAAATTCCATACAAACACAAAATTAATTTCGCTTCATAATTTCAACATTGAAGTATAATAAAAATAAATAAATTTATTAACAGAATCTATCTATATCATAAAAGTATATTAATAAAGTATTTATCAATAAATTTTATGACAAAGAAAATCTATCAATAATTATGACAATAAAAAATGCAATAATTATAAATGGTTAAAATCTATTAATGAATATCTTGATTTGCTTTTTCTTTTCTTTTCTTCTTGTGTTTTCTTCTCTTTATCTTTTTTTCTTTTTTCTTTTTTTTCTTTTTCCTCGTCGCCGTTAAATTTGTCTTCACCTCCTCTCCTTCTCTTTTTTTATTTCTTTTTCTCTTTCTTTTTTCACTTACTTCTAATTATTATCGAACTAAATTATACCAAATATGTCATCAAATTTAAAGAGAAAACTGATATCACTAACGAAATTATTAAAAATTTAAAAATAAATACAATTTTCAACAAATTTTATAAAAATTGAATTACTAATGGATTTAAAAAGACTCAAATAATGATGAATTTAAAAAAAAACTTCATTACTAACAAATTTATTTATAAATTTTACCACAACATAATCAATAATCAAAGTAAAAGCTTTTATTTTAGTGACAAAATTTATCAATAATAATATTTATTGATAATAAACGCTATAAATTATTAATGGATCTATTATATACAAATATTTCTATCAATAATAAATATTTTAATCTATTGACAAGTTTATTACTGATAGTATTTCTATTGGTAATTAAAATTTTAAAATTTGCCAATAAAATTTTTCAGTAAAATTATTTTAACAATTAATTATTTTTGTTAGTAAAATTTCCCTATGTGAAATGTTTTTATTTTATTTTATTTTTTCTAAAAGAAGAGTATGAAGTCCAAAATGCTTTGTAAAAGTTTCTTGTTCAATTACGTGTGATGGTATATTTAATTCGTTCTCACTTTCTTTTTACTTTTTTTTTTGTCTATTTGTCAGCTATATTTCCTCTTTTATGTTATTTTTTTTCTGTCCATATTGTCCACTTTTATTTGTCTTGTCCCTCCATTTATATGCACCTAAAGATAAGTTTAATCTACTTTTCCTTATTTATTTTAAATTTCATATCGAAAAATAGTTTTATTATATTTGACACAAAGGACAAATAAAAGAGAAAAAATAATTATCTATATTTATATATAAAGATATTCTCTCTTTTTTCATTTTTTTTACTTTTTCTACTGTTTTATTTAAATTTAATTTATTTTTTAATTTAACCATCTTTTTTAATTTAATAATTTTTTAAACTTAAATAAATACAAATAATTTAAAAATGAAATAAAAACTATCTATAATTGAATTATAACAAAAATTTTATACTTCATTATTATTTATTATCACAAAAAAAAATAAAAACATATATTTTCATAAATAAAATAATAATTTCCGTCTCAATATTTTCATTCAGTTTATATATACATACACATATATATATATACACATATATATATATACACATACATATATATATATATATATATATATATATATATATATATATATATAATACATACATACATATACATACATATATATATATATATATATATATATATATATATATATATATATATATATATATATATATATATATATATAAACGATACTTTTATAAATTCTTTTTCACCAAATTAGACATGCGGAGGAAGAACTTTTTATATGTTTTAACTTCTTTTAATTTAGGCAATATTAAATTTATTTTTATTTTCACCAATCTCTTTCTTAATTCTCGTATTTTCTTTCCTCTATCTCTTTCTATTATAGTTCTCTCCTCAGAAACAAATTGCCATAGGCGTTTTTCATACTTTTTCAATCATTAATTTAAAAAAGTATATTACTTTCTCTATTTTAAATTTATAATTTTTTTAAATCACAATATACTATTTCCAAATTTAGTAGGAGAACGGTTAAAAGAAATTAAATTAAAAACCTAAAAAAATATAGGAAAAAGATTAGAGTAATACTTTAAAAATATGTAAATTTTTAGATGATAATAATAATGTTTTGTTTTTTCAGTTAAAGTGATAAAAAAATGTCTGGTCACTTTATTACTAGTTGTTGGTTGGAGGTTGAATTCCATTCAATGCAACAAATATGTTTCATCGTTTTGTCAATCTGGTACATGATCAAACATTTGATGCCAACACGTATTTCTTAAGTATCACTATCAACACCGCTACAATGTGCCACATACTCCATTATTGAATTTAGTTGAGAAAAACAAGACATACGAACGAAACCAGAACTCGATGAATTTCTTCAGCAAAACTAATTATTCACCAAATTGTATAATTGGTTCGGCAGCGTCGGTTGTTATGTCAAGTTCCAGTAATTAATTTTATCCTTTTCTGATTTTTCTTCTTAAATTCTTCGATCTTCACATCTCCTTTTACTTCTTTAAACTTCTGTTAAAATAGGAAAGATAACTTTATTTCTAGAATTGTCTCTTTCTTTTTCTAAAATTTTATGCTTTCAAACAAGAAATTAAAAGATAAGGTTTCAATTTGTGGTTTAGATTTTCTTCAAGGAGAAAGATGAAAATATTTACTCCTAGTTTTAGTTATTTAAAAAAAATTGTAAATTTACTCCTTAGATTTTAACTATTACCATAAATCACCATCTTTCTAAAATAAAATGAACGGGAAAAGAGGAAAAATATAATTTTAGTAAATTATAGAATAACTTGTCTATTTCTAATTTATCTCATTTCTTCTTCTTTATTTCTTTCTATATTTTAAACTAATTTATTCTATATTTTCTTTTTATCTATTTTCAAGTTTCTAATATATTTTTATTGAACATATTTTTCTCCTATCTAACAAACATATTTTTTCTAATATTTTATGCGGTTCCCATTGTAGTAAGATGTGAGAACAACAAAAGGAGCTATGAGTAATTAATTCATTATGCTTTCTTCTCAAATAATTTAGGTTTTTTATGCAATAGAATTATATAATGCACAAATCTCTTTCAGGTGATTAAATGTCACCCACTCACCTATATTGTCCTTAAATTATGTCGTTATCATTGTTAATGGCTTTAGATATCTAAAAGTGGCAAAATATTGGTATTAGTCTATTTATAACGTGATAATGTGGAGGTTTGGATTCTATAAGACTGGTAAGCCTTTATTATTTGTGATGATGTGGCTGTGCCTGAATTCAATGATATATTAATATAGTGAATATGTTTAAATTTGTAAGACATTATTATATTAATTTCTTTTTATAATCTTAGATGCAGTCTTTGTATTATGTTAAAGTTGTTATTGTGTAACTGAAAAAATTATTATTCACTCTTTTTAACAGATAATAGAAACACTAATATAAAAATAAAAGTAGAAAGTAACTTAACAAAGGTTAATAAAGGAATAGGGTTATTAAGTCAGAAGAATTAGGTTGATAGAATTGAATTTATTCTTGAACGTGACAAAGTTTTGGTGAATATATCAATCACTTGATATTCAACTTTGAGATAAAATAAGTTTAACGAATTTATTGTTTACTAGTTTAACTTTGACATAAATAAGACATGTTGCAACAAAGTAGCATAGTTGTAAGAACAATGACTTTAAAGTTCTTTACCAGTATTTATAGCCAAAAATTTCCCTTTTGTTGCATAAATAGATTAAGCTTTTGTAAATGATTTTGATACACTAGTTTATCTTTTAGATTTCTATAAAATTAAATCATCGCCTAAGAAGAATGTACATCTCTCTTTTGTGAATTTTCTTAAGTCAAGATAACTAACATAATTTGTTGAACTTTAAGAGTATTAGAGACACTTTTCAGATTCAAAAAGAGTTACTATTATTTATGAAAAGTTACAACCATTTATGATAAGTTACAATCAAGAAATGTAAATAATCAGAATCTGGTATATCTTAGATTTGAAAGATGCATGATCAACATCTATATAAAGAGATCTCATGCTCTATTAAAAGGTGAGACTTTCTCTCTACTTTTTGTCATTCACTTAACATAGTACAAATCAATTCGTGAGAATTTTATTCTTGTTTGACGATAGTACGAAGAGTGGGTATCATCGTTGTATTTCTTCTTTGTATCTCAAAAGCGGATTTTGTGATCCCCTTCACTCTTATAAGGAACGAAATATTGATTTTAGGAAAGTGTGTATTCACGCATAGAAGATTATATCAAGTCTACATTGTTGTTTATCTTGTTTTTCTATGTTCTTGGAAATTTGTTCTACCAGTCTAAAAGCAATATTTTCTCTAAGATGACAACAATTCGTGAGATGTCTGCAAACTTTCACAAACTAAACAAGTTTGAAGGCGTTGATTTCCGACGATGGCAAAAGAAGAAGCATTTCCTTCCTCGGCTCTAAACGTGGCATATGTTCTAAGTTCTCCCGAACCTAAAGAAAGTGAAACCGAGACATTGGAGAAACAATGAAAAAGGAATAAATGGGAGAATAATGATTATGTCTGTCGTGGTCACATTCTGAACGGTATGTTGAATCCTTTATTTGACATATATCAATATGTGGATTCTACAAAAGAACTTTGGGATCAACTTGAAAGCAAATACATTTCTGAAGATGCATCAAACAAGAAATTCCTAGTTAATAATTTTAATAAATGCAAAATGATTGATGCTAGACCAATAATGGAACAATTTCACGAAATCCAAAGAATTCTTGGAAGTTTCAAGCAACATAATATTGTAATGGATGAGACATTCATTGTTTCTTCTATAATGTACAAACTGTTAGCAAAATGATGAAGATGAAGTTTTGATGATGTCCAAATCAAGTCAAGACCAATCAAGAATCAAAATGATTTGAAGATTTGTATTGTGATGGAAAGCTTTTGTAATACTCTTAGAAATATGTATAGGACGTAGATCAGAAAAAGAAAAGTGTTTTGTAAAATTACTATAGTAAATCATTGCAACAAAACACTATAGTACTATTCACATAAATAGTAACACTATTCACGTGAATAGTGACGGTTAACGGTAAGAGTATCGCACTTAACACGGACGTTGGGGAAACTAGTCGTTGAAGAAACTAGCCGTTTATGACCGTTGGACAAACTAGCCGTTTATGGCCGTTGGACAAACTAGCCGTTTATGGCCGTTGGACAAACTAGCCGTTGGAGAAACTAGCCGTTAAGTTTGTCTTTTAGTGAATGGAAGAGTCTTTGGATGAGTCTATAAATAGACTCTCATTTTCTCTCAAGAAGAACATATACAGAGACACAGAAACTCTTCCCTTGTGCTCAAATACTCAGAAATTCTTGAGACTTGTGTGTTCTTGTTCGGCTTGTGAAACTCTTGTCTGTGGAGCTGGTGAAGTGCTGCTACGGTGACAGAGGAAATAGCCGGTTCATCCTTGGTGTGTCTAAGGAGGTGTTCGGAAGAGAATCATCCTTCGTGAAGTATTCGGAGGAGGTGTTCATCCTTTGTGAAGACTCAAAGGAGGTGTAGTTTCATCTCTTGTGGTATCAAGAGAGGTGGTTTCTAAACTCTTACAAATTGTATCTTTGTGATTGTAATTTGTAATTGTTTTGTGTTAGTGAAACTGTTTATCTTGTTTTGAGATAAGCGACTGGACGTAGGATTGGTAAGATCCGAACCAGGATAAAATCATCTGTGCAAATTTCTCTCAACCTTACTCTTGCTTTATTTGTCTTTATTAATTGCTAAGTAAGTTTAATTGAGTAGAAATTAAAAGGCACACATTAGTATTAAAAACCCTCTTGGTTTGTTATCCCACGCTAACCATTCCGCTGCTGCCGCTTCTGACACAAACTACCACCAAATTGTAAACACCTTTCAAACTCTCAATCAAATATAGAAACAAATACACCTGCACACACAGCACCCCACAGTCTTGTTGCAATATCCCTTTGAGAATCCCCTCTCAGGCCTTGTTCACTTGAGTGGATTTGAGGAGAGTAATTGAGGGGATTTGAGAGGATTTAAAAATAATTTTTTTTGTTGTTTATTTGAGTCAATTTGGAGGTAAGTGAGAATGAATTTGGAAGTAAAGTTTGTGAGAATAAGTGTAAGATTTGATTGACGTGACAGATTAAAAAAATTTACTTCCAAATTCAATCTCATTTACCTCCAAATTCACTCAAATAATCAACAAAAAAATTTATTTTCAAATCCTCTCAAATTCCCTCAATTACTCTCCCTCAAATCCACTCAAGTGAACAAGGCCTCAAAGTCCAAGAGCTCCTCACTTTTCTTCCTGATGCGGACGTCCAGGGAATAACACACTCAACAAGTGCAAATTTCCTTTATGATCATAGCAAATACACCTTCAGCAGTACATATTTGATCAGTCTGTCAAAGCTCTTCAATCTTCTCTCAAGAATCTGTCAAGGCTCTTCACAATCTTTTCTTCTTGATTCTTGGAGCGTATATGAAATCTGTAATCTTTCTAAGATCAAAACAATCAGATATGAAAATGTTAGAATGATCAAAAGTTTTTACAGAAACAAACAATGCGTCAATTTTCAGTTAGTGTCATATCAGATGCAAAGTAATGGATTACATTAGTAATGTAATCAGTTACATAAAACAAATGTAACAGTATTACAACTAACTCAACTCTTAATTGAATGCTCAATTAATGTAATCGATTTGAATTTAATGTTAGTCAAACATATTTAAAAATATGACCGTTAAAGCAGTTATGACTAGCATAAAATCAGTTTTCAAAACATGACAGACTTAATTGAATACACAACATATGTAATCGATTAACCTTTAAAACTTAGACAGATTTTGAAAACTTTTCTTCTCAAAAACTTCACCATAACATATTTGAAAAGGATATATGCAAACACACGAGTTTTAGTCGATTTGACAATTAATGTAATCGATTGAAACTAGTTGTTTTGTCACAGTTCAAAACATAAGTTGTTTGATGACCTTAATAAATTACTACAACTTTGTAATCGATTATGTCATGCAGATATGCTTTTGTGCTTGTGGTTTTCATTACACAGAAACATACAATGTGCATACACAAATATAATCAAATCATAATCACAATAGTATGCATAACCAGTATGCTCAACATATGTGTTTATTACAGTATGTGCATGTAACACAGTATGCATGTACATATTTCACATATGTATAACACAACACAAAAAAGCTTTTCTATTGTGACATGACAACATTCATGTGTTGTTGCTATTAATGTGTTGTCATCATAAAAAACAACATAACAGGGATTGGGTTCAACGATTACATTGCTCCCCCTATCAACAATCTCCCCCTTTTTTGATGATGCACAACCATGATGTACAGTACACAATCAAAAATTGTTTCACACAGTTTCAAACACAGACATATAGACACATATATGTCATACACATTCAACTAAAAGCAATATTTTCTCTAAGATGACAACAATTTGTGAGATGTCTGCAAACTTTCACAAACTAAACAAGTTTGAAGGCGTTGATTTCCGACGATGGCAAAAGAAGATGCATTTCCTTCCTCGGCTCTAAACGTGGCATATGTTCTAAGTTCTCCCGAACCTAAAGAAAGTGAAACCGAGACATTGGAGAAACAATGGAAAAGGAATAAATGGGAGAATAATGATTATGTCTGTCGTGGTCACATTCTGAACGGTATGTCTAATCCTTTATTTGACATATATCAATATGTGGATTCTACAAAAGAACTTTGGGATCAACTTGAAAGCAAATACATTTCTGAAGATGCATCAAACAAGAAATTCCTAGTTAGTAATTTTAATAAATGCAAAATGATTGATGCTAGACCAATAATGGAACAATTTCACGAAATCCAAAGAATTCTTGGAAGTTTCAAGCAACATAATATTGTAATGGATGAGGCATTCATTGTTTCTTCTATAATGTACAAACTACCACCAAATTGGAAAGATGTTAGAAATTCTCTAAAACATAATAAAGACGATATGAATGTTGAACAATTGGTTGTTCATCTTCGGATAGAAGAAGGGATCCATCTACAAGATGGTCAAAATGATTCCAATCATCCTAATTCTTTTATTGTTAATATGGTGGAAGATGAAAAAACAAAAACAATACCAAATAACAAGAAAAGACCTCGTAATTTTTATAAAGGAAAGATGATTAAAAGGCCAAAATTTGGTCAAGAAAGTCAACAAGCTAATTGTTGGGAATGTGGCAAGCGTCGTCATTTAAAGAGGGGTTGCACAATCTGGAAAAGGAAGATGGCCAAGAATGGCGGTAAACAAGGTCAAGGCGAGTCTAGCGAAGGCCAGCCAAAAAAAGGAAATTGTACACAAATTGCACATAATTCTGTTTTGAATTTTGTGGAGATGGTTTCTGAAATCTTCTTTCGTGTCCAGACTGATGATTCATGGTGGATCGATTCAAGGGCTTCAAGACATGTTTGTAAAGATCATTGTCTATTCAAAACTTTTAAAAAAGATGACAATGGAGAAGTTCTTTACATGGGAAATGATTCTATGGCTAAAGTCCTCGGTGTGGGACAAGTAGAATTATTACTTAGTTCTGGAAAATCACTTGTTTTAAGAGATGTATTATATGCTCCAGAATTAAGAAGACATTTAGTGTTTGGAGTAATCTTGAATCGATTGAGATTTAAATTGGTATTTGAATCCGATAAATTCATATTATCTAAGAGTGGTGTATTTGATTCACTAGGATATCTTTGTAATAATATGTTCAAACTAAGTGTAATAAATGATGTGAAAGACTCTGTTTATGTTGTTAATCATGATTCTTCTTTTGGGCATTTTCGTCTTGGGCATGTTAATTATAGAAAATTATATTCAATAGCTAAATTTGATTTAATTCCTCCTTTTGATTTGAACATAGAAAAATGCAGAACATGTATGTAGACAAAGATAACAATAAATCATTTTTCTAATATTGAACGAAATTCAACATTGCTTGAATTAGTGCATAGTGACTTATGTGATTTCCATAATACACCTTCATTAGGAAATAAGAAATATTTAATAACATTCATTGATGATCATTCTCGTTATTGTTATGTTTATCTTTTGTTTTCTAAGGATGAAGCCTTAGAAAAATTTTAAAGTTTATAAAAATGAATTAGAGTTACAACTAAGTGTTAAAGTTAAAAGATTAAGAACGGATAAGGGTGGTGAATATTATGATCAACTCCATGTTGTCCTTATAGAAGAAATGATGTAGCATAAAGAAAGAATAAGACCTTATAGGAGAAATGGTCAACTCCATGTTGTCCTATTCAGGACTAAGTGATGGATTTTGGGGTAAGCCATGTTAACGACATTTTATATTCTAAATCAAGTTCCAATGAAAAGGAATGGAGTAAACCCATATGGACTTTGGTAATAAAGAAAGCCAAATTTGAATTGTTTTAAAGTTTAGGGTTGTAGGGAAATTGTAAAAGTGTCAGAACCTAAACGCAAGAAATTGGAAGAAAGGGGAATTGGATGCATCTTCATTGGATATACTCAATATAGCAATAGAACCAAATGACTATGTATCACTTCATTCAATTATAGAATCAAGAGATGCAATATTTGATGAAAAAGGGTTTTCTTCAATTCCTCGTCCAAAGGATTTAACTCCTAAAACTAATATTGAATATTAATAACAAAACTTAATTGATCAAGGATCAAATGATCAAACTCTAAATCAGAGTGATGCTTCAACATCACAACTCATAAGAACTAAAACGGCAAGAAAAGAAAAATCTTTTGGCTCAGATTTTCATGTATATTTAGTGTAAGGTACCAGAGATGGTATCTTACCAGAGTTCTCGTATTGTTATAATATAGAAGAAGATCCATTGACATATCAAGAGGCCATAAGGTCTCAAGATGCAACTTTCTGGAAAGAAGTAATTAATGATGAGATGCAATCTATCCTGGGAAATAACACATGGATCTTAGTTGACTTACCTCCTAAGTCTAAGCCAATAGGATGTAAGTGGATTTTCAAAAGGGAAATGAAGGCTGATGGAACTATTGATAAGTTCAAGGCATGTTTAGTGGCACAAGGTTTTAGACAAAAACTAGGAATCGATTATTTCGATACATATGCACCAGTGGCTAGAATCTCCACTATAAGGCTATTGATTGGTCTTGCAGCAATTCATAAACTTGTAATTCATCAAATGGATGTTAAGACAACTTTCTTGAATGGAGAATTAGAAGAAGTTTATATGACACAATTGGAAGGTTTTGTTATGAAAAACCAACACAAGGTATGTAAATTGATTAAATCCTTGTATGAATTGAAACAAGCAAAAAAACAAATGCACCAAAAGTTTGATGTTATGTTATCAAATGGTTTCAAGATAAATAACTCAGACAAGTGTGTGTATAGTAAATTTGATGACAACAGTAATGGTGTCATAATCTACTTATATGTTGATGATATGCTAATTTTTAGAACAAATTTAGATCAAGTTAATTTGACCAAAACATTTCTATCATCTTATTTCTCTATGAAGGATATGGGAGAAGCAGAAGTTATACTAGGTATAAAGATTAAGAGAGAAAATGAGAAATTAATTTTGTCTCAATCTCATTACATTGAGAAAGTACTCAAGCAATTCAACAATTATGAATGCTCTCTTGTTTCAACTGCTATGGACCCTAGTTTAAACATATTACCTAATGGTGGTAAACCAGTTTCGCAACTAGAATATGCAAGGGTAATAAAATGTTTAATGTATGCAATGACAAGTACAAGGCCAAATATTACTTTTGTGGTAAGGAAATTCAGTAGATATACTAGTAACCCTAATCTATCACATTGGCAAACCGTACGTCGAGTAGTTAAGTATTTAAAGAAAATTATTAATTATGGATTAACATATAGTGATTATCCTTCAGTTTTTGAAGGATATTTTGATGCAAGTTGGATTAAAAATGTAGAAGATCACTCTTCATCTAGTAGTTGGATTTTCCTCTTTGGGGAAGGTGCAATTTCTTAGTCGTCCAAGAAACAAACTTGCATTACAGATTCCACTATGGCTTCAGAGTTTATAGCTCTAACCTTGGTAGGAAAGGAAGCCGAATGGTTAAGGAATCTCATGTTCGAAATACCATTGTTACCAAAACCAATATCACCAATAGCAATACATTATGACAATCCTACAACATTGGCAAAGGCTTATTGTCAAGTATACAATGGCAAATCAAGACATATTGGTGTGAGATATAGTTATGTCAAAGGACTCATCAGATAAAATTATTATAGTAGATTTCGTACGAACAAAGTATAACTTGGCTTATGGATTTACTAAGTATTGACTAAAGATTCCATTTCCAAAATGACAATTGGAATAGGAAGAGAACCCAAGAATAATCACAAGTAAGGGAATCTTAACTTAATGTTTAATATGATATTAAGTCTTAAGTTTAATAATATTAGAAATAAGGATGCTTGTTTCTCAACACCAATAGGGGTAAATTGGTGTTTTATAAAAACTTAAACTTTTCAAATCTTTTTGAGAAATTAGAATGATCTTTAAACTTTCTTGTGTAGTATGTAAATGCGCATGCAAACAAAGTAAAGAGATAAGGAAAGAAAATCAAACACAAGATTTTTATCTTGGTTCGGCCTCAATGTCTACATCCAGTCACTCTCCCAATCAACCTTAGATTGGAGAGTATTTCACTATAATGATCAGAGTATTCTAGCCAAGGTTTTATAGAGCTCTCTCAAATGTAAACACCTTTCAAACTCTCAATCAAATATAGAAACAAATACACCTGCACACACAGCACCCCACAGTCTTGTTGCAATATCCCTTTGAGAATCCCCTCTCAAAGTCCAAGAGCTCCTCACTCTTCTTCCTGATGCGGACGTCCAGGGAATAACACACTCAACAAGTGCAAATTTCCTTTATGATCATAGCAAATACACCTTCAGCAGTACATATTTGATCAGTCTGTCAAAGCTCTTCAATCTTCTCTCAAGAATCTGTCAAGGCTCTTAACAATCTTTTCTTCTTGATTCTTGGAGCGTATATGAAATCTGTAATCTTTCTAAGATCAAAACAATCAGATATGAAAATGTTAGAATGATCAAAAGTTTTTACAGAAACAAACAATGCGTCAATTTTCAGTTAGTGTCATATCAGATGCAAAGTAATGGATTACATTAGTAATGTAATCAGTTACATAAAACAAATGTAACAGTATTACAACTAACTCAACTCTTAATTGAATGCTCAATTAATGTAATCGATTTGCATTTAATGTTAGTCAAACATATTTAAAAATATGACCGTTAAAGCAGTTATGACTAGCATGAAATCAGTTTTCAAAACATGACAGACTTAATTGAATACACAACATATGTAATCGATTAACCTTTAAAACTTAAACAGATTTTGAAAACTTTTCTTCTCAAAAACTTCACCATAACACATTTGAAAAGGATATATGCAAACACACGAGTTTTAATTGATTTGACAATTAATGTAATCAATTGAAACTAGTTGTTTTGTCACAGTTCAAAGCATAAGTTGTTTGATGACCTTAATAAATTACTACAACTTTGTAATCGATTATGTCATGCAGATATGCTTTTGTGCTTGTGGTTTTCATTACACAGAAACATACAATGTGCATACACAAATATAATCAAATCATAATCACAATAGTATGCATAACCAGTATGCTCAACATATGCGTTTATTACAGTATGTGCATATAACACAGTAAGCATGTACATATTTCACATATGTATAACACAACACAAAAAAGCTTTTCTGTTGTGACATGACAACATTCATGTGTTGTTGCTATTAATGTGTTGTCATCATAAAAAACAACATAACAGGGATTGGGTTCAACGATTACATTGCTCCCCCTATCAACAATCTCCCCCTTTTTTGATGATGCACAACCATGATGTACAGTACACAATCAAAAATTGTTTCACACAGTTTCAAACACAAACATATAGACACATATATGTCATACACATTCAACTATCTCATTCAATGTTCAATTATTTCTCCCCCTTTGGGCATTAGCAAAAAAGGATTTATAGCATAATGTAATTGAAACACAGAGATATTGATTCATACAGAGAGGCATTAACACATTGTATCAAAAGAATATGATGCTCCCCTTGTTAGCAATATTCACATGATTTTGATTTCTTCCCTTTTTTAACATGTGATCCATTATGTAACAATATATATAACTCCCCCTATCAATATGCATATCATATTTCAGTATCAGAGTAACATGATAGAGATATAACAGAGTATGTATCATTCAAGTAGTGCATCGAAAGTATATCACAAATATGAAAGCATTTCACATACAACATGAAACAAACCAACCTGGTGATATCAATCATAAACTCATACCAGATTCAGAACAAATTTCAAACAATGAGATTTATTATGAATAAACACATAAAATCAGAAGTCATGGTTTAAATTAAATGTTTCAGCAGTTTGGAAACTTCAAACCAGTTGACGAAATTTAATCGATTATGAATCTCCCTTAATCGATTTGGTCTTGTAGTGCATTTTGTAATATCCCTTTCATCTCAATTATCAATCAACAATCTTGCATAATCTTTTCTCTCAAATAAATTGAGCATTAGTCCCTATGCAGTATAATTGTGAATTAACCATTATCACACTTCAAGTATAAATATGCAATGTAATGATGTAACATTGAAATGTTAAATTGCAATCATACAAGTGATATTTATCATATTGAATGCTATTTAATACTACTCTGATCCATAATTCCTAGTTCATTCCTTATTGTATAAAATCTCTCTTTATTCAGAGGTTTTGTAAAAACGTCATCCCATTGATGCAAGGTATCCACATATTAAATTTTGATCTCTCCTTATTTCAATATGCTTAGTCTTGGAATGAAGCACATGATTCTTAGTTAAATTTATAGCACTTGTATTATCCCACTTCAGAGGAATATGATCTAGGAATATACCATAGTCTTCTAGTTGACTTTTGATCCAAAGAGACTGAGCACAACAACTCTCAACTTCAATGTACTCGGCTTTTATGGTGGACAGTGTCACACAAGCCTGTTTCTTTGAATGCCAAGAAACTATAGAGCATCCTAAGAGATGACATGTGCCACTGGTGCTTTTCTTGTCTAATTTACAATAACCAAAGTCTGAATCACTATATCCTTCTAGAAAAACGTTTGAACCACTAGGGTACCACAGTCCAATATTTTTGGTTCCCTTTAGATGCTTTAAAATCTTTTCACAGTAGTTAGATGTGATTCCTCTGGTTGTGATTAAAACTAGCACAAAGACAAACACTATGTATGATGTCTAGTCTACTAGCAGTTAGGTATAACAGAGATCCGATCATACCTCTATAGAGCTTTTGATCCACATAATTACCTATTTCATCTTCATCAAGATAACAATTGGTTGCCATTGGTGTGGCAGCTTCCTTGCATTCCAAAATTTTGTAGTTTTTCAACAAGTCTGTACAATACTTGGATTGATGAATAAAAATGCCACTGTCATCTTGTTTCACTTGAAGTCCCAGAAAATAGGTGAGTTCTCCCATCATGGACATCTCAAACTCATCCTGCATGGTCTTGAATAATTCTTTTCATAATATAGGATTAGTTGAACCAAATATAATATCATCAACATAAATTTGTACAAACAATTTATCCTTTCCAGAGTTGTTGATAAAGAGGGTTGAATCAACTTTACCCATTGTAAATTCTTGCTTGATTAAGAACTCACTTAGTCGTTCATACCATGATCTTGACGCCTGTTTCAATCCATATAGAGCCTTTTACAGTTTGAACACATGGTCTGGATACTCATAATCCTGAAATCCAGGAGGTTGTTCAACGAATACTTCTTCCTTAATGTACCTATTTTAGAAATGCACTTTTTACATCCATTTGATACAATTTAAATCTCATCAACAAACCAATGGCTAAAAGTATTCTTATTGCTTCCAATCTTTCCACTAGAGCATAGGTCTCATCGTAATTGATTCCCTCTTCTTGACTATAATCCTCTGCAACCAATCTGACCTTATTCTTGATGATTTCACTATAGTCATCCATTTTATTTCGGAACACCAATAACCTACTGAGTTTTTACCCTTGGAACAAGCTCCCACGCATTGTTCCTCTTAAACTAATTTAACTCTTCTTGCATTGCCATCATCCAGTTCTCATCAGCAAGAGCAACATCAATATTCTTAGGTTCAACCTTTGATAGTATGCAACGTTCATGCAAAATTGATGAAGTTGTCGTTGAGTAGAAACTCCTCTTGTGATATCTCAAATTATGTTGCTGGTAGAAACATTCCTAGGAGTTTTCCATTCTTTCACAGTTTCAACTCTAGGAGGATCAACAATAACCTCTGGAGTTTCATCTTCAAGAGCTTCTACATGTTCTTCTTCTTCTTCCCCTATAGAGTCACTTGCATCTACACTCTTCCTTAAATGCATTTGGTTAGAAGGAGAGTCAATGAACTCATCAAAAGCAACATGTACTGACTCCTCAACACATAAAGTCCTCTTATTATACACCCTGTATGCCTTACTAGTTAGAGAATATCTAATAAATATGGCCTTATCGGCTTTAGAATCAAATATTCCTAAATTCTCTTTACCATTGTTAAGAACAAAACACTTACTACCAAATATCCTTAGGTGTGTGATGTTTGGCTTCCTTCCTTTGAACAACTCATAGGGTGTGAGCTTAAGTATGGATTTGACAATGGTTATGTTGAGTGTATAGCAAGTTGTGCTGACTACATTTGCCCAGAAGTACTTTGGCAAGTCTCTCTCATTTAGCATAGTCTTGGCAAGCTCTATTCTTCCATTCAACAACTCCATTCTACTGAGGAGTTCTAGATGCAGAAAAGTTGTGTGAAATTCCCATTTCTGCATAGTAGTTATCAAACAACTAATTCTAGAATTCCCTGCCATGGTCACTTCTTATAGACTTGATCTTGAGCTCTTTCTCATTCTCTATTATAACTGTAAACTTCTTGAAAACCCTGAAAGTTTCACTTTTGGCAGCAATGAAAAAAGTCTAGGTAAAACGAGAATAATCATTCACAATTACCAATCCATACAGATTGTGATGGCAAATCCCCTAGCCATGGTCAAGCACTTCCAAGAGAGTGAAAGTTATCCATGAAGATGACATCAACTCTACCTTGTGGGCCATCTTTGGAGCCATCATGGATCATGGATTGAATAGTAGTGTAGGAATTTAGGCCATGTACTGTAGGTTTGTCTAAGGCTTGTATTAAGGCCTAAGTAGCATAGGCTTTTCCTTAAAAGTTAGACATCCAAACCAAGTGGAAAGTGTGTGCCATGTGTCATGCTTCCATTAGAGAGGATTTACTTTTTAAAGGTAGCCACATGGTACCTTAGGAGTGGAGATTTTTTGCTTTTAGTAGTGGCTACATGGTACTCTAAGAATGGAGATGATTGTGTTTTGTGAGTGGCCACATGTCCTCCCATCATTAGAGAGGATTTGTGGACACTTGCCCACTCCTTAAAAGGCCTCATTTTTGGCCAATGAGAGCAAAGGTGGGAGATCATACTTTTAGGGTTAGAAGGAGACACCCTTGGCCTATAAATAGAGGTGTCTCCACCCTTGTATTTCATCTTTGATGTTGAGTAATGTTATGATGCCCATTTTTGGCCATACTACTCATCTTAGATCAAGACTAGAGCAACACATGAGGCCCCTTTAATCACCTTCCTCCTTGAGTTGGCCTAACCTCTCTTGGAGCCACCAAACACTACATCACCACCACCATATCTCTTAGAGGCTTTGATCTTCTACACCATTCATACATTAGCTCATCATCCTTGGACCATTTACCACCACATTTCTGCAACATTCATCCAAGGAGCACCCCTCCATGCAAATCTCCTAGCTTTGGCCAAACCTAGCCAAGGAGGTTGCCATCAGATTTCCTCCAAGACTTTTGATTCTTGAGGGACCAGAAAAATCCATATGTAAAAGTTCAAGAGGTCTAGTGGTAGACATTTCTCTTTTGTTTTTAAAAGATGTCTTTGTTTGCTGCCCTTTCTGACAAACGTCACATAGGTTATCAGAGGTATATCGTATATTTGGAAGGCCAATAATAAGATTCTTAGACACTAGTTTATTTAACTGTCCCATATTAATATGAGCTAATCTTTTGTGCCACAGCCAAATGTCATCCTCTTTAGACAACAAGCATAACACAAATTTAAATGATGTATTTCTAAAGTCAATCATGTATAGGTTGTTGCATCTCTTTCGTATTAATAATAGTTCGTCTATGGATCCATTACTAATGAGACAATAATTTGGTTCAAATGTTACTTTTAGCCCTTTGTCACATAATTGACTAATGCTACAAGCAAATTATGTTTTAAACCTTCAACTAGCAATACATTATCAATTTCATATGCTGAAGGTGTTTGAATTTTACCAATACCGATGATTTTACCCTTGTTATTATCGCTGTAAGTTACATGACCAGTTGTCCTGTGAGATATGCTCGTAAATCTGCTCAGATCGTCTGTCATGTGCCTTGAGCATCCATTGTCCAAATACCACATGGATTGTTTCTCTTCATGTTTAAAACTTGTTCTGGTTACATTCGACTTTGCCATCATACTGACATCATTATCTGCAAGCCTTGATCCTTGCTGATCTTCTGATCATCCTTGAAGCTTTATTTGTCCTCTTCATGTTTAAGAACCTGGTGAACTTTTCCATCAGCAAGTCTGCTTCCTTTTCTTTAATCTCCAGAACATTTATGCCAATTTTTCTTTCCTGTGTAGACTTCTGAAATATTCCTATTTTAAAAGACTCATGAAAACCATTAGTAACATAACTACATTTTTCATTGCAAGTAGCATGCACGAAATCATATTCTAATTCACTTTTCCTCGGTGTTGAAGAAACAAAATCCATCAGGATCACTTAATCGATTTCAAAGAAAAGATAATTGATTATTTTTCAAATAAGTTTTGAAAAATCAGCTCTGGTGTCAGTTGTTAGAAATAAAGATGTTTGTTTCTCAACACCAAGAGGGGGTGAATTGGTGTTTTATAAAAACTTAAACTTTTCAAATCTTTTTGATAAATTAGACTGATCTTTAAACTTTCTTGTGTAGTAAGTAAATGTGCATGTAAAGAAAGTCAAGTGATAAGGAAAAAAAATCAAACACAATATTTTTATCCTAGTTCGACCTCAATGCCTACATTTAGTCACTCTCCCAATCAACCCTAGATTGGAGAGTATTTCACAATAATAATCAGAGTATTATAGCCAAGGTTTTACAGAATATAGAAACGAATACACCTACACACACAACACTCTATGGTCTTGTTGCAGTATCCCTTTGAGAATTCCCTCTCAAAGTCCAAGAACTCCTCACTCTTCTTCCTGACGTGCATGTCTAGGGAATAACACACTCAACAAGTGCAAATTTCCTTTCTGATCACAGCAAATTCACCTTTAGTAGAGCAAATTTGATCGGTCTATCAAAGCTTTTCAATCTTCTCTCAAGAATCTGTCAAGACTCTTCACAATCTTTTCTTTTTTATTCTTGGAGCGTATCTGCAATATGTAATCTTTCTAAGATCAAAACAATCAGATATGAAAACGTTAGAATGATCAAAAGTTTTTATAGAAACAAACAATGCGACAATTTATAGTTAATGTCATACCATACACAAAGTAATGGATTACATTAGTAATGTAATCGATTACATAAAACAGATGTAACAATATTACAACTAACTCAGCTCTTAATTGAATTCTCAATTAATGTAATCGATTTGCATTTAATGTTAGTCAAACATATTTAAAAGGCTTAATTACCTACTTAGTCCCCATGTTAGGAGGTAATTTGCTGTTTAGTACCCGGTTTTAAAAATGTAGGCATTTGGTACCTATGTTTTGAAATTTGTATCAATTCAATCCTATCCAGTTAACGGCGTTATAATTGATGCGAGAAATTAAGGACGTTAATGAAGATGCATTCAAACATTTGATAGCTATTCCACCCAGGCTATCATTAACGTCCTTAATTTCTCGCATAAATTATAACGCTGTTAACTGGATAGGATTGAATTGATACAAATTTCAAAACATAGGTACCAAATGCCTACATTTTTAAAACCGGGTACTAAACAGCAAATTACCTCCTAACATGGGGACTAAGTAGGTAATTAAGCCTATTTAAAAATATGACCGTTAAAGTAGTTATGACTAGCATGAAATCCGTTTTCAAAACATAACAGACTTAGAGGACATTGGACCTCTCATAAAGAGCCATGGTCAAGAAGATGGAAGAGAAAGATGGAAATTCAAGGATTCTATTCTTGTGGTGGATCACATTTTTTATCTTCTTTTATCTTAAACATCTTTTGTAAAAAAGTAATGTAGTTCATTTTAGGCCTTGTATTTGGCCAAGAATATTGTTTAAATTTATTTAGAAAGGTTTGGTGGGAATAGCTTAGAGCATCATTAGTTCCTTAATAAGGTAATTAGAACCAAAATGTGTTTAGAAGGTGTTAGTTACAAATAAGACTCTTCATTTAATCTTTTGGTTAAGTTAGTTACAAACATATGCTCCTTCATTTAATGATGGAAAAGTGCTTTGACTAAGTTAATTATAAGCATAATGCTCCTCACATTTAATGTATTGGCTCCTCCATTAAATGCTTTAGGCTTCCTTTTATACTTTAGACTTTCTCCTTCACCTAGAAAAGGAGAGACACCTTTTGTATATTTTGAGAACTTGATTGAATGTAAAGTCACTTTGCCAAAATTGCAAGACTTCTCTTCTTGAGTTCTCAACTTATGAGTTGTCTTCTCTAAGACTTCTTCATGCTTTCTCCTTCAAGGTTGGCCTAAACTCCTTAGAGGAACCTCTGCCAAAACTGCACGACATCAAGCATCATCATTTCTTCATTTAATTGTTTCTGCTTCATTCATCTCTTCTATGGAGTTCACCACTTTGAAGAAAGTTTCATCAACCCATTTGGAGATCATCACTTGTTGAAGGAGTATCCTCAATCGATTCTCCATCAATAAGTGTAGTTTGCTTTATTGTAATTATAATTCATTATTTCAAGGTATAGAAATGATTGCATTTTCCATTCATGTATCATTGGCAGTTATTTGTAGTTTCCCTTGTGAAGAACATTGTTGTATGATTTTTATTGTTGCACAAGTTTCCCCCAAGCATCTCAAATAGGTAATAGATTGGTAAGAAGCTCAATCTTATGAACTTTCCTCTTTATATAAGTGTATCCTAAAACATTCTATTTCTCATAGTTCATTTTCTAGACATAGTATGTTGTTAAGGATATCAATTATTATAACTAAAAAGCTTCCATGATTGTCAGTCCAGATTTGTTATTTTGTTCCACATATAATTGTTTGACTCCTTTTCTTTCTCAATTATTTACCATTGTGTTGATATATTATAGTGTCATAAACAAACCGACTTATATGAGTGTAGTTGTTATGTTATGCAATGGATAACAACCATTTTATCTTTAATATTTTATCTTCTATTATAATATATTTTTAAAATTGAATCTAACTAAAATTTAATTCCCTTATATCTCATGTTTTCTAGCCTTTAATTTTATTTTATTTAATTCCAACTCTTTTACTTCCTACACGCCCTACTTTAATTTCTAAACCAATTAAATAAAAGTAAAAGACTATTTTGCCCATAAAAAATACAACTAAAATCAAGGTTTTCCTTAACTCTCTTCCTCTCTAGAATTGAACCCACACTCATTCAATCCTACCATTCTTCTGCCTACAAGTTCACACATCACATTGGTAATATCACACACAAACACCAACCATGAAAATGACAACATATCAATCATGTGTTTCACTTAATCAATCATAACATTAAATAATAATCATAATAATTATCATAAAAAGAAACACCTAAGCATTACACACCAATTACAAAACAATAATTTTTAAGTCTCATAACCACTTTATTCCTTAATTACCACATTTTTCTTGGATCTTACAAATTGTATCTAAAACTGACATAAAAACTTAAAACTTTTATATCTAATATTTTTTCAGAATCTACGTAGAAAATCTTTTTTAATTGAATTTCTCTTGTTTTGGTATTGAAGAGCCAAAATCATTGACTTTAGTTTATATTGTAGCTTCAACATTAAGCAACCAACAACAGGTTTCCATTTATTTCTAATAATATGCTCACAATCGTCTTTGTCAACCCACATGGTAAAAAAATCTTGAAGAAGTCCTCCTCTTACCAAAATCAACAACAATATTAAGGCAAAGAAGATGTCCGAGTTTGCCCTTTTCAGGACTTTACAAGAGACATTACTCCATTTATTTAGGCATGATAAACTACAAAATGTTCTGTCGAGTTAATATCAATCCTTTGTGGACTAATATCACCATTAGTCCAAGTGTAATCAAAATCAGAATAGAAACAATGTCTACCATACAATTGGAATCAAACTAGTCAAAGAATTCGCACATGAAGTAGAATTAGGAGTATTACCACCCTTATGAAGATGGAAATCTCCCATGATAAACCAGTTTCCAGAATTAGCTGCTTGGATATCACAAAGATCTTTCCATAGATCCCTCCTTCCCAAGCAGCTTGTAGGTCCATAAACACCAGCCAAGAAATAAAACTTGCTTAATATCTCCCCAAAACTTGGACAATAGTTTCATATCTTGCTTAATGTAGCTACATCATTCAGAACATCCAAGTCCGAATTAGCATCTAGAGAATTATGCACATTGAATCCTGAAAAGAAGCATCCGGAGAACTAGAACCTTCACTCAAAGTATTCAAATTGATATTCATATTTCCCTGATTACATAAATCTTCACGATCAAAATTATTACCCATATTCTCTAACTCATCCTGCAAAGGGATTCATGTAAAGAAACAGATTTTATTTAGAAATAAAAAGGCGCAAGATTCAAGCAGAAGTAATTAGTATTCCATAGTCTCGAAGATAAAATATCACTAAACCAGATAGAAGTGAATGTAAAATTACGATTTTAGGAAACGAATTAAAGAAAGCAATATAAGTCCTGAAATTGAAAAGCCTTGGGGAAAAAAGCTTCGCTTAAACCAATGTGACAATTTCTTCCAAGAATTTTTCTTTTTAAAAGTTGTTTTCAGTATTTACACTAAATAAGGTCCTAAAGAATTTAAGAAATTATATACAGGTTATTACTTCTTTTATATTTTAAAACTAGGTAGAAGAGACAATGATAAGTAAAAAACTAAATGATGAATTAAGTAATAGACAAATAGATGCATAACCAGTTAAGGAATATTCCACAAAAGAAAACGATGGATGATAAAGAATGTTCAAGACTTCACTAACCACCTTTTTCCCCCTCTCTGTCACCATCTTGCTTTGTAGTAGAGAGAAAGGGGAAGCAAAGGGTTTTGTCATTTGTATTTCAAAGCTATATGGATATAAACATTACTTTAAAATGGAGCATGGTGGAAAAGGTTCTAACTCCTATAAGATATGGACATCACATCTGCAGTGGCAATGGAAACAACCAATATTTGCCACCACCACAACATGCACCCACTGATCATGATCAACTAAGAGTAAAAGCTTCCTATTCAACTCTGGTCATCAAACCGCAAAACGTTTTTACATGGACAACAAGGGAAAATTATGTGCACCAAAGCACAAGCACTGCTGCTTCTTACACAGGCCACCACTGCAAGCACGTCCTCAAACACAAACTTGGATGGTGAAATCAGTAATTAAGCAATGAATATTTCACTCTCAAAACAATTTTCCCTTTTTCCACACCAAGCTTTCCACCAGTGACAAGCCAATGGCCAGGAGGGTCTTGGGGCTCTTTGGTCATCGCAGACATGTCAACATACTTCACCAACTTGTTCCCTGTGGCATTTTCTCCCAGGGTTGAGTTATCTGAGTTGGAGGTGTTTCCAACATTCACTGTTTTTGACGAACTGTTTCCGGCATGGTCCCACAGCGATCTTCGAATGGTGCAGCCGGGTAACCTTGAATATAAGAGCTTCATGTACAAAACATTCCGTGATCCAAAATCCCACACTCCAAGCTGTGCTCCAGTAACTATGTGGACACCAGAAAAGTCTCCTATGAAGGTTTCAGGGTTCTCAATTGGTGCAGTGCTCACATGAGAAAAGTTCTTCCATTTAACTGGTTCAAACCATCTGCTGTCTTGCTCCTCGGGTCCCTGCCACTTGGGAGCACCTATAGCAACATGGCTGTCCCAATACGGATGAAGGATTTTTGGAAGGGATACCAAGTGTTGAACAAAAATGCTCAGCCGATTCTGCTTGCTTCCCTCTAGACAGAGACGTAGTCCCGTTACCGGCCTTCGTCCCACTGTAATCTGCATTCAAAGAGAACCATGTTTGAAGTAAAATTGATTAGATATGTGCCACTTTTCACTACTAATGAAATCTTCTCGTAAGTTAGCCACCATACTCCAACTTAATCGAAGTACTTCTTGAATCTGTATACAAATTTGTCTGGAAGCTTTCCTTTCCAAAAGCACAAATGCAACTGGATACAGTTTACTATCATATTCTGATTTTGTTTCTTTACTAACACATTTTGTGAGAGGGATTACAAACTTATAATATGATGCAGAACTACAGTGGGAAGTCATGTTTTAATGCGAACATTGATATTGTGAAATGTTCACAAAAGGGGTGTTAACTGAAGAAGAAATAATAGAAGGTAATGTGAACACATCAATAGTTAGTTTCTCGTGATGTCTACAGTTCAACCTATTATAATAGAAAAAATAAAGTTTTTTGACGTATTGTTCTTATTTTTCAACGCTTTGACAGCATACGAACAGAAACAATCTCAACATGAATGACACCACATTGAAAAATGTGCAAAACAAGGTATTTGTCACCTTAAAATTATATATACGGGAAATAATGTGTAATCAGTCATTTTACTTTAAATATAAACTTGAACTAAAATAAGCACACCACATAAACAGGGTTCCACCGCTGTAAAAGAAAAACACTGATCTAGCATAACCCAGAAATTTAGGAAAATAAACCATTTCATTCAGATTCATAAAACTTAAAAATGAAAGGTTCAATTTATTAGATTTCTCAGACCTGGCGACAGTGTTACCAGAGGCACTAGCTGATTAACTCTTAGAATTATATTTTGCTTAGCAACTCGGTGAAAAAGTAAATGCCCCCATAAACTAGCAAGAAAAGCTTGAAACAAAAGAAAAAGAACTGCCCTATGTACCACAAACAGTAAACACGTTGCATTTCTTTGGAAGAATCATTTTCACATGATAAGAAGTTTCTAACGGAAGGAAAATACCAGAAATGATGATTACCTGTTCTTGACTGATGTAAAGTTTCTGGCCCATTATGCTGAATTGCAAAGATGGACACACGGGTTCCTTCCTTTGTTGACCAGGAATCCTGTCTTGTAAAGGAGCCCATACACGAGGAATCTGAAACTCCAGGAAATATCTAAGTTCTTCAATTGGAGGTTTAACTGTGAGCAAAATTTAGGAAAACAGAAAAAGGAAATGTGTGACTGATATTAGACTATGCTCCTCAAAGCCAATATGGAAAAAATTAGAAACAATAAAAAGTAAAGGATAAATTGACTTACACTCAAGATAAAGACCAATGGCACGAGTCAAATGCTCCTTGGCAGGTATTTCATCAAGTAGAGCAGTTATAGGACAGAAAGTCATCTCAATGATATCTGGGGAAGACTTGACAGTTGATAGCCATTTCCTGTGGTTCTGTTCTAAATCATCTCCTCCTCTTCTTCTAAAAATGACTGTGACATCCTGACCAATAAGTATTCAAGTTAAGAAAAAAAAAACATAATACTTGATAAAGACCTTTTTCTAGACAATGTTTACACTAGACAGCTACTAACTATCAATAATTATGAAGATGGGCAAATATTATTTTTTATAACAAGAATTACTTTTTCTCAAGACAGCTGCCAGAGTACCCTATGCAGAGTTAAGCACACTGCGAGGGGAAGTAAGAAAGGAGAAGAAAACAACTAGCAGGCTTTATGTAGGACCAAAGATGACTCACAGAATCAGATTTCACATTCATGGCTGAAAAAGATGGGGCATTAATGGAGAAAGAGTTGTGCAATATTGTCAATGCCTTTGAAAGTAGAATAGTGATATTTTATCACCATTCACCAGTGTTTTAATTTTGCCATTGCAGTGCATGCCAAAGCAAAACAAGGATATCAGATTAATTTTAAATCCATCAAATGAAATAAAATGAATCCATTCCCAACTTCACATGGAAAAGTAGTTGCCAGAGTATCCAAGGATTCTGTACCGTACAACCTACAGCCTAATATGCACAGAGATTAACTAGCTAATTTTTTAATTTCTTCATCAAATTAAAAAAGGACTGGGAAGTTAAAAATCAGGTTCAGACACGGGTCACGAGGGAAAACAACCAAGTTAAGTACTTGGTGAAGTCCTGAATGAGAAAATAATCATGTTAGTAGTTCTTGGTTAAGCCCACCATGAGAACCTAAGACCTTGTATACTTCTATGCCAAAAGACATTATAGATTACCTTTGAAAATGGTTCATCAAAATTTAAATTTCCATGATTATTGATATAACTGTAAAAGTATCCTGGAAATAAATATTTTATAATAGTAGCAACAACAACAATAAAAACAAAGTTTATCCCAATAGGTGAACTTGACTATATGGATCATAATGACATCATTCAGCTCCGCAAAAAAAAAAAAAGGAACATAAAAGTGAAACGTATATTGCATACTTCTTTCCCAGAAGGATATGTTGCAGTTGTGGGTTGGGGGTAAACCCCTTGACTATTGAATGAAAACGGATCAACACCCTGCCAAAAAGGTAATCAAAATAATCAAGCATTATATTTATAGCTATCATAAGCCTGAATCATATAAATTTATGCAAGAAAAGAGGTATTGAGGTGAACTAGCCTTATCCTTGGATCTTGTTTGACCTGCACTTGTTTGACTATTGATGTCAGAGAACCTCTGATTTCCAATATCCTGAATATAGTTTTTCATCTCCAACTTTGACAAAGAAGAAGTATGGTGTTGTTTAACATAAATAACATCTTTACCACCAATAGTTATAGATGTAATGACATGAGTCCCAAAATTTTCGATAAAACTGCAAAATATAATTAAATGTCAGTAATAGTCTTGGATATCTTTGTTATAGCATTACGTAGACAACTTGTTGTATTCATACCTTGCCAAGGCCGGTGGGTCCCAATTGAATGGGACAGCCTTTTTGACATTTCCTTGCAACGTTAAGTGGGACTTTATAAGCTGAACCTTTGCAAGAGGAATGTAAAATCCTTCTGTAGACAAGGTCTTTGTGGCTGCAGCATCAACATGTTTTGAACCGGTGAAGCTAAATGCTACATTAAAACTCCCAAGAGGAAAGTTCCCCGATATATTTGCCCTTCCATTAAAGTATTCCACCATCTGTAATCACAGCAGAACTATCATAAATTTGAGAACACGTTGCAGGGGACAACAGTAAAATATGACACCTGTTCTTATGTACAGTGCAATCTGAAATTACTGTAGTTTGCTTGTTTCAAATACTTATGCATACCAAATACAAGGAAATCAAGATACGGAGTATTAAGAAAGCAGTTTACAAAAACAATGGAAAGCATAAAAGATAAGTGTCAGTAGTAGTACATACGCATATATGATTTTGAAATTTCTGCCAAACAAAAAAATCTTCTAAAGTGGAAGGAACCACAGTCTGCATTGTTTTGTTAATATCTAAGTGTCCATGCTAAGGCCGGAACCAGCTATATATCATAAGAAAGGTCCTCTAATTATATTAGTTTAAGCAGCATACCTACATAATTGACAAATGCTCCCCCACCCCCTCTACCCCCTTATCTATCCCATATTACACATGACAAAGAAAACCATCCTCATGAATATTACTTTGAGGGTTTCCACAGATCCATTGCTAGCTGCCATTCCACACCTCAATTTCATTACACCAGGATCACCTCATCTCCATAATCATAAAAAGCAACGTAAAACCACTGTCAAATTCATCAAACAAAACACAGATATGCGCTTATACGGGCACAAACAATTAAGCAAAAGTGCAAACATTGCTAAGTTACATTTAGTAAACAATTTTCAAGGTTTTAAAAAACGCTTAGCAACTGCAATTTTGGCTGCATCGTCAAGGTTTTTGAGGTCTGTGCCTTCACAATTGTGACCACATCAGTGTATTAGTCAGTAATTGCCCACAACATCCAGGAGCGCAGGCTATCCATGACAGCAATTTAAAACCTCGACAACTCCTCACAAAGCATTCTCACAAAACAAGAAAAAATAATAACAAAAGGAAAACAAATTCACACCCAAACTTACCTCAGGAAACGTGCACACCCCAGAACTCTGACGCTCCATGGTCTCCTGGGAACTTCGAATGTCCCTGGAAACGTCAGGAACAGCGACATCATCGTACAACAAAAGCTCCCTACGGTGTTCTTCATCAATTTCAACTACCCTAGACCCTGAAATTCCTTTACAATAGAGCAACCTCGTATCAAAATTCACATCAAAACCCCTGCCTAATGCTTGCAAAGCGTTAGTAGCAGTGTCCACCGCTGCTACATGGCCCCCCATGGCTCCGCCGAGCCACCTCAAAAGACTCTTCTTTTACGCAACAAAAGGAAAACCCAATTCTGAATGGAACTAGAAGGTGGACTATCTCACTAATAGAAGGGAATTGAGACGACCCACATGAACAAATTCCATAAAAAAAACGATTTTAACTTTTGCGCTATGTGGGCATCTGACGCATCAAAAGGGTCATGATCAAACCCATCTCTTCAAACCCTCTCTTTCTTCTATGTGCTCAACCGGTGTTTGACCCAGAGAAAATCATGATGTGCAGGAACAACCTCAATGGATCTAAGAGTGAAGAAGATTAGACTATCATCCAAAATCTGATGTGGTTCGGGTGCTAGCTACTTCTTGTGGTGCTTGTCACTGACTTTCCCTCTCTAAAAGGTTTCTCTCTGTAAAATAAAACCTCTGCTCTCTCTCTCTCTACATTGACATTATCGTACGGTGTGGCTTTGTTTCCTTTATTTGTAGTTTCTACCTTGGGAGACTCTTTGGTTATGTCTGTCCAGAGATGCATTGACTTCAGTTTCAGTCATAATTTACTTTCTTTCCATCCAAATGTTTGCGTGTTGATTTGCCTAACATCTTCACCGTTCATTCCTGGTCGTACCATGTGCGTCCAAGCATTAAGTCATGACTTTCTTTAATTAGATAATATAATTATTATTTTAACCCATCATTTTATTTATTTATTAAAAGTAATTAATATAATAATGGTAATGTAATCAATGAAAACACTAAAAGTAACGTTAATCCCTGTATCATTGTTTTTAGGGTTAAATATATTTTTAGTCCCTAAACTATTGGTCGTTTCTGATTTTCGTCCCTCCTTCAAAATAAGGTACAATTTGGTCTTCATTTTTTTCGAAACTTTGGTTTTAGTCCTCGAAAACTAACACCGTTAAAAATGTGCTGATGTGTCTACCGGTAGACTGATATAATTTTTTTTCTTGCGTTGAATCAGTCTTTCTCACCTTTTCTCCCTCTCTATCTCCTTCTCTTCCTTCCATCTTCCACCCAACCTCCCCACCCTCTGCAAAAAGGGATACCCTTTCCCTCTCTTTTGAGTTCTAAGACTGCCGCCACCCACGAAGCTAACCGCCGTTGCCTCTGCCAAACCGGCCTGAAGCGACGCTGGAGGGATGTTAAAGGATTTGGTGAGATGGGTGTCCATGGCCCTCCCTTGTTGGACTGAGAATGTCTGCAGTTGTGCTAAGATTGTGTTGAAAACGATGGTCCACGAGAAAATGGGAATAACCGATAGCAATATCTTCACTTGCTCAACTTGCCCAACACTGCATAATCTCCATGTGCTTTCCTTTGTGTCTGTCCCCTCTTGGACTGATACAAGTGCGTGTACAGAATTTATTATAAAATTGATCAACAAAGATGCATGTACTGCAGAAATTTGGATGAAGAGTTTGAATCTTGAGGTTTATAAAGCTATTTTGTGCGAAAAAATTATCCGTATTTCTCTCTGTAAGTGAAAAAAAAAATACAAGAAAGTATTTCATTAAACATTCTTAATCTGCAGACATTGCTAACAACGTCTAACTGATTATCCAACTGCACTTTTAAGTTGCATTATCTCTTCTAAATCCTTTGCTTTAGCCTCCCTCTCTGCATATTGTCTCAGACATTCTTCAAATAATTCTGCATCCATTTTTATGAACATTTTCTGAACGTTCACAGTCAGTCCATGAACAGCCTGGTTCCAATGACTCTGGATATTTTTCTCCAATGCTTCGAATATGATTGGTAATACTACAGTCCTATTTTGGGCAATTAAGCTGACAATGTGCTCATTATTCCACAAAAAGAGAGTTCGTTCTGCAACCTACATTGCCAGGTATGCTTAAGTATAGAGTTCAGAAGGATTATATAAAGCTAAAAGCATCAATAGACCAAGAATTACAAAACAAAAAATAAATAGAGATTCAAAGCACTCAGGATTCTCACTTCCGTATTTTGATTATGACTGGAAAGATAAGATTTGTAAGAGATGATTACAAAATCAAATCAAACAAATAATTTAGAAAAAGAAACGTGAAGACATTGTGGATCCTGTAATGATAAAAGACCATAATTATAGCACCTTAATGGAAGAAATCATGGAAAGTAATTAACATTTAGCTTGAACTTTAGAGGCAGACCAAATGTTTCTATTTTAAATATTTGGGATCTGTAATACAAATGAGGAGGGTGAACCCTAGCACAATAATAAAGTTGTACCTTGGTGACCAATTGGTCATGGGCTCAATAAAAAAGTTGGGTTTTTAAAGAGATAACCTCAGAGAAAGGTGGGAGATGATACCTGTGGGGAGGTTGGGTGGAAGATGGAAGGAAGAGACGAGGGAGAGAGAGGGAGAAAAGGTTCAACGCAAGAAAAAAAATTGTGTCAGTCTACCGTTAGACACATCAACACATTTTTAACGGCGTTAATTTTCGAGGACTAAAACCAAAGTTTTGAAAAGAATGAGAACCAAATTGTACCTTATTTTGAAAGAGGAACGAAAACCAGAAACGACCAATAATTTAGGGACTAAAAACATATTTAACCCTTATTTTTATCATTTTTATATTAATCATATAATATTACATAATATTAAGATAAAGATAAAAAAGATAATAATCACATATACAATTAATTAATAAGTTAAATATCAAATATTCAATTAAAAAGTATTAAAGTTTTGAATATAATAAAAAAATAGAATAAATTTAATTAAAAGTATTTAAATTTATTACAATTTAAAATTTTACTAAATTTAATTAGAGTTATAATTCATAACTTTTATGTTTTTCTAACATTTAATTTACTCTTCATAGTCTAATAACTCCATGTGAAATTTAAAACAGATGAGTTCATCTTTAAGTTAATTGTTTTATTTTGATCCATACAATTTTGAGACAGCGTTTGGTAAAAAAAAAATGTTTAATTGAGAGTCCATACTTGAGTTTTGTCAAATAGATCTCTTTCTTCTTCTTTTTTTCTTATTTCATTTGGATTTTTAAATTGAAAAATGAGTGTAATTTTCGTTAAATTAGAATAACATAATTAAAATTAAGTTGACGTATCATGATGACTAGGTTTCATTAAATTACGTGGCAGATAGAAGGCATGGTACATGAAATATGTACATTAAATAATTAAAGAAATATGTTTTTGATAAAAATTTAATTTGAGAATATTTGTCACCAAATTAAGGTTTTAAATTCCAAATTAAGAATCAATTTAGTGAGAGAAAACGAAATCAGGATTAATAGAGGGATCGAAATTGGGATTTAGCGAGGTTGTTCTTATTCTTGTTCTACCATGTTTTTGCAAAATTAGGGTTCTATCATAGACTTTATTGGTGTTGATGTTCGTTTTTTTTTTTAGGATTCTAGTTTGAGTTATTGAAGTATGTTTATGGGTCATTCTTGTTCGTCTTCCACATGCAATGAGTGTAGAAAGAAAAACTACAATATTGGTTATCGTGGTGACGGAGGATGGAGGAGTTTTGATGCATCACTGATTTGTCATTGTGAAAAAAAGTATGTGTTGAGAACTGCGAAAACAACTAAGAATCGAGGCAAACAATATTGGGGTTGTCTTAAGTACAAGGTAAAATTCATGGAACTTATGGTATTCGTTGTATTGTTCTTGAAAATGAAGTATTGAGTCGTTATTTTTTATGATTTTTATAAATAGAATGGAAGGGAAGATATTGGTTGTAATTACTTCAGATAGTGTAGTGATAATGGATTTGACGAAAGTGGTAACTATGTGAAGTGTAAAGGAAATGATGAGAGGTTGGTGAAGACTGAAGAAAATGAAGGTTATAGGAAGATCATACTTAATTTGGAGAAAGTTGTATTGGTTCTTCAAACGTGAATAAAAGTCTTGATAGGGGTTATTTGTGTTGTATGTGTAATGAACATTATTGTAGTTGCAATATTGATACAAGTCCATGATGTGTTGTAGGTGTAATGTTGTTAATGTAATGTAATGTTGTAGGCAAGTTCAATGTAATGTTGTTAATGTATTGTTGTTGAATCAGATGAATATTTGTTGTTGTTCAATGAAATTAAGATTTCCATATGGCCATTAATTATCTATCAGTTTTTCAGTTTATCAGTCTATTCATTGAGAATGCATTTCATCAGTTGCACAATGTATATTTGAGATTATGATAATAGCTTTTAACAGAGAGAAAAATCAATTCCACAATCTATATCCAAACTAGTCATATGATGATGAAAATAGCTTTTAACAGAAAGAAAAATCATGTCCCTCTTTTCTCTATAATAGCATATACACCAGAATAAATCCTCAATTGCATCCGGGAATTAATGGTCCTTGTTTTCTCTATACTTTAGGATATATTTGTTTATTTAATTTTTTATTTTACAAAACACAAATCAGTCCTTTAGATGAAGAAATCAATAAGTGTTAGATGAAGATAGGAACATGTTCATAATAATGAAGATTAAACAAATAGGAGAATTTGCAAACAGAAGAAAATGGAAGAAAAGTCCAACATTATTAGGCAAATGTAACTGAATTCTTTTTATGAATTTGTTGTTACAGCAGGTAAGTACAACATCTGCTACATTAATATAAGTGCTGCTACATTATTAGACAAATGTTTTCTCTTAGAAGTTAACAATTATCGAAATACCAAATTGGTTTCATGCATTACATATCATTGTACAATACTAAAATTAAAGCATTATAGATGACCATAACCATTGTTCATTCAACCATCAAAAAAACATTAAAAAAAACATCATGAGATTGGTTGGTGTGCTTCCTCTAACTATGTCACTTTCTTCAAATTCATTCCTTGCTATGGTTGACCTTCACCCATAATGTGGTTGACCTTTAAATAATGGGACAGGTTGTTGTCCTTCCTCTAGCTACAAAACAAGTTATTCAGTTCATTTGAGACAATGTGTTCTGTTGTGACCCACTTCCCTATATAGCCTACATCTTTTCCACAAGTCACCTTTTGTCATTCTTGTTTTATCATTTCTCATCTCTCACTGCTCTAACCTTCTTTTCTTCTTAGGTCTACCTGTCAAGTTCCTTTTTTATGGAGGCAACAATTATGATATTGGGTAATCTCCCACATGTTGTTCCCATTAATAGGATAGATAATGGATAAGTAAATTTCTTCATAGGTTGACTTCCAAAAGCAAGAAGATATGAAGTTCTCTCCATCTATATTGAAAAACTTCATTGTTGTCAATGTAGGATAACATGGTATTCCAGTAATGCTCTATTTCTTGCAAGTGCATGAATATTAATCTCTATTGACCACAAATTTGTCCCCACTTTGTGACACATGCCGAGCTTCAAATAACTTGTTTGCAGACCAGCTGTGAAGACAATACAACATTAATCATGTAGTGCATAATAATTACAACAAAAATTCAATTTACTTGGGAATCAAATATTTAGTTAATTGTGCCTCCTTTTGTAGTTTACTCAGGATTTTTGGACAAATGGATGCATCAAATGATTGTATCTTTGACTTGTTTATAACCCATCTCTTCATTATGTAAATGTATATGTCCTCCAACATCGTAATGATAGGCTTAGTCCTCATATGAACCACCACACTATTAAAGACCTCTAACATGTTATTAACTAAGGTATCACATTGAGTTGTGGTGGTGAACCTTAATCTTGACCAATTCTACAATGGAAGAAAAACTATCAACATTAGTCCTACTATTAACATTAATGAAAACATAAATGAAAAGTTAAGTGACACATGCAAACCTTGGAGGAATATCTACTAGATGTGTGGGTGTCCACAACAGTCCTTAGTTTCCACGTATCCATTGCCTTCATATAACCATAGTATGTCATCCAAGGGCATTGTCCTTTTGTACCCATACATTTCAATCTTATTCTTCTCTTATCATTTTTAACAAATTTTATATTTTTGTCATTTTCTAATGAATACGTTTTGATTACATCCAAAATGTATTGTTTGTCACCAAAATATGTTTCAACTTTCCATTTAAAATCAATCATTGTTTTAGGCATACTAAACATGACAAATTTCTCATAACCCTCTTCCCCATTATTTTCTTCATCACACAATGTCGTGGAGTAATTAATTCTTCAAATTTGTACTGATCATTCAACAAACTACTATCATTATCAAAACTTATATCATCATCATCCAAATTTCAGTCAGTCATATCACTCCATGACGACCTTTCACATTCATGTGAAACAGATTCCACTTCAACGTGCATATTACCAGAGCAATCTCCTTCTCTTAAGTCACACTCCACATTTATGTCAACTAACTCCTCCATACTATTCACCTCAACATTACCATCATCATCTGATGTGCTCCAATCATGAACATTAACTTTCTCCTCTACAAATAATGTAGGTTCATATTCACGAACATGTTCCTCTATGTCACCCGAGTCTTGTGTTAAACCACCATCTCCCTATGTTTAACTACCACCTACATCCTCACCATCATCTATTGCTTTCGTGTCACCCAAGTATTGTATTAAACCATCATCTCCTTGTGTTTCACTACCACCTACACCTCCCCATCGTCTATTTCTCTTGTGTCACCCAAATCTTGTGTTACTCCACCATCTCCATGTGTTTCACTATCACATATACCCTCATCATCATTTATTTATGTCGTGTTACCTCTAACTTTTGTTTCACCACCATCTTCTTCACATTTATCATCATGTACACTCTCACCACTCTCATGCAACACTAGTGCAACTTCTTCACATGTTTCATCACCAATATATTTAATCATGTCTATCACCTAAGGTTTAGACACTATGTGCACCACGAATAAATGAACCTCACCATTTAACCTAGCTAAGTTCACCATATGCATGGCTCTAATGTCATCACACAAAGGCTCCAACATGTCATTTAACATAAAACCACATCATATAGAGTACCATAAATCTTTGAATCCAACATACCTAAGCCCTTCGTTGACGAACTTCCCCGTATGGTGAATAACTACCTCAATATCGTCCTTCATCACAAACAACACAATAAAAACATTTCTACACCTATAAATGACCATATAACGACAACAAAACAACATATACTAAAAGTAAAATGTAGTTAAAATGACACACCAGAGCAACTTTAAAAATGAGGGACAAGGGGACCACACCGATATAACCATACAAAGTCATGACAACATTGTGGGACAACCCACTATCCACCGTTTGAAAAAGAAATTCCATATCAGGACAAAAAGCACCAAACAATAAATTGAAATCCCAAATACTACATATAACCTTGGACGCAATTTCCCTCGAAGCACTTCTCAATTCACGTCTAAGCACCTCACGATTGACCTGCAACCTCGTGATTCAAACGAAGAATGCCCGTCCAACCACCATTGCCCTAATTGTGCACAATCCCTCTTTAATTTTGATCCCTCTATCAATCCTAATTTTGTTGCCCCTCATTGAATCCATTCCCAATTTGAATGTCACAACCTCAATTTGGTGACAAATATTTTCAATTTAAATTTTTATCAAAAACCTATTTCTTTAATGGTTTAATGTATCATGTTCCACATACCATGCCCTCCATTTGCCACATAATTTAGTGAAACTAGGTCACAACAAGTTCTCTTAATTTTAACTGTGTTATCCCAATTTAATGATAGAAATCCAATTGAATTGATTTTCATATTTAAAGACCTAATTGTGACAAAAAAAGAAAAAAAAAACTTATTTGAGAAACTCCAACGTCAATAGAAATTATCAAAATGATTAAAAAAATAGCTTTTGGAATATCTAAATTTCAAAAAACATTTTTCTCCCATTTTGTTATCTTTAAAAAATTATACTCTAAGAAAATTATATTTTCTGATTTCTAACCAAATTTCCGGAAAAAAAAATTCATCCTCATGAGACATGGAAATTCAAATTTCTTGAATTTTTTAATTAAAAATATCATATTATTATATATGTTCTTATATGATTTAATTAATGTAATAATAAAGTAAATATTTTAATAAAAAAAACACACACATATATATATATATATATATATATATATATAAAAGCATTTCTCAATAAGATATTCTTTTTTATTTATAAAAAATTGTATAAATGTTTTCAACAATATATGTGATCAATTAAATATATTTTAATCATTCTCATAAACTATAATTACCAATACTAATTATTATAAAGAATCTTAACTTCTGATTAATAAAATTTTGGTTCAAGTCTTTATGTTGAAAAGTGACAATTAGGTCTTCATTTTTATTGTTGTTTGAATTAAGTTTTAATTTTTTTTTTAAATTGGCTTAGTTAGGTTCTTTATTTTAGTACCTCACTATCGGTGTCAGTGTCAGAGACATATCACGTATCAGTTTATGGTTTTTTGTTTTTTTAATTTTTTTTAAATTTAAAAAAATGAAAAATTTTGTGTTGAGCACAGGTCTCGTGGTATAATATGTTGCATGGTCAATATCATGTGTCATTATTTTTCAATTTAGTCCTTATATATGTTTTTTATTCAATTCAGTCCCTTTGTTTTTAAATGAAACAATATTATTCCTCTCCAGATTGAATCAAATTTATTATTTGTATAAATGTTATTCATATTATATTAATATTTACTTTTGTGTAATTAAGTAATTAAAATTATAATACCTGCATATGAAATTATAGAAACTCATATTATAACTAGCTCTTTTAATTAAAATTCTTTCTTTAATTTGTTTTTTTCAACTTTTATATGACTTAATATTTTTTAATATGATAACCTAGAAAATGACTTAAGAGTAATGGTAATTTTTATAAAACGATATCATTAGGATATTTTAACAATAAAAGGTAAAAATTATAAATAAAACTCTAATAACTAAATTTTATTTTTATAAAATCACCATTTCTCTATAACCATCTCTCTAGACTTCTATATATCCTCTCTCTAGCTTTTCTAGTCCAACCTTCATCTATTTGAAAATCAAGAACCATAATATCGCTGCTCGTGAAGAGCCTTACACAACCATCCGATAAAAGAGTCGAACAAGGTAAGTTTTATTTTACCTCTTTTTAGGTTTTGAGAACTTGAGTTGCATATGGCTCTATGACTTTGCATGTGACTCAAGGTTTCTCTTGGTGAACCTTTGTTACTTATTGATCACAATGGTGTCAGAGTTTTAATTATTTGTCTAGGTGATTCTATGCAGTTTAGAGCTCTAGGGAGATACTATTGAGGAAGAGGCCTGTTTCTTAGGTGAGGAAAGGTAATTTAAGTTATTACCTATGTAGTTGTTTTGATGTTGTTTCTACAACTTAAAACTATGATTTAATGGCCAAAAATATCTTATTGTTTTTGTTGCTGAAAAGGAGATTAAGGATTTCTGATTTACATGTTTATGTTGTGTCTTGGACTTGGGGTTTTATATGATAAGCATTGTTCAATATAGAATAATATGCCTTAGCATGCCTAATTTCATATTAAGATTGGAACGAGAACTAAAGTTGTGAGTCTAACGATATTGGCTGAGATAAATGATTTTAACATGTTTTGGTGCAACTAAGAATTGTGAGAATCATGAAAAATCGTGGTGTTTGTCTTGGTTAGAAATTTCCTTTGTGAGATCTTCGAATGGAACTAATTTCACACCCCTTGAGCTAAGAAAGTGAATTTTAAATTATTATGAGGTTTCTTAAGTAGTGATGAACTCAAGAAGTGTCAAATTACTCAGTCAAAGATTAAAGAGGGAGTTTAGAGTTATGATATACCAATGGCATCGTTGTAGCGTCGTCGAGCCTCACTTACACAATGGCCACTGACTTGGGGGCGTTGGCTGCCACTTTTGGGCTGCCACACGCTCTCAAATTAGTGGGTTCTAGAGGGTTGTAGCATTGGGCACAACTTTCCCAATGTCATGCACTATTTGGTTTTCCTAGTCTAAGTAATATCACGAGAAATAGGATTTTAATTTGTTAACGGTCGAATCGAGCTAAAATATTGATAGTTAATCCTAGACATATGATTATTTGTTTCGATAGTTGGGATGTTCTATTTGAGGTTTGTAGTTAGAAAAATCAGTCTTTTTACGATTGCTCTACTTTAGGTTTCTCTTTTGTGTAGGATTTTTCTATTTGATATGTTGATAGGTTATTATGTACCTACTTCTGGTTTTGGTTTGATTTTGACATAAAAGAGAGTATTTTTGTTTGATATCTTTCATGGTTTTCTAATATTTTGGTTATCATATTGGTTATATTGATTAAAAAGGGTGAAGTAAAGTTAACTTGGTAATGATGTAGGTGTTTTTAGGGGAGGGGAAATCCTATTTGTTGTGATTTCTTTAGTATATTCATTGAGGTAGAGATTCTAAGATAGATATTATATTGACACTCTAATAATCATTTAGACTCATAAAGGAGAATGAGTTATATGGTGAGAGTAGTAGGAGGTCCTAGTCTAAGGGTGACTACAAGGTCCTTATGACGGGAGAAGACTAACCTTATGGGTGGTAGGGTAAAACTCATTGGAAATGACTCTGTAGAGTAATAGAAGCCCCCGTAAGTCCAAAACTTCCAAGAGTTTGATATCAATACATATATCTGCATAATTGAGTCTAGAAGAATATTTAATTGTGTGGTTTATGTCTTCATAATTATTTGGATTACTTTGTATGTAAATACATCATATTCAATTGATATATGTTTATTTTGCAAATTAGCTTGCCCTTGTGTATTGTTGGTATCATTTATGTTTGTTTTTTCTTTTTTTAATAATCATTTTATTGGTATGAGCAGTATAAATACAGGTATAAAGACCTCTAGATGATAAAGAAACAACTGTAAGAGTAATAATTCATTATAAGTTGAGTTACATAATTTGAAGTAAAACTTATAACAGTAAGAGATGTATAAAAATTATATTATTATAATTATATTTTTTTTATTATATATTGTACTAATTTACTTTATATCTTATATTACATGTTTTTTTAATATTTATCATAAATTGTTTTATATTTAATAGTACTATGCTATTAAAAATGAGATTTTAAATAATTTATATTTAAGTGTAAGCTTTATATATACAACACTCACACCCTTGGACACAAAGGAGAGAGATCTAGCAAGGGGAGATCTCGCACGCAGAGGCTACGACACAACTTGTTGGGGTTGGACATGACCAAAAATGAAGAGAGAAAGAGATTTTTAACGTGGAAGAAAATGAAGAAAGAAGTGTTATGTGCTTTGAGTAGAAGAAAGAGAACCAATATTAAGAATAGTTTGGGAATTAGGTTAAAGAATTTAGGTCTTTTCATTTTTTAATAGACTTAAAATATTAATTTAAGTGTGTCAAAAAGTTCACAGATATAAAATTTAAGTTTGTTTGTATTCCAATAGATTTAAAATAAAAGTTTAAGTCTCTTATGATATTACCATATTTAAAATATGAACTTTTATTTACCAAAATACACCACACATTTACTAAATCTATTATTTCAAACGGACTTAAATGTAGAGACTTAAAAATGTGTTTTTGTATTAGTGTATTCTTTTTAGATCATAAGTATCTCCTGAGAAACAATTGTAAGTTTAGTATATAAAAAATCTTCTTCACAAATATTTAAATCAATTGCTTTTTCTTCGTTAATAAATTTTAATTGCATATAGTTAAGAGTTGAAAATAATATTCAAGTCTGTCTGTTAATCTTCCCCGTACTCAATCACCAACTAAATAACAATTAAGATAATTAATTTCGTTTATATATTATATAACTCAAATAAAAGAAAAAAAGTCACATGCTTTTGTTATTACTAGATGAACAATATAGATGTAAATATTTTTAATTTCTCTCCAATTTTTATTTTAGTCCTTGAATTATTTATACAAGTTCGTTGAATAATTTTTTTATTACATTACTTCATTATTAAAAAAATTGTCAAAGACGTCAAAAAATATCATCTCACTAAATGATGATTTTTTGTTATCTATATTTATATACACATTTCATATTTCAATTTTATCATTTATAATATATTTATTGTGAAATAAGTTTAATCGTAACTGCTATTTTAAAACTAACATAAATTTTATTTTATTTTTATTTATATTTATAATTCACACAGTACTTCTTACTTATTCTTTATTTCCCCTAATTGGTATAGTAAGGATTAATCACAGTGAGGAGTAATGTCTAATTTATTCTGAACCTTAGTCTTTGAATGCACAAAGATACACAATCTACTAAGACCTGTATCAATCAATTTATTCGATAAATGGTACTATCATACCAACCAAAATCACATATATCAATATCATGTTAATAAAATTTTAACTTCATATTCATAAAATATATATATATATATATATATATATATATATATATATATATATATATATATTATAATTTAAAGAAAAAAAGTAATAAGAATGAAAAATATTTGAGTCTTGACTTATATATATTTATTGATATAAAATCAATACTTAAATATATAATAGATCTATTTAAAAACTTTAAGAAATAGGTATTTCAAACGGAAATAGATCAACTGAAGCTAAACTTTAAATTTAAGTTTAACTTATTTGTTTGGTGCAAATTGTAAGGTTGAATTTTAACTCCTAAGTTTGAGTAACTTTGAAGTCTGCTACTCCCTAACTGCTATGAAGATATAATTCACGAATACGAATAAATATATATATATATATATATAGATATATATTTATATATATATTTATTATATCTATATATATTACAATAATAAATTGCGTGATTTATGCTGGTCTAGGGTTCTAGATAGTAATTCAAACAAGCAATAATGCATACATATAATATATCAAAAGAAAAGAGATGAAACTAAAGCATGTCATAGTTATGGTTGTGCCGAATGCAAAAAAAAAACATGACTAAGAGAAGGAAAACAATGAACATATTGAATAATGTTTACAAAAATTACTATATTTTATTTAAATGATTAAAATTAAAAATAGAGATTTATATAGTTTTAAAAATAAGTTTTTTTTTTTATATTGATCCTTTTTTATTTTGGTTTTTGTTATGGTTTTGTGTATGTTAGTTGTGTGAAAACAGATAAAGCAAGATTGTTGAATTGTATATTTTAATATTTTTTAATATTTTTAAAATATTAACATCTCATTATATACAGGAAGATATGGTTTAAACTTGATAGACGCATTATTAAAAGTTTCTGTTATAACAGTGTTTAATCAAATACAATCAAACATAAATTTAAGCTTGATAGATACACTATATTGTAATTCTTGTTTAAAAGAAAAAATAATTCCTTCATTAGTTATTTGTAATGACGTATTTTTATGTAATAAAATAAGTGTGTGAAATTAAGGATAAATAATGATTAAATTTAATTATGTTTGAACTTTAAAGTAAATCTTATTAATACCTGTGTAGGTTGTTTTAAACTTAAGTGAAAAGAAATAACTCTTTTTTGAATTTATATCTTATAAAAGTATAAAAAAACATAAAATATTTTAGAGTTTTTATACTTAGGCTTTCAAGCTCAAAAAATAGATGAGTGAACTTGGTAAATAGAAAAAATGAATATAACAATGGAAAAGACTCATTTTTAATTTTAAAACAGGATTCTCTTTTCTCATTTTTTTTTTCACTTTACCTTGTGTTTCCTAGTCTTCTTTAATTCTCATGTTTTCTCCTCTTTATCTTCATAAAAGCCTAAACTTTCTTCTCCTTCTATCTAGAATTCATAACTTCAAGCTAGCGAGTGGATAGAGCATAATATCAACATTGGGTTGTATTTTGAGTAAGTTTTTTTTCCTTTCATCTTTCCTTTTATATGCATGTATGGACTTTAGGGTTACAAAAGGGGCTCAAGGTGACATTGATCTTTGTGATGATGGATGGTTTTAGGATTTCAAATTTAAGGTAAGAAGTTATTTGGTGTTTTTTTTTTGGTTTTATCATCCTCTTCAATAATATGTCAAAGAGGATTCAAAATGTAACTAGCTATAATATTAATTTTAAGGTTTAATTATTTCGGAGGTCCTTATTTGTGCATAATCATTTCAAATAGGTTCTCATATTTTTTTATCCCAATTAGATCCTTGATTTTGTAAAATTGAGACAATTTTAACCTTGCCGTTAATTAGACTGGATGATGTTAAATTTGTTGTCTCATACCATGTTGATTGTGCAATGGTTAAGCACGCGGTAGTGGAACTTCACACTCCTCTCCGCTCACTCAAATCCCCAAAACGTTCAATCCTCAAACCTCGCCACTGCCACTGTCTCTGTCAGTCATGACTTCGTCGGCAACCCTACTGTCTCCATTGAGCAATGTGACAGTTTTTCCAAATATGTCCACATCGTCAACCTTTCCGACACCCAGGATGACGATGATTGTGCGGGAACCCCTTGCAGAGGGAATGTGCAAAGGTGAGAAGGAGAAAGAAGAGAAGGGTAATAATGTTGATAGGCGTGGGATTAGCTTGTTTGTGCCTTTTGGCGTTGTGTTGTTGTGGGTATGTTTAGAGCCTCTTCAGGTGGCAGAAGAAGCTTTGATAAGGGGTGACGAGTGTGAAAGTGGGTCTCCTTTGTGTTACCAATAAGGAGTATTGGTAAAACCTGAAGATGTGTTTTGATGATGCTGCAACTTATAGATTTTGGATGTAGTAGGAAAATATTTAAAAAAAGCAACTAGTAGATTTTGAATGTAGTAGGAAAATGTTAAACATTGCAATTTTTATTAGTATAATCGATTATGGTTAAGCAATAATCGATTATCACAAGTCATACTTGAATAATCGATTATCACTTCATATAATCGATTATCACTTTTTTGAAAACTCTGTAATGGACTAAAATAATCGATTATCACTTACAATAATCGATTATTCATGGTAGTTGGGAGCTGACCTTTTGATTTGGAGAAATCAGAAGGTAACGTTTTTTTTTTTAACTGAAAAAGCTTAGAACACTGTGTGTCAGAGGAACGTTCTTAGAGAGCTTTTTGTTCATTGTTCCCTTGCTTGGTCTTGTGAAAGGAGAGGCTCGCGTATCGTCTGTCGATAGTCGGAGCAGACTCTCTTCAAGTTAGCAAGGTACTCTGCCTGGTCTTGTGAAAGGAGAAACTTGTGAATCGTTGGTTGATTGCCGGGGCGGTTCTCTTCAAGTTGGTAGAGTGGTTCTTTTCGTTTTATTCCTGTTCATTTGATTGTAATCTGTTAAACCATTTTTAGTGAAACTGTTAATCACTATTTATAGTGATTAACGACTGGACGTAGATTCTGTTGAATCGAACCAGTATAAAAATACCTGTGTGATTTTTCTATTCCCTACACTCATTATTTTACGTATATCAACTGTTTGATTAATTTTCTGAAAGAAAATTATTTTTACTAAAAGGACCAAATTAATTTTAATTGTGATCGAACACGCTTTCCGCTCTCTGAGTTTTAATTCCGCTACGCTATACTCTTCGAAAAATACCCCCTCCGATACCAACAATTGGTATCAGAACTTGCTTTGATAGTTTTTCAAAAAAAAAAATATTTGCGAAAATGGCCGGTCACAATCATGTATATGCTGAGGGTGCTTCCATTAACAGACCTCCATTGTTTACTGGTGATAATTATGCTTTTTGGAAAGTGAGAATGGAGATTTTTATGGGGTATATTGATAGAGGTATCTGGGAAGCTGTACAAAATGGCCCTTATATTCCTATGAATACTGTTGATGGTGTAGATACTGAAAAACCTTATTTTAATTGGACTGCTGAATAAAATAGACGAGCTCAGTTTGATATTAAAGCTCACAATATAATTTCATCTACTGTTGTACTTGATGAATTTTATAGAATTTCAGTGTGTAAGACAACACAAGAAATGTGGGAAGTCCTCAGAGTCACTCATGAAGGAACAGAGGACGTGAAGCGCGCTAGGAAGAACACTCTCATTCAGGAATATGAGATGTTCAGAATGCAACCTGGAGAAACGATCTCTGACGTTCAAAAACGATTCACTCATATTGTGAATCATTTAACAAGGTTGGGTAAGACTTTTGATACTGATGAACTTAATGTGAAAATTCTGAAATCTCTGGACAGGTCTTGGCAACCAAAGGTGACTACCATCTCAGAATCTCAAAATCTTACTCAGATGTCAATGCCAATCTTGTTTGGAAAGCTCCGTGAGCATGAACTTGAGCTGAGGAGATTGACTGCTGAAGATGATCAAGGCAAAAGGAAAATTCTAGCTTTCAAGTCTGAAATATCTAAAGGAAAAAGCTCTAAGAGGATCGAAGAAGATGATTCTGATGATGAAGAAAACATGAGCTTGATGATAAAGAAATTTGCAAAGTTCATGAAAGCAAAGGGAAAGGACAAGTTTCACAAAGATAGGAAAGAAAGTCAAGAATCTCCATCAAACGTAAAGTGCTTCGGTTGTGGACAAAGAGGGCACGTAAAATCTGAGTGTCCAAAAAGCAAGAAAAGTGAAGACAAGAAGGAAAGAAAATTTCAAAGGAAAAAGAAAGCATATATAGCTTGGGAGGATAATGCCTCTAGGTCAAAGAGTTCAAGTGACACAGAAGAAGAAGCCAACCTATGCCTTATGGCAGATTCTGAAGAAACTGGAAGTCAAGTAAGCGATTCCAGCTTTGAATCTAGTGAATTAGATTTACAAAAAGCTTTCTTTGAATTGATGAATGAATCTGAGAAACTTAATGCTGCTCATAAAAATTTAAAAAAGGAACATAATGAATTGAAGTTAAATTATGATAAACTGCTTGATGATGAAGTTGTTCTAAGAAATAGAGTTAATACCTTAGAAATTAAATTATCAGATGCAAATGCTACTGTTGAACCTGTTGAATGCTTGTCATGCAAAAGTTATATGTTTGATATTGATATACTTGAAAACTTACTTGGTAAGGCAACTAAAGCTAATTCACATGCTAAAACAAACCTTAATAAGAGCAATGGAAGCATGCATCAAAATTTTAAATCCAAGGTAAGAAGAACTCGAAAAATTTGGGTTGTTAAAGGAACTTTTATTAAAAATAAAATTAGTGATGTATGTTGCTTTTTCTGTATGAAGCATGGTCACACATCAAACAAATGCAATATCAAACATGTTGGTGTTCCAAGTGGCAAATATGCTTGGGTTAAAGCTGTGAGATGATGTAAACTTGCAAAAATTAACCCCAAGGACCCATTTTGAGATTGGGGACCTAAAATTCTTGCTAACTTGTTTTGTAGGATCAATCTAAGTCCAAGAAGTCACTGTGGTATCTTGACAGTGGTTGCTCAAGACACATGACTGGTGACAAGAAAAGATTCATCTCTTTTGAGAAGAAGAAGCAAGGATTTGTAACGTATGGGGATAACAACAAAGGCAGAATAATGGGTACTGGAAACATTGGAGGAGGAAACACTTTGACAATAAAAGACGTCTTATACGTTGAAGGCCTCAAACATAATCTTCTAAGCATAAGCCAACTATGCGACAAAGGTTTCAAGGTAACTTTTGAGAGTGACAAATGTACTGTTTATTTTAAAAATTCTGCTGAAATTGCTTTGCAAGGTGTTAGGCATAATAACATATATTTGATTGATATTGAGAGTGAATCTAGTCATAGTATAACATGCTTAGTTGGTAAAGAAGAAAATCCATGGCTATGGCATAGAAGAGTTGCACATATTCACATGCAACACTTAAATAAATTAATCTCTAAGGATCTTGTGATTGGTTTGCCTAAACTAAAATTTGAGAAAGATAAACTTTGTTCTGCATGTCAAAAGGGTAAACAAACCAAATCTTCATTTTCATCTAAAAGCATGATTTCAACATCAAAACCTTTAGAACTTTTGCATATGGACTTGTTTGGTCCATCTAGAATTAAAAGTTTTGGTGGAAACTACTATGCTCTTGTAATTGTTGATGATTACTCTAGATTTACTTGGACTTTCTTTTTAACTCTGAAAAGTGAAGCTTTCAAAGCATTTAAAACTTTTGCTAAACGTATTCAAAATGAAAAAGATTTGAAAATCAAAACTTTGAGAAGTGATCATGGTGGTGAATTTGAAAATGAATCGTTTGGAAAATTTTGTGAAGAATTTGGCATTGCACATAATTTTTCTACACCTATAACTCCCCAACAGAATGATGTTGTTGAAAGGAAAAATAGATCATTAGAAGAATTAGCTAGAACGCTTATGAATGAATCTAATGTGCCAAAATACTTTTGGGCTGATGCAGTAAGTACTGCTTGTTATGTGTTAAATAGGATGCTTATTAGGCCAATTCTAAAATTAACTCCATATGAACTGTTGAATGGTAGAAAACCAAATATATCTCATTTGAAAATTTTTGGATGCAAATGCTTTGTCTTAAATAATGGAAAAGATAATCTTGGAAAATTTGATGCAAAATCTAATGAAGCAATTTTTCTAGGATATTCTTTGACTAGCAAAGCTTATAGAGTGTTCAATAGAAGAACACTGATAATTGAAGAATCAATGCATATTGTCTTTGATGAGATTGTAGACCTTGAGGTAAATCCTCTTGAGTCAAATAGACCCATTGCAGGTGATGAGGATTACTTAAAAGAAGCCCTTGAGGAGATGTATCTAAATGAAAATTATCCTCTGGAGCTTCAAGAAACACCCCAAGTCGTTGATTTCAAAAGCTATCAACAACCAAGAGGACTATCTTTGGACAACATCATAGGAGATATATCAAAAGGGGTAACTACTAGAAATAATTTAAATAATTTTTGTCTAACTGTTGCTTTTGTGTCTCAGGTAGAACCTAAAAATATAAAGGAAGCTCTTCAAGATGACAAGTGGTGCATTGCTATGCAAGAAGAGCTAAATCAATTTGAAAGGAATGAAGTTTGGGAACTTATTCCAAAACAAGAAGAATTCCAAGTCATAGGAACAAAATGGGTATTCAGGAACAAGCTTGATGAGGATGGAAACATCACAAAGAATAAAGCAAGGCTAGTTGCTAAGGGATACTGTCAAGAGGAAGGTATAGATTATGATGAAACGTATGAACCGGTAGCCAGGTTAGAAGCAATTAGATTATTACTTGCATATGCATCTTTGATGAAATTTAAACTATATCAAATGGATGTAAAAAGTGCTTTCTTAAATGGTTTTATAAAAGAAGAAGTGTATGTTAGTCAACCTCCTGGCTTTGAAGATTTTAAATTTCCTGATCATGTTTACAAGTTGAAAAAGGCCATTTATGGTCTTAAACAAGCACCTAGGTCTTGGTATGAAAGACTTAGTACCTTTTTAATTGAAAATGAATTTTCTAGAGGAAAGGTTGATTCAACCTTATTCATTAAGAAAGTAGGAAAACACATTTTAATCGTGCAAGTTTATGTAGATGATATCATTTTTGGGTCAACTGATGATTCTTTGTGTGAAGAGTTTGCAAAAATAATGCAAGGTGAATTTGAGATGTCTATGATGGGTGAGTTAAAATTTTTCTTAGGACTACAGATAAAACAAATGAATGGTAGAACATTGATCTCCCAAACTAAATACTGTAGAGAAATTCTTAGGAAATTTGGTATGGATAGCTGCAAGGAAGCTAGTACACCCATGGGTACTTCATGTTATTTAGATAAGGATGAAATTGGAAAAGGAGTGAATGAAACCATGTTTAGAGGCATGATAGGATCCTTGCTATACTTAACTGCTAGTAGACCAGATATTATGCAGAGTGTTTGTGTATGTGCTAGATACCAAGCCAATCCTAAAGAATCTCATTTGACTGCAATTAAGAGAATTCTAAAATATCTTAAGGGAACTACTTCATTTGGACTTTGGTATCCCTCTGATGCCTTACCTAGTTTAATAGGATACTCTGATGCAGATTATGGTGGCTGTAAAATTAATAGAAAAAGTACTTGTGGAACCTGTCATTTCTTGGGATGTTCTTTAGTGTCATGGCACTCAAAGAAACAAGCATGTGTAGCTTTGTCTACCACCGAAGCTGAATATATTGCAGCTGGAAACTGTTGTGCCCAAATTTTGTGGATGAAACAACAATTGGAAGACTTTGATATCTTCCTTGACAAAATTCCTCTAAAATGTGACAATACTAGTGCGATAAATTTGACCAAGAACCTCATAATGCATTCAAGAACTACTAAGCATATATAAATTAGGCACCATTTCTTAAGAGATCATATTCAAAAGGGGGATTGTCAAATTGAATATGTTGATACTTTACATCAATTAGCTGATATCTTTACCAAGGCTCTACCTAAAGATAGATTTTTTGAGCTTAGAAGAGAGTTAGGAGTGTTAGACATATCTTAGAATCAAAATCTATGCAAATTTTTGCATTTTTCGTAAACTTAACGCTTCATAATCGATTATCACTAAGTTATAATCGATTATTCATGCATAAAATTCAATTCTGGAAAAGCTTGAGCAGATAATCGATTATCATTATGCATAATCGATTATCATGCAATTCTGGGCAGTAATTATTGAACTGATAATCGATTATCACGAGCCATAATCGATTATCGCGCTGACAGTTTTAAAAATAGAGCCGTTGGAGCATCCCATAACGGCTATAAACGGCCATAAATGGCTAGTTTTTCCATTTTCCTTATAAATAGCCCCCCATAATCGATTATTAGACACTCCTTTGCACCCAAATACTGCTGAAATCAAATCTAGAGCTAAAATCTTCTTCATTTCTCTTCACCTTCTCAAAATCTCATTTTCCCATTCTTCTTCCATTGTTGACTCAAGAAGGCACCATCGCAGAACAGCTGGAGCCTCCTCTTCTTCTCAACCACGTCTTGCCAACATAGATGGATGGATTTCAGATCAAGGGAAACATGCAGACTTTGTTAATTCTTGGCAAGAAAGGAAGATCATGGCGGTAAAGTTTATTCGTCTTGACTTTTTCCACTTCTATGGCTTTCAATTTCCAAACACATTTGCTGAGTAGGGGTTAACTCATCTGTTAGAACAAAAAGGATGCATTTATCCTGATCTTATAAGAGTCTCCTACTTCAACTAGCACTATCGAGATGGGATAATATCTACTAAGGTCAAGGGAGTATGCATCATTTTAGATGATGACGTATGGACCAATGTTGCTCAACTTCCCATCTGGGATGATGCTGTCAAAGTCCATTTAGGACTTGAAGATTTCAATAGGATGATGACTTTTCAATCCTTCCTGCGTCATCCTGAACAGCAAACCAATAGAAGGCAATTACTGGTTGGAGGTTTTAAAGTTGAAGAAAGGATGATCCACTACTTGATTGTTTGGATTTTATGTCCTAGAGCAACCAACCATGCTCAATGCTCTGAGCAGGATTTACTTCTGTTGTATGGGATTCTAAATCACATACACATCGATTGGCCTGCTCTCATTGCTGACACAATGGTAAAAGCCAAGAAATCTCATTCATATCAATTTCCCTATGCTCTTCTTCTTTCTAGGATTTTAGAATTCAAAGGTGTACCTGTTGAAGGAGAACTCGTTCAAACTATTGAAGTTGTGGGATCAGAAATTGGAGATACTACCTTTCGTCAAATGGGATTCATTACTAGAGGTAGAGTCCTTATTCACAAAGATGATGACCATCCTGATGTAGATGAAGATGATGACATGGACACTCATATGGCTGACCCAGTAAGTGCTGCTGCTCCGTCTGATGCTGGACCATCCAACATACCCTCTTCTTCCTCAACTTCTATGGAAGAACATTTTGCAAGGTTATCTAAACAGTTGGAGGATATGAGTCTTGCACAAAAGACTCACTTTGAAGAGATCTATGAGTGGCAGCGATCTGTTGATGAGTACATGGTTGATCAATTTCTTGATCTTGATGTTCGCCTATCTAACATCGAGGGTCATCTTAATATCCCACCTCCTGAACGTTCTCCTAGTCCTGAATTCTAGGTTTTAGGCCTCTAAGTTTGATTGTTATGTTATTTTCTTTATGGTATTTAGTTTCTTAATCTTTATGAATTTCATGTAATTCCTTTCTGTTCTTAATATAATGAGCTTTTATTTTTTGCATATATTCCATTTTTGGGGGGAGCTCATATTAAGGGGGAGGTTATTACATTATTCTTTTTGCTTATGATAAAAAAGGGGGAGAAGAAATATATGGGGAGGATTAAAGAAAAAAATAGTTTTTAATTGTATAGGTACTGCTAACTCTGTGGTTGTCCATTAGTTTATATATGTTGCAGGTAAACCTGAGTTGCTTTTAAAAAGAGAGTTTTTGATCATCATCAAAAAGGGGGAGATTGTTACCAATAAGGAGTATTGGTAAAACCTGAAGATGTGTTTTGATGATGCTGCAACTTATAGATTTTGGATGTAGTAGAAAAATATTTAAAAAAAGCAACTTGTAGATTTTGAATGTAGTAGGAAAATGTTAAACGTTGTAATTTTTACTAGTATAATCGATTATGGTTAAGCAATAATCGATTATCACAAGTCATACTTGAATAATCGATTATCACTTCATATAATCGATTATCACTTTTTTGAAAACTCTGTAATGGACTAAAATAATTGATTATCACTTACAATAATCGATTATTCATAGCAGTTGGGAGCTGACCTTTGGCATTCAGTGTACTTGGCTATATAATTTGATTTGGAGAAATCAGAAGGTAACGTTTTTTTTGAACTGAAAAAGCTTAGAACACTGTGTGTCAGAGGAACGTTCTTAGAGAGCTTTTTGTTCATTGTTCTCTTGCTTGGTCTTGTGAAAGGAGAGGCTCGCGTATCGTGTGTCGATAGTCGGAGCAGACTCTCTTCAAGTTAGCAAGGTACTCTGCCTGGTCTTGTGAAAGGAGAAGCTTGTGAATCGTTGGTCGATTGCCGGAGCGGTTCTCTTCAAGTTGGTAGAGTGGTTCTTTTCGTTTTATTCCTGTTCATTTGATTGTAATCTGTTAAACCATTTTTAGTGAAACTGTTAATCACTATTTATAGTGATTAACGACTGGACGTAGATTCTGTTGAATCGAACCAGTATAAAAATATCTGTGTGATTTTTCTATTCCCTACACTCATATTATTTTACGTATATCAACTGTTTGATTAATTTTCTGAAAGAAAATTATTTTTACTAAAGACCAAATTAATTTTAATTGTGATCGAACACGCTTTCCGCTCTCTGAGTTTTAATTCCGCTGCGCTATACTCTTTGAAAAATACCCCTCCGATACCAACACTCTGCACAACAACGGGTCCTCTTGATCAATCGTCAATGTCAGACGTTGTTTTCATGCTTCAAGGTTGCCGAGTCGGATTGGGTCAAACTCGTCAGCGGTGGCGGTCGGCCACGTGGCGCTGTTGTAGCTTCCAACGTAGGTGCAACGCTTCTAGAGTCACCTAGCGCAACTCAACATGAAGACACCAATGGAAACCTAATTAGGAAAGCCATCCAAAGAAGTACTAACTCATGCTAAGGCTAGGAAAGAGAAGTTGAAAAAGAACTTTTAAAGGCTCTTTCTTGATGTCTTAGAAGGATTCCTCTTGTAATACTATGTGGTTGTTTTGTTTTGTAGGATACAATAAAGGCAAGAACCATGGCCAACGAATCAAATTTGGGAAAAGCATTCTTTAAGGAATCAGCACTAGGGCCGCTCTAGCGTCCTTACACAGGGGGGTGCCCAACGCAGATGCATCAAATGGACTTCCCAGCTCACGTGAGCCTAGGCGCCTTCAGGAGAGGGGCACTCCAACGCCAGTGGGGCTGCATGAAACACGTTTTGGCAGCATTGTCCATGTGACCTAGCATGCTTCCCGTTACCTAGCTAGCTTGGCCTCCAAGCTCGTTTCTTATTTTGAATTTTGGAGGGAAATTAGATCAAAATTGAGGCCTCTCTTCACCTATAAATAAGAGGGCCTCCCCTTTGTAATTTTCACTTTTGGGCTTAGTGAAATGTTGTTGAATTCATTTCCCAGTCCTATTGCTCTTGAGTCACTCTTTCTCTTCACTTTATCTATCCTTTCCTCTACTTCCTTTCATAGTAAAAAGGCCTTCTAAGCTGAGAGGTCTCTATACACACTCCTTCCATTAAAAACACACCAAAACACCATTCATTTTCATTCATTCAGATGCACCATCAATGCTTGTTGTTTGGAGTTGCTACTTGGGAGTTCCAAGCTTAGGCATGCTTCCATCAAGTGGTATCATGAGCTTAGGTCGTCCATACATGACCTAAGCTATTCTTCCATCTTTGCACTTCAATTGGTGTTTTATGTTGTCCATTCTAATTATGTTTCCAGTTTCTGGTTTTAGTATCTTTTGCTTTTGTTTTTCTATTTCCAATCACTTATTTCGTGTTTCTATTGTGTTTTCATGTTTACTTTTCATTTTAAATGGTGAAGCTTCCTTTTTTGTTTCATTTCCAGCTTTAAATTTAAATTTCAGTTTGTCATTGTCTTGTGCACCTTTAGTTATAGTGTAGTTTTTGTCCAGTTTTGTTAATTTGTTCAGTTGTGCTAGCTATCGTTTTTGCTTGAGTTCAAGTTCTAGACAAGCTATATATCTACCAATAAAGGCAATAAGAACTTGTTCTAGCCTTGGTGATACAAGTTGAAGCACTAGAAATCAATTCTGATTTCAATACTATGTGAACTCTGCTGCAGAAAATTTATTTCTGATTTAATTCATGGATCTGTTTTCAGTTCGGTTTCTTTGATTCTAAAGTTTTTTACAACTTTGATTGATGCTATTGAAGGATGCTAAAGGTGTAGCAAACCATAATAAGCAATGAAATGCAATTTGCATAGCTTGGTTGTGCACAAACACTAGCATTCCACTGTTACAGTTTGCTTTCCAGAATTTCACCATGCTCAACATATTTGAACTGTGTAATCTGAGTTTGGTCATGCTAAGCTTTCCAATTCTAGCTTAAATCAATGCATGTACACTTCCTTGAGTCAATTTGATCACTGCTCCAGCTTTTGATTCTGTTAAAACTGATTTTGGTGGTGAGTTGGTGTTTTTACTGCATATTTGGCTATTGCAAGGTTTGATTTCAGAGGGTGTTGTTTATGTTATGTTTAAAAGCTTCAACAAGTTTAAATTGATGTTTGAAAGTTGATAACACTGTTCATTTGGTCAAATTTTAGCCTATATGCAGATTTGGTCTTTAAACCATCACTTTTTGAGGTTAAAAGGGAAGTGAACCAGTGATTTTGAGTTTTAAACAGTTTCTGAGTTGTTTAAGAGTTTGAACACACGTAAAATCATCAAGCAAAGTTTTTGATCACTCACATGAGTTATTGAATCACTTTCACTCATTTTTGGGTTTAAAACCACAAAATCAGTCCATTTTTTTTTGTGCAATTCTGCATTCCTAGGAACTGTTTGAAAAGAATTTCTTTGATTTATTCCAAATCTGGATTGGTAAAAGCTAGTTCTATGTTTATATTGAAAATAAATTATTAAAAGAAGTAACATCAAGTGTTAAAAAGCTTATAGAACCGTGCAATCCAGTTTACAAGCCCTGAAAGTCAAAAACACAAAATATGAAGTTCTTTGGGCCATTTCATCAAACACTTTGGAAATTATCAAACAATTTATAACTGGAATGAATTTTGAATTGTGATTTCGATTTTTCTTGCTTTCTTAATCTACTCTAGTGCCTTTATTAGGTTCCTTTTGAGTGCTTGCTATTATTTGTGTATTGTTCCATTTGAATTCACTATTTTGGCTTCTAAACTGTCCATTCTAGAAACTTGAATTGCAAATTCTGGTGCAATGTGTTGAAACTGGTGCAGATTTCTTAGATATGTTTGGTGTTGTTTCTAGTGGATTTTGGAGCAGTTGTGCAATCTGATTGAGGCATCCAAAGACAGAAACCTACACCTAATATGGTAGCCTTCTAGGAAGTGGTTAGGGGATTGAAATTGGAGCAAGAAGGAGGGCTTTACAGTAGCTATTTTCCTCTGTCCGGCAGCTGCAATTTGCTGTTCCAGCAGCATTTCCAACCAGAAAAAGCTTAACTCACACACTGTTTTTGAGTAGCACATAGTAGCAGCCAAAGATTGAAGCCTACACTTGTTTTAGGCATTATTTTAAGCTTGTTTAATCCACTATATCACGAAACCTTTGCTGTTTCAAGTAAATTTTTTATTTTTGGTTAGCTGACTTGGGAAAATGCTCTTGAAGCAATTCCAAGATCACATTTGAACATTGTAATAGTGGAATTTCATTTTCTTAGTGTGGAAGTGTGTCAAGGGGCTCCAAGTGTCACTTGCACTTTCACTTAGGGTCGTCTAGCATTTACATTTTGCATCTTTATTGCTTTCTTTAAATTTCTTGTTTGATCTTTTTGTTCTAACTCTTCATGGTATATAGGATAGCATAGCATCTAGCTAAACCTTCTTTTGGTTTTAGGAGCATTTCATTAAAATTTGAAAATATTTTGAAAGATTTCTACCTAGAAACTAAGGTAAAAGATAAATCTAAGGAAACTCTGGCTAGGAAGAACTTGGTTTTTAAGCTTGTCCAATTGTGACTCACCTCTTCTTCCTGGGAGCTACTTGGAAACATTTTGCCTCTAGAATCTCTTTAGAAATCTTTCACCAAAAACAAAGAAAGTTTGTGAAAATCTTTTCACTCATTACTTGTGCAAGTTTTTGAAACCCTTGTGAAAATCATTTCTACATACTTGACAAGGATGAGTCAATCTAGTGTCCAAGGGAGTATGAGACCTAAAAGTGAGAGCTTACAACTAAGAGAGAAATTTAAGCAAAAGTTCCAATAAAGGGACAAAGAGCTTAATGAGCTCAAGGATATGATTGGTCAACTTTTGATCAATCAAGGCAAGAATAAAAAGAAAGAAGGGTCTTCACATAGAAGAAAAGAATACCTTGGAGATACATCCTCTCCACCTAGTGAACCTAAGCACTATAGTAGTCATCACAATGTTGACCACTATCAAATACCTCCTAGGAGAAATCATAGAGTGAGAGAGCATCACCCAAGGGAAATCAAGATTGACATTCCTCCCTTCCATGGAAAAGATGATGTGGAAGAATATCAAGAATGAGAGATGAAAGTTGAGCAATTGTTTGAGTGCCACCAAATAGATGATGAGAGGAGAGTAACCATGGCCTCTTTAAGTTTTCAAGGCTATGCCTTGTATTGGTGGACATCATTGGTAAAAGACCTTAGATTAAGACACCTACCTCCCATTAGGTATTGGAATGAGTTGAGGTCTGCTTTAAGAAGAAGGCATGTGTCAGCTTACTTTGATAGGGAGTTAATAGACAAACTCCATAAACTCCAACAGAAAAACATGAGTGTTGAGGAATATAGGAAAAAAATGGAGTTACTCATGTTGAGAGCTGGTATAAGAGAAGAGCCAAGGATAACAATTGATAGGTTTCAAAGTGGACTCAACTGTGACATAAGAGATAAGATAGAACTTTTACCTTATAATGATCTTAATGAGTTAGTCCAACTTTGTGTTAGAGTAGAGCAACAATTGAAAAGGAAAACTTTCTTTAAAAGAGACTACTCTGATTCTTCCTACCCTAGAAAAGAGTCCAAGAGGGAGGGTGAACCCTCAAATCAAAAGAAGAGGGACCTAGAGAAAAGGAAAAAGAAAAATATCCCTCTAAAGAATCTTCTAAAAATGATAGGGTAAAAGAGACCAAGTGTTTTAAATGTGGTTACGAAGGGCACTATGCTTTTGAGTGTCCTAACAAAAGGTCTACTTATATCCTAGAACATCAAAGTGAAGATGAAGATTCTTCTAGTGATTCAAATACTTCCATATCTGAGGAAGAAGCCTTACCATGTGAAGGAGAGTTACTATTGGTGAGAAGACTTCTTGGAAGTCAACATATAGAACTAGAACAATCACAAAGAGATAATCTATTCCGCACAAGATGCAAAGTTTTTTAAAACACTTGTTCATTAATTATGGATAGTGGGTCCTCTTGTAATTGTTGTAGTTCTAGAATGGTGGAAAAGTTGGCCTTAACTACTATTCATCATCCCAAGCCTTACAAGCTTTAGTGGATAAAAGAGGATGAAGAAATAGTAGTCAAAACACAAGTAAACATACCTATCTCCATTGGAAACTACGAACAAACAATTTTATGTGATGTTGTGCCAATGGATGTTGGACATGTTCTTCTAGGTAAGGCATGGCAATATGATCATAACTCCACTCATGATGGCTACACCAATAAAGTACCTTTTCTCCACAAAGAAAGTAAAATAATGTTAATTCCTCTTACACCTCAACAAGTGAAAAAGGACGAAATAAAAACAAAAATGAAAATGAAAATTGAAAAAGAAAGAAAAGAAGAAGAAAGGTTGGATAAACAACTTTCTAAAGGAGAAAAGAGAAAGGAGAAGAAGGTATGCATGCTTTTAAATTCTTCATCCAAAGGTAAATATCTTGAAATTCCTTCTCAAAAACATCACTTTGTTTCATCATATAATGAAGGGGAATGTTCAAAACAAAGTGAAAGAAAAAATAAAATAAAGGCCAAGGATACTTCTAAGAAAATATTTTTCAAAGATAAAAGGCCTTCGCTCTGTATTCTTTTCTTTGTATACATCTTTTTAATATTCATCTTTGCTATTTGTTGTAGATATATCTTTGATCAAGGAGGGAAGTACTAAACAAAAGTTGTGCTTCTTTACCTTTCCGATTTGAGGACAAATCATTTTTTAAGAGGGAGGGTATGATGGAAACCTAATTAGGCAAGCCATCTAAAGGAGTACTAACTCATGCTAAGGCTAGGAAAGAGAAGTTGAAAAAGAACTTTTAAAGGCTCTTTCTTGATGTCTTAGAAGGATTCCTCTTGTAATACTATGTGGTTGTTTTGTTTTGTAGGATACAATAAAGGCAAGAACCATGGCTAACAAATCAGATTTAGGAAAAGCATTCTTCAAGGAATCAACACTAGGGTCGCTCCAGCGCCTTTAGACAGGGGGTGCCCAACGCAGATGCACCAAATGGACTTCCCAACTCACATGAGCCCAGGCGCCTTCAGGAGAGGGGTGCTCCAGCGCCAGTGGAGCTGCATGAAGCACGTTTTGGCAACATTGTCCATGTGGCCCAACATGCTTCCCGTTACCTAGCTTGCTTGGCCTCCAAGCTCGTTTCCTATTTTGAATTTTGGAGGGAAATTAGATAAGAATTGAGGCCCCTCTTCACCTATAAATAAGAGGACCTCCCCTTTGTAATTTTCACTTTTAAGCTTAGTGAAATGTTGCTGAATTCATTTCCCAACCCTATTGCTCTTGAGTCACTCTTTCTCTTCACTTTCTCTACCATTTCCTCTAGCTTCCGTCCATAGTAGGAAGGCCTTCTGAGCTGAGAGGTCTCTATACACATTACTTCCATTAAAAACACATTAAAACATCATTCATTTTCATTCATTTTGCTGCACCATCAATGCTAGCTGATTGGAGTTGCTACTTGCGAGTTCCAAGCCTAAGCATGCTTCCATCAGACGCACTCCACCTTCCCGATGAGGCGACATGGATGGGACTAAGGGGGTTTTATGTAATGGGTGTCTCGGGAGGAGTGAAAATTGGGGACTTTGGGAATAGGTGATGAAAGGTGAGAGTTTGTGTGTGATGGTGTATCACAGAGAAAAAAAAAGAAGAAGAAAAAGAAGCTTAATTGGGGTTTAATTCTCCCACTAGTACCTTTAATTATTCGATGTATGCAAAATGGAAGATTCGGTGAGGCTCTACAGAATATAGCATATAGCTGCAGAGAGAGGAACAAGAGACTGAGATTATGACATTTTCACACCTCTTTTTCTCTACCATCATCACTTTCCTCTTTAAGGTTTTTTTAAATTGTCCAATTTTAGCCTTAAATACCAACTTTCCATCATTTCAAATTCAAATGTTGAAATCCATTCATCGGCTGATCCCACAACAGTATTGGAAGTCAAAAATTGTCGTTTGATTCTCACCCAAAGGTTTGGGATCGGTGGGGTAAAGCTCTATGTGAGGCGGTGATTTCTGTGGGGAAGTTCTATTGTCCTTTTCCAGATTGCTCTATGTTGTTGATTTGCGAGGAAAAGATGATGTGTTGAAGCTAGTGGCCGGTGAAAGGAAGTGTGTCATGATTCATGACGACTGCGAGGTTTAGAAGCGTGAATATGGTTTCAGTTTAGGTGGTTTTGCGGCAGCATCATTCATTGCCACGTGATTTTAATGCCACCAAGTCATTGTCACATGTTTAACCATTATACAGTCAACATGCCACCACAATAAATTTAACGTCGTCTAGTTTAATTAACGGCAAGGTAAAATTGACTCAATTTTACAAAAGCAGAGACCTAATTGGGATAAAAAAAAATATGAGAACCTATTTGAGACGATTCTGCACAAATAAGGACCTCCAAAATTATTAAAATTAATTTTAATTAAGTTATAGTTTGAATTTGTATTGAATGGTAATTTTGCATGTGATTAAAGATTGAAGGAAACATGTTTCTCAATAATTAATTTTTGAAGGTTTTGTTTTAGAAATTATTTTTTAGGATATAAAACTCATTTTTTAGTCAATTTTTTACTATATTTAGAGTTTTAATGATTGAAATCTATGGAGTGCTCTAGAGATAAGAAACACTCAAACCCTAAACCTAGCATATGCGAGAGTAGTAAGAGTTTACAAGAGAAAGCGACACCAACAAGAGTGACCTTTACGAGAATGAAATTGGTTACTAGTAAGAGGGAGAAAACGAGAGCGACATCCAAGTGGAGTGAGAGGAAGAAGATGAAAGCCACGAGAGGGAGAGTCGTGCGACGGAGGAAAATTGTGCAAGCAAAACAGTAAAGTGTAGCATGAGGAGGACGATAAAAATTAAATATTTTATGCTGATTATAATGAAGAAATGACTATATATCTATTTTTTAAATTTAAAATAATATATTTACACATTTTTATTCGATTATATATATAACTAATATAGAAAATTTTTTATTTTATAACAAAATTTTCACCATACTCACTTTTTATGTTCATTATAGTGATAATCAACAAAACTAAATCTATTTTATTAAAAAAAAAAGGCTATTTTCTACTTTTTATTCTGATTCTAATAATTCCAACATAAAAAATCTTATGATATTTATAGTTTTACAATGCATCACTTATTATATCCAATGAATTATGATTAACATAATAACTAATCATAAGAAGTTATTTTTATATTAATGTGATTAAGAATATCTTACGTTTACACTTTTCCTATAGATCTTGGAATGTTTAAAATTCCATTAACTTATTATTGATGTTTGCTTTGTTAGTTCCGTTACTACTCAGGAGTAATAACAGTTAAGTTAGTTTGTTTAGTATCATTTTCCCCTTTCAGTTGTAATAAAAAATACAATTACAGAAACAAAACAAGTTTTTCTCTTACCTTTGATGAAGCTTTCCTTTCGATCTGCTCTCTTTCTTCCTTCTTGACGCCTTGCTATAGTGCTGCCATGGAGACCTCGAGGTCTTTCTTTTTCTCTCGCATCAGCCCTGCTTCTCTCGTCTAATGTTTGTCTCAAAGCTTCTCGCATGAGATATTACTCTCTCTTGGGCCTTTATGCGTTTGGGCCTTTATTATAACCAAGGGCCTTATTATAATATGGTATCAGAAGAGCAACCTGATTCTTGACCAGTTCTTGGCATGATGGACAACCCAAATCACACCATTAATCCTTTTAGCCTGTTTTATCTTCATCCTGGAGAAAATCCAGGTATTACTCTCATTTCCCATATTCTTAATGAAACCAACTACTCATCCTGGAGCTGAAATTTGAAAAGAGTTATTCTCTCCAAAAACAAGATTAAATTCATTGATGGCAGTATCAAAAAGCCACCAAGAACTGACCCTTTATTTGAGGCTTAGGAGAGATGTGATACAATGGTTTTGTCCTGGATCATCAAGACCTTTTCACCTCAGATTGCAGAAAGTGTTATCTTTGTTGACAATGCCAAAGATTTGTGGGAAGCACTTAAAGAAAGATTCTCTAGAGGAGACAACTTCAAGATTTCAGATTTATTACAAGATATCCATTCTATTAAGGAGGGAGAAAGAAATTCCAGCAAATACTTCATTGATTTAAAGATTCTTTTGGAAGAATTAGAATCACTTGTTGCACATGTCAAAACCCCTGTACTTGTGATTTGTCTAGAGTCTCTCTAAAATACAGTTGATGAGTGTTACTCTAAACATGGCTACCCATCATGGTACAAGAAAAATGACCACCAAAACAGTCAGGACAAGGGAGGCTAGAATGAATGGGGTTATGCTAATGCTTGCAAAGATGATTATACCTCTACCAAGACACAAAATGCTCAATTGGAAAATAGTAGTAATTCTAAGCAAATTTTCACTCCTGAACAGATGCATAAATTGTTAAAAATGATAGAGGGCATTGATAACCCTTCACACAGTATTAGTCAAGTGCAGAGAAACACCTGGAGACAGCCAAGGTAATTTCTCTTGGATCATTGACACTAGCGTCACTGATCATGTGACCCATGAAAGAAAACACTTTATTAGATTTCATAAAATTAAACCCATATCTGTTAGACTTCCTAATAATTATGTGGTTATAGCCCAACATGCTAGAACCATTCAATTTTCAAAAAATTTCATCATTTTCAATGTTCTCTACATTCCAGAATTTTCTTTTAATCTTATATCTATTCAAAGTCTAAAAAGGGACTTAAACAGCAGTCTAACCTTTTCTTCTAAGACTTGTCAGATTTAGGACAATTCTACCTTGAAGATGATTGGGCATGCTAATGTTTACAAAGGCCTTTACTATCTGCAATCTTTTCCTAGTTTTAGTTAGAATTATGTTCCTAAGTCTGTTCTTTCATGTAAACATGTTAATGATGATCTGTGGCATTATAGATTGGGCCATCCTGGTCACAAAATCATAGAACAAATATGTAAAAGTTTTTCTTATGTTCAAATGTCATCTAAAATTGTTTGTGATATTTTCCATTATGCAAAACAACATAGACTTCCTTTTTCCTAAAGCACCACTATATTTGCTGGTTGTTTTGAATTAATACACTATGATATATGAGGACCTATCTCTATTCCTTATATTCATGGGCATAAATACTTTCTTACTATGGTTGATGACTACAATAGGCATACTTAGGCTTGTTTTATGCACAATAAATGTCAAACTAGAGTACACAATTTTATTTTAAAAGTTAAGAATCAGTTTAGAAAAAGTGTTAAAACTGTTAGATCTGATAATGGACCTGAATTTAAATGTGTTGCTATGTATGATTCATATGGTATTGAACACCAAAAGAGTTATGTAGAGACTCCCCAATAGAATTATATTGTTCAACGTAAACATCAACACATATTAGATAAAACTCGCAGTCTTCTTTTTCAATCTAGTATTCCTACTGCCTATTGGTCCTATGCTATATCTCATGCCATTTATTTGATAAATAGATTACCCACATCTGTTCTAAATGGTAATACCCCTTATGATTTGATATATAACACTCCTCTCACCTATTTGAACTTAAAAATCTTTGGTTGCCTATGTTTTGCTTCCACTTTAGAGCAGAACAGACATAAACTTGATTATAGAGCTAGAAAAGGTGTTTTCTTATGTTATAAAAATGGTGTTAAAGGATATATCATACTTGATGTTAATACTAGAGAAATATTTTTAAGCAGGAATGTCATTTGCTATGAGAATATTTTTCCTTACAAGGATCAACAGAATAATGAGACCAATTATGCTGAAAAGGAAATTGAAAGTGTTTTGCCGAATGATTTTTGGTATAGTCAAAATTGTGATGGAACTCAAAATTTTTTTGAGATTGGTAATACTGAGTAGGGATCTGATCATAGTGAAGACACCACCATTGACACTAGTGTTGATCACACTGATGGTAGAGAAGACCATAGTTCCAGAAGACCCACTAGAGTCAAAAGGGTCCCTGGATATCTGAATGATTACATCCACCAGGTTAATCATTCCTCATCCAATTCTTTACATGTTAAGAATAATTACAAAACTTCTTATCCTATTTTCAATGTATTGTGTTATGACTCTTTATCGGAGAAGCACTTAAAATACACATTGGCCATATCTGCCAATAATGAGCCTAAGTCATATAGTGAAGCCAAAGAAAACCATGAATGGGTCACAACTATGCAAAAAGAACTCAAAGCTTTCCAGGACAACGGTACTTGGTACTTAACTCAACTCCCTCCTGGAAAAACTCCATTAGCTGCAGGTGGGTTTACAAGATTAAGTATAAAGCTAATGGCAACATAGAAAGGTACAAAGCTCGCTTGGTTGCTAAGGGTTATACCCAAAAAGAAGGTATAGATTTTCTAGACACTTTTTCACCTGTTGCTAAACTAACCACTGACAGAATGATTATGGCCATTGCTGCCTCAAAACGTTGGCATCTACATCAACTTGATAATGTCTTTCTACATGGGGACCTAAATGAAGAAGTATATATGGAACCACCACCAAGGCTGAACATTCATGCAAAAGGTCAGGTTTGTAGGTTAACCAAGTCTCTGTATGGGCTAAAACAGGCTAGTAGACAATGGTTTGATAAGCTATAATCTTTTCTACTCTTTATTGATTACACTCAATTTAAATGTGACCATTCTCTTTTTATTAAGAAAACATCCATAAATTTCACAACTCTCCTTCTGTATGTAGATGACTTCATCTTAGTAGGAGATTCTATCAAAGAAATAGACCATATAAAAGCTCTTCTTCATCGTGCTTTTCGGATAAAAAACCTGAGAGAGCTGAAGTATTTTTTAGGCTTTGAAGTAGCCAAATCTAAGAAAGGGATACACCTATGTAAGAGGAAATATGCTCTGGACATTCTTGAAGAGACAGGGATGTTGGGATCCAAGCCCTGCACTACCCTTTTCTAAGTGACACCAGTTCCTTGTATATAAAAGAGAATTACTTGACCAATCCCAACTCCTATCGCAGACTAATAGGGAAGTTACTTTATCTCACTAACATTAGACCTGATCTATGCTTTTCTGTTAATCTTCTTAGTCAATTTGTTCATTCTCCTACTGATTATCATTATCGGGCTTTGCAGCACATGCTTAAATACATTAAGTCCAATCCCTCGCAAGGCTTCTTCTTTGCTGCTGATTCACATATCCAGATTAAAGTTTTTAGTGACTCAAACTGGGCAACTTGTCCTAATACTAAAGATCCACCACTGGATTTTGTATCTTCCTAGGGTCCTCTCTTATATCGTGGAAAACTAAGAAACAAAATATTGTCTCCAGGTCCTCTACCGAAGCAGAATATCGAGCCTTGGCTACCACAATATGTGAAATTCAATGGATTTCTTACATCCTACAAGATCTCAATGTTGAGACCACTACCGTTGTTGTGCTTTATTGTGCCAATAAGTCTGTCAGAAAAATTGCTCACAATCAAAGCTTTCATGAAAGAACTAAACATATTGAGCTCGACTCTCACATTGTCCGCGAGAAGATTCAAGCCAACCTTCATCTCCTACCTATTCTCTCAAATGAACAACTCGCTGACATTTTCACTAAGCTTCCGCACCACGTGCATTTCCAGTTTATTATTCCTAAGCTTGGATTGATGAACATACACAATCCAGCTTAAGGGGAGGCTATTGAGGTTTGCTTTGTTATAGTTCTGTTACTACTCAGGAGTAGTAATAATTAAGTTAGTTTGTTTAGTACCATTTTCCCTTTTTCCTAACCTATTTAAAGGTTAGGGTTTTCCCTTTTAGTTGTGATAAGAAATACAATTACAGAAACAATACAAGTTTTTCTCTTACCTTTGATGAAGCTTTCCTTTCGATCTATTCTCTTTCTTCCTTCTTGACGCCTTGCTGCAGTGCTGCCATGGAGACCTCGAGGTCTTTCTTTTTCTCTCACATCAACCCCGCTTCTCTCATCTAATGTTTGTCTCAAAGCTTCTTGCACCAGATATTATTCTCTCTTAGTCCTTTATGGCCTTTATTATAACCAATGGTCATACTAATGCTCATTTTTACGGATAAAAAAAATGTGCTTTTGAGAATAATTTTTAATGAAAATGTTATATTTAATAATAAGTCTATTATGCGTATTGGTATACTAAAAAATCTTAACATTAAATTCTAAAAACTATTAAATTTGCGAATTATAAATGTTACTAAGTTTTGCTTTTTCATATCTTGCTCAAGTAAGGCAATTTCTCCTAAACAAGCTTTTAGTTAAAAATAAGTATTTAATTATAGAGCTCTTTTTTCAAAGAATTAGTAATAGTTAAGTAACAACTCATTGAGTAAGAAGAAGAAGACCAAGAAAATATTTATTTTATGGAAAAATATTTCTCAGTTAAGAGTATATCTTTGAAATGATATTTCCGCATGTTTTGAAACACATTTTGACTTGCTCAACTATTATTTAAAATGTTGAGATTGTAATAGTGACAAAAAATTATTAATTCTTTTTTATAGTTATTAGTAGTTAATGACATAAAATGATTTGATGAGGTATATTATAAAATTGGGTGATAGGCGTAATTTGACCTTTAACTATAATATAAGTATTGAATTACAAATCCATAATATATATATATATATATATATATATATATATATATATATATATATATATATATATATATATATATATATATATATATATATATATATATATATATATATAATAATTATTGATAACCTAAATGTATTAGGTGGTAAAAGTTAATAAAGATTATTGGCCACCAGGCTTAATTAATAAGGTTTTATTTCAACTTTTTGAATTCATGTCTAAGTGTTCAGGCAATTCATCTAACTGTCCACCCAAACTTGAATGCATTCAATACAAGCATTTGAATCTTCATCCTTACAAGCATTTAAAACTTTAACTTTTTTAATATCCTTTTTCTTTCAATATATATTTTTAGTATTTACTTTGAAAATGAATATCAAAAACTTTTTAAACATTATTAGAAGTTAAAAGTAATCCTATATCATAAAATAAAAATGTTTTTTGTAAATCCAAAATTTAATCTATTTTTTAAACGTATCTATTCCAAATTTTAAATATAATATAATTAATGTATTAAAAAAACTCAAAATTGTAAACTTCATTTTGAGTAACTACATTTTATATCATCCACTCATTATGATTGGCAACAGACATATGAGATCAAAAACTCCACAAAATACAAGCTAAAAAATTTCAGGGTCTCACTTTTAACATCACCACACATCAAAAGAGAAAAAAAAATTCTAGTTATGGGGGAAAATGCAAAAACAAACTAGTTTTCTTTAAACCTGTGGTATACTTAACAAACCAGTAACATTCAGATCAAAGAAGCAATGTGCATCATCATCATCATATGCACAATAATCACATAACTTTCAAAATTGACATTCAGTCAATTAACAGAAACAAATTATTAAACACTCCTTGGATACAACTACTACACAATGTGTTGCTTCACTGTGATTAAAAACATGTCTTAGAAAGGAGGCAAAAATCTAATCCAACTTGTACTTATACAAAAGATCAACTGCATAAAATAAACAAGCCTTTATTTTTCCTTACTCTTTCAAAAGTTAATCATCGTATTCTACACTTCTGTTGGACATGTTACATCCCTGTAGTTGTCACCTTAGATATAATTACTTGTATATGCATTAAACTGTATAAGTACTATGAGAAGAACTCTTTTATCTACAACAAAAGGAAGGTTCTTCAAATTTACAACTCACACTATCAGCTTTTGGTCCTCTTCGAAGAAAAAAGGTGGCGAATAAATGAAAACTTTACTTTATTTCGCGTAGAAAAGTCAGTTATTGTGCCATTACTTGTCACAGCCTCAGGTTCGTCGTGCGGTTCAGGTGGCGCTGAAAATGGTGGTGGTTGGAGAGTGAGGATGAACTTATTAAGCATGCGGATAATTTGACTGAAGCTTGGTCTCATGTTAGGATCTTCAACCCAGCATGATTGAATGATGAAGGCAAGATCAGGAGATATGTCTTCAGGAAGGTTAGGCCTCTCTTGCTGCAATGTCAAATGGAAACCATGTTATGCTTAGCAAGAAATTCAATGCCATGTAAAGTGAGTTACAAAAGAAAAAGGTATTATTTATATAAATATGGACAATTAAAGAACAAATTTTGAGGATTTTGTGCAAAAAAATATGGACATTTTTTTCCATCTTGATGAATATCTTGTCGGTATTTACATTTGAGTAATTCTTGTCATAAATATTACTCCAATATTTCAACTACAGAGCATAAATAAGGAATCTTAAGCTCTAGATATCATGTTGAATATAGCGAAAACTATATATGAGATTAATCTCCCTTATGTTGAATATATACACATAATATTCTATTTATAATAGAAGAAATATGGTCTAAACCCAAAATACAAATAAGGAATAATAAGAAACTAATTAAAAAAAAGATAAAGATAAGATAAGCTAATATATCTAACAACTATAACAATTGGAGTATTTAAATGAAAGCGCTTCTTAGGTCCCAAGACAATTGGGAGGTGGTGGAAAATGGTCACGAAGAACCAACACACACCACAAATTTTTCAAATGCCCATATGAATGCATTGGTGCTCAAAGGACAAGGCAGCCTTGTACGTATTGTATCAAGCTAATGACTCTAACTTTGAGAAGATTTAAGTGTCAAATCTTCAAAAGAAGCATGGAACATATTGGAGAAAGCATATAAGGGGGATGACCGAATAAAGGAGGTCCAACTTCAAACACTAAGGAGCGAGCTAGAAAGCATGAAGATGAAAGAGGCAGAAGGATAGAAGGGAAGAGATGACCTACCTTCTCACAGATGTCAAAGAGGAAGATGTTTTATTGATGATGACACATAGCTTCGGTGCCGAGCACATGAAATTGAACAACTTTGCAAGACATCTGAGCAAATTGGATAGCTCAATGTGGGCATTTGGAAAGCTCACATAGCTTGGTGGAGGCACTGGATAGTTCAGATAATTCAAGATGATCAACATAGTCAGGAATCAGGGACAAGATTGTAGTGTTGCAACGCAAGGGCGATGAATTGGTGAACAAGATGCCACAAGGAAGGAGGAGATCAAGAAGCTGATGGCAAAGCTTGACAGTTTGCAAAGTGACGATGCAGTGAATAGCAAGAAGATTGAGAAGATGCAACAAGAGGTGGTGCAATCGTGTGAGGCGGAGAAGGTGACCAAGGTTATCGAACAAGGGTTATAGACCTGGAGACGGACGTGGCAAGGCTATAACACGATATGATATTAGAGATCAATCGTTTCATTGTGCAACACACATAGAGAGTGTGGATGGAGCTCAAGGAGCAACAAGTGAGAATGTTGGTGAAGGCGATACAAGAGGTAGTAGCGAAGAAACTTAAGTAAAAAGACCAAGAGATTCAGTTCCTAGGGAAGTTCAATTAGGTGCTTCAAGAAAGAGTGAAGAGTCTCAGTGAGGAGAATAAAATATGGAGAGGAAAATTGGAGAAGGTTACTACTGAGAACTGAGTTGGAGGAGTCAAGTTGGGTGAGCAACAACAACGACATGTAGAAGAAGTGTGCAGAAATAGAAACCAATATGATGGCCTTGTGGGAAGAAGGATGTGCAAAGGGTTTGGGGACAATCATTGTAAGGAAGAAGAAACAGATAAGAAAAGGGTTGAAAGTTGCAATGGCCAGCGGTGGCAACAAGGTCTACAGGAGTTATTGTTGTGGTGGCTATAATTATCTATGCGTGCTGTGGGATTTCATAGGGTCAAAGAGTGAACAATCAACAATTGGAAAAGGAGTTAGTGCACGTGTAAGTCAAGATGAAGGAAAAAAAAACATTTAAGTTTAAGGAGGAGTTTTGTTGGGTTTGAAATAAACTTAAATATATTAGCCATTGGAGTGTTATGGATAGTTAATGTGTGGTCGTTTTTAACAATTTTTGTTTGTTGAGTATAACGGTCAGGAATATGTTAGTCTATCAATTGTATTGTTATGAACAACAACAAAGGTGAATAAGTTTTTTCACAAAGTAAATTTGTTGTCTACATACAAGCATTTGTAATTTGCATAACATGATAACCAGTTATGGATGACCAATCTTAAGCGAAATTTAATACCTTAAATGCGGCAGCATAAGCAGCCTGTAAATTGGACATTCCTTCAAAAGGCATGCGATTTGTTAGTAGCTCCCACAAAACAATTCCAAAGCTGTAGACATCAACCTTATTGTTGTAATGCTTTTTCTCCCCTTGACGCAATGTCACTGTACTGTACAACTGGAAAAACACAAGCAATCATAAAAAATATCTTCACAAAAAAAATACATGAAGGTCAGTGTTACAACTATAATGTCAGTGGAATGGAACCTTACTCAACTAAAAAAACGAAACAACTATAATCACCCTACAGGTTACTGCCAACATCCATCATGATTCAATGTAACGATTACACAGAATCCATGAAGAAATACACGAACTCTATCAGATCATGACTGATAAACAGCTTTGTTTATCTTGCTTGAAAACCCCAACAAATCTAAACTCAAATACTCCTTGTGCATTGCCAGTGTTTAGTGCACTGGCGTATTGGTTTAGGACTGTACAACCTGATGAGTGTTCATTTCAAGTCAGTCTGCCACTCATCTGTTTTATATCACATTAGTATATAATAAAGTATTATGTTTACACTGACAGTGATGACAGAATAAGATGATGAACACCAAATAAGTACAAGCTTTTCTGAACACTTCAGTGAATTTTTTTTTCATTAATTGCAGCAGAATGATAACATCTTGTTCATAAGGCACAACGCACCTCGGGTGCCATCCAACGGTAAGTTCCAGTTTCTGCAGTCATCATTTCAGTCACAGATTCTTCTCTTGCCAGGCCAAAATCAGCAAGTTTAACCGACTTCTGGTTTGCCGTGAGCAGCAGATTGTCTACACGGTAGCAATTTGAAAACAATAGTTCAAGTGAGTCAGACTATGAATACTAGAAATTATATAAATCTATTTCAAACTTAATCATTAATATCAAAAACTACAATGATTAGCTACCATAAAAGCAAAAGTTCCAATCCAGAAATACAAGGTACTCTACCAAATGAACAGTTTCCTCTTTATGATTTCCAGAGAGATACTCATAGGGTGACCTTAAAGAGGCTCAAAAGAAATAAGATTAAGTGGTTAAAGGATTTTATAGGCTAAAGTCAAAAAATTATTTAGTTTATATTGTAATTCCTTCATGTTAGATCACACTTGTAGAGTTATCTTATACTAGTTGGTATTTTTAAGGCTATATAACTGTATTCTTTATATCTATCAATCATGAATGAAGAATATGAATGCTCATGTTATAGCTTCTCTTTAGCTTTAATGGTAGCTTTTAGGTATTTTACAGTAGCTTAGATTTAGCTTCCAATAAGATAGCAAAGAAGCTTCAACAAAAATTATAATCACGAATGAAATTTGGCTACTGAAAATAGCAGTACAGAACAGATTCTGCAACTAGATAAATGTATGGTGCACACCGAGAGCACCATAAGAAATAACAAATCTAAGGTACCAGAGCTCCCAAATCATATTCTAATTTTTAAATAAGAAAGAAATTTTCTTTAGTTCCTTCAATGATATATATGACTAACACTCTACAGTACCAAGAGTAACATGTTTTAAATTAAAGGGTACCTACCAGGCTTCAGATCTCTATGTATGATTCCATTGGCATGTAACCAATCCATGGCCAGAGCAATATCAAGGGCAAACTTTATAGCCACATAAAGCTCTAATTGTTTAGGGCGTATAGTGATCAGATATCTTCGCAGTGACAAACCAGGTAACATCTCTGTAACAATAACCATCAGAGGATCCTTACAAGCTCCAATAAACTGGAAGAAACAAAGAAATGCATTATCTTCAGAAACAGGCATCTATTAGTTCTACAGCAGCATAAAGATCAAAAGACCATAATATACACTTTACACTATACATAGATAAGTCTTCAATGAAACAAACGATACAAAGCAGATACAGTTATAACATTTGAAGATATGCTGATATATCCTACATACAAAACACACTACTCACCTTCACAAGATTCTCATGGTGGACACGAGACATCATATTAACTTCGCGAGCAAAACGATTCTCCCGTGAAACTCTTTCTTCTAAAGTACTCCCACGATGCAGAACTTTGATAGCAACAATCCGTTCTCTGTACCTGGAAAATTATTAACCTACACCTACATAAACCAGCACTCCAGCAGCCAGAAAACCACTTGAAGTATACACATAATTGTACATTTGAATCCACCATACCATAGCAACATTGTCTTTTTCTAATGCATCCACAATTATTAACATTGGAATAAAAGTCAAATTAAGAGTTGGAAGCTATCCATTAAAATCTCCATCTTTATATGGAACTTCACACGTGTTGGGAAACCCGTTACAAAACTAGAAATCACGTCAGTTATGCTACAGAATGTGGAAGCTGTAACTACTTGCTTCTCATTAGATGTGAAAAACCATATCTGAAGTTCTTTTTTATCTTAAACCATAGTAAACATTTACTTTTAAGTGATATCCACCATCCGAACACAATTCCAGTAGACATTACAATACAGTTATGATTGAGTGTTAGCTTAACTGATTGCAGGTTAATACACAATTGCACATAGGGAGTTATAAGGTTGATTTGGTAGGTTTGGAAGAGAGGGTGGGAGAGACGGTGAGCTCAACTCCCCCACTAACAAAATACGAAAAACTAGCATTTGCCGATAAAAAGAAAAACACAATTGCCCATAATTCCAGTAGATATCACCATACAGTCATGATTGAGAGTTAGCTTAGCTGATTGAAGGTTAATACACAATAGTCACACTACTACTAGGTCTTACATGTAAGAAAAATTATCACCTTTAACTGGTCTTCTGACCAATTCTTCACACGAATTAACAAACTAAAAATAATGAATAAATGGGAAAAAAAGTTACTACAAAAAATTGAAAAATTTAGGCAGGCAACACATTCAAGGCTTTGCCACACTGACCTTCCTTCATAAACTCTTCCATGAGCTCCCTCGCCAATTTCTGACCCAATAAACAATAGCTTGGGGTCAATCAGAAGACTTTCATCAATTGTTAGCGGTTCATCTTCTATTGAACCAATTTTTTGCCTCGCTGATTTTGATTTCAATGCAACAGAACTATTTTCATATTCCTTCTCTTCTCTTTCCCCTTTGTTCCTTTCTCTGCAACTCATGCTGCAACCTTAAACTATAACCAAGCCCTCATTTCAATACATACCAAGAATAAGAAATAAAGACTCTAAAAATCCAACAACAAACCCACCTCCCCTGAATAATCGTTCCAACATAAACATACCTCCAAAGTAAATGGAAAATATAAATTAACAAAATTCCTCTAACAGCTCACAATCCCCTCCATCCAAAATCAATCATCCACTGCCACCCCACCTCAAAAAAATAGTAAAAACCGAATCTTTCTCATAGGTTGTGTTCACCCATGTAGCACGTTCCCCCTCTTTCAAACCTTTGCTTCAATGAGAAGCTGGCCACCGTTTGCAGTTCATTCAAAGAAACCCATCAAATAAAAATTAAAAAAATCACACAAAAAAGTATATTGAATGAAAAAAAGAAAAAAAAAAGAGAAAGTAACTTACAACAGACGAAAAACAAATTTTTCAGCCAAAATTAACCACACCCAACAAAATCCCTCCAAGTTTATGTTCTAAAACTGTCTCAAAACACCCCAAGTTAGCTGCGAGTGAAGAGTAAGTAGGAATATTAGAGTTAACTTTCTCTCTCTAAAAAGGGGTGGTTTTGGTCGTGAGTCTTCTCTCTCTACCCCCAAGTTGGAAGTGGGAAGAAGACATGTTGGTTTAGACGAGGGAGGGTTGAAAGTGTATCCAAACATGTAGTGTTCGGTGACAGGTGATGTTTGGGAAGACGAAAAAACCAAACTGAAATGAAAAATGTGATAAAAAATGAGGCATTGTCCTATGAAAGAAAACCACGTGGAATTAGGAAAACGATGTTGCCGATGTGGACGTTATTGGTGGAATCAGTGTGGACAGATATCACCGTTACGCCGGCTCGGCTTATGCGGCTCCCCGCTTCTTATCCATAACATTTTGCCACGTGCACCTTTTACATTTCACTCTTCTAGAAACTTGGACTACACTTTTTAATATTTTCTTTAATAATTATTATTCGTCTCACGTGCTTTTCAAATTCCCTGTAGTTATAGCTTAAAATAATTCAAATTGGCTGTTCTCAAATTTTAGATATGATATTAGCTTATGTTTTGAATTTATTCTCAAATTAATTATTTCACTCAATAAAACTAAAATATTTGTTAAAAATATTTTTACTTTATTAAAACTGTTTTAAAAAATCTTTTTTTATTTAGTACAAGTACTGTGAAATAGGGGTAACCCTGTTCTTTACCATTGTTATATTTTCTCGTTACAAAATAACTGTAGATTTGAACTTTTTATATACAGAAATACTAGTAAAAGATTAAATAAATAAAAAATAGATAGCACGGTGGTTTGGCCGTAGTTATTTTTCTATTTTATACATGTAAAATATTAAAATTTTTAAAAAATGTAAAATTCAGAAAAATTATATTATTCTGTGACATTATTTAAAAGTAGTAACTATTTAATTATATAATTTTAATTATTAATTTTAACAAAATAATATAACCTAGTAACTTTTGATCAAATATATTAATTAATCAATTACAATTTGAAAGATATTTATATTCTCATCAAATATACATTTAAAAATATTTAGTCTAGGATAATTTGTATTTCGTTGGAAATGCACAACATGTTTACGTCTATAACACAATCATTTCATAATATTCTGAATTATTTTGGAGTTATATATTGTAATTCCATGACATGAAAATGTAATCCAATTCACTGCTTAGATTCCAATGTTACTTTACTGTTTTGCTTGAAAATCTTGGTAAAATTTTCAAGTTTTGAAAATATAGACTAATAAGTCAAATTATGTGGAATAAGTATTATTTCTAAACTACCAGAATTGGATTAGATAACCAAATTATATTAATGACATACAAAATAATAATCAAATAGTTTATTTGCACAATAAAATAGGTGTAAACGGTTTAAGGAAACCTACCTATTTAAATTATTATAATCATGTAGTTGCTTTAAGAAAAAACACAAAACTAATCTTTACACATAAAAAAGTTTCTTTTTTCTTATTTGTAGCTAAAAAGAATTTTCCAGTTATAAGTGAAATTATCACATCATAGTTGTTCACTTTTTGTGCATTACTTCTCCCAATTTGTACAACACTAGATAAAGAAAAAGAACAATGATCAATAATTGCTATGTGCATAAAGAATGTAACCAGGGTTAAAACTTCATATGGCTTAATATAATCTAAAATGTTATATTATAACTCAAGTTAAAGTTTTGATATTAACAAATATAAAATATTGAATTAGTTACATGTTTTTATAGAAAATATTAAATAAGTTACATGTTTTTATAGAACATTATGATTAATAACAAATTGGGACAAGGAAAAAGACTTCCTAAGTAGATGGTTTTATGCTACAGACGCCTATAAATATAAGCATGGAAGTTAACAATAATATTCAGGAGATATTTAAAAAATCTTTATAAAAAACTTCTCATTATCTAAAATTCAAAAATACTAATTTTCACATTAATTAGGAAGGGAAGTGTCATGAATAACCATGGGATTCACTCAACAAATTGCAAACTCAAAAATTCTTCCTCAACTTCGCTAAAGCCACATAAAGGGATTGTCGCGAATGATGGTGGGATTTGTGATGCTTAAATTCTCTTATAAAACTTTCTTCTCCGTTCCTTCCTTTAATTGTGCATTTGTCTTTTTGCCTTCACTACAACTTTTAAATGTTAGGAGCCAATAACTTAGAATAGAGATGATACACCTTCAGTTTGATATTATTCCCGTATTCTTTCAACAATTCACTCCCTTGCAATTTACGTTTCTCCCTTTTGTCTATATATAATTTCAATTTGGCCAAATCTTCACTACAATGTCATCTTGTTTAACAAAATCTCTCTTGTGATGTACGTGTTTGGTATATATGTATCATGATGTTATTGTCACGTGGTTCATCAATTTATTGAGTTTGCAGTGACTTAATTAAGAAAAAGAAGAAGATACTTTTATTTACATGTTTTCAATCTGTTAATTGTTTAATGAAGATCTCATTTTTTCAACAAGTACACTTGTAAGAGATTTGGTTTATAAAAACCTGACTATGTTCTAGACAAGTTTGTTAATGAAACAATGATAAAGGTGGATAAATTTGAAACATGAAGTAAGTGATGTTGGTAAGAATGTTAGGATTGAACTTAGCTCATCTTTCTCTATTGTATTACTGTTGACATTTTATATCTTATGTTCATTACTTTAGTGTTCTTAAAAGTACTCTGTATGGTAATCCTATGATTGAATGAATCCTTACATTAATTAATAAAACTATATATCTAGCTAAAGTCTAAGATTTATTCCTAACATCTAACAAGCATTAGGAGATTTATTTGGATCTAATCTTAAACTAGTTCCACTCGATTTAAGTTGATAAAGTAAGATGAGTGATTAAGTAATCAAAACAATAAACACAAGTCAAATAACTAACACGTAAAGCGAGAACATAACATATATTGAATCAAATGCAATACAAAGAGTTGGAGAAGTTACATTCAATCCCAACAAGGGAGATTTTAGTTGCTCATAATAATGATTCCTAATTTTTAATATTGCATCGATTGAAAAGGGATTAAAAAATAGAGAGAGAAATTATTATGAGAGAAAGGTAACCACCTCTCCATAAGAAAAATAAATAAAAAAATAGGTGATGACAATCCTCCTAGCTAGGTTGGACAAAAATTAGAAGGAAAGTCATGGTGATGGTAGGAACATAAATATGGTGAAAAAGAGACTAAGGCTTTTGGTCATGGGTTGTTTTATGGTGATGGATGTGGTGTTTAATGGTGATTTAAGAGATGTTAGGCCAACTCTACAGGAAGGTGGCTAGAGGAGATCACATGGAATGCTCTAGCCTTTTGGTTACCTGAGATGAGAAGTATGACACAAAAATTGCAACATGACTTTACTCAAATTCAAAGGTAAATACATGAAGGAGACACACCTCTATTTATAAGCTAAGATGTCTCAAAATTTGCAGAAACTTTAACCTAAAAGAGTCACCTTGGTTGGTGTTAAGACTCTGACAAGTGTACCGAATCGTATCAAGTAATAAACATGGTAAGACCAAGTATCATTTCCTTAGAGACTAACGACTCCTTGATTAAATAAGACTTGAAAACAAACTCTTTTGGGTTTAGAATGCAAATATTGAAAAGTAAATATGCATGAAATTTGATCAATTGGACAAAAGTGCAAAGATGAACGGATTTGATATTATGGAATGAATATGTTGTTGAGGTTAGATTTCACCTAGTATTCTCTCATGTATATACAAATTCTACTTCTTCATAAATGTCAATGTCACTTCTAAAATACTTAAAACCCGATTCCTCGGCGAAGAAAGCGTATCCTTAATTATTAGTTCATATAATTCCTAGCATTTCTAATAATTAATTCTGAAGATCAAAAGCTGAAAACAACCAGAACTCATACCCCCATTCTTGAGCAATACTACTTCTGGGATTAATTCTCCAAAACATGAATTGTAAGATACCTTGTGGTACTCATGCAAATCATAAATCATGCTAATGAATGAGTTAAAAAAAAGTAAGCAATACGCAAAGAAGAATTACCCTAACAATTAATGAAAGAAGCATATATAATCAAGAATGAATTCAACACATGAGAGTTTACAAAGGTTACATCATTTCCCAACAACAAATAGAGTTTAGTTCACCATTGACATGGTGAAACTAGATGAATAATGGAGAAAGAATGAAAGATAAAACCCTAGAAATTGAAGATAGGAGCTTCCGCATCCAAATCCACCTCCGAGGGATCAAAAAGTGTGTTTATGTGCCTATTTCGTCCAAAGATGTGAACCCTAGGACGTCCAAGTCCTTAAATAGAACATAAAAATAACAGAAAATGGATCCAAGCCCACGAGACTGGCGCTCAGCGCCCCACTTAGGGCGCCCAAGCGGTGTGCGGGTCAGAACTGACGCTCAGGGTCATCTCAGAAGGCAAGCAAGCATGGTGCGACTCGAGGAAGTGGTGCTCAGCGCCCTAGGCGCGAGCTAGGGGTATGCTACGTTGTGAGCTCCAGAAAATGGGCAGCCAAGCTTGAGAGAGTGTACTCTGGCGCTGAGGGCCCCTAAAGTGGCTCTCAACGCTGTTGCGATCCTCCTTTCTGATGTTTTTCCATCTCTTCTTGAGTTTCAACTCCTTACTACTTCAATTCTTCTTCCAAATCATCTCAATTCCTATTAAAAACAAGGAAATCTAGCACAAAACCATTAAATTCACCTTCAACTCTCTTATTCATCAAAACTATGATTTCAAGCTAGTTTCTAAGTCATGGTGTTTTTAGTATCAAAATTAAGTATCAAATAACGGTAAATTCAATTGTTATTAGTTGGCTTAAAGAGCAAGGAGAAATCCTCTCCAATAGGAAGGAGACAAGTGGCAAAAATCATCTCAATTGAGAGGGTGACATGTGACCACTATCTATGGAAAAACTCTTAATTCCTAGAGTGACACATGGCCACTAACTAGGAGGAAAAACTCTCCAATAGGGTGCTTCCACATGTCTAGGACGTAAATGCTCCCTTGGTCTCCAAGCTTGGCCAAAAATATCGATCCCTTGCACAACTCACTTATTTTGATGTCCACCTTGTGCCATGTTGGGTGTAAGGCCCAATGTTGACTTAGGTGGTCAAAACCTTGTCTACTTGGCTTAAAATAGGCCCAAATTAAAATCCTACACTACTAGGCCCATAATACAAAGCCTAAATAAAATCTAGACTATTAGACCAAATAAAATCTAGAGTACTTGGTCTAAAATATAAGGCCTAAATTTATTCGTACTCTACTAAAAACTTTATGATGGCTTAAGATGACCTAAGAGAAAAAGTCTAGGCTCATCTTCCATTGATAACTCCAACTTTTCATTAATGTGCTAGTTCATGGTTAGGGGTATGCCATCAATAGGGTGGAGAACATAAGGCAAGGGAGCACAACTATAACTGATTCTAGTTTTGTTTTTTCGCTTTTACATTATGCAGAACTAATTTTCTCTTTTTGTTGGAGGATTGATATAATATTTTGAATTATAGTTTCCAAACCTTATGTTTAGTTAATTTGAATTATTTTAGTGTTTCGTTTATTTTTCTAATGTTTATTCTACAAGAAATTTCACAATTGGGAGATTGGCAATCACTTACAATTATAAATAGAAAAAAATTAGGTTTTTGTCACAATTGAAAAATTGGACATACCTAATTAGTTTGTGATTGAGATGATTATTATTCTTCATGCTGCTATTGAACTTTATCATCAACCTAATGAATTGGGGTATAAAGTTAAATGAATATGTTTACATTTTAAGGGATTAGGGGTAAATAACTCTGAATAAATTCAAGTGGATAATTACTCTTCTTGCATCACTTTAAAAGAGTAGAATTTTATAGGAAATGGTACGGAATCAATTCTATGACATTTCTTATCTTGATTGGAGTTTATGTTATATTTCTATGTTTTTCATTTTATCTAATTTTTAATTGCTTAAAATTATGTAAATTAGTAATCTATCATTGAACAATTCAATCTTAGAGGTTGAAATTTTATTACTACAATAATGATTGACACATTTGCTAAATGTTTAACAAGTTTTGGGCGTCATTTACGGGGATTAATTTTTCTATTGTTATTAGTGAGATAATTGGCTTAAGATTTGAGTTATAAATTTTAGAGAGTCGGAATTGTTTTTGTTTCTAGTTTATTATTTTTTGTTTTAATTATATTGTTTGTTTTCCTTTTTATTATCATGTAATTTCTGTTGTTAGAGGTTTGTCTCTAAGTTATTTATGTGAGGTACAGTTGCACTGAAAGACTTATTTTTTGATTCAAAAATTGAACACACTATACGTAATAAGAGTAGTGCAAGAAGAAAAAGGTGAGAAAGAAGACAAGCAAGAGACACTAATTGATAATAAAGAACATTTATCAACGATGGTATAATAAAATGTGAGAGGACTCTTCATGATTATTCTATGCTAGATCCTAATAATTACTAAGGTAGCATTGTGGGACTTCCTATTCAAGCAACAATTTGGAAATCAAGCCTGCATTATAACAAGTCATCCAACATAATCAATTTGGAGGTGTAGTTTCAAAGGATCCCTATTCTCACTTGTTGAATTTTCTAGTGACTTGTGACACCTTGAAGATTAATGGAGTTTCAGATCATGCAATCTATTTGAATCTTTTCCTTTTCTCATTATGGAATAAAGCTAAAAGTTGGCTTCAATTGCAACCTCAAGGGAGGACTTCTACATTGGAAGATATGACTACAAAATTTGTAAACAAATACTTCCCTCTATCAAAGTCAGCTAGAATGAGAAATGAGATCACTACTTTTATGGATCAAGAATATCTACATAAGGCTTGGGAAAGGTACAAGGAGCTAATAAGGAAGTGTCCACATCATGCTTTACCAGACTGGTTACAAGTCCAAATATTTTGTAATGGTCTTGCACCGTCATTTAAAGCAATTATGGATGCAACAAGTGGAGGATCGTTTAATTTGAAAACACTAGAGGAAGCTTTAGAGACTCTTGAATTAATGAAAAATAATACTGTGAATATGCAATTTGACCATTAAAATAGAAAAAATGGATTGTTAGAGATTAATACTTATATGTTATCCTATCCCAACACAAGTTGCTAACAAAACAAATTGTTGAGTTAAGTCAAAAGTTGGATAATATGCAAGAAAAAGTTGTTAATAGAACAACGTCTCTAGTGTGTGATTTTTATGGAGGAATGAATCAAAATGGTTAATGTCAAGTCATGAACACAGTTGGCCAACAACATAATCAACCTTCTAACAAGTATAATACAAATTGGAGGAGCCTACCAATTAGACCTTGGAGTGGTTCGATCCAATTTACTTAATCAAAGCCTCCTTATCAATATCAAGCACAATCTAACAACCAAGGGAACAAGATGTTTACATTTGAATGTGCTTTGGAGAAGCTAATTGTACAAACCTCTACATTTGTGGATCAAACTTCTAACTTCATGAGTGAGACAAAAACTAACTTCAAGAACTAGGAAGCTTTAATAAGAAATTTGGAGAATCAAATTGGCCAACTTTCATCACAACTCTCAAAGAGATCTCCTTGAACATTTCCTAGTGACACAATACCTAACCCAAGGGAACAATCTAAGGAAATTAAATTTAGGAGTAGAAGGTTATTGGAGAATAAGAATATAAGTGATATGGAAAGTGCGAAAAATGAAAGAAGCAATGATATTGTGAAAAAGAGTGAAAAAGTTATAAGAAAAACTGAGAGAAGCAGAATAAGGAAGAAAAAAGTTAAGAGAGCGAAAATGGTAAAATGAGATAATATGTTCCTATTATTCCATTCCCTCAAAGAAAGAACAAGAGAAACGATTTGAAAGATTTTTTGTTGTTTTTAAAATGCTCCACATTAATAGTACATTTGTTGAAACATTGGAGCAAATGCCAAGCTATGCTAAATTCATGAAGATGATAGTGACATATTTTACCATGATTTCAGTATTGAATTAGCAAAAATATTAACTCTTTCTTAACCTTTTGCCTTGTCAATTCTAGTTTTCTTTTAATTTAATAAGTGGTTTCATCTTAAGCTTTAGTTATACAAATTGATCATTAACCCCTTTATTTACACTTTTAAATTTGTTGGAAGAAGTCTCTACATCAAATGACGGTGCTGGAACCAAGGAAAACAAGAAAAACAACAAAAATATGAAGAACCAGAATTCTGCTGAAGCTCGCTCGGGCGCTCTTTTTCCATGGGCGCTGGAGCACCAATGCACCAGGACTGGACTGCGTTAGGGCACCCCCTGTATATGGGCGCTAGAGCGCCACTTTGCTAACTCACACGCGTTGGAGCTCGACCATTGCTGCTTTGGCAGATTGGGTTTATTTAACCCTAAAATGGAAGGGCTTTGATATCTTTTGCTGCCCAAACACGATTTCTCTCATTTAGAGCTCTTGGAGGCGAGCTAGGAGTTGTGGGAACAATCCTTCTTCATCCTTGGGTCTTCTTCCTTCTTCCATTTCCACCATTGTTGTAAGCTTGAGTTTTTCATTCATGGAGAACTAGTTTCATTGTTGTTGGGGGACAGATGTAACCATTGAACTCTTATGTAAACTATTGTGTTTTGAATGAATATATGCCTCTTTCATTGATTGTTAGTGTTTAATTCCTTTTCTTAATACTTGTTGTGAAGTTGCTACCCATGACATGATTTTAGGATTTGCTTGATATTGAGAAATGTTGGGTAAATCTGGACTTGGATTAAACACCTAAAGGAAATAGTATCTAGGGATAGAACTAGGAGTTTTGGTTGTCTTAAATCTCAATTCTTAATTCGGAAATGATTGTTAGGTTTTCCAAGGGATTGGAGCCTAATAAGGAAGTGTAGGATCTCTCTACCAAAGGATTGGATTTGAGTAATTTAGTGGATTAACATTGACATATTAATGAAGAGGAAGTGATATTCTATACATAAGAGTGAAGTAGGTGAAATCATACCCCCAATAATACCATTTTATATCATTTCTAATCTTTCCATCTCCAAGTGTTTAAGTATCAAGGATCACTTTTACCATTTATGTTTCATATTTACTTCAATTGCATTAAAACCCAAATTATGGAATCATTCTTTAGTCTAAGCTAGTTAGAAATTATACGATTGTCTGGTGACACGAGTCTGTTGAAAAACGATATTCGGTCTTACCAATTTTATTACTTAAAACGATTTGGTACACTTGCCAAAGTCCTAAGAAAGGACTTATTGTCTAGAAAAGGGAAACTTTAAGAATATGAAACCATAATGCTCAACGAAGAGTGTGATTCAATAATTCAACAAAAATGACCTCCCAAGTTGAAAGATCTAGAAAGCTTTATCATTCTATGTGAGATTGTAAAGATAATGGTAAGTAAGGCATTGTGTGACCTTGGAGCAAGCATCAATTTAATGCCCTTATCCATTTTTAAAAGGTTGGGTATTGAAGAAGTGAAGCCTTTTATGATAACACATCATTCCTTCATGGTGACTTGGAGAAAAAGATTTATATTGATTAACCTAATAGTTTTGCAGTCAAAGGTAAAGAGAATGTTTCTGCATATTGAGAAAGAGCTCATATGAGCTGAAACAAGCTCTAAGGCAGTGGTATAAAAAATTTGATTAATTCATGATGAATCACAAGTATGACAAAACCTCTTTTGATCATTGTGTTTTTGTGAAGAAATTTTCTAATGGAAAATTTATTATTTTCTTTGCTCTATGTTGATGACATGTTGATTATTGGTAATCACTAGTGCAAAAAGGGGCATAGACGTCCGTTTTTTAGGCCTTTTAACGTCCGACCTCCAACGGACGTCTATTCGGGTGACGTCTATGTAAACGTCCGTTGTGTCAGGTCGGACGTCTATATGGACGTCCGTTGTGTCCGGCCGGACGTCTATATGGACGTCCGCTGTGAACCTCTCGGACGTCTATATACTACTGCAGAAAGGGCTTTATTAGACGGCTTATTTAGGGTTATTTAGGATTACGGGTTAGGGTTATTTAGGATTACGGGTTCGAACGTTTGTTTGTGCACTGCAACACAACTGAAGAACAGATTCAAAATGAAAATGGAGGAGTAAACGACCAAAATGCACCGAAAATGTAGGTCAAAAAACGCCGCCCAAGAACACGTAACAAACTGCACCAAAATGCACCGAAAACGATTTTTAATCGGTCCAAATGAAAGATATGTCATCACTGAACAATTTAATCGGAACAAAAGTAAGATTAAATGGCCCAAAACGCATAAAAACCAACCTGGAAATCCAAGGCGCAGAGGGAAAGGTTCGCATAACTCCTCGCGGTTCGCGTTTTGAAGTGCAAGGCGCAGAGGGAAATGCAAGGCGTATCTTTATTTAAAACGCTTTTGAACGTCAGTTGTGGCGGGGGCCGGACGTCTATAATATAGTAGACGTCCGGCCCCATCCAGGACGGACGTTCAAGAGGCTGATGGGTGTCAGCCTCTTGAACGTCCGTCCTGGAGGGGGACGGACGTCCATAAATAATGGACGTCCGTCCCCCTCCAGGACGGACGTTCACGAGGCTGACACCCATCAGCCTCTTGAACGTCCGTCCTGTAGGGGGACGGACGTCTGTAACACCCTAATATTTTAAAGGGTATTACTGATAGTAGAGACTAAATTAATTTGATATATTTTATAAACCATCAAACTTTATTTCAATTCTCCCAAAGTACAATACCAAACTTATAAACTTCAAACAATATAGTCTTCACCACTTAACATAAATTCGAATTTCAACTTATAAGTTTTACACAACATAATTTTTCCAATACAAATTTATTCTTTTTACAAAATATCCCTGAAAGTTTTTCCCCGCGTCTCTCTCATCTCTAAGCTTTTTCAACAGCATCTGCGACATTATCTATTCACATATAACATGAGTTATATGATCATAGCACAAACAAATAAGGGTAAGCCAACCATATCATAAAATCATTAAACTTGTAATAAAAATATTATAATCATGTATTTCTGCAATTGATAAAATATCATTATTCCGATGTCATTAATTCATCATTATCAAAATCATCTTTCTCATTTCCATAAATCTTACAAGTGTTCCATGCTTACTCATGAAGCCTTATGGTCAGACCGCTCTCTGCCTGCTTCCTTAAGCCTCACTTATATACTATGTCTTACTTTCTGAAGCCTTATGGTCAGACCCCTCTCTGCCTGCTTCTATAAAACTTACGAATCATATGTTTATGTCAAAGCCTTATGGTCAGACCACTTTCTGCCTGCTTTCATAAACCTCAAGTGTTACTTTGCTCATACCAAACTCTCATGGTATAACTCGAACAAACTACTCCCGGTAGTAAACATCATTTCATAAGTAATGATTTCTCATATCCACCCCAACATTTCATAAAACCAACAATTCATACCCTCTTATCCACCTAACTCAATCATGTTCATTCTTTAATCATGAATTCATAATCACCCGTTTTGGTATCAATAAATCAAACATATTGCCAGATATCATGCTTCATATTATAAACTCATTTTGCCCATAACGAGTATAACTCAACATATTTTCACCAAACAAAGATCATGGATCAACCAAAATATATCAACATATCTTAAGAACTACATATTAAAGTCTGGGCTCAATGTAATGATAAATAAAATATATATGAAATTTTTACCATGATAATATTATGCATCTACAATCAACTTGTTTTATTTTATTTTCATCCTATTATAGATTTTTTTAACCCCAATTGGTCACCGGAGAGGACCCAGATGTCTGAACGCATCAAACTCACCTTCGACGCCAGCACATATGACTAGTCACAACTGACTGGACCAGGCCAGGGCTGCTCTATGATCAGGGATGTGCCAACTCAGGTTTTTAAGGTTCCTCTATCCTACCAACAAAGGGAGGTCCTCAATAATTAACAATTTATTTATTTAATTTATCTACCTTATTTTCTTATGCTCTAAATCTTAAAATGCTTAATTTTACTTCCTCTCACAACAACCTCAACCAGTATCTGTATATCTATTTAATACCCATATACAAGTTATTACAGAACCCTTATTCCAAACCTCCCAACAAGATCAATTTCAGCCAACAAACTCATTCAATAAATTCATCACAATAAACATCCATAATAGAATTCATACAAGATAATTATAAACAATTAACAATAATAAAACATTACAATAAATGGTCATAGAAGAATACAATATTTGACAATCATAAAAATAATCTTAATATAAAAATTCATGGGGAAACAAGAAGTTGAATCTGGCAGAGCCGGTTAGACAACTTCTAATCCATCCAAAAATACAATATAATTAAATAACAAGAACAATAACATGTATGGGGAAATAAGAAGTTGAATCTGGCAGAGCCGGTTAGACAACTTCTAATCCTTCCAAAAATGCAATAAAATAAATAAGTAAAGCAATAAATAGTTTGGGGAAACAAGAAGTTGAATCTGGCAGAGCCGGTTAGACAACTTCTAATCCTTCCAAAATGCAATAAAATAAATAAGTAAAGAAATAAAACATTTGGGGAAACAAGAAATTGAATCTGGCAGAGCCGGTTAGACAATTTCTAATCCTTCCAAAATACAAAAATAAACAACTAATAACATACAAATGGCATAACATAATCAATATCACGTTTTACAACTATCACACTTGGATATCAACACAAAAGCAAACTCTCATTTAAATTCAAAATCATACAGAAACAAAATACTCCATAATCAAGATTTAAGATCAGACAAAAGCAAAATATAGCATATTCAAGACTCAAGATAATACAAAAGAAGATACTCAAGGTTAGCTTTCCTTACCTCTATTACAGACTTAATCTCCTCGCTCTCTGAAAACTTCCAGAATATCCCCTTTGAAATTAGAAATTCTTCCAACTCTCTTCTCTCAAAAATTTTCTAAGTTCTTTGGTGTAAATTTTCAGCCTCCCCCCTTGGCTATTTATAGTAAAAAATTTTACTATTCATTTTTACTATTCATTTTTTTTATTCATTTTACTATTACAAAAATAATTTTTTATTTGCAAAGTGGTGAATTCTGATCTCAAAGCTACGTGGAACACTTATCCTTTCCAAAAATAATTTTTTTTTTTTTACTATTCACTTTTTACTATTCACAATTTACTATTCACTATTTACTTTTTTTTTTTTTTAATTTAGTATCTGACTTACAAATATTTTCAAGGATCTTACAACGTCCATATATAATGGACGTCCGTCCCCCTCCAGGACGGACGTTCACGAGGCTGACACCCATCAGCCTCTTGAACGTCCGTCCTGGAGGTGGACGGACGTCCATATATAGTGGACGTCCGTCCCCCTCCAGGACGGACGTTCACGCGACTGACAGGGTAGTACAACCCTCAGTCGCGTGAACGTCCGTCCTGGAGGGGGACGGACGTCTATTATATATGGACGTTCGTCCCCCTCCAGGACGGACGTTCAAGAGGCTGATGGGTTGTCAGTCGCGTGAACGTCCGTCCTGGAGGGGGACGGACGTCCACTATATATGGACGTCCGTCCACCTCCAGGACGGACGTTCAAGAGGCTGATGGGTGTCAGCCTCGTGAACGTCCGTCCTGGAGGGGGACGGACGTCCATTATATATGGACGTCCGTCCCCCTACAGGACGGACGTTCAAGAGGCTGATGGGTGTCAGCCTCGTGAACGTCCGTCCTGGAGGGGGACGGACGTCCATTATATATGGACGTCCGTTCCCCTCCAGGACGGACGTTCAAGAGACTGAGATGTCAGTCTCTTGAACGTCCGTCCTGGAGGGGGCGGACGTCCATATATAATGGACGTCCGTCCCTCTCCAGGACGGACGTTCAAGAGGCTGATGGTTCACTACCCTGTCAGCCTCTTGAACGTCCGTCCTGGAGGGGGACGGACGTCTACTATATTATAGACGTCCGGCTCCCTTTAGGACGGACGTCTCCGCACTCAATTATTTACATTTATGCCACCGGTCAATTATTTACGTTGGAGTTTTCGTGGACGGACGTCTATGGAGTGACGTTAAAGGTCAATTCTGCACTAGTGAATGATAATAATGAGATTCAAAATCTTAAAAGAGAGTTGATACAATGAAGGATTTGGGTCATAAAACAAATCATTGGCATGAAAAGGTTTATTATAGGAAGTGAATAATTCTACGCCTGTTAGCACTCCACTTGCATGTCACTTCAAGTTCAGCTCAAAGTAGTTTCAAACAAATGAAATTGAGAAAGAAGAATTGTAGAATATTCCATATTTCATACTCATGGGAAAAAGTGTTGACAAGTTGTGAAGTGGATATCTCAAAGCTACTTCTAGATTTTTTTTTTATCCTTTAGAAGTGATAAGCTTGTGTTGAATGGTTATACAGATGCATACTTGTAGATATAAAAATTCCTACAATAGTTGAGATTGTCATAAGAAAAATATGTTTTGTATTGTGATAGTCAAAGTGCAATCCATCTCAACAAAATTTTAACTTTTCATTTAAGGCCAAAACATATTGAAGTTAGATTGGATACGAGATGCATTAGAGATGAAACAATTATCATTAGAAAAAATTCATACTAGTAAAAATGGGTCAGATATAAAGATCTTACTTAGAGGACAATTTTCTATCTACATGGAGAAAGCTAGTTTTGTTGATTATGACACCAATTAATTGGTGAGGATGAGATTTTTCAAGTGGATCACAAATTTATTGGGCTCACACTAACTTAATTAAGAAAAAGAAAAAAAATATTTTTATTTATGGGTTTTCAATCCGCTATACTGTTTAAAATAATGTAACCCTTTGCATAGGATTTTTTGAAGGGAGAATAGTGGGACATAAAGAGACACAATTCCTGAGTGTTTCTAGTGAGAAAAGAAAATAAGAGATCAACCAGTGTATCTTGTGCAAGTTTGTGCAGAGAATTTAGCTTGGAGGAAAAAAAAGTTTATTCTACATCTTATATATTGGGGTTCTTTTTGTTGTTTATTGAAGTTCCAATTGAGATTTTCTTATGTTGTTATTTACTTTAGAATATTTTTCTATTGATCCTTGGAAACTTCAAAAGAACTTTTGGTATACCTATTAGTTATTATTAGTGAAATAATTTAGTGGTCTATGTCCCTATGTGTTTTTCTTTTATATTTTATATTTAGGTTTTCTCACGTTAAAAAGTTTTTGTATATGTTGATTTTTCCTTTCTATGTTTTGTCTTTCATTATTTTGCATATCATTTATATAGGAAAGAATTGATATGGTTTTTGCTTCCTTTTGATATTAGTTATTTTTGTTATCTTTCCAAACACCTATATATACCGAGTATTTCTAAAACACTAGTGGGTTTAGAAAGGATATTTTTTTGGAGTGGGTAAGTGTAGATTAAATAAAATTTGTCAACTTAGAAAGTGGGGAAATTTGGAATTAAAAAACATATATTCATTGAATATAAGTTAACTTGGTATATAAATGATGAAAACATAGGTACAATTTTCTTAATTACAATATGGGATTTAGAAGGGTTGAGTACAAAGGAAAGATAATTAATGTATAGTATTACTTTAGTTTGGTGGAAAGTTGTTTAAAATATTAAAGTATGGTGTGGTGAGGTAAGTTAAGTTTCAACCTTTCCTATTCTTAAAAACTTGTGAAATAAAATGAGAAATAAGAAATTTTAAAAAGACTAGTTAGATGGCTTTAACTTTTTTAAACTTTCCTTTTGAAGAATACAAGATAACCTTGTATTCATGACAACAATTGCAAGGAGAAAACCTCTAGATGATATCGCCACTCTCGCTACATACAAACTCAAAGCAACACAATCCAAATTTAAAGGTGATGCATCCTTTTACTTGAGTGTTCTTGTTTTTCTACAAGAATATCATGTTTATATAAAGTTATTAAATTTTGAGTGAAAATTCTATATTTTGGACATTAATTAATCACGTTGAAGCGTGTATATCTATTTGATGTTTGATGCTGGTGTTGGAATCCATGGTCATGGATTACAAGAAACACAGTATGGGCATGGACAGAAGCTAGTCACAACATAAATGTTAGTGATGGTGTAGAGTGAACGCATCTTTGAAGAGAGTCCAAAAAATTGATTGATTGTGGACCATAGCATAAGCAATTTTTACGCTTGTGAATGAGTTATTCACTTGGAAGGTTTTCTAAATTTTGTACATCCTGATGAATCAATAGTAGATGGTTATTGAATGAACATAGATGGTTAACTAACACTGCACAAAAAATGAATTGCAGTGTCATTGATCAGAACCAAGTAACCCACTTTCCTCATCATTTTTGTTTTCCTGATCTGTTGTTTTCTGAGCCAGTTCCACTGCCCGATTACATTGCTGCCCCCAATCTGTTTGAATCAATGTGTAAACCATCATGCAAAGACAAGAAGCCTGTGCAGCAACCATTCCAGACCACAAACCCACCAATTCATACTTGTAGACGAAAGAAGCAAAAACAGAAACTGGTAACCCCACCAGATAAAAGGCACACAAGTTTATTCTAGCACCCAAATAAGGCCTAGCAGTCCCTGACAAAATCCCACATGAAACTGTTTGAGGCCAATTGCTAATCTCACACAGCCCAAGAATGGGAAGTATAGTCGTGACCAGATCAAGAATTTGTATCTCATCAGTGAAAAGTTTCCCCCATGATTTCCTCACAAAAAACAACAAAATGAAGGTGGTGATCCCCAAAGTAAATGCTGTCATGAACCCAATTATGGCTGTACTTTGTGCCTTGGATGCTTGCCCTGCACCTAACGAGTGACCAATTCTTGTTGTCAAGGCTATACTAAGGGAAAACGGAAACACATACAAGAATCCAAGTGTTTGAATAAGGATCCCCATGGTAGCAACAGTGGCTTGTGGATTGCTTAACAACCCACACAGAAAGAGCATTATCTCATACCACCACCACTCCAAGCACACTGAAAGGCAACTAGGCAATGCCAAACTCAGCAGTGGTTTCCACCCATGAAAGGCTGAGAGAATAGTAGCTCCTTGCCAGGGTTTCAGTGGTTTGTTTGAGAAGAAAACATAGAGCAGCAAGCCTAAAGTCATGTTTATAGAGTTCAAACCAGTGGCTAATGCAATACCCTTTACCCCTAAGTTCAAGTATGTGGCCAAGAAATAGTTGATGGGAAGGTGCAAGAGTGCTGCACAAGATGCAGCTACAGTGACTGGTGTGGTTAAGCCTTGGGTTCTTAAGAAAGATCTCAATGGATTAAGATGAGCCTGTGCTAGCAACTCTGGAATAGAGAAGACCATGTAAACTTGGGCAACTTTTGTGACTTCAGGGTCTTGACCTAGCATTTGAAGGATTGGTTCCATGTTTAGCCATAAAATTGAAATGGGTATGGCAACAAGTAGGAGGAGACATATAGTTCTGAAAAAGGTTTGGTTGAGAACTGACCATCTCTTTGCTCCAAAAGCTTGGCAACAAATTGGGTCCATTCCCATTGTGAGGCCTTTGAGAACTGAATTCGCAGTTATGTTTGCAAATCCAAGTGCTAGTGAGCCTCCTGCAAGCTCTACTTTCCCTTGGCGTCCCAAGAACAACATGGACACAGCAGATCGAGAGTACATCATCAGGCTAGTCATTATTATAGGACTTGCAACCTTTGCAAGAGACTGCAACTCTTCTTTCAACTGCATGCAATTGAATTTCTCACATTTGTCAGCAGAAAAGCAACCACTGTAATAACTCTGCAGATTTTGCTACCATGCAATTTTGCAATCACACATTTCCATGTTTCACCAATTCTTTAACTCTATTTCCTTTTCTTTTAAGTATGCATAACATCATGTGTCTATGTAGTGTTAAATTCTTCTTTCTTCTTTATCTTCTCTCCCAAAGTGGATTTTTGCACATAATTTCTTAACATCAGACTAGTTTTGGATTATATATAGTTCCATTCCATGCATACAGATAACCTTTTACACCATGAATATATATAATGCTAGGATATATAATAGCAGGGTCATTAAAATCAAGCAAATCATTACCCAAAATTATATTAATTTTTTATGTTAATTACCCAGGACTATTTTTGGATTATATATAGTTCCATGCTAAAACTAAATCAAGCTGCAAATAATATATCAAGTTTTATGTTAATTATCATATTTTAACCCATAAAAACTTGAGATTCTTTTCATTTTCTTTTTTTAAATTATATATAACTTATGATTATGGTATTATTAAATATTTTTATTTTTTTTATATTAAATATACGTTGCCGTTTATGTTAAAAATTAGCCACTGTAAGAAATCATATATTAGTTTTAACTTACTTAAGAAAGTAAAATTTGTTTTATTTTTTGACTAAAAAAAGAACTTGACAAACCAAAATTCAATCCATATATACCGCATAAGATTGGAATATTGAATTGTATCAGATGCAATTAAATATTTTTCATGTATCGATCCATAAAACCCTTAGAAGAATATACTTGAAAGAAAATCTCACAATTAACATAGATATATACACTTTAACACTTCAAAATTTCTAAAATATAAACAACCTTTTCTATTAAGCAAAGTGCACACAAACATGATCCTTTTCTCCCTGATTTTACTCATTAGAGAAAGAAAAAAATTGTTTTACGTATGCAAATTTTTCCACTTTATAAAATGTCAAATCACCTGAAAGAAGGAAAAGAAAAGTTAAAAGGATTTTTTCTCTCCAGAAATTGTTAAAATAAGTATAAAGAATTGATATAACGAGAGGAAAGAAACAAAGTGGGAACATGGAAGCTTGGGAATTGTTTAATTTATGCAGGTTTGGAGCAAGAAAAGCAGAGTCAAGTTGTTGAAAAGAAAAGTTACTGCCATAATTCTGTTGGTGTATAAAATATGCAGTTCTTGTGCATTAATTATGCAGCAGGAAAAAGAAGCAAAGAGGAAATTAAAAAGTCATGACAGAAATGCAAAATTGCTTCCAGATCTAGCAGACATAGGCTCTAGTTCAAGACAAGCCGCCAACACAAACTGCGATAATATGAGCATGTCTCACAGACGTGCGCATATAGTTTAGGTTATAATGAAAAGATAACTATATTTTATTAATCTTTTGAAAAAGTTTTCCAAGAAGATAATAATAATAATAATTACTATTTTTTTAAAAAAAAAAATCTATTCCACGAGTTTCTGCATATTATATACAATCCCATTGTGGAATTATGCCTTATAGACGTAGCTTTGAACATCATGATCATATTCATAATTTGTTTAAAGCACCAAGATCATGATATTCTTAATTACGCAGTTCCATGTATTATGATGTCCTAATCTATGCTGATAAAAAAAAATGTTCTACTCTCTCTATGTTATGATCAAGATCACTTAATTATAACAATGTTAATTATGATTATATATGACGACATGACAGTGAAATAGAAACATGGGAAAAAGGAGTTTTGTGGTGTGAAAGAGACACAGCCTCCATATTTTCGGTCCCGGTTCATCTGGATGAAGCAGAAGAATACAAATGATATCAAATTGACCTCAAAAACAGTTGCATTAACCAGGATCCAACAATGAACAGCAAAATAACCTAAGCCATGGTAAGATACATATTTCAGTTTCCATATCCCTAGCTAATTAACCTCAAGCATCAATGGTTTATATTTTTGAAACCTGAAAAGCTACATAGAAGAGGGTATCCAAGATCTTCTCAACACTGTCATCTTCTTGTTAGTATTTATATTACTATGATTGTATTTTTACCCTCAAAAGTTTATGCAGACAAATTATTCAATTTATGCTGTTTTTCTTTTGTGAATGATGATGACAATGAATATATATATATATATATATATATATATATATATGCATTTTTAATCTGTATATATACTGTTTCAATCCCTAACACTAGACCAATTTTTTTGGTTGTTCATAATTAATTTATTGAGCAATGATCATACACATATAGACAGTCCAAGTTTTATTGTTTTCTGTATGCACTCAAAAGACTACATATTTTGGGGGCAAGAACTATTTGTGAATTTGTACTCATCATAACACATTTGGTTCCAATAGGGAATTTAGTTTTTGAATGAAAATGTGTTCGTAATATATATTTTAATAGCCCTATTTATTATTATTATTATTATTATTATTATTATTATTATTATTATTTGTATTTCATGTAAAAGTTTGGGCGAAAGAATAAGAAAGAAAGCAAATATAAGCTACTTCAATGATTTCAAGGGTCTATTTATACTATTTTAATATATTTTTTAGAGCTTATTAATATATAGACGTCAAATTTATTTAAATAATTTGTATCCTAAATCTCATGCATATTTATTTGATAAAGAATATTATTTAACCAATACTTGTTGAAGCCGTAGATCTAAATTTCGACTCTAACAAGAAGAGAAACCGATTATTTAAGTATTGGAAAATATGAGACAATTTATCCACGTGTACATGCCTCAGTTCTTACTGGAATGCTCCATTATGAGTTGTTTAAAACATAAACTATTATTAATGATAAAAGGTTTAAAAATCAATAGATTTCAAATCCGTACATAACGGAATAAAGCTTAGATTATCATACATAATACAATTCAATGGCATTTTTTTAAATTCAAAAAGCAACATCTAACAAAATACTTTGATTAGTAAACTAAAGGGATTACAAAGATTCAAATTAAATTAAAAAGTGAGTGATTATATATTACTTATTTTGAGCTGTTCAAAGGTTTTTGTTGCAGACTTTCTGAGTTCTTCTTAAAATGTTGGTCTTTCCACACACACACACACATATTAAAACCTAGCTACATATACTAATTTTACAACATTTTAACAGATACCGAACTGAAACTGTAGAATTTATGAATACAAATACTCAAAACGATATAAAAGCAATGCTTACTCCAAATTATTGTCTCCATAAGAAATCTTGCTTTTTTCCTCTTCATCACGTGATTTCAAGCACAAATTATAGTTCACAGAATAATGTAAAACATAGATATGGGTTTTTACTAATTTCCTTCCAACCATTAAGGACACACCAATAAGTTAATCAAAGATAATTATGAGTTTTTAAACTCCGTTAATCATATCATGAACACTTTTTTATCTCTTCTAATATCATGTCACACTTATCTGATTTATCTTTCGATATCTCTTATACGAAGCATACATGCATCATTTTCGTTGATTGAATTCTAATATGAGGTTTTCAAATACAACAACTTTCACCTTTAAACAAAAAGAAGCGACAGAAACAGCAAGAAAAAGAAAAGTTTCCAGAAACAAAACACTATCAGATAGAGATATATATAGAGAGAGATAGTGACAGAATTAGGTAAGTTCACCAACCTCAGAAGCAGAAATAGAAAGATTAAGCGCAGTGAGAAGGTGATGAAGACGTTGACGAAGACCTTGAATGAATGTGCCACAGTTGTAACAAGCTCTCTCTCTTTCTCCATCTTCTATGGTTCTCATTCTATTCCCCTCATAGTCTCCTCCCACCTTTGGAATCACAGGCTCACCATTTATATTTCCTCGAGATTCAGCACCAGTGCACATGTTTAACTACTTTTCCAAAACCATACAAAGATCCTCAGAAAAAAAAAGGTACAGTGTGTGTGTGTGTATATATAAATGTATATATACAAAGCTTTGAAAGGAAAACAAAGACATTGATCCTTCCCACCCCCGAGAGAACATAAAATTAAGAATGTCTTAAAAGTGGTGAGAAGTTATAAAAGAAAGTAAACAAGTTGGGTTTTAAATGATTGAATGCATAGAAATAAGGAAGATATCGTAGGGTTAAGTAAGCTTAGGTTAAAATATGAACAGACCTTGGTATCTCAAGAAAGATGTCTGCGGCACTGAAGAATGGTTAAGGTTTGCGAGTCTCCTTAGACGACAGTGTAATTGCAGCAGAACATGGGTGCTGCCCAGAGGCTTTTCGGGACTTGAAAACAGTTTAGAACCAAACACTTTTCGATTTAATTGATCAGGGACATTCCCTCAACCTTCGTGCTTACTTTATTACTTGTGCCTAATGTTGTAGTTTCCTTAAAATAATATTCGCCATTGCTGCTACCACTCTCCACTTTTATTGCATGCTTCAACTCCAACATTTCTCTTTTTCTCTCTCCTCATTCAAATAATATTGATTAGGACACCATCTTGGTCCCCAACAGATTTTAAGTGTTTTGATTTCTAAAAGGTGAAAAGGTTAAACTATTTAATGTTGTATAGTTTAGTGTCATTTTCAGGTTTCAGAGTTATAACTAGTTTGTTTCACATCTGATGCATGTCACCACTTCTTTTGGAACCTAGAATTATATATGTTCTATTGCAATAATATATAATGTTATTTCAGCACTTTAGTTTTAATTATTGAGTTTTAAATCTGACCTAACATGGAATTTAATTGATTTTTTTGAATTTTGTCATTGCAAAACCCCAAAAGATCATCATAATTAAATGAATCATCATGATTTTTTTTAATGTACTATGACACGAGTTTATTAATATAATAGATTTACATAGAAATCATGTCTCGTCACTGCTGTTAATTTTGTAAACTTTTTCTTCATTTTTTTTTTTCTTTTTTAAATTTAAATTGACATTTTAGGTGAGAAGGTATAGTAAAAACTTGTGAACTTTATCACATTGTCCTTTACCTCAATTACCTGAACACAACTCATATACGCCATTTTTTAAGGAAAAAGGCGAGTCTTAAAATTTGTGCCTGAAATGAAAAGTAATAATAAAAAACAGGTTGGAAATGAAAACATATATGAAGTTTAAGGAAAAGATGTACTTAGCATTAGGGTGTGTATGATTAGGTTGTTTTGTATATTTAACGTCAACTAGGCAAAAGTGTAAGTATATCACTGCACAGAATACATGTTCTTTTGTTGGTCAGAGTCTAATCACATGTTTACTTCAACATCATAGTACATTAATTTGTGGATTCCATCGTGATAGTTGCAACGGTTAAAATGTCTTAAATGAAACACGTGGAATAATTAATTAATACGAGACTATTAGCAGGAGATAATTGGAGAAACTGTCACCAATGTTTAAATTATTTTTTTTCTTTTTATTTTCGTGTCGTTTTTCACATTATTTAAACTTTAAATTAATAGTAATAATTCCGACTCAAAAGTTTGATGGCATATATAATGTAATATAGGTTAACGTATGCTTAACTTTGTGTTAGAATTCAAAGTATTTTGGATTAGGAGAAAAGGAGAGCATTCTTTTGACCATATCACAATTTGAAGTAATCAATTGAGTCTTTTTAATATATTTTCATTAATTTTAGAACATCTATTACTATTTTTCAGAAAAAAAATACGCCTTATTAATTGTTTTTTTATCAGCATATATCTTACTAATTGTGTCTTTCACAAATTATAATTTCATTATATTACCTCCCACCTTCAGTCACATATTCTTCAACTAATTTCATATATGTAAATGACAGTTTTTTTTTTTTACTCTTTATAGTATAAGAAAATGACTCTTTTAAAAGAGTGGGTGTTGCTTATACACCTGAGTCGAAAATCTTATACAAGAATATATAAGATTAAATTATAGTATACAAGTAAAGATAAATTTTATTTTATTAATTTTGTTTTGCAAATTGTTAATATGATTTGAGATTTATTAAATTTAATTCTAGTCAAGATTTTTAAATTTATCATGTTATTTATTGGACTTCTCTCGATTCTCAAGTTCAAAACTAATTGATATCTAAGTTTCCCATGTTTGTTGGTTCTATGTCTAGAATAAGGACAAAGTTGATGCTAAACATTGAAAATTTGAGGAAAGCCATGTTGAGTTGCAGAAGGTGATCTTGATAGAAGAAGTATGTTGTTCTAGAAGAAGCTAAGTATATGAATACAATAATTCAGAGAAAGATAAGACTAAAAAGCAGAAGTGAAGGTTTGGCTAAAGTATACAGGAAAGGGAGTCAAAATTATGTGACAATAATTATGAACGAAACAGTTGTCACATATAATACAAATTGAAAATTTATAGAATTTAGCTTTTTGTAAAATCTTAAAAAGTCGTTTTTATTTATGGTAGGATCTAAAAAATCTTAAAAAAATGATGTTTTTTTTTCAGGATTTTCAAGTAATATGAGAATACATTTTAATACACGCTTTATACTTTTATACATTTTGAAAATAAAACATATTTTATAAAATGTTGTCATAAAAATATTTCTTGTGTATATTGGTTATTTGCATTAATTATATAGATGATAACAGTCGTATACGACTATAATTTTTATTATTTTGAAGTTAAGTTAGTATTATTTATTTGCTATATTTGTATAATTTTAGATATATAACGTTGAGTACCCGTCACCCTTCTAATAACCTTTTTATATTTTTCTTATAAAATGTGAAGTGATGGTTTCAGTTCCAAATATAAACCAAAAATGGCTATTATTCTTCGCAGAAATGTGAATTTTTTCTACAACAAGAAGCATCAATAAAAGTAAGAACATCCTTAAAAAAAATAAAGCTTAAAACGTATGAGTTGTGTCTTTTGCATAGTGAGTGAAAACCACCCTCATAGGTGGCTCCACCATTCTCCCACTCAATACTCTGAACAATGTATATACTTTCCATGCATGCTTACAGTTTTGGGAAAATTGAATATTTCTACTTTTGTACTTTATTATTCTTTCATACTTCATTCCCCGTCACATTATACTATACACTACTTAAAGGAACTTATATAATTAATTTTATTTGAGAGTACAATAGACCATATAAAAAAAATATTAATTTACTTTTTATATTTACTAAAAAAACATTAATAAAATTCTAACACATTCTGATTTTTTAATAAATGTTTAATATTAAATGGGTGAGATTGCTTTATTTGTTATAAATCCTACATAGTCTAGTAATAAAACCAAATTACAATATCTTAGTAAGCATAAATTTTATCTTATAAATTGATTTTGTAAAATTAAATTATAATTAAAGTTCATTTCTTAATATAATATTAAAGTTATATTATATATCTTATTTAATGAAGTTTATTGTTTGTTAAATATATTATTTTGTTTATTGTATTCTATTTTCGAGTTTTTGAGTATGGTATTGTTGATGATTCATATAATCAAACAATCTATTATGCTGTTAAAATTTATCTTTTAATAGTATTTTTTTATTTGTGCTGTTTGTTATAAAAATAAAAACAGTCATGCATAGATGACTTGTAGGGTTTTAATAATATGCTGAAACTTTAGGGTTTTGAAGAAGCTTTTTCGTGTGTTGATCAATTGCAATGTTTAAAATATTTTTATGTTTTCCCCTTAAGGGCATGAAGTAGGAATCATATATGAAAGTGGAAAATTGAGGAGACAGAAAAGGTTAAAGTTTGACGTTTAATATACATAAATATATAAATGCATCACTTCCATTGCATTTGTTTTTAGCTTGTGAAGACTTCAATTATATGTGTTAGGAAAAAACGCGAAATGATGGGTGGTTGTACTATAGGTTCCCTTTTCTAGGGCACTTGCCAAACTAACACTGTATTCTCTTCATTTAATTAAGTGGCAGAGACTTCATTCATTGGATAACATGCACATCAAAAAGTACATGTTAGGTAAACTCATCTCCAAAACTATGCTACTTATGTTACATTTTATCCATAAATAAACAAATAAAATTCAATACTTATTAATAAGCCATCAAAAATTCATATAAATCACACTAAAATTATGACATAATAAATTTGTTTTATTTTAGGCTTTTTCTTTTTATCTATTTTTATTTAATATGAAAATGTAAATCATTCTTAACTCCGACAGCTTAGTATAAGGAAAACACACACGTATGATGTTATTTCACTTATAGGTGAATAAACAATAGATGTCACTACTTAATAATTGTGTCTGGATGCACTCGTGCACTTTATATAGGATGAATTATTGTTGGACCACCGAATTTGGGGTCCCCATCACGGTTACAATGTCGTAATATCATGAACTTCATATATAATTGAGGATGGCAACTTGATAAAAAATAAAAAAAAGTTGGATGAGTTGCATGCATTATTAATTGCTAGGTTAAAATATACTTTTTAGTTTCTTATACATTTTTTATTAGAATTTGTGTTTTATTTTCAAAGATTTCATTTCAATCCTTTATCTATCGAATTTGTATTGATGTTGAGTGATAGGTTTCAATGGTCACTTATGTTGTATTCACTTCAAGGTAATTTACTGTTTACGAGTATCAGCGAGCGATGGAAAGTAATGAAAGTCGTGTTCAGTTGATGGAATTTGCAAGCAAGAAACGAGATTGAATTGCGGGATGTGCATGTTTTTGGTCACCAGCATAGTTGAGAAGATTTGGAGGAATTCGTAGCATAATTACTCATGTGCCCCCCACATTTAAAAAGTTTCCAACTCCACTGTTGTTTTATATAATATTTGGGAGCTGGAAGCTACTGTGCACTCACGTGAGTAACTCAAAGATGTAATTTGCAAAAGAGATTCCTGAGCCTTTGGTTCAGACGTTTAATAGTGAAGATTCGTGCATGCATCAGTCAGAGTACACACTTTGCAAAAGCTTTTGACCGTGTCGAAGAAGGATTAAATAGTGGTAGGTGTGGTTGTTGTTGTGTTAATTGTAGAACCTACTAGAGCATTGTGTGGTTGTGTTAATTGAAGAACTGAGAATAGCATTAGGTTGTGCAAGTTCAAGAGCTGCAAGTGCAAGTGTGTTTCAGTGCTGTTGGAAGAGAGAAAGCTAAGGTGAGCTTTGATTGTAGTTGTTTATAGCTTCTGTCTATCGTTTTTATGTTGTAAGTGATGGAGGTAGATGAAGACATCAGCTGGATCGGTGGAGGAGATGAAGAACACACTCGTTGATGAAGAAGATGAGTGTGCGTGAAGGTGGAGAACAAGAACGGTTTGAACGTATTCGGATCAGAGATGGCGTATCCGGTTACACGGTCAATGAAGAAATTGATGCCAAATTGTATCCAGTAACAGTCATGCGTATTCGGATACGACATGGTTTGCACGTTGCGGCTTGGATCCGATTACAGAGCCTGTCATCTTTCCCTGCAAGTCCTCCGGTTTGGTTCGTCGTTGGCAGAGTTTGGCATGGAGAAGGTCGCAGCGCGCATGTGATGGAGGTCCTCCGGTTTGGTTCGTCATTGGCAGAGTTTGGTGTGGAGAAGCTCGCAGCGCGCATCTAATGGAGGTTTAACCAGTGGACGAAGTTGTCCGTGATGATGGAGGATGGAGGCAGCATTTCATGGTCCTTCAACCAGTGACGACAATTTGTGATTGGTGAAGGATGCACCGAGGCTGCTTTCATAGGTGAAGCAATGGACGAAGGAGGAGGATGGGCACACATGAGGATGCTGAGAAAAACCCAGATGTGGTGTTATTGGGTCAAATATGATATGACTAACGATTTGTTTGTGATGCAGGTCTTGTTAGAGTGGTGAATGACAAGCTTGAACATTTTTGTAAGCTCTTCTGTCGTGTAAGTTCATGAATGTAGGGTGTGTGTTGTGTGGAGGGAAGAAGTTGATCATGCTTTCTTTTACTATTTTGAAGGTGCTGGACTGGAGTTGTTGCTTTTGGTGAAGAAGGTTGTCTGTGCATGTTTTTGTCCACCAAGCACGAGTTATTTCTCTGGTTGAAGAAGCATATATGTGAATGTTGTTGGGGCAGCCAAGATAATTTAGTTTCTTAGTTGAACATTGAAGATTTTGACTCATTTCTCTGTATTCATTGAACATTCAAGATTTGGACTCATTTCTCTGGACTTGGTTCACGAATTGGATCTACTTTGTTCAAGGTAGATTTTGAATTAAAAAATGTTTAGACATTGTTTTTGAACCATGATCTAATATTATCATATTGACAGGTTTCGTGTGACATAGTTGAAAAACATACGAAACTTTCCATCGAACTTGGCAAGTCAAGGATCAGTGAATCTTTGAGTACTTTTGTGGTTGGGGTTTGACGGTTTTGGCTAATTCATACTTGAAAATCTACATACACAGATCTTCAACAGGTAAGTGTGATTGTTTGTTTATTTTTAATTAATTTAAGAATGTGTTTTTAATGTGTTAGTTCAATATATGTCCTTTAATTTTAGTAATATATGAATGTATTAGTTAAATTTGTTTATATATGAATATATGATAATATGAATAAGATATGTTTCATGAATATATGAATGCATGATTTTAATTATAGTATGATTATTTGTTTAAGTAAAAATAGATGGAAGAAGAATTAGATTTTTCATACTTGGACCGTGAAGATATAAATGATGATGTGGTTGGTGTAGACTTTAATATAGTCACAATGCTACATCAACAATTACAAATAACGACGTCACTGGCTGCACTAACAATGTTATGCATTGTTTGTCATGCGTTGAATATATTGAATATGTGCTCGAGTGATGTAAGTAGTGTTAGCACTTTCCTTCCCCACAAAGACTGTCGCAAGCAACAATTAATGTCGTATTTGGTGCATACTAATCGATGTCGTGACATTATTCGGATGGGTCCAGAGGCATTTATTAGTCTCTGTGAGAGACTAAGGACAACTGGGTTAGTTAAAGACGTCATTCGCTCGACAGTGGAGGAACAAGTAGCGCAATTTCTTCATATAATTGGCCATAATGTTAAGAATCGAAGTGTCGCATTTTTCTTCCATCGATCTGGGATGACAGCTAGCAAACACTTTCATAATGTGTTGAATGCTATTTTATCTCTAGAATCAGAATTTTTAACTCAGCCATCAGGAGACGAGGTTCATCCATATGTCTTAAACAATAATCGGTTTTATCCTTACTTTAAGGTAATGATATGAATATGTCAGTTTTGATGTAAATTTACGAAATGATGTTTTATGTTATGCAGTTGTATGATGACTTCTTAATTGGATGTTTAGGATTGCTTAGGGGCCATAGATGGTACTCATGTTCGTGTAAGGGTACCAAGAATAAATGCTCCGAGATTTTGTGGAAGAAAGAATTGACCAACTCAAAATGTGTTTGCCGCATGTGACTTTGAAATGAACTTCACATACGTTCTAGCTGGGTGGGAAGGCACAACATCTGATTCTAAAATCTTAAAAAATGCTCTTGATAGAGATGATCCGTTGGTCATCCCCCAAGGTAATTATATCCCATTGGGATGTTATGATTGCTTGTTTATTAGTTAGTAAACGCTGATTTTATGCATTATTGTAGGATAGTACTATCTTGGCGATGTTGGATTTATACTTAAAAGTACGGTTATGACACCATACAGAGGCGTCAGATATCATCTTAAAGAATTCACATGCAGAGGACCGCAAAATGCACACGAGCTCTTTAACCATAGACATTCATCATTGAGAAATGTGATTGAAAGAACATTCGGTGTGTTGAAGAAAAGGTTTCCCATCATTGCAAGTGGCACTAAACCACATTATGGATTGGAGATAATGACAAACATTATTTTAGCTTGTTGTCTCCTACACAACTTTATCCGTGGAGTTGATAACAATGACCCATTACTTAATGAGGTTGATAATGAGTTAAATGAAAGGGAAGAGCATAATGTGTCATCTTCTCAAGTTCGAGAAGATGATTATAGGGTTGGTAGTACTATTAGGGATGCCATTGCTGATGAAATGTGGTGAGATTATCAAAATTCATAGTTATTGTAATTGATAGTTTTTTATGACTCTATTCTTTGAATATTACATGTACTTGGTTTTATGATTAACTGAACTTCACTTGTTACCATTTTCTGTATGAAATAGGAATAATATGGAAGGGGTAAGGGAACGACCATTGATTCATCTACTGGTACACGAGAGTTCATTAAATGGACTGAGGACATGGATCATAGGCTTTTGCATTCTATGATCGAGGAGAGTCGTTTGGGTAATAGGATTGAGGGCAGCTGGACCACCCAAGTGTATAATAACATGGTTCAATACCTTCATAGTTGTGGTTATGTTAATGTTAGTAAAAATAATGTCAAAAATCGTCAAAAGGTATTGAAAGACAAATGGCGTGAGGTTCATGACCTCTTTGGTGGATTAAGCAGATTTGGTTGGAACGTCGTAACTATGTGATTTGAAGCTGAGGACGAAGTGTGGGCTGCCTCATTCAGGTATTTGTTAAATATTCAGACACGATATATTTTTCAAATACATAAGTTCAACCACTATCTGTTTGACGTATGTTGTTTCAGTCGAGGTCAAGTGCAACAAAGTGGAGAGTAAATAGCATCAGACACTACGATTTAATGGTGGAGTTATGAGCTGCAAATCGAGCAATTGGGAGTGGTGTAAGGACCGCTCGACAAGCGCGTCGTCAACGGGTTGGGCCTCGTGTACAGGTTGATCTGAATCAGAATATGGAGTACATTCCTGAAGAGCCTACCTATCAGGAGTATAGAGACCCAGCTCCACCATCACCTCCTCCATCCGTGGATGAGTATAATCCAGGGCAGACTCAATCTGTGCCATCCGTTCCATCTGCAGGAACATCATCCTCACGAGGTTCCAAAAGGAAGGCATCTATGGTCGATATGATAGATGCGAATTTGACAAGTTGACCACCAGCCTCAATGGTTTAACAAATGTACTTGACTCTACAAATGTTCACTTCGGTGTGATTTCTGGTGCTGCAGTGCGTCAAGTCTCAGCAATGGAAGATAGAAATCAAATACTCTGTCGCAGCTCCGCATACACATACACAGAGGGCGACATTTATGAAATGTTGAGTGCTATGAACATTGCTGATGAAAACTTGCTCGATCAATGTTATGCTTTCTTATGTTCAAACTCCACATGTACAAAGAGGTTAATGGGAGTTCCACCGCACAAGAGGTGGAACAAGTTGTGTAAAATGATATCAGGTGGTGAATGTTAGAATGTTTTCCTTACTTTGTAGTCATGTTTCTCAATTATAGTTTTACATCTTGGCCTTCATCCATGTTCAATATTGAAGTTAATGTTATGGTTATGATATAATGATTTGTCTTTAATTATTGTAATTATTAATATTCTGTAATTTGTTATGACTTAAGTTGTGCATGTTTTTATGTATGGTTTTGTTGAAGAAATTGTTAAATGGCCTCATCATTAAGCAAAAGGCCTAGAAAAAATCGTAAGGGAAAAGAATCTGTAACTCAGGCAGAAGATGCAGCCGATGTCAGATCATCTATTGCAGAACAATTAGATCAGTGTTGTTTCTTCAGTCATAGCCATCAGATGGAAAACTATGCAGCTGATTTTTACACAAGGAATATTTTTGTGCCAAAAATAATGAATTTTGAATCATTTTGTTAGAATCGTTGCAGCGGAATTGTTAGCGTGGAATAACAAACCAAGAGGGTTTTTAATACGAACGTGTGCCTTTTAATTTCTACTCAATTAAACTTACCAAGCAAATAATAAAGACAAATTAAGAGAGTAAGGTTGAGAGAAATTTGCACAAATGATTTTATCCTGGTTCAGATCTTACCAATCCTACGTCCAGTCGCTTATCTCAAACAAGATAAACCTTTTTCACTAACACAAAACAATTACAAATATTAATCACACAGAAAAATATTTTGTAACAGTTTAGAAATTACCACCTCTCTTGAAACCACAAGAGATGAACTTACACCTCCTTTGAATCTTCACAAAGGATGACCACCTCCTTCGAATGCTTCACGAAGGATGATTCTCTTCCAAACACTTCCTCAGACACACCAAGGATGAACCAGCTATTCCTCTGTCACCGCAATACCACTTCAGGACTTTGCAGACAAGAGTTTCCTTAGCTTCAGCAAATTCACAGAGTTCTCAAAAGAGTTCAAAGTATTAGAGCACAAGGGAAGAGTTATTTTTGAGAGAAATAGTGAGCCAATTTATAGACTCAGCCTAATACCCTTCCATTCTTCGAAAACGGGCCATCTAACGCATTTAATCGATTAACATAAGTATTAATCGATTAAAATGAGTACAACGGCTAGTTTTTCAAATCTGAAATCCCCAACGGTCAGTGTTAATCGATTATTCTCAGGATTAATCGATTAGCTAATCGATTATTATACACTTTAATCGATTATTCCAGTGGCACTTGGGTTTTCAGGATCAGCCTCGGTTTTAATCGATTAAAACTAGGTTTAATCGATTAAAACAGAATGTTGACGAATCTCAACAGCATTTAAATGTAAATTACAATAATCAGTCCTAATACATTTGTGAGCACTACTTCATCAACTTAGATTATTACAAAAGCTTTATAAAAATACATAAATCTTTAACTTGTCTTGACTTGTGCAACTCTGTTCATCATCAAAACTTCATCTTTGATTTTTGCTAACACATTTACGGGTTCAAACTTATTTTTTACTCATCATCTTCTGTTTCAAGGAGTGGTTGAATTTGTGACGTTGCAAGCACCCTTCTATCCGGATTTGATCAAAGTTTTTTATTCAAATCTGAAGATTTCTGGTAATGGATATTTGGTCAGTGAGGTCAACAAGACAAGAATTAGATTGAAACCTGTTGATTGGTTGAATGTTGCTAATATGAAGTATAAGGGCCAACAATTGTGTTATTCAACTATCCCAGACAACTTTCCTTATGATCGGGATATGGCATTAGCTACTATGGTTAGACCAGAAATGCAGGGTGAACGTGTTAAAACAGTTGGATCTTTGAATATTAATGATAGACTTCTGCATTATGTTATTGTCCACATGTTGACTCCACAACCTGCAAATTTTGCAAGGGTATTGCAGGAGGATATCTTTATGATATGGGTGCTTAAAAATAATATAGCTATCAATTGGCCTCATCACATCATGCAGCATATGCTTAAATGCAAGGCCGGTGACACACCCCTTCCGTACGATGTCCTTATCACCCAAATCATGCAATATTGTGGAGTGAATGTTGATGCCGATGCCAACACTCATATTGGGACCATACATCATTTTTCAATTAATTCTTTGAAGAGGTTGAATATTGTTAATGTCAACGGTGTTTGGCAACACGATGTCGGCGATGAAGAAGAAGAAGAGCAACCACACCATCATGCCAACCCTGTGGAACCTCCTCCACATCTTTCAAATCCTAATATGATGACTCAAATGTGGTTGGGGGTACAAGACTTGCAACACGGAATGCAGGGTATGGAACTTAAATGCAGGTGCGGGTTCAGCATATTGAAGATAACTTGACAAACCTATCTCTCGACACGAACCGACAATTTGCTCACCTGAATGAAAATATTAACTTAATTCTTCACCATTTATATGATTAAGTTGCTTACTATTTCGTCAGTGTATTACATGACCTTTTTCTTGTACTGGACTTATGTGATTGATTGCTTACAAACCTCACTCAAGCAATTTCATCATCATCTATATGGAGTATATTTCTATGTTATTATGTTCGTTGTTTTTATATTATGTTATGTAATAGTATAACTTTGTTTAATTATCGCCTTCATTAAAAATTAATAAAAATCTCACTTCCATAACAAATAAATTCATACTACTTGGAACTACATTATATTCAAAACAAATACTACATTTTAAAAAAAAAATTCATTTTACTAAATTATAATTTAATTAATTTTTATAAATAATTTTTAATAATTATTTGTAATTTTTTACTCTTAATAAACATTTTTACAAATAAATGTAACATAAACAAATATCATTTTATATCACCTTAATACCTAGGGGCATTTTGGTAATCTTTAATTTCTACCAATTAAACAAATTTTTTAAAACTGTCACATCAATTAAATTCTACACTAATTCTCACAAACTTTACCTCTAAATCCACTCTCAATCACCTCCAAATCCACTCAAATAAACCCAAAAAAAAATTACCCTCAAATCTTCTCAAATTCATTCAATCACTCTCCCCCAAATCATCTCCCACAATCAACCTCAAATGAACACACCCTTAGTTTGTTGACTACTCTTGTATAGGAGATTTAGATTAATTGGTTAATTTTAGGTTTTTATAATTATTAAAAATAAAGATGGATACAGTGAATTATTATAAGAAAAGAAAATTAATAAAGGTGATTACTATCAAAATCCTCTTCATTTTCTCCTTAGCTAACTCCTTTCTTTTATAATGAAAAATAACATTCAATTTCTCTTATTTAACTTTTATTCATCCACTGGTAAAATAAGTTATGCAATAATCTCTCATAAATTGTGACGGTGGGAAGTGCTAGACTCCCTTACTAATAAGATTTGTCACACAAGGCATTGCAAATTGTATAAAAAATCATGAATATGACACTTTTACGATGATAATAATGATTGTGAAAAAAATTATCATCTTAGAAAAAGTAGGCTACTTAAGTTCGTAACGTTCACTTTAAACAAGCGAAAACGTCGATTGATTATAACAAATTTTATTTATTCAATTATAACAAAAAATTCATTTAAGCAATTAAAATCACTTTAGTCGACAAACTAAGATGTTCACTTTAATTTTACTTTAATAATGTGATTGGATAGGGAATTTAATTAATGTTATTTTAAGGTTTCATACCTTTTTTTTTGTCCCAATTTTGGTTGGGAATGTTCCAAATGGTCTTAATTTTTTTTTCTGTTCAATGTTGTCCTAAGAACGTAATTTATGTTCAATTTAGTCCTTTTTACAGACGGCGTTTAAATTGTTAACGGCGTACTATCCAGTTGTGCAAAATTCAAATGAGATGACATTTAACTGCCTACGTGGATTCCCTTCAGGCACAGTGAGGTGGAAGGCAGGAAGAGGCTGAGCAGTGAGGAAGAAGAAGGGAACCAAACGGTTGAAGGAGTGAGGCTACCAAACGATGGAAGCACGGGAGCCGATCGGTTCACCAGAGGGATTTGCGATTTAAGCTCGTGGTCCTGCAGATTTCTGGTTCTTGTGGTTTGCAGGTTTGGGGTTGGCGAGGATGATGGAGGTGTGTGCCGTAGTGGCGCGTTGAAGAAGGGAGATTGGTAGTAATAGCGGCTGCCATGGAGATTCCGCTGTTGACTATGAATGTTGTACGAACCTTGTGATTTAGGTTGGTGCTAGAGGAGGAAGACTCGTGATTTGTTACAGGTTTGATGGCGTCGTGGATGGAGATGTGGTGGTTGCAGGTTCTCGCGTTGAGTGGCGCGATTGTTACGGTGGCGACGGCCTAAAATGGGCTTTGCTGCGCAGCGGTGGTGGCGGCCTAAGGTTTTGGAAGCGCGAGGAAGATGATGCGCGAAGATGGTGGTCTGGCGAGCTGAGACCCTAATCAAAAATACATTTTCAAAAATTAGGGCTTAGGTGGTGGAGAAGATGATGGAGGTGTAAAGATGGTGGTTGGTCGTGACCATGACAGCGACAGTTAGGGTTAGGTGGTGGCTAGGGTTTCTGTGTAGGAGAAATTAGGGCTTCTGAAGGTAGGAGATGATGATGACGTGTCAAGGGTGATGTGTCATTTATTGCACAGTCGGACAGTGCGCCGTTAACGATTTAAACGCCGTCTGTAAAAAGGACTAAATTGAACATAAATTACGTTCTTTAGGACAACATTGAACAGAAAAAAAAAATTAGGACCATGTCGAACATTCCCAACCAAAATTGGGACCAAAGAAAGGTATTATACCTTTTTTTAAATTGATATTCACTTTAATTTCTAACCCATCCAAATACATTGAATTTTAATTTTAATTGATGTTATTTTAAATTGTTTCCTTTCTCAAAATGTCTTGTTTTGATCACACGATTCAAATTTAGTAAATTTTAAATTTTTAATAAAGTATTTTATTTAACTTTACATTTAAAAAAATGTAAATATAATTTAATTGTTAAACTTAAAAAAATCTCAATATTTATATTTTTCACAATCAATATTGATTGATGTTATCTCTTTGTCAATTTTTTTTTTAAATTTTAATGTTAGTGATTTGTTTTTTCAATTTGCACTAAACAAATTATTTTCAAGTTAATAAAATGTTAAATCGAACCAAATCCAAGTTAGATAGTTCTTGATTAGGCTCATATAATGTTGGACTGAGTATGTTCAGGTCAAAGTCAAACCAAGTCAACTTGAACCCAAGGGTCGAGTTGATTCAGGTATAGCTTGAACCAAGTAGGCTTAGGCCCCGATCAAGCCATGTAGGCTTGGGCCTCGATTAAGCCAAGTTTGCCCATAATTAAATTGATCTAAATTAATATGAGCCCAAGTTGAGCCAAGTCGATCTAGGTCTAGTTTGAGCCAAGTTCGGACATCCTACATTTAATCGAGTTAGGGTAGGTCAACATTAATTTAAGTTGCATGTTTAACTGAGTTACATTGGGCCTAGTTTGGTTCTAGTTTGATCAAGACCAAGTTTCTCCTAGCTTGACCAAGATTAGGCTAAGTTGAGTTGAGTCAAATTTGTTAAACCTAGGTCAAGTCGAGCTAGTTGTGACCCAAGTTAAGGAGAGTTGGCCTAGGCTATCAAGGTGAATTGGTTTAAGCTCAAGTTGAATCATGTTCGAGTCTAACTGAGTCGAGGTCGAGTTAGGCCTAGGTGGGATTGAGAAAAATTGGGTTAAGTTTGGCCTAGTCGAGTTGGTCTCGTGTTAGGCCAACTAGGCCAAGATATTAGGTCAAACTAAATTTGGTTGATTTAGCTCAAACCAAGTATACTCGAATCCAATCGAGACGAATCGACCAAAGTTGAATTGACCTAGACCTTAGTCGATCTAAACTAAGAACACCAAAATACAAATTTGAGAATATAAAGAATTTCAAATTCTTACTTTTCATGTGGAATTTGACATTATTTTTATTCCAACCACTCTAATGAAATGATAGAATTTCAACTTCTTTAAAAATTTCTTATCCAAACAACATATATTATTATAAAGCATTTTAAATTCTCTAGAAAAATAGTTACCCACTTAAAATGTCTTATTCAAACACATTATAAGAATATGTTATTTTGTATTTAAGTGAGGTGATTTAAGCATGTATAATTTACTCATTAGTACAAAATTAGCCTTCTAACGTGCCTAATACGCTTCAGTTTCAATGAAACCGCAACATAATGGATTTTTTTTGTAAATTTCACGAACATATAGACACTAGTACACCCAAGCACTAAAGTCATATATACCTTTTGGACTTAGTTAAAAAACAACTTAAGCCTAAAGCGGTGTCAAATCTTCAAAAAATTTAAAAAGCAGTTTAAACTATTTCCTCCGAGAAGATTTTAAGAAGAGTGTTAGTCAACAATAGATAATTGTGGGAGGATGTGAAATAATAGGTTGCAGGGTTTCGAGGAGAAGAGAAAGAGTTTTTGGGCTTTGATAGAACAAAACGTTTGAGAAGATAGAAAGGCTAATGGCCTGATTGACATGCATAAGATTTTGGCAGATAAGACAAAGAAGGTTTGGGCTTTAGGGATCCTAGACAACTTCTAGAGGTGAGCTTAGTACTTAGACACATCTAATGCATGGATGTAGTTGTCTAATAGACGATTTGTCTTAGATGATGCAACAGAATGACGTCTAGTGGACTATATGTCCTAGACAATTGACTCTCTATACTACTATATGAACACTATATGAACACACTGAACATGCTGAATCAAAATTCTTTCAACGCTTCTCATACAAATAAGGGTTATTAGACAGTTAAGTCTATCTTCAACTAATGGTTTCTATAGGATTTGACTGAAATCTCGCACAAAGACAGACATTGAACATGATGTCAGGTCTAGATGCGATGACATAAAAAAATGGACCTATCATTTGACGATAAAAAGTATTGTCCACTTTTCTTGAGCTTTGATCTAGCCCTAGGCTAGTTGTTGGATTCATTTGAGTCTTCATCTCCTTGGCGCCATCCATTTTAAACTTTTTGAGCAGCTCCTTGATATACTTGGTTTAGTGTATGTAGATCACGTCGTCTTCTTGCTTGATTTGTAGTCCAAGAAAGAATTTTAGCTCGCCTATCATACTTATCTCAAACTCTTCTTACCTCAAGATCAAGAAGTCTTGGCATAAGTTTTCATCAGTAACACCAAAGATAATGTCATTAACATATATTTGAATGCCTATGAAACCTTGATTGGCATTTTTCCTGAAGAGCATGGTGTCTACTTGACCTCTTGTGAAACCATTCTTCATAAGGAATAGACTTAACCTTTCAAATGGTGTAGATATGGCCATCAAGCTGTAATTTGTTTCTTCTTCAAGGTTTTCACTAGAGTCACTCTTGTCATTACTTTTCTCTTCCAGTTTCTGCTTCAGTTTGAGTATAGGACATTGTAGTTTGATGTGTCCTACTTTTCCACATTCAAAACAGGTGGGGCAAAAAATTTATCCTTCTAAATAGAGGAACTTTTTTTTCCTATCGAAATTTTGTCAAATTTATTTTTATATCTAATAAATTTAGAGAACCTTTTTATCATTAGATTTAGCTCTTCATTGTCAGAACTCTCTTCAGATTGATCATGTCCGAAACCAACTTTCTTTAAGGTGGATTTCGAAGTAGTTTTGGCAACGAACTTCAAGGCAACCAGGTATCTTTTCTCTCCTTCATCTTCTTCTTCTTTAAGTTTTTCCAGCTCTAGCTCATGTTCCCTTAACTTTCCAAACAATGTAGCCATATTCATTGTAGTGAGATCTTTGGATCCTGATATGGCATTGACTTTAGGTTGTCATGTTTAATTTAGGCTCTTCAAAATCTTGATGTTCAGCTCTTCATTATCAAAGGCTTTTCCAAGAGCAAGTAAATGATTAACTATATGTGTGAATCTTTTCTGCACATCATATATGCTCTCTCTATTCTTCATCTTGAACATTTCATACTCTTGATTCAATGAGTTCTTTCTGGCCCTTTTACTTCCTAGTTCCTTCATGTGTGACTTCAAGAACATCCCACATTTCCTTAGTTGTTTCCTACACAGAAATTCTATAGAATTCATCAGTATTTAATGCAGAAAAAAATAATGTTCTTGGCCCTTTCATCATAATGTGCTCTCTTAGTTTCCTCAACTATCCATTAAGAAAGGTCTTTGGGTTTGGTCTTCCCATTTTCAATCTTGGTTGGTTAATAGGGACAATTGATCACAACATCCTACACACCTTTGTCTATTGAATCCAAGAATATTTTCATTCTATTTTTCCAAAAAAGATAGTTTTCACCAGCAAATAAAGGTGGCCTATTTGTGGATGCACTTTTACCAAAGGTTTGAAATATATTGACCATTCCATATCTTTTTAATCGATTAAATTTTGATTAACTAGCTATAGTACCAATTGTTATAAAAGTAGCCCTTATATCTCAAACCAAGAGGAGGGTGAATTGGATTTCAAAATCTTTTTAAATTTGTAAAGAATCTTGAATCTTGAAATCAATAACCAAAGATGTTTGAATCAACGAAGTAAAGAAAGATGAAAGAAAGATCAAAACACACAAAGATTCATATTGGTTCAACTCTTCACAAGCCTACATCAAGTCTTTCCTCAACAATCTTAGTTGGGGGGTAATCCATTAATTCAAGATTTGAGTTTAAAAATACAATGATGCTCTTAATTGCTATCCTTACCACACTCAAATCTGAAAAAAAAAAAACTAGAGAGGATACACTCCCTCTCAATCAATACAAGAGATGATTCACTAAATCTCTAACCTGGCATACCCAGCACATGTACCAAAACAAATCAAATGTATAGGAACCCTATTATATCATACTCCAATAGTGCAGAAAAATCAGATCATATGAACTCCAATGTGTCTTGAATGAATTCTTGATTACTTGATCACCAATGAAGCTTTAAATCCTCCAAGAACACTTCTTGGGAAAACATGTACTCAAAGCTCGGAGAGAATGTTAGTATATGCCAATTAAAACTGGTAAAGAGTCAGGTCTCAAGTCTGATTTATATAGAAAATCAGATCATATCGTAGTTTAATTGATTATGTTAATATCTTAATTGATTAGGCTTGTACTTCTATTTTAATAGATTATGTCACTTATATAACTGATTATATTGACAATTATGCTTATAACTGCTTCTTTCAACTAACCTAACAGATTAGGTAACTAACATAATGGATTGGACCTTTGTCTCTGTTTAATCAATTATGTAACTTATATTATCAATTATTTTAACACTATGCCAAATTTCACTTTCATTTGTCTTTTTTCTAACAAACTATGTTATCTATATAACAGATTATACCTTTCTCTTTGTTTTAATCGATTACGTAACTAATGTAATCGATTATAACAAAGTGTTTTTTCTTGTTTTGCATTCTGTGTTCTAATTTAATTTAATGGATTAGATTATTAATATAACCGATTAATACTACCAGAAAACTATATTCTTGATCTATTTAGGCCTATTTAGGCCTTTCATGATTAATAAATCTAGCACCAACATGTCAATAATTTACACAATTGTTATGTCATTTTGTTGTGCAAGGATGATTAAAACCTTTTTGTATACATCATTAACTATTCATCATAAAAAATCAATATATGTGGAGTTTAATGCTCCTCTTATCAACATAAACCATGTCCTTAAATCACTTAACATAAAGTGGAGAGACCACTACAAGAATTGTGGCAACTTAGAAATGATGGAACACGTACTAGAGACGAATTGATCACAATGACTCTAATAGGAATATATTGAGATAATTGGATTTCTTTTGTGGATTATCGACTAAATTAAAAAACAAAGGTATATTGAAACTTTTTTCATCGACATCATTCAGGCTGATTATTATTAATTTTTATACGTTGATGATTAGGAACATGCCTTAAAAAATAAAGACAATAAGGCAAAGTAAACCATTTCTCGCACATGTGGATCTAAGAGCATTGCAAAGAAAAGAGATGAAATTATGAAAATACTACATATCTTGATGTGATTTTTTTTTTTAAATTTCTGGATTTATTTATATTATATTTTTTCTTCAAATTTATAGGAAAAAGAGTGTGACCACAAGGTTAGTAGAAGAGAGGTATGGATAACAACACATAAACATGCTAATGGAGCATTTATGAATGATGAAGCGAGGAAAATGAAGTTCAATTCTAATAAAGTCTATTATTCTTAACAATGCATTGTATTATTTTAATTAGTTTCTAGGTTCTTTGTAAGAAAAATTCAACATATGAATAAACGTCATCATCATCTACATGAAAATAAATATCAAGAGCTTGTACTTTTGGAAGTCAAGAAGATTGTGGACGTATTAGGAGTTTAGATTTGGGTCCTTGTCCATCTAAAGTGTTTGGCTCAAATGATTTTTTATATAATGAGATATCTTCAAGCTTAGTTATAAAATCATGTTAATTTTTTAGTTTTATCAAGATGCACTACTTTTATCAAAATTTGGATTTAAATGTGTTTGAAGTAAACTCAATTGTCAAAAATGTCAAAGGATCTCCATTTTTTTCTTCAAGGGAAGAAAATAAGAGTTGTTTTCATTATTTTCACTCATAAAGAAAGGCAATGGTTAATTTTTTGGTACAGAATCATCAAGAAGAGTTGTCTCATGATTTTAATATATGTCATGAATCATCGGTAATATTTAAACTTTTATTAAATTAATATATGTTTGATATTATTATTTGGAAAAGTTATCAATTATCATTATTTTTTATATGTTAGGTTTCTGAAGTGTTCCTAACGGAGAAACAAATTATCAATTCAAGCACCACGTTAGAAGAATGTTATTTAATTTTTCACTATGTTTATTTGTCTTATTTAGAACAAATGATATCATAATGATTTACTAATTTTAACTTTTACTCTCTGTTATTTACGTTATTTGATATTAAAATTGTAGACTTTGTTCTTTGTTCTTTTTATGAATATTATATGCAAATTATAAATACCAAACATCTAAAACCATTACCTTTTATAACCTTTTTTTTATTTCAAGATTTATGTATTATTAAAAAATATGAAACAAACAAAACAAGAAATATCCATAAAAAATATTTAAAGTTGATTGTTGACCAAATAAAGGTTTCAAACCACTGACAGTATCGGGGTTTCAAACCCAAGACAGTACCGAGAGTTTGAAACTCTGGGCAATACTGGGGATTTCGTAATTAGCCGCCAGTAAGTTGCGCTATTCCATGAGTTACTATAAATTACAGATAGGTTTAAACCCCTCGGTTGGTCCTCGTATTTATATGGAAATCTCAAATGGGTCATAGTTTTTTTTCGGTCTCAATTGGGTCATATTTTTTGTAAAAATGAGCTAATTTTACCCTAACCGTTAAGTTATTCTAAACGGCGTTAAATTAGGTTGAGCTGTATTTTTTCTTTGATGACGTGGCGTTGTTCAATAAAATTTAATGGCTGATGTGTTTTAAAATTGTTCACGTCACATCTCAAATCAACTTCTTCTTCTGTCTCACCACTTTCTCTCTCTCCCATCTCTTCCAACACTCAAAAGCTGCAATTTTTCTTTGTTTTTTCCTCTTCAAAGACTAAAAGTGTCCGCCAAGAAAGATTTTCCTACTGAAACTAGACCACCAGGAGAAGTGCAGGGAGAGGTCCAAAAGAATATTACCGAGCACTCTGTGCTAAAGGAACACAACAAAATGGGCAGCGGAAAAAGAAATATATTTTTCAGAATTTGGTTTCGTCTTAGAAAGAGGGAGCTAGTGAAGGTTTCTATTGGCTCAATTGCAGCAGCTTTCTCTGGTATCTCAAAGCCATTTTTTGGGTTTTTCATCATCACCATAGGAGTAGCATACTTTAAGGAAGATGCAAAAACGAAAGTTGGACTTTATTCAGCCATCTTCACTGCAGTAGGGATGCTTTCATTATTCAGCCACACCGTCCAGCATTACTTCTTTGGAGTGGTTGGAGAAAAGGCCATGGCAAATCTCAGATGTGCTCTGTATTCAGGTATCAGATATCCCCTATTAGAATTTCCATAAATGAACCTCATTTCTCTTTCCTGAAAAAAAAAACTGCAGCTTTTGAGTGTTAAAAGAGATGGGAGAGAGAGAAAGTGGTGAGACAGAAGAAGAAGTTGATTTGAGATGTGACGTGAACAATTTTAAAACACATCAGCCATTAAATTTTATTGAACAATGCCACGTCATCAAAGCAAAAAATACAGCTCAACCTAATTTAACGCCGTTTAGAACAACTTAACGGTTAGGGTAAAATTTGCTCATTTTTACAAAAAATATGACCCAATTGAGACCGAAAAAAGAACGATGACCCATTTGAGATTTTCATATAAATACGAGGACCAACCGAGTGTTTAAACCTTACAGATATTAGTGATGCTGGTTTTTTCAAGAAAACAACAAACTGTGGGAAACGTTCTTAGTAGAGATTAAAACATCATAAATGCCAAATATATAAATCTATCTAAAAACAATCATTTTTGTAGTGTATCATAAAATTTTGAAGAGAGTAAGTAAAATAAATAAATTCAACAACTTAGTTCACATAAAAAAAAACAAGTAATATTAATTCAGATGTTAAAAGAGAAATCAATTACACAAGATGAGCTCAGCCTTTTTTTTCATGAGAGCTCTAAGAAGTTTTTCAAGAAAAACTTTTTCAAACTTTTAGCAAACATAAATAAAAGTGTGCATTTGATCTTTACAATTAGATTTTATCAAAAGATCACAAGTTATTTATTATGATTTGAAGCTGTGTCTAAACCTTTGCTTACTGGTTTTTTCATGTTCCATTTTAAACAACACAGCCGAGTCTATTTAGCTTTTGCTTGTGTGCACAGTTCAATGACCAGTTTTTATTAAGAACGGTGTTCAATAAACATGCGCAGATAAGATCACTCTTACTAGATCTTATAATTTACAAATGGGTTTTATTACCATTTGACCGTACATTTTCTATGCATGGAACTTAATTTTAACAAACCTAAACAGAAGATTGTTACATGTTTTATTAATAATTTAATTTACCTATTTAGTATTTGTAAGGACTCAAAAAATAGATGGTTAAGAGTAGATAGATGTATTAAAATAATGAGACTGAGTAATTAGTGTTAAAATAAGCTAACAATATAAATAGAGTTTTAAAACACTCAACTCATTATATCAGTACGTTCTATCTCTCTAAAAACTTTATTCTCTACCTTTTCTCTTCATTCTCTCTAAAATTTCTCATTAGTGGTTTGTTTGATCAGTGATCAGGAGCTTCTTAGGTGATCCTAAGATCAAGGACTTCCTTTTTTCCCCGATCAATTTCGTGGTTAGACTAGGTAAGTTTCGTTTCTCAAATTTTCGTGAATTTCTACATTTTCTGGTATATGCAAACATTGTTCGGTTTGCATGTGTTCATCAACTTTTCATCTGGGTTATGATTCTGTTTCTGGTTCAGTGGTTGGTTTCCTTTCACCGATTCAAAGTCTGTAGGTTGTCCTAGGATCACTTGCGGTTTAGCAAAATTGTGGAGAAGTTTAAATTTGTCAAGTTGCTTTGAGATAAGGGAAACTAATTAATTTAATTGATTTGGTTATGAAATATGAGAATGTTGGTTGTTATGGTTGTATGTATGTGAAAATTGAATGTTTGTATGTTCGATATTGTTGTGTGGGTTTTTAACTGTTGTGGCCATGTTTGATTTCGGTTCTGCATAATTGTGGTTACTATGCCGAGTGAATTGTGAGAAAGTGGATTAGTGAAACGAGGAAATTTGTATCAGAAGTGGTTTCGGTCTATAAGAATAATGTAGGTAAGTTGTTTAGGGCCTATTAGAACCCTTAAGTCCTTCTAAAATGTGTAAAAAGTATGAAAACATATTTTGAGTCATTGAGTTGTTGATTATGCAGAATTTGGAGTGAAATCTGGTATGGGACTCTTTGGAATGATGTTAGAAAGATTTAGGTACTCTTGGATAGTTGTAAATGTGTATATGATTCGTGTTTGGGGAATTCGAAGTTGGGATAAATGTTTAGTTTTGGTAAAATCTAGTTTATTCATCCTTCTGCAGAAGTTCTGCAGAATTATGCAGAGCTGACCACACGTTGTTGATCGCTCGGTCATGCGCTATTGGCCGGTCGGCCATGTTCAAGTATTAGCTGGGTACGGTCTGTAATCTTTTCAGTTCATGACCATTTGGTCTTGGGTGGTCGGTCTCTTGGTAGTGCTAGGTTTTGTAATAGTGTTCAGTCTGTTATAGGTCTTAACTATTAATGATCGTTAGGTCATGTACTATTTTGATAGTGCTCGGTCATTTACAGCACTCGGTTTCAGAAGCGCTCGGTTTTGTACTAGCAGTTATGCTAGTGTGTGCGCTTGGTCTTGTGCTAGCGATCGTTCTCGGTAGTGATCGGTCTTATACTAGTGATTGTTCTTGATAGCGCTTGGTCTCGTACTAGCGCTCGTTCTTGGTAGTGCTTGGTCTTGTACGGGTACTCGGTTTGTATTGGTGTTCGGTCTTAGCTTGTATTCGACTCACGTTTGAGACTCACTCTTTAAATGATTGTTCGGTCATATTTACATGTTAGGGGTGTTTTCCGTTCGGGGTTGTTAAAGAGTATTAGTGGCTTTTACTGTTCGGTTTGACCTTACTATGAAGTATTTGGTCTCTCTTAGTGGTCGGTCCTTAATAGTGTTCGACCACTTCTTCAGTCTTATTTTTTATGGACCGTTCGGTCCTGTCCATTGGGAAGTGAGAAACCGTTCAGTCTCCACCATTCACAGGGTGTCAGGTCTTGTTCATAAGATTTGTTGATCTTTCTGTTCGGTCGTACTTGGAGTTTGTGTTGTTGATTTTCGGTTTTCTTCTATGAATGAATATTTGGTCTTTAAATGTTGTTATCACTGTTTGACTATGATGGGTTGAGATAGTTGTGTTGATCTACTGTGTACGGGAAATTTTATTGACATTCCAATAAGGCATATGTTTCAAGTAATGTGAAAGAGAATTTCAAGGAGGAATGTCTCAGTGAAAAGTGTATTGTAGTGGTAAATGTTTCAGTGAACAATGTATCAAAGTGGTGTTATAGTATGAATATGGATAGTGAAATTCACGGAGTTAATCATGATATTCTGATGATTATCAATTCTCAAGTAGAGATGGGTAAGGCATTGTGTGAGAATGGTAGGAGGTCCTAGTCCATAGGTTCTTAGGTTTGTTATAACGAACTAACCTCAGGTGGCAGCTAATGGTTTTCCAGTTACTACACCACCCGAGTGCATGAACGACCCCAAGCTACATATTCATACAATCCGGATGGTCAAGTTAGGTGTTCAACTTATGTTTGAAGTATAGTGTTCAGTTGTATATGCTTATCCGTATTTGCATTGGTTGTACTTGTAAGAAATGCATGTATGTTTGGTTAATTAAATTACATTAGCTTACCCTTATTTTTCTGTCTTGTCATGTCCGTTCGGAGAGGTTTTTCTGGAGCAGGTGTTGAACAAGAAGTCTTCAATTCCTTAGGATAAGACCGCTCGGTTGATACATCTCTTGTACGATCGATCAGTCGGTTCTTATGATTTGTATTCAGAGTAATTATGTAAAGTTTTTAATTTATGGTTATTTTAGGATAACTGTAAATTAATTTTATTTCCTGTAATTGTTCTATTTTATTATAAATGTAAAAAGTTTTAAATATAGTTTACAGCTATATTTTTGGGATGTTAGAGTATTTGATTCACTTTGATATATATATATATATATATATATATATATATATATATATATATATATTTACAAAATTGAGTTCTAATATGTTATAAATTAAGTGAATTTGGTCTTTTCGTTAAATTAAAATTAATAGTTTAAAATGTTAAATATTAAAATTTGAATTATTCTTTATTTTAAGACTTCTAGTTTGATATGTCAATTTTCAGATTTTGATACATAACATTCTTTAAGTGGTTTTAGACATGCTACACTAATTAAAATAGAAAACATATTGACTTTATTTAAAAAAATATTGAAATTCAATTGCTTAAATAAAATATAAGGTCAAAATAAATAAATAAATTTATATATGAGACCAAATTTTTAATTAAATCCAAAAAAATTATATAATGATTACTTACCGGATACTTGAAATTTTTAATAAGTTTTTTCTCTTAGTGCTTTTAATAATAATTTTTTATTTAATTACACATTTTACCATTTATCTTGAGCATTATTTTACAAATTCTATCGTTCATATTTTTAGTACATTTTAACTCTAAAATTCTCAATATTTTGTACATTTTATTATTTTTGCTTTCAATTATATTTTCTAATGTGAACATTATTTCTATCCAACACATTAAATAATTCGACTTTTAATAAGAATTATTAATCTTTTCATTGTAAAATTGTCCAATCTTACATTTATTTAGATTATATCTATATATCATAATTAGTTTCGATAGTTTAGTATTATTGTTATTATTCTATTATTATTAATAACTACATTATTATATGTTTCAGATAAATATTATTCTTATAAGAACATAGATTAGATTTATGGATCAGATTCATGTTAATCCTTTAAATACATCTAGTATTCTCTAATAATCATTTACTTTATAATTAGTTATACTCACCCATTTCAAAAATATTTTATATTCTCTTAATCACTTAAACATTAAAAAATCTCTTACAAATGGATATCTCCTTCCTCAATTCTCATTTCGACCAACATAAACTCTCAAAACCACAATTAGAATCTTGTTATCTATAGGCAAATTTATGCTTATGATTGTGGTAAAATCAAATACATTGTCATAATGAAATAGAGTTATTTTGTAAGAGTTTATCATGAAACAACGTCACTTAATTAATATGAATACGTAATAGTTTGTCATATATTTAACATATGGATAAAATGCACACAAAAAAATTAGTAAAATATATTGAAAAATAAAAAAACCAAAAAGATTTTAGTAAGATGTGTAAGAAAAGAAACTTAGAAATCCACAAAATTCTTAAATGAACGGTGAAATTTCTCAGTTTTATGCTAATTACCAATTTTTAATATAATTTAAGATTGCAGAATTAAAATCTAAATTTAAATTCATTAAACGAGTTCGGTTATAGTATGATTTAATTTTATCTATTATATGGTATCTAATATTCTTGGAAATTAGTTTTTAGGAGAAAAGTCATTCTAATGAAAAATATTAGTTTTGTCAATTAGAATATGCATGTCAATCTAGTTTACCATGAGTTTGAGTTGAATTGGGTCTGAAAAAAATGAATTTTTTCATATGAACCAATTTTCAACTTGACTCACTTAGAATCTGGTTCACCGGATTGAACCCATGATAAGTCGGGTTTGCTCACCAAACCATCTATTTTAATTTAATTATTTTGTGTTTTAATAGTATTAGTTAACATTTTTTTATTGTATTGTAAATGAGAATAAAAAAAAATGTTTCAAGAAAGTAAAATATTATAAATTTATCTATTGAAAACTCTAATATTATAAATAGATAAATGATACAAAAATTATCAATATTATAAAATTACTTATTTGCTTTTTGGGTTTGCTTTTAGATTTATATGTTATTTTTTTTTATTTTGAATTGTTTTTGCAGTTTAACATCATTTTAGAGTGAAATTATTTAAATTTGAATTACTAGTAATTTACTTGGATTTAAAAAAAAACTTATAATACAACCTGTGGTTAGTTATATTGGATTCGAATTTTTTCGACTTACTAATAAATAAATCAAGTTGAATTAACTCACTAAATAACCAACCCATAATAACCAAAGTGGCATTAAAAAATCTAGTAGGAACAATGTAATCTCCCGAAAGAGTACAATTCATAGTTTAGATATTATACAAAATCCTTTTAGTTGGTACTTTAATTAATTAATGTGCAAATGTTGTTTTGAAATGTACTTTCTCTAAGTAATTGTATTGACCGTACGATAGTTTTGCATGCGTATACATGAGAATATACCATTCTCATGTTAATTAGCATTTAATTTGTTGGGACCAGTTCATGACACAGCACTGACACTGTACGAAGATGCTTAATATCACCAACCAAATCTTCGGCATATGCTACCATTACACACAACACTACAATTTAGTACACTCTTAGTTTAATTAATGCTTTCAACGACAAAGATTTTGTTTATTACTTCCAAACAGTTTCTTTATTCACAAAAAACAAAATAAAATAACTGGTTCTGCTTTTTGATTATTTATTTTACAATCCATTGCGCCTTTTATCCAATTAATTAACTTTGTTGTTCCTCGTACTTTTCAGCAAAGAATTCATCGTAGTTTTTTGTTCATCAGAAAGGTGGCAAACACGTTCAACCATTAAAAAAGAGAATATATAATTGCAAAGAGAAAGCAAGGGTTACCCATTAAGTACTTTAGTTAGTCTTTTCCTTACAAAATGCCGAGGACATGGATATGCTATAATAATGGCATGTAATACTTTATATATATATATATATATATATATATATATATATATATATATATATATATATATATATATATATATATATATATATATATATATATATATATATATATATATATAAAATATATATCACTACAAAAAAAGTGTTATTTAGTAGAGGTTTTTTTTTTTAATTTGCGGGGGTTTTTACCCTCCGCAAAATAATTTCCGGAGGTTTTTCAAACCGCCGCAGTTTGAGTCGCCACAACCTATCTGCGGGGGGTTTTTCACAACCCCTGGTATCAAATTCAATTTGTGGAGGTTTTTTTGCGGAGAGTAAAAACCTCCTTTATTACTGACTATTATTTTGTGGGAGTTTTTAACCTATTTATTTTCAACTATTTGATTACAAAAAATATTTGTATTTTTTACACTATTTTTTGTATTAATATATGTTATTCAATTCACAAACTTGCTAAAATAATAATAAAAAATAATAAAATATATAAAATTGTAAAATATACAAAATTAATTCAAATTAATTTTATTAATGATTTAAAATAATATAAGTACATTCGTTGACAATTACAATGTAAATATAAAAAAGTACATAATATTTAGATAACATTACAAGATTGATCTGGTCGAAAACTACAAGACCAATTAAAAACATATAGACTAATGTTGATAACCTAAACAAAATCCCTAACTCAGATAAAAGTTTAACATGAGACACTCTGCATTTGCTTCCTATGCTGCAAAGTTGAGATTCTTCATACATTTCTGAACCTACAAAGTTGAGATTCTTCATACATTTCTGAACCTACAAAGTTGAGATTCTTCATACAAAAATTTATGACAATATGCAAACTAGAAAAAGCAAGATAAATATATAGAAAGGAATTTACCTGTCTTTGATATGCAAACTAGAAAGAACAAGAAGATAAATATATAGAAAGGAATTTACCTGTCTTTGATGTTGGCACTAGGTTGCATCATCTCTTGCTTGACAAAAACATATGCTCCACATCTTTCAGTGAATTTGTTAAGATAATCAAATACTCCACATCTTTCAGCTACATCATATTTATAAGCACACGACCCTTTTTCCTTTACATAGCCTACCAATTTCCCATAACCCAAAGATTCAACAGGGTAACAAATATTCAAACCCATTTCAAATAGAACACACAAAATTGAACAATACCTTTTACAAAGCTTATCACCAATACTAGTATTACTTCACACAGTCACCAATGACATATCAAAACTATACGGACTCAACCTGCATATTCAACAAAACCAGCTATTTCTTTACTTCATCACTCAAATCCCTCATCCACTTAATACATATAGAGAGTTGTTACTGTCACTAATTAAATCATCATTATTTAATATACAAAAGAAACGAATCTGTTAATGAAAAGTCAAGAAACTGGTAGAACTCAAAGTTGTAATACTCTGCATATAACAGATGCTTTCATTTTCCATGATCATGAAGTTTAAATTCAGTAAACAGATTAGTTAATTCGATAAATAATGAGAAGAGAAAAAAGGAGTCATTATTAGCTACTTCAATTATCCAAATCAGTTTGACAATTTCATTTGATAAGCAAAACAAGAAGTTACTATCAAGGGGAAACAAACAGTGATATTTATACATATAAAAATTTAGTCATACTTGTAGTTGCAGCAATGCTGAATGTAGCAGGCTGGCCTCTTCAATAAGATCAGGAGATATCTCAACCCCGCTGACCTCAACATCGTAGTCAGCTTTCTTATCTGAGATAACAATAGTTTATTCAATAATGATAAAAAAAAGAAGTAATATAGTGCAACAAAACATCAATAAATAATTAAATAATAAGACTAATCAAAGAGATAAAAATTCTTAGAAACTAAAAGACAATTTCCAAGCAGTAGCCAATACGTTAAATCAACTCAGCAAAACTCATTATTCAATTATACTCATATTATTATACAAATAAAAAATCTCCCCAACTGAATAAAACCCCAAATCAAGGAAACAATATTCATTTAAAGAATATAGATCCGGGGTTTGAAAAAACCCGCCACCAATATTTTGGGGGTTTTATTCCCATAATTTTTCGCAGCACCAAAAATTGGCCTATAAATGCTTCTGGATCTAAAATTTGAAACCTTATTCCCATAATAAACAAACAGTGATTTATACATATAAAAATTCAGCAATGAAATTGCTAAATGGTACTCCATCACATGCTTGAAATGTCAATGATTTTCATTCCATAATCTGTTAAAAGAAATTTTATGATGATTAATTAATTAGTAGTAAGGAATCTCGGTAACTATATCCCAAAATTTGAATTCATGATCAGAGCATATAGCTACAATTGAGCTTCCAAAATTTCAGTAAACAGATTAGTCTTCCTGCCTGAGCAAAGCCAACAGATCTTCTTAGTTACAACAATTATAAATTTCAGCAAAGCTTTATATATATATATATATATATATATATATATATATATATATATATATATCCATTTTTGTTGAATACAAGTTAGTTAATAGTTTCAAAGCATAACCATATGAAATACATGTACCTGTTCTTTCAAAATTCCCTTCAGTGCTTTCCACATGTTTTATTTGGTTTTCCTCTACCTGCAGATATACAAGTTAAATTAAACAGACCTTTACTTAATGCCATTAAATTTAAAAATTGCTAGATATTTACTTACAAAGCTCATCCCTACAGAATTATTTCCTTGAATTGCAATTGCCTCTTCAATTTGTGCAATTTCGGATTCTATAGTATAAACACGTTCCAATATCTCTGGAGTGCTCACAAAGCGAACAAACCTAAAGAAGCAGAGGAAATTAGTTCAGCATGCAAATCTATGTGAAATTAAATGTCAACCTAGAATCATTTGTAAGAGGACAAACTTTGAGCTTACAACCTCAGAGTTACAATTCATGTAGTTTGTGTGTTTAACTTTCAAAGGAATCCCAGTATTCCCTCTACTTTCGAAAGTGTAAGAACACAAAAAATATAATAGCTCCTACAGTGTTGGAACACCTTCGAGTGAGCTCACTGGCGGTAGTGGTAATGCCGAAGCGGCAAAAATACCCTCTGATGTCGTTTCCCAGAGTCAGATCCCCCATTGTTTGCTTTAAACTCCTCAATATTACTTTCAGTGACCTATTGGCAAATATTACAAAAATTACATAGGAAAAGGAAATTAATCGCATCATGCAAAAATGAAATTAACTCGTGTCGTATTACATTCCAGTGATTCACAAATCAACTACCAAGAAAAGAAAATGGCGAAGCACCTGCAATTGACGATCCGTGTCCGTGGCGGGATCCTACATGTTGTGGTCGTGCATGTTGAAACTGAGCGCAAAGAAGAACGAAACAAAGAAGGCATTGGCGAGTTGCGGATCCGAAACCCTAACCACTTCTCTGCCCTCGATGTCGTAGAGAAGCGACCCCATCATCCAGTACTCCATGCTATGCTGCTTCTTCAGCCCCCCAATTCGTGGGCCACGGTGGCCAGTCCTCCACGGTGACGGGCGTCTCCACCGTATTGAGGTGGTCAATCAAGGGTGAAGAGAAAACTAAGACAGTGAAGGGTCAGGGAAGAAGCTGAGACACGAAGGGTTTCTTTCTTTTGAGTTTGTTGTGTTTTAATTCTAGAAAAGAAGAATCTAAAATTTGGAGTGAAAAAAAAGTAAAATTTTGGGAGGGAATGCTAAAAAAATGTGAGGGAAATGAAAAAAAAAAGTATTATAATCTATTAAGCTAACCAACCTCTTCCAAAAAAAATCAAAACCTCCGTTATTCTTGGCTTTAAGATGATTTATCAAAATAATTTTAGATAATGTTTATTTGAGGGGGTTTTTAATAACCTCCCCAAAATAATCCCCACTAAATACAATATTTTTTGTAGTATATATATATATATATATATATATATTAGAGAACTCAATCCTTATTAAAATAAAACATAGCCCGACAACTATTTTTCTGTCACAAAATCTTCTCCCTCATGTTAGAGCAATGATGACAAGATTAGGTTTGTTGAAATGATCGAGATTTTGAAATTTGTTTATTAATTCGAAATTTGCTTAATCTTCTGCAACTCCTTTAATTTACATTTTCAACCATTTGTCTTTGCTTGTTCTCCTTTTCCTATCTTTTTTAATTAATCATAACAGGTCCCTCAAAAAAGTCAGCATTGTAAAAATTTAACATTATTAATGAAATATATATATATATATATATATATATGGGCTCATAGCCGATCGAACAGTAAAAATGCAGAAGAATCAGTTCGACCGATGATACCTCTCAAGTTAATGAACCGATCGGTTAAATCAGCCGTTAAGGTAATTAATAGTAATAACTATCGGTGAGTTAATGAAAATAATTGTCATTTATTGACAATTAATATTGTATTCATTGGTGGTTAATGAGTCAGACCTAACGGTAAACTCATTATAATTTATAAATATTTATCTGGTGGAGACAGGTAACTTGAACTTGAACTGAAATTTAGAGCTCTGATAACTAAATCTTGATTACAAGATTATTACGCAAAGTCATTGACTTGAGCATCGAAGTGTCTTTTGCAGGCACCGTCCTTCGTGGCTTGGACAAGGAGAAGAGAGAAGACAACACAACTGGACATCGGAACAGACAACTTTGAATGTTTTGGATTAGGGTTATAAATCCTGCCGAAACATTTTGTTATGTTACTATAAGCTCATAGCCGACTGAACGATAAAGGTGCAGAAGAATCAGCCCGACCGATGACACCTCTCAGGTTAATGAACCGATCGGTTAAATCAGCCGTTAAGGTAATTAATAGTAATAACTGTCGGGGAGTTAATGAAAATAATTGTCATTTATTGACAATTAATATTGTCATTCATTGGTGGTTAATGAGTCAGACCTATAATTTATAAATATTTATCTGGCAAAGGAGACAAGTAACTTGAACTGAAATTTACAGTTCTTATAACTAAATCTTGATTACAAGATTATTACGCAAAGTCACTGACTTGAGCGTCGGAGCGTCTTTTGCAGGCACCCTCCCCCGTGGCTTGGACAAGGAGAAGAGAGAAGACAACACAACTGGACATCGGAACAACAACTTTGAATGTTTTGGATTAGGGTTATAAATCCTGCTGAAACATTTTGGCGCCCACCGTAGGACCGAGCGGCATCCCCTTTTGGCCACTAAGAGCCAGATGAGTGCTCGATTTCAACATTAGTACTTCGACTAGACCTTTGCTTATTGATCCAGATCAAAGTTACCAGCTTCCGGTATTTGCATGCACTAAGCGCAATTCAAACATACCCATTCAAAGGTGGGTTTACATTTTAAGTCGAAAGGACTTATACTTGACCAACTTCTTGAAAGGGTCACAGCGTAACAAGTTTGTCGGCCCGATTGTATCCTTAATCGTCGTCCAGACCTGCTTCAACATCAAACAATTTTTCTCCAAGTAGAGGTGGTGGTAACTTAAGTTTGCCGCGTCTCCAAGAGGACCAAACCTGACGCCAGTTCTGGCCCGACCAATGGCCACTTCAAGGCCATCTCCCATCTTCCTCTACGCATTTAATTTGGGGCAATATCCTTAGTCTGGTTCAACCGAACATAATATATACATCTTATTGGATTTGGTCTTCTTCGTGATTTTCTTGATTCATGTGAATAATGATTAGGATCGTGATATTCCAACAACGCAATTTTGACAAAAAATTGACAACGTTACGTGTCAAAAGGCTATTGGAATATTTAAAATATTTTTTTTTCGTTAAAGTTGACAATGAATTTGGCTTCCGAAAATGTCCCTTTTTGTTTTCATTCTTCTCCACTGTTGCATTTTGGTTTTCATTTTGTGTGTTTTCTCTCCTTTCTCTCTTTCTCTTTCACGAAGGAAGCTTCATCTTCTCCGGCGAGACTCCGGTGAAGCAATGGAAAGCTCCGGTAACAAGGTATTTTCTTTTTCCTTTCCATTTTCCGTTTCCCATTTTCCATTTCCCCTTTTTTCCTTTTCCCTTACTCCATTTTCATCCTCTCTTTAACCTCTGTCATCGTTCCCTCTCCTTTCTCTCTCCAAGCTTTCTCCTTTCTCTCTCCAAGCTTTCTCCTTTCTCTCTTCAAGCTTTCTCCTTTCTCTCTTAAAGCTCACTCCTCTCTCTTCAAGCCTTCTCCTTTCTCTCTTCAAGCTCTCTCCTTTCTCCCTTCAAGCTTTCTTTTTTCTCTTTCGTTTCTATTTATTTTAGCTTCATCTTCTTCGGCGAGGCAACCCAGCGAGAAACATGGTCTCCTTTATATTGATTTTGTTATGGGAAATGGAAAACTCCGGTGACTTCGGAGATGAAAGCAAGATATCTCCACTATTCCTTTTCCCCTTTCGGGTTTTCCCTTTCCCCTTTTCCACTTCCTCTTTCCCATTTTCCATTTAGCCTTTCCCCTTTCCTCTTTGTCAATTTGTGTTTCTTGTTTTGTTAATTATTTTTTGGATTGTTCTAACATGAATTTTTTTTATGCAGTTGTGTGTGCAACATTCTTTCAAAACCAAGTTTGTTGATGTTTTGAATGGAAGATTGACTCATGAGGAGAGGAATGTCTACTTGATAACATTATGGAATGTCCACTTTCCAATCATGCTGACGTTAATATTTTAAAAAATTATTGTAATAGATTGTATTGAACATTTACAATTCACAACATATTTTTTCAATGTTAATATTCATGGATTGAACCAAAATATGTTCTCATCATAGAATGTTAATGGATTTGAAACACATCACCATTAAACTCACTCAACCATCTCAAAAATTGGAAAAAAGTCACCAAAAACACAGGCAAAACCATCATGGGGAGTCCAGTTGAACTACCTTGGTTTAAACACCTATAAAAGCCCCTGTCAATCAATTACAGTGACAAAAATAGAAAAAAATCACCCATAGGGACAGAAAAATGACCCTGAGGAGTGTTGTTCATCCAGATGGGGAGTACAGTTGAAGTTTCTGTACAAATGATAATTTTTTCTCTGGTAATCGATTACAGGGGTCTTGTAATCGATTACCAGAGAAAAAATTGTTATTTGTATAGAAACTTCAACTGTACTCCCTACCTGGATGAACAGTACTCCCCATGCTCTAAGAGGGAAAGATATACGTATAAGATAACATGCTGTCAACTTTGACCTTTGTTGACAATTTTAATCATAAATTTTTCCACAGACCTCCAAATGATGTGATTCTTTTTTTATTAGATAATAGACTCAAAACATTTTCCAATGACTACTAATTTATAATTTTTGGATATCTGAGTAGGTGCAGTTAATTCCTTAAAGTTAACATTTTATATATTTCTACCACCTCTGACTTTTGCTGGTTGTTTTCCTCAAAACTTTCTCCACCGAACTCCAAATGAGTTGATTCTTGTTTTGTTGGAAAGCTCTTTGAGTCTAGATTCTAACAAAACAAGAATCAAGTCATTTGGAGTTCGGAGGAGAAATTTAAGAACAAAACAAGTAACAAAGGTCAGAAAAACAGAGTTGGGGAGCAGTGTTCATCTAGCTCGGGAGTACAGTTGAAGTTTCTGTACAAATTACCCTTTTTCCTCTGGTAATCGATTACAAGACCCCTGTAATCGATTACCAAAGGAAAATGGGTATTTTGTACAGAAACTTCAACTGTACTCCCTAGCTAGATGAACATTACTCCCCATTCTCTATTTTTGTTGAATTTTTCATTTTTTGAGATGAGTGAGTGAGTTAAATGTTGTTGGGTGTGCTCCCTGCACCAATAATGAGGTTAGGTCATCGATTTCTTCAAAAAAAATGTCCATTTAGGTCGTTTTCTCCAACTGAGGTGAGGTGCATGATCATTGTTTGTTCGTCATCATTGACATAGGACTGATGTTGTTGTAATCGATTACAGGGAGCTGGTAATCGATTACCAGTGGAAAAATCCCCTTTTGTACCAAAACTTGAGGAGTGCTACCCAGACATGGCCGAAGCACTCCCCAACAGTCCTGACGACTGTGTTTTCAAGGTTTTGTGGATTGATCCCCCTTGTTGGTGATGGTTTAAGGCGTTCACAACAAGCAATTTCAACTTTGGTGAGTCCTATGTAGATGGAAGACCCACAAAGGGTGTTTATAGGTTGAGAGGTAAGGTTCTGCACCATTGACAAAGGAATGATGCACTTGTAATCGATTACAGGGACCCTGTAATCGATTACTAGTGGAAAAATCCCCTTTCGTACCAAAAGTTAAGGAGTGCTACCCAGACATGGCTGAAGCACTCCCCAACAGTCCTGACGACTGTGTTTTCAAGTTTTTATGGATTGATCCCCCTGTTGGCCATGGTTTAAGGTGTCCATAACAAGCAATTTCGAGTTTGGTGAGTCCTATGTGGATGGAAGACCCACGAAGGTTGTTTATAGGTTGAGAAGTGACGTTCTGCACCATTGTTTATAGGTTGTTTATACGAAAAAACAATACCTTTGGAGAAATGATGCCAACAAAACCACTCGCTAACCAAAGAGGAAGGAACAATGCACCTAAGCGACGAAGGAACAACGGTGCCAGCGGAAAAACGAGAGCTTTGGAGAAATGGCGCACAGAAAGCACTTCAATGGTGTAGAGAGAGAGAGACAACTTCCTCCAAAGACACTAGTGGACCCAAGCGACGGACGAACAACGGTGGACAGAGACACCACTTCAATGACGGAGAGAGTTTCAAAGGAAGGAACTTCAGTGATGGAGATAGAGTTTTGAAGGATCTTTCGTTGAAGGGGGAGAAAAAGTTTCGAAAAGGGGGAGAGAGAGTTTCGAAAAGGGGGAAAGAAAGTTTCGAAAAGGAGGAAAGAGACTTTCGCAGGGTTTCTGAAAAGCGCCAAAAAGTTTCTGAAAATTATTCCAAAAATGTCCTCCAAAACAAAATGAATCTTTAAACAAAATTTAATAAAAATAACCAATGACAGTGAAACACGTGTTGTTGTCAAATTGTTGTCAAAAATCTGTTGAAGAACCGTTTTCCTAATGATTATATGCACAAAACAAGTACTTGTTGATCCAATTGATAATGATTTGGAAGAACTAAAAATATTATTTTATTATCTGGGATTACCTTCATCACTTGGGTATACTGTTTAACCACTTTTTGTTTAGTTAATGCGTAATCCTTTCTTTGTCATTCGGCGGAAAGAAGAAAGAAGGAGAAACAACCCTCTGACAGATCGTGATTTGGCATTATTATGAGAAAAAGAAAAATGATCTTGGTGTCTTAATGATTCCAAGTGCAATGCCAAATTCCAATCTCCACTACTCACAACTCAGCTTCAGCGAGTGGATGAATCTCCAGACAGACGATAACTTCTCTGTTATGGAGAATTTCACGTCCTCATCTGATATGTTAATTTTTTTCATTATTCCTTGTATCCATCAGGAACAACCCCTTCTACGGGAGTCGCCTCACTGTCTTCACTGCGAAATCATCGTCTTCATCGATAACACCGCGCATCGGCGTTGCCAAAGACGTCATCCCTTCTCCCAACCACCACGCATCAGGGCCTTCAAAGCTGGCTTTATCCAACACCAACATCATCTCTTATGGTGAAGTGCTAGATCAAGACCAGATCTGGGCCCAAACTAGCGACCCTCAATGCAAAACAGAACACCGAATTCAGTGTCTCGCCAGGGACCCTCAGGTTGTTCCTGCCTCCACCTTATTCATCGTGCTAATCTCACCAAAACCACCCTAACCAGAAAGGGAATCATCCATTGGAACTTGATCACCAGCGTCGGCGCCTTCAAGGAGCACAGCTACTGTGTTCACTCTGCCAACTGGAACGCCTGCCGAATTGAGCGTATCACCAAGGATCCTCGGGTCGTTCTTGCCTCCGCACCATTCGTCGCGCGAAGCGATTCAACCTCCTCGGCAATGAGCGCCACATGATCAGTTTCAGCGTCGGCGAACAACGCTCCTTCCCCGCTTTCCTTTTTATTCTCACCTTTTTTCATTTTTATTTTTGACTGATCTCATAGGGCATCAATGACCATGAAGTTGGAGAACGCAAACCTTGCTTTAAAAGGTTTGAATTCAAAAGCAGTGAGAATGGTGGAATCATCGTATAATAGGTTCAAGTTCGTTGGACTCCGACAACTTGGCTCTTGTGGGAGGACAATAAAACACCTACAACTCACCCGTGATAATCCAAATGTGGATTTCATACCAAACTCATAAGCATTTAACTGAAGCATGTTAAGGGTTCTTATCCCGTGACACTGTCGAGCAAAGAGTGATAGTTTTTAACCCCTTTTCTTGCAAAACATATTGGAGTTTCTATCAGTGGAGGGAAACTCTTTAGAGGATATCTCATGCAAAAACGTCACAGTTGCAAACTTGGCCACTTTGGATTTATCAGATAATAAAAAAATTATCATATTCCATAATATATAGATTCAAAATGCAGGTTCGAAAGAGGAAAATATTTCCTTCTACTTAATGTCTTCAATTAAGGTTGGAGGACACAAAAACACCTACAATTCACTGGTGACACATCCTAATCAGGTTTCCCATTTTGGTCTTCAAACCTTCAACTGAAGACCGAACGGTCGATCCATCAGTCGTTTGGCCTTATGACAAAATACGTCATTAAGTAATTGTCTAACATGTTTTCTGATTGCTCAAGTTGAATTATTATTGTTCAGTGTAGAGGATAAGACCTACAAGCCACTTGATCAAACGAGAGCTTACTTCAGCTAGCGTCTCCCAAGCGGAGGTAATTCATATGGTCTTCATCAACATCTTCTATTATTCTTTTATGCAAGTCATGATTTATTATCGGGAAACACGAGAGATACAATGGAAAAATTCTCCTATTACACCCAGTAAATTCAAATGTCAAAAGATTCTAAGACTCTAAAACAGTCACATTTCGACCAGACGATCGCATCTATATTCTTGATATTACCTTGTAGGACATAAGACTCTAAAGCAGTTACAGTCTGATCGTTCAAAATTATAGTGTTGCTTTTCTTCGATGCAGATAATAGGACTCTGTATGCAAACTACTTGGCCAACTTTGAGTAACCGATCGACAGGGAACATTTTTCAACTGGGTGAGGCAGATTTCTTTTGTGAACTCTCACCTTGGTCTTAGGGCACGTTTCTAGAGAGCTCCTAAGACCTAAACCGAGCGGGTGAGGCAGATTTCTTTCGTCAACTCTTACCTTGGTCTTAGGGCACGGTTCTAGAGAGCTCCTAAGACCTAAACCAAGCGGGTGAGGTAGATTTCTTTTGTGAACTCTCACCTTGGTCTTAAGGCACGCTTCTAGAGAGCTCCTAAGACCTAAACCGAGAGGGTGAGGCAGATTTCTTTTGTGAACTCTCACCTTGGTCTTAGGGCACGCTTCTATAGAGCTCCTAAGACCTAAACCGAGCGGGTGAGACAGATTTCTTTCGTGAACTCTCACCTTGGTCTTAGGGCACGCTTCTAGAGAGCTCCTAAGACCTAAACCGAGCGGGTGAGGCAGATTTCTTTTGTGAACACTCACCTTAGTCATAAGGCACGCTTCTAGAGAGCTCCTAAGACCTAAACAGAGAGGGTGAGGCAGATTTCTTTCGTGAACTCTCACCTTGGTCTTATGGCATGCTTCTAGAGAGCTCCTAAGACCTAAACCGAGCGGGTGAGGCAAATTTCTTTCGTGAACTCTCACCTTGGTCTTAGGGCACGCTTCTAGAGAGCTCCTAAGACCTAAACCGAGTGGGTGAGGCAGATTTCTTTCATGAAATCTCACCTTGGTCTCAGGGCATGCTTCTAGAGAGCTCCTAAGACCTAAACCGAGCGGATGAGGCAAATTTCTTTCGTGAACTCTCACCTTGGTCTTAGGGCACGCTCTTAGTGAACTCCTAAGACCTAAATCTAGCGGCAAAGCAAGCTCTTTCGTAAACTCTCGCCTTGTCTTGGAACACTTCAAAGGAACTCTTAGCACAAAACCCGCTCGGACGATAAAGAACGCATGCTAGTATGAATTGAAACTCAGGTAAAAATCCTCTACCGATCGATATAACTTTATAAATCCAATGCAACATCAAAAATTTTGCTAGCTTGGGGGGCTTATGTTACTATGGGCTCATAGCCGACCGAACGGTAAAGGTGCAGAAGAATTAGCCCGACCGATGATACCTCTCAAGTTAATGAACCGATCAGTTAAATCAGCCATTAAGGTAATTAATAGTAATAACTGTCGGGGAGTTAATGAAAATAATTGTCATTTATTGACAATTAATATTGCCATTCATTGGTGGTTAATGAGTCAAACCTAACGATAAGCTCATTATAATTTATAAATATTTATCTAGCAAAGGAGACAGGTAAGTTGAACTTGAACTGAAATTTAGAGCTCTGATAACTAAATCTTGATTACAAGATTATTACGCAAAGTCACTGACTTGAGCATCAGAGTGTCTTTTGCAGGCACCCTCCCCTGTGGCTTGGACAAGAATAAGAGAGAAGACAACACAACTGGACATCAGAACAAACAACTTTGAATGTTTTGGATTAGGGTTATAAATCCTGCCGAAACAATATATATATATATATATATATATATATATATATATATATGTTTTGCAGAGGCGTAATTATATAAAAAAGTTTAAATTGTTTTTGTTTTCTTTATGCAGTATTTTTTTCTCATTATATTTTTGTTGTATTTTGTTCTACTATCTTTTCTCTAACACACTGTCATGCATAAACTACAATTGCAGTGAAGTTAAGCCGTACCTTGAGTATGTCATCATCCATCTCCTATAATTCCAATGACACAATTGTTATACACTAATGAATTTCCTTTGTACCAGCTCATTTCTTGTTGCTGAGCAAGTCGCAAAAGGAAATACTTCTGTTAGAATACACTCTGAGTTTCCCCATTGGTTTAGAAATCAGGTCTGTAGTTTTTCCTACGTTTAAAAATTGGTGAATTTGACTCTTGCTTTTATAATTTTTTTAGTGTCTTTGAAGGTTTTTAATCAGGCATTAACTCCCACAGTTCAAGAGTTAAGACATCTCTCGAATTGGCCAATGAGATGTGTCAAAGAATGGCACACTTACTTCACCAATGGTTACAAATTCCATACACATGAATGGTCTAAAGGAAAGAAAACATCTAATTGTGGTGTGTATGTCAAGGGCCTAACAGAGGGTTCTTATGATGATTTCTACGGCATCATTCATAAAATATATGAGCTAGAGTACAACAACACTACTTCTCTAAACAGAGTAGTGCTTTTTTATAGTGAATGGTTTGATCCTTCTAGAGCTGGTACTGGAGTTGATCCACGCTTTAATATTGTCGAACTCAACCAGAGATTAAGATATGGACCATTTGATCCTTTCATTCTACCAACTAATGTCAAACAGGTTTATTATGTGCCATATCCACTGTTCCGCAATATTGACAAACGTGGTTGGGCCGTAGTAATACAAACCAAGCCTAGAGGTCGCATTGACTCAAATGAGGTTGAGGAAGATGTTGCCTACCAACTTGACCAAATGTCACAAGCACAAGAAATTATTGAAGTTGAATGTATAACCGCATTGCTCGACCCTGATGGTGATGGCGATGAATTAGAAGCAACAATACAAGGTGATGAAGAATAAGAAGAAGAGGAAGAAGAAGAAGAAGAAGAAGAAGACGAACAAGAAGAAGAAGGACAAGAAGATGATGATGAAGAAGAAGAAGAAGAAGAAGAAGAAGATGAAGAAGAAGATCATGATGACGATGATGAAGAAGAAGAAGATGAAGATGAAGATCATGATGATGACGAATGAATGTTGGACATCTATTGTAGCAAATTGAACTATCATTTGAATAGAGTTATCTAAAATACTATCTTAAAAGTTGTATGCAATTATTTATACATTGAATGTAATAACCATTGATCCTTCCTTATTCATTTCTTTTTTTTCCCCTTTATTTGTAACCATTTAAATGCAGTAATGACATGACAAGGTTCAGAATGTCCTGATAAAGGAAAGGGGGTAGCAAGGCCTAAAAAGAGGCAACGGTAGGCAGCAAAGTATGTACTTAGGGTGCCTGCTAGACTACCTACCATTGCTGCCCCCGGTACATCATCTGTGGGGCCTCCTCTTACCCCTACAATACAACCTTCTCCTACTCTTGCAGTACAACCTTTTACTACCATTCCAGCAGACCCTCTTCCTCCTCCTGTGATTATAACCCCCACTCCTTCCCCTATGGATATTACTCCCACTCCTCTCCCTGACCCTACTTTTATACCTTCCTCATCTTGTATACCGCCTTCTGAGACTGTCACACCATCTGCTGATCCAGATTCAAGTGGTGATGGTGAAGGTCTTGACCCGCCCCTCCATGATCGATCATGGATTGAGCCGTATGGTAAATGGTAAGATTTTAATCTCTTGATATAATTTGATGTTTAAACCCTATTGTAATTCAAATGACTTTTATTATGCAAGTTTATTCCATCAAGGGTTGCTTCCCAGGCCATCACACGTTCAATTAAGCAATAGTTTTTAAGTCCATGGCCTACTTGGGGAGCAATACCTGATGACGACAGAAAGTCATTCTGGGAGCGCTTTCAGGTGAACAATCCATTACATTAATTGTCCCTCTTATTTTAGTATGTTCTGTAATCAATGTTTGTTCTCTTTAATGTTACAGATGAAGGTCTAGTGGAAATTTGAACATGAAACACAGATACACAGAAATTTCCACATGAAAGCATCTCATCGGCTGTCAGAGATGTTTAGGGATGCCCGCAATGCAGGACAGTGCCCTTACTAGCTGGGTGAACAAATTTGGAACTCTTTACTGGCTCATTGGAATACAATAGAGTTTCGCAATAAGTGTGCCAAAGCCTAGAGGAACAGAGCATCTGAAAGGGGTGACACCCTACATACTGGTGGGTCGATCACCATTCATGAGCATGTCATTCGTATGGTATAATTTCATTACATAACTTTTTCTTTCATATATAAGTTATGTATTTTCTATTTCATATGTAAACTTCTAATTCTAAATTGTGTTACAGGCACAAGCTCTGGGACGGGCGGTCCATGTTGATGAGGTCTTTGCACAAACTCATGTAAGGAAGGGCACTAATCAATTCGTTGATTAAAGATCTCGGAAGACTCATGTAAGCAAATAACACTATTACTATTACTAATTTTTCATTTATGTTATTCTATCATTCCCTAACATTGCTTTTAATGTTTCAACAAGAAGAATTTTCTACGAGACTTTCACAGGTTAGATATGAACATGAGTCAGCTCCTACTCTGAAGCACCAACCTTCTTCTTCCACCACTACTCCTAACGAGGTCATTCTCCGCCTCACGCAGGCGCTGCAGCAACGTGACCCGGAAATCACTGATCTAAGAGCAGAGTTTACAAACTTTAAGGCCCTGTTCATGAGAGTGTTGCTTGAAACTTCACAGAATGAATTCAATATCCCTCCGACCCAACCATCACCCTCCTTGTCACCCGCTGCCCCTCAGTAGCCCACATCAGTCCAACCCTCATCAGTCCAACCCACATCAGTCCAACCATCAATAGAGGAGCAGGATGATGAAGATCATTCTGATGATAACTATGTACATTATTAGTTTGATTTTGTTTTTACTTGTTATAGAAACATTTGGATATTAGAACATTTGGAGTTTAGATCATTTCGCTGTTAGATCAACTGGATGACTTTGGATGTTAGAACATAATTATGTTACATTGTTTTATGTTTTAACTATAAATACATGTTCTATGGATTAATGCATGTTCTATTTCTTAATGGATATTCTATGGATATTGATCAATGATTGCATATTTGAGATGCACATTATGCAGATCTGTATCTACTTGAAAACTGTTATGTAGGTCTGTTTGTGCTTGAAACTGTTATGCAGGTCTGTTTATGTGGTTGGTTTCATAAGAAATACAATTATGCATTACATTTTCCTCCAACTTACCGAAGGCTTTTGACCTTCGGTAAATACCCCTCTTAGGTAATTACCGAAGGCTTTCGGCCCTTGCTAATTATCGAAGGCTTTCGGCCCTCGCTAATTACCGAAGGCTTTCGGCCCTTGGTACTTACCGAAGGCTAAAAGCCCTCGGTAATTACCGAAGGCTTAAAGCCCTCGGTAACTACCGAAGGTTAGTGGCCTTCGGAAATTACCGAAGGCTTATGGCCCTTGGTAAATACTGAAGGCTTTTAGTCCTCGGTAATTACCGAAGGATAGAAGCCCTCGGTAAATGTTAGCAACAAGGGATTTACCGACGGCTCTTTGGTCGTCGATAAGCTGTTTATAAATGTTGTTTTCCGACGATTTCTGACGGTTTCCGAGGGATTATGGCCTTCGGTAATACTTTTTTGTTGTAGTGTTTTTTTTTATCAAAAACCTACATCACTGTATAAACTGAGAATTAAGAAGTAATAATCATAATGGCTCTAATAATAGAGTCTGCATATTATATATAAAAAGATAGTTCCATCCGAAGCAACCGTTCTGATAATTTCGTTTTGTACTATGAATCGTGGTGGGAATCAACAAGGATTATTATTTTTATTAATCTGTAAGTTAATTTAATTATGTGTTAGTTGGAATATTTTATGTTGAGAGGGTCACAGTGATGGAGATATTGGCGGGAACTATTAAAACTTAGGCTGTCCATAGATCACACGACATAATACTTGATTACCTGTCCATGTCATCAAATTTTTAGATACTTAATAATTTAACTATATTAGGACTAATATAAGATATAATTTTGAGTTAGAGATGACTAATATTGATAAAGATAGTAACCATTTTCGACTAAAGAGATCATTATAATAAAGCAAACATTATTTTTCTTAAATGTACATATTTATTTGTATTAATAATTTTATATTGTTTAAGAATTGTAATAAAAGATAGTTAATTTTTTTATCTTCAATTTTTAAAAATAAAATTGTGACATAGTTTCAATCCCTAATCGCAATTTTGATATTAAATCAACCCTTTTTGACTTATAAGCTTGCTTCAACTCATGTTTTTAGTTTACTTTTTTGAATAAGTGAGTAGAGGGTATAATTAATGATTTTATCACTAATTTTCCTTAATTTTGTAGGTTATTGGTATGATTTGGAAGAAGAGCAAAAATATTAAGGAGTTGGAACTCAAGAGGGACAAATAAAGTACTAGAGAAGAAGGCTGAAGAAGGTCGCAGGGCGCCTGGTTGCCCCTTTAAAGGGCCCTTAGCACAGGATGTCACGCATCACCGCCTGGTGTTAAGACTCCGGCATGTGTACTGAATCGTATCAAGTAATAAACATGGTACGACCAAGTATCGTTTCCCTAGAGACTCACGACCTAAATAATTATGTGATTTCTTGATTAAATAAGACTCGAAAGCAAAATCTTTTAGTTTAAAATGCAAATACAAAAAAAGTAAATATGCATGCAACTTGATCAATTGGACAAAAGTGTAGAGATGAACGAATGAATTCGATATTATGGGATGACTATGTTGTTGGGGTTAGATTTCACCTAGTTTGCTCTCATGTATATACGAATTCTACTTCTTCATTAATGTCAATGTCACTTTCTAAAGTACTTAAAACCCGATTCCTCGGTGAAGAAAGCCTATCCTTAATTACTAGGTCACAATTCCTTGCATCCTTAACAATTAATTCGGCATTACGATTAATAGCTTAAGACAACCAGAACTCATATCCCCATTCCTGAGCAATACTGCTTTTGGGAATAATTCTCCAGAACCTCAATTGTAAGATACCTTCCAGTACTCACGGAAATCATACATCATACTAATGAATAAGTTAAACAAAGCAAGAAGTGAGTGAAGAAGAATTACCCTAACAATTAATGGAAGAAGCATATATAATTAAGAATCAATTCAATACATGAGAGTTTACAAAGGTTTACATCATTCCCCAACAACAAATAGAATTTAGTTCACCATTGGCATGGTGAAACTAGATGAATAATGGAAAAGAATGAAAGATAAAATCCTAGAAGTTGAAGATAGGAGCTTCCCCATCCAAATCCGCCTCCGAGAGGTCAAAGAGTGTATTTTTGAGCTAAATTATTCTTCAACCTCCTCATTATTCTTCAACCCCTCCTTTTTAAAGTCTTACTTGTATTTCTTGATTACGAGCTAGATTTATGCGTTCTATGATGAACTTTGTTCTTTCATGTTATGAAATTTTAAAATACACGTATTTTTTTGTTAAGGGGAGATCATATTCAGGGGGAGCATTTTCATTGATCTTTTTGCTTATGATAAAAAAGGGGGAGAAGTAGTACAATTATTGCTAATTCTCTTGTTGTATATTAGCTTGTATTTTTTGCAGACTAATCAAACTTGCTTTTAAAAAGTGATTTTTGATCATCATCAAAAAGGGGGAGATTGTTACCAATGAGGAGCATTGGTAAATTTGAAGATAAATGATTTTGATGATGCTGCAAGAAGATAGACTGTTATAATTGTTTTAAAAGCATTTTGTAGATTATAAATGTATTAGGAAAGGCTTTGAACATATAATACTTAGAAAAATTCGTACTTCTAGAACTGTTACGCATCTAATTGATTATTAGAAGCTATAATCGATTATCCTGAGCTTTTCTGAAAAACCTTGTTGCTCTGGAATAATCGATTATTACTCCAAATAATCGATCATCACTGGTTCTGATGAGAACTGTCAAAGTCTCTAGAATAATCGATTATTCCTCAGGATAATCGATTATCACTTTTGAAAAACCATGTAACGGACTCAAATAATCGATTATCACTAACAATAATCGATTATCTGTGACAGTTATAATTCATCTCTATGAACTCATACTAGTTGGCTATATAAGGTTGTTCCAAAACTCTTACAAAAATAAATCTGAGTTTTTAAGAATACAGTATGATCTGAGGAAGTTCCAAAAGCTAGTTCATTGCACTGCCTAGTCTCGTGAAAAGGAGAAGGTCGCGCTTTGTGGGTCAAAGGTCAGAGCGGTTCTCTTCGAGTTGGCAACGCTGTTGTTCTTCCAGTTCGTTGGTCGAATGAAGATTGTTCCTGCACTGTTTCGATTCGTCAGTTGAAGGAAAGTGTAGATTGCTTGCTTCCGGTTCGTTGGTTGAAGGAAGCACCCTTCCGGTTCGTTCGTCGAAGGAAGGTTTTATCTCTCTGTTTCTATTCACTCTTATTGTAATTTGTGAAACTGATTTTAGTTAAAACGTTAATCACTTTTTTTAGTGATTAACAACTGGACGTAGATTCTTTTGAATCGAACCAGGATAAAAATCCAGTGTGTCAATTTTTCTATTCCCTACACTCTTTACTGTTTTTTGCACATCAACTGTTTGATAAATTTTCTCTAAGAAAATTGATTTTCTAAAACAGATCATCGAAACTTGATTTATGACTGTAACACGCTTTTCGAATATTTTATTTCATCGTGCGACTCTATAACGGTATTAATTGTTCCGACACACCTAACAGGCTACCTTAGAATTGGTTCCTTTCAAGATAACAGCCGCACCATATATTCAAACATCAAAACCAACTTCAATGATTCAAAAGATATATATAAATGAGAGATAAATATAATCACCAAAAAAATGAACTTTTTAAAAAAATGTTTATTAGTCTTTCATTCTTCCAAGATTTAAGTGTAGTGAGGGGTGAGGGTAAGGGAGGAAGCATGATTTGTTTGTTGTACGAAGTAAAAGAGACCGAGTGGTATGTTCTGTGTTGGTTGTTGTCTGTCATGATTGTGGAGAAGAAGTGAAATTGGGAGACAAGAAACAATCAAATATTTGGAGGAAGTGTTGAAAATAATTGTCTTGAGGGATCTTGTGTGAGATTGTTGAGGAAAATGAAAAATTGGTTACATGAGATATGATGACAGATTTTTCAAAATCAATCAAAATATATTATCAACAAAATTTCATATTTTCGAGTTTCCAAAACTATATTATAATAAATCTTATATTTATTGCGAAAATGTGACCCATCAATATCTTATAACATGTGATTTTCATCTGTAATGATGAGTCGTTATAAAATCTTATTTTTTCGTGGATTCACATTAAAAAGAAAAATAACGAAAATATTTATTTAAAAATTAAGTTGTATAAGAAAGTTTAATATTCTTTTTTTAGTATTAGGTAAAAGTTTGAATTTGAATTTTTTATTTATATATTTATTTAAGTCGTTGTATTTTGTAAAACATTATTTATCTAAAAGGGATTGCGTAAAAGTTTGACAAAGCTATTGTTTAAAAAATACTTTGAAAAGATGCAAGGAAAAATAAATAACTATTTTTAAGTTTGCAACTTGGTAGAACTTAATAGTTTGTAAGAACTAGTAATCTTGGTGATTAAGATGAAGTAATTAAAATATGTCTCTTTTGTATTTCTTTTCCCCTAAAAAGTTCTTTATAGTCTACTATATCTTTAAAGTAAGAGTAAAAATTTTAAATCCTACTTCTTTATGTCTTCTTTCATTAGTATGTAAAATTTAATTTTAATTTAGGAAAAAAAATGTAAAGGTTTTAAGAAAAAATAATCCAAATAAGTTTTTTCTTTTTTTTTTAAGAAACTTAATTTAGTTTGTCATGTTCTCATCATAATCGTAATAACTTGTTTAAACTCAAATACCTCTTTCTCATACTTATTGCTCATAAACAACATAATACAGAATATTTTTCCTCTTAGATACAACTTTTTTTGTGGTATAGGCATTACCTACGACTTTGGTTATGTTAAACAATTCATCGGGAATAAAATACAATCCTTTCATTCACATTTTTTCTTCTCAGTTGTACATACTTTATAAGCAATATTAAATGCTTATATTTAAATAGGAAATAATATAAAAACATAAAACAACTTTAAATATTTAAAACTTATTCCTAATTAAGCGCAACAATAATTTAAATCTAAATTATATCTTCAACACTCCCCCTCAAGTTGGTGCATGAATATCAATCATGCCCAACTTGTTAATGACTTCTTCAAACACCTTTCCTGAAACAGCCTTTGTTAATATATCAGCAAGTTGATCTTCAGACCGAACATGTGGAGTTTGAATTACTTGATTATCTATCTTTTCCTTAATAAAATGTCTATCCACTTCAACATGTTTGGTTCTATCATGTTGAACCGGGTTATGTGCAATCTCTACCGCAGCCTTGTTGTCACAGAAAAGATTCATCGGTGTTTCATACTTGATTCCCAAATCAGCTAGTACGCTTCTAATCCATAGTAATTCACAAATTCCATATGCCATACCTCTAAATTCAGCTTCAGCACTAGACCTTGCAACTACCTTTTGCTTCTTGCTTCTCCATGTGACTAAGTTGCCTTCTACAAAGGTAAAATACCCTGAAGTTGATTGCCTTGTAGTTTTATCTCCAGCCCAGTCTGAATCTGTGTATCCTTCTATGCAGGCTCTATCATTTTTTGAAAATAATAAACCTTTCCCTGGTGAACCTTTGAGGTATCTAAGGATACGATATACTGCTGTCATATGTTCTTCACTAGGAGAATGCATGAACCTACTTACAATGCTCACAGAATACGCAATGTCAGGTCTAGTGTGAGACAAATAAATTAACTTTCCTACTAACCTCTGGTATCTATGCTTATCCGTTTCAATTTGGTCTGAATATACAGCAAGAGAATGATTCATTTCAATTGGAGTATCGGCTGGCTTGCAAGCCAACATTCCAGTCTCAGATAGAAGGTCTAGAATATATTTTCTTTGAGATAGAAAAATACCTTTTTCAGATCTTGCAATTTCTATGCCAAGAAAGTATTTTAGTTGTCCAAGATCCTTCATTTCAAATTCAGCAGCCAATTTCTTCTCTAGTAATTTCATTTCTTCCACATCATTTCCTGTTAACACCATATCATCTACATAGACAATAAGTATGGCCACTTTTCCTTTGTTATGCTTTATAAACAAGGTATGGTCTGAATTACTTTGTTTATCCCCAAACTTCTTCATTGCTAACGTGAGTCTTCCAAACCATGCCCTGGGTGATTGTTTAAGGCCATATAAAGCCTTTTTTAATTTGCAGACTACACTTTCTTTTGAAGAGGGTAGTTGTACTCCCGGTGGAACCTCCATGTAGACCTCCTCTTCTAAATCACCATTCAAGAAGGCATTCTTTACATCAAATTGTTTCAGGGGCCAATCTCTATTAGCTGCTATGGAAATTAGAATTCGGATTGTGTTGAGTTTAGCCACTGGAGCAAACGTATCTTGATAGTCTACCCCATATTTTTGTGTGTATCCCTTTGTCACGAGTCTTGCCTTGTATTTATCAATACTTCCATCTGCTTTTAACTTCACAGTGTATACCCATTTGCACCCAATTGTCTTTTTTCCACTTGGTAAAAAAGTTAGTTTCCAAGTTTCATTTTTCTGAAGTGCTTCCATCTCTATGTTCATTGCTTGCTTCCATCTAGGATCTTCTAATGCTTCCTGCACACTGTTAGGAATAGATACAGTGGATAATTGATCAACCATTAGAGCATATGATTCAGATAATCTATGAGATGATACATAACTGCTAATAGGGTATTTTACTTTCACTCTCGGATCTGGTTCATAAACTGATTTTGGTATACCTTTATTTTGTCGTTCTGATCTTCTGGTTTGTGTATTGTGAGTGTTAGAAGAAGTTGGGATGGAAGAGTTTTCAATAGGGACAAAAATTACCTCAGTAATAGGTTCGGGATGTGTTTCAGAACTGTCCACATCAGGTGATTCTGGTATGGAAGGTAGACTTGGTGCCTCATTTTGTGAAGAATGACTTGCATTGAGAAGATCTGTACTTGGAAGACCGGTGGAGACTTCAGGAGAAGGATTTTGATTTGGTGGACTATCCATAATAAGAGAAGATGTTGGAGTAGGAGTCACAGGTAAAGGTAAGCATAATTCTTCTTCTCCAATATGACGAATCTCCCCCTGAGAAGAAGAAGAGGTGACTCCCCCTGAATAGAAAGGTTCAGACTCCCTAAAGGATACTTCAAGTGTTACATGCATTTTGTGAGTTTGAGGGTCAAAGCAACGATATCCTTTTTGGACATCAGAATAACCGACAAAGATACATTTTTTAGCACAAGGATCAAGTTTACCACGTAATGTTTTTGGAACATGAACATAGGCAGTGCAACCAAAAACTCGAGGTTCAAGATTCATGACATGTGGAATAGAAAAGAAAGTTTCAAGCTTCTTTTGAGGGGTGAGAAAACCTAAAACACTAGAAGGAGTTCGATTTATAAGATAGGCCGCAGAGATGACAGCCTCACCCCAATAATGGGAAGGGACATTCATGCCAAATAATGAAGCCCGTACAACCTCCATTAATTGTCTGTTTTTTCTCTCAGCAAGTCCATTTTGTTGAGGTGTATATGTACAAGAAGTTTGATGTTTTATTCCATTAGAGGTGAAGAATTCAGAAAAGGATCCATTCTTATATTCGAGGCCATTATCAGATTGAAAAATTTGTATGGAAGTATTAAATTGTGTTTGAACCATACGGTGAAATTTCTGAAAAACATGGAAGACGTCATTTTTATGTTTAAGCAAAGAGACCCACATCATTCTAGTACACTCATCAATAAAAGAGACATAATAATAAGAATGAGAAAACGAAGGGACTTTAGAAGGGCCCCAAATGTCAGAATGAATGACTTGAAAGGGAATACAACTTTTATTCATACTGGGGTAAAAGGGAATGCGATGGCTTTTAGCCATTTCACAAGTAGAACAGTGAAATTTAGAGGAATGACAATTTGAAAATAAATGGGGAAATAATTTTTGAAGATAACCAAAAGAAAGGTGTCCGAGTCTTTTATGCCAAAGCCAAGCAGCAGAATGAGAAAAATCTGGAGTGTTAGTAGCAGATGCTCTGCAGTGCAAGTCAGTACCACCCTAAGAGACATCTAAGAAGTAAAGATTACCAAGTCTAACACCATAGCCAAGAATCACCTTGGTCTGGACGTCCTGAAAAACACAAAATGTGGGCCAAAAAATCACACTGCAGTTAAGTTGTGATGTAAGTTGACTAACAGATAAAAGATTGAAATCAAGAGAAGGAACGACAAGAACTGAATGAAGAGTGAGAGTTTTTGATAGAGTAATGGTACCCTGACCAGTAATGGAGGCAGAACCACCATTAGCAGTGGTTATGGTGGACTTACTGCATGGGAAACAATGTTGTAACATAGAAGCATCATGAATCATATGATCTGATGCGCCAGTATCAATTATCCAAGTAGAATTCCTAGAGTGAGCAGAGAAAGCAAGGGTTTTACCTATAATACCTTCATACACAACATTAGCTTAAGGAGAGGGAGATGAGTCACCATCAGAAGAAGAATTGAGGGCTTTGGAGGAGAAAGATCGTTGGTTCAGTTCGAAGAGGCAAGTTTCATCGGATCCATCGTAGAATGTGCAGAGAGCTGCATCCCAAATTTGATGGGCAGATTCAAGGCGAATAAATCGCTGCATCAACGGGGGGCTCATGGAATCAATAAGCCAACTTTTCACCCGTTTATTCTCAGTAATCTAATTATCATAGGTTGGGTCATCAATAAGGGTTTCGCAGTTGCCCCAGTGAGATACCCCGATTTGTTTCGAGAACCAATACGCATGTCCATTAAATGGGACCAAAGGGGGTAGTTTGAGTCATCAAGAATAACAGAGATGGGAAAAGAAGAATTATCTTGTTGAATGATAATATTGGAGGATGGGTTGGCCATGGCTAAATTTGGAATTTAGGGATTGGAAACAGGGCAGAGATGAAGATAAATATTCCCGAAATTAAAAAAATCTGATACCATGTTAAACAATTTATCGGGAATAAAATACAATCCTTTCATTCACATTTTTTCTTCTCAGTTGTACATACTTTATAAGCAATATTAAATGCTTATATTTAAATAGGAAATAATATAAAAACATAAAACAACTTCAAATATTTAAAACTTATTCCTAATTAAGTGCAACAATAATTTAAATCTAAATTATATCTTCAACAGGTTATTAACTCACTCCCACTTTAATAAACTTCACTTGAAATGTTTGGTTAAATGAATAGAGTCTAAAAATTTTCGTACTCTTTAAAAGTAGTAATAACAACAAAAACAACAACAACAACAATAATAATAATAATAATAATAATAATAATAATAATAATATTATTATTATTATTATAATTTAGGAGTTATCATCTAATGTTAGATTTTCAAATACAGTTTTTTTAAGGATTGTTCGTTGATAGTTAGCAAAAACATGAACTGGAAAAAAAAATTGAGTTCGGTTTCTTTAAGGAGTTAAATTTGAGATATGCTAGTAAACATTCACCTAACAATACTTAAACAGTTAACTTTAATAGTGAATAAATGAAAAATGTAGTAAATGAATGAAAAATCATGATATAAATAGTGAATTCTTTAATTGTATTGTCATTCTTATTTTTATTTGTCATATATATATATATATATATATATATATATATATATATATATATATTATTGTTAGTACCTGACATTTTGAGCTCGGCTTAAGAAAAGGGTGTTGCTCCCTCAACTACCACACCTTTCTCCCTCCATCTCCTTTTTACTATTTTACCTTTAAGTAAAATTTTATTTTTAGGGTTATTTTTTAATTTTACCCATTCACAACCTATTATAGTTCCCGTACACGAGTAAAATACTTTTCTTTTATTTTAACATTATATTTCTTCCTCTCTTTCTTTTGTCGCGGTGAGATACTACAAGTTGTAAAGGTTGGTGGTGGTGGAAAGAATTATCAAGCAGTCTCCCTCTCGTGGTGCAGTGTCGCTCTCGTGGTCACTACAAGAAAAATCGCATTTATATACGGCCGAAATCCGTATATAACATCGAAAATCCGTATAAAAAGTGGTGTTATATATGGATTATATACGGTCAAAAATCCGTATATAAAAAGGGCGTAGATAAGATTACATACGGATAATCCGTATGTAACTTATATACGGATATTCCGTATGTAACTTATATACGGATATTCCGTATATAAATTACATACGGATTATCCGTATATAAATTACATACGGATTATCCGTATATAAATTACATACGGATTATCCGTATATAAATTATATACGGAACATCCGTATATAAATTATATACGGAATATCCGTATATAAGTTATATACGGAATATTCGTATATACGTTATATACGGAATATCCGTATATACGTTATATACGGATATTCCGTATATAAATTACATACAGCTTGACTTGAATAGCAGACCTGGTCATCCAACATCCAAAAAGAGACAATTTACAAGACCTTCCCATACCACACAGACAATTCACAAGACCTGGACATTATATCCATTCACAAATTTGATAAATAAATTAAGTCTTTAAAACCTACAAACATGCATTTCACATTAATCATAATAAGAAAGTTTACATAATTGTTAATCATAATAAGTTCAAATAACATGAAAAAAGTCATTGAGGGAATAAGTGTGAGTCATACACATGTCCTACTTCTAAAAACATAACTAGTAATCTCCATAAACAGTATCATCTTGTGGTTGATCTGTTGGTTGCTGTGGTTGATCTGTTGGTTGCGGTGGTTGATCTGTTGGTTGCTGTGGTTGTTGTGGTTGTTGTGGTTGAACATTAGCTTGTGGCTGATTCTGGGATTGAAGAAATTGTTGTGCAATTGCGGCTGCAGGAGGTGGAAGATACTGCATCATGACACCAATAAAGCCTTGCAATTGAGAGTTCATCTGTCGAAGTTGGTCATCATGGGTTGATACTCGTGTGTGGAGGTTAAGAATGTCCTCTGCAATCGGTTGCTGAGAAGAAGATGCATGTGTCTGTTGTATGTAACTATCGACACAGTCATCTTGAGCACTGACATTTCCAATGCCGTATACGCGTCCCTTGTACCTTCCACCAGCAACATCCAACCAACATTGGTTCCTCAATCTTTCCTCATCTGCAGGGTCTAGGGGAGCACATGTTGAAGCCCCAACGGATGCTGTCTCAGATCTTATTTGAGAAAATCTGGCTTCAAACTCTTCCTGTTAAATGAATACATGATTATCGTTAAATAGATAGACCTAAGAATTATATAACCTAATAAAGAATAAGTTAGTAGAAACTAACATGTGTCCGCCTAGACCTTTGATCGACAAATTCTCCTGTTGATGCTCGAATATGTGTCTGCTGAAATATTTCATCAACATGCACTGACCGACCAAGCTCCTGTGACTGCAAGCAAAGAAGATGTAAGTTGTTAACATCAAATATTTTTAAAGTGTATCCGTATAGAAATGTAAAAATAAATTTATATGTACCAGACGAATTGCATGCTCATGCACGCTAATGGATCCCCCAGTGTGCAAACAACCACCCTTGTCAGATGTCCTGTTCTTTTTGGCCGTTTCACATTTTTGTCTATAAAGTGGCATGTTCCACTTCTCCAAAAGACCATTCCAAACAATATCCCCCATCCAATCAGGTTTTTTTCCTTCTGTTCGAGCTTTTTTAAACATCTCAGATAATCTATGAGATGCTTTTGTGTGGAAATTTTTTTACACCTTTTCTTCATGGTTAGACCTCCATGAAACCTTTCTCTGTTGACAAAAAAGATGAATATTGGATAAGATAATTGAGGACCTTAACATTTAAAATTAACTGTAGTACATAATGTAAATGAACACAAGTGTACCCTAAAACGCTCAAAGAAAACATCTCTTCGTGTCTGAGGTATTTGTCCCCATGTCACCCATGGCTCATCAAACTGTGCCTTGATGGTGGCTGTGATTGCTTTGGATGCTGTTTTTGTTGGATAAAAACTATACCAAAATAAAAGTCAAATATTAGAATAATACAGTATATGCTTGGAACATTAAATTGATGTTTTCTTACCCTCCTCCAATAGGTGTAATGATTGGACGATTGTTGGAAACATCTTCAAAGTCATTGGCTGCTGAACTTGAACGTGGAGGGTTATCCCCTATAGGAGATGGTGATGGCATATTTGTGGGAGTTGTTGGGTTAGAACCAACATGGGGGGAGGGTGATCTTCATTGATCAGCAGCAAATTGTTGTGAACTAGGTGTCAAAGGAGGAACTTCCAACGAAGGTGGAATTGGTGGTGGAGTAGGTGTCAAACCAGGAACTTGTAATGGTGGTGGAACAAATCTAGCAGTGGAGGTAGACGTAGGTGTAGATGGCTGACTACTTGAAGCATTTACGTTATTGAAACGGTTTAACAACTTGACCATATAAGATTTCTTCTTGCCCTTCTCCTTTTCTGATTTTGCTGAAGGTGGAATAGGAGGGTCACAACCATCTGATGCCATATTCTTGAACAAAAAACAAAATTGTACGGTCAATTTATTTTTACAATTGAATGGAAAGGAAAAGTAAGAAAAGAACATTTTGTGTTATTATGATATTACCTATTAAATGTGCAGGGAAAAATTGCAAAACCTATTATTGAAGCCTTGAAAAGGAAAGGTGCTTCTGCTATGGGATTTGTTGGTTTCTATTGGGGTGGTAAGTGGCTTCCACTAAATTGGTGTTGTATTTTGCAATTTCAGGTCACCTTAAGTATAAACTACAGAATGTAATGTGTTTTTCTCTTTCTCTTAGCTATAAAATGAAGTTTTTTTTTTTTGCAGTGAAAAAACTTCATTTTATAGTGCAGTAAACTGAAGAGATATTGTTGGTAAGCTGGTCTAGGTGCTGTGAAGAGTAGTGCAGTGGGAAACCTCCACCTGACAGTAATCTGAAGTTACAAGAGAGAAGTCTAATTTGAACATGAATTGATCTGAGATAGGGATGTGTGAACTGTTGGACCAGTCAACTTGTTGCTGCCAGTCAAAAACTCTAATGGACAGTTCAGATTATTCTTATGCAACTTGAGATAGCAAGTCATTACATCTGAAGATGAAGAGCTGGAAAAGAGTTGGACTTATAAACTGGTCACTTGAGTTACTTATAAATATAGCTAGTGTAGGTTTTAAGTCAGATTAGCAATCTCACATTTGTAACCTGTCATAGACAGTTGACCCATTTCTGATTTCCACTCACGGGTATACAAGGCAGAAACACATTCCATTAGATATGGGTATACAAGGCAGAAACACATTCCATTAGATACAGTTCATTCGTTCCAACAACTTTCAGTTTCTTAGTTTTAGTTTTCTGAGTCTTTGGGTTCTTACAAAGCATTGTATGATTACTCATTAGCATGTTTTCTGTGTCACCCTTGCCATGAAAGCAACTGGGTGATCATTATAAATAAAGCAGACTTTTCAAACGGATTGCACTACAAGCAAGCTTTCCTTCCTATTTCTCTCAGAGTTGTTGCTGCTTTCAAGCTGTAACATTCCATTCGAGAGTCATGGTAACTATCTGCATATTGCCTGCAATATGCAGTTTTAGACTTTGCCTGTATAAGGGTTCACAGTTTTCTGGTTCATATATATTATACATTATCCACATCCCTTTCGTTATATGTTTATCTTTGGCTCATTCAAATAGTTCAAAAATGATTCTGCATGCTCATTAACAAATCAGATCACTCTTAGATGTTTATTCATTTGGTTAATTGAATGCGATGTTTTACACTGAAGGATTTGAAAGCTGAGGATAAGTTGGGAGATGTTGAGTACCAAGCAGATAAGACTACGAGACAAGGAGGATATAGAGCCATAAATTCGAGTGTAGTATATATATATTAGTATGTGTGCATAAAATCAGATTCAATTTACTTTTTTATGTTTTACTTCTTCTGTTTCCTTTTACTTTTTTAATCAGTTTTGAGTTTTTACTAACATTAATTCTTTACACATCATTCAAGCAAAATTTAGCGAGGATTGACTATTCACAGCAATTAGAAGGAATAATAGAAGATCTAATAGTAAGCAAACATAAGAAACCACAAAATGATCCAAGAAAAAAAAAAAACTATGATTTTGGACAGTTATGCACAAACTATGCACAGACTTCTCTAGCTTCGTTACCTTCCTGGAGGGGTTAGAGTGCAGAATGTTTAGTAGCTGATCATTTTGCATCTCGAAAACGCCGAGGAGGTATTTTCAGGATCTATTACTACTTGATCATATTTATATACAATATTTGTGATGTCCTTGTTTTCCAACATTGAATTATTTGTTTAATCTATGAATACTTTAAAACTCTCAATGTTTTGAACAATATTTACTAATTTTGTGGTTTGTGAAAAGTTGCAATCGATAAAAGTGATTTTCAGATTATTAGTTCTGTGGATTTTTTGGACATGATTTTTGGAATAGAATTTTTTAAACAAAATTTCTAGAACAGGATTTTTAAAATGCATTATGAAACAAATTTTCCAGTACATAATACCTTTACGAATGAGATTTTCAGAAAACATAAAATGTCTTCTAGAAAAAAGATGAGAGGGGTGTCACTTAAAATGTTGAGCTCAACATTGAGTTTTGAAAAAGTTAAAGAGAGTATTGAGTATTCTCTTCCATTGTTTAAAGAGAAAAGAACGAGTTTTAAGTTTCAGAGGAGTGGAAGTGAGGTTTGAGTGAGTTGGGGTACATGGGTTGATACAAATAATGAAGAAAGTAGAACTTTTTGGTGTCAATGCTGTGGAAAAAGATCATGAAAGAATAATAGTGTTAGTGGAGTGAGGAGATGGACACGTTACAAATGAGCTAGCAAGGCATTAACCATTATAACTGTTGTCTGTCAATCTATTTTGTTAAAGCTAACTTGTTAATGATCTCTGGCATCCTTGCACATACATTTCTGACTTGCAAAATACGGTTGGGGATTTGGCTAAATGTTGAGGGAGAAAAACAGATTATGTATGTTAGTTGCATGAGGGAGTTGTTTACTAAAGAACCAAAGAAATAAGTAAGGATTCCAAAGCAAGCAATGGTGTTGCTTGCACCACTCATTATTTATAATGTAGAAGAAAACAGAATAAAAATATGGCAGAAGGCATGATAGACAATAGTAGAAACCAAATTAATAAATATATCTATAAATGCTAAATATATAAAATAGAATAGAAGATAAATAAATAAATTAAAGAAAACAAACTCATTGACTAAAATCCAAGAAAACATCACAACTCCAACATTATTTTGGGCAAAAAGATCCAAATAAAAGGTTAGAACCACTTACTTGAGTTTTGATTTCACTGTTTTACTACAACTTTGGGGGAAATTTTGACCTGATGATTAACATAAATCAGAGTCAAGACAAAGAACACTACTTATTACTTCAAAAATGTTACGACTATAACATTAAGCATACCTTTCAGGAATTGTGGACAATCTTCTTTGCTTCTTGGCTTTTCCCTAATCACACCTCCGTACACTACCTCCTGTAAATCACACAATAAACAGTAAAAAGAACAGATTAATGAACACATCTTACTGGTGTCAAATTTACCAAATGAACAGTAACTACAACTTTCAAACGGTAAAAGACACATGCACAAATGTTTAAACTCGACTGAAACAATCATATTCTATAATTGACAACAGTTGTAGCTTAAAATGCAGCAAAATGTGATGGTTTAAACGTGAATTGTGCATATAGGCTTCTCAAGGACCATTTGAACATTGCACACAACTTTCAAATGACAACATAGACTTGCTCAATTGGTTAGAATACATAGACACAGCCAATGGCTTCATATGACAGCAGCAGTTGCTTAAAATGCCGAAAAATGCATTGAAAACTTTTGCAGATTTTATAAAACAGTACATTCAAAGCTGGCTGGTTCAAATAAAGACTCAAAGAATGCCTAAACACTAGATCTAACTACAGGATATCAGCTAGAAGATTTAAAGTGACCTAAAACCACACAAAGACAGCAAGCACGGTGCAAACACTTTATTTAAAACTCTGACAGTTTTGAAATCCAGAATTTAATCAACTCAACCATTCATTTTTCAATTCTATGATTGATTGGAGTTGCTATCCCTTGAGACATGCTTAAAATCATAAAAGAAACTTGTCTCAAGCTTTATACACAACAAAACTGAGCAGAAACAGTATTGACCAAAGCATACCAGAAATTGAATTGGAGAATTGTGAAACAAAGACATGACAAGCTACTGAAAGTAGGGAAATCAGGTATGCATTTTGCATTTTAGTGATTAACAAGAGTTGCTACTACTTGAAACATGTATAACAATAGTAAACACACTTGTACCAAGATTCAAAACCACAAAATCTGACCAACAACAGTCATCACAACTTCAAACCAGTGAAGAATATTGATGCAGATTTTTGAAATCAGAGTGTGAGGAATTCAACCAGTCATGCTCTATTCTATCTCACTGGTATGTATATATATAACTTTATAAAATTATAATTTCACTTAATATTAGTAAGAAAAGGAACCCTGACAGCAAATATCAGTTCCTTATGATATGGAGGTCTAGACAACCTCAAAGACTTCCAAAGGGAAAACATGAAAACTATCACAAATATGGGTCACCTTTCTCATTTCTAATGTGACCCCTAGCTCTCATGTACCTAGCTCCACCATTGCTTAAGCCCAATTCATATACTGCATCAAAAGAGGATACTTGTTGGACATAGCAGATGTCATAACTAAGGAGATTTAAAAGTTTCATGTTCTGAACCTAATGGCTTGGCCTGGAGACACACCCTTTCAAATGGGGGAATCTAGTGTAGTTATAGTGGACGACTCTTGTTTACAAATATAAACTATTTTGATTAATAGCTTGTGGTACATGCATGGATGTTGTTTTTTACAACTCATAATAACTTTGTTGTGTTGTTCTAACTTCTAATTCAAAAACAACAGCCTATTCAGAGAAAGATACACTTACCTGGATACACTTGTGTGTTAGAAAGATACACCAAATCTATGAGAAAACAAGTGTTCTTTGGTTTCCCAATAATTGTCATTGTCATTTTTGTTATCCTTGCAATTGCATCTTGGCTGTGATCGCATGTACGTACCACAGTGTATGATTCATATTATCAGAATTGTGTTTCAAAGACTTGAGTTTTGGAGGTATGAATGGAAGCAACTATGGGTGCTTGATTTTAAATCATGTTCAGTTTTCTATGCTTAGCATTGGTTTAAGTTGATGTACTAAATAGGTTGCTTTAGCTTGTCTGTTTAGCTAAGTTTTAGCTTGCTTCAGGGCAGACAAAACTTCAAATTTGGAGTGTTTGGTAGGTCTCTTGTATGCCTACATTTTCATGCATATCTTAGCATTTTTCTTGCATTTAATAACTTAGACTTTGTTTTGACCACTTTTATGCTAATCTCAAAAGTAACTTCATTTAGATTTTGTGGTCTTAATCTTAGGACTTAGTAATCTTATTGCATTAGATGTTTGTACGTAGGTAAAGAAGACTTTCTAAAATTTGAGACAAAATGTCGGAGGAACAAGTCAACTTTTGTGAAGCACGCAAAGATGGACCAAAAGGGCTCATCTTACCATGATATGTCATAATGTCCTCACTCAGCACGGAATCACCTCTGATTCTCACACCTTACCACACTCAGCACGAGGGATGCTCACACTTGGGTGAAATTAATCTGGCAGTGAGGATGTGAAAAAAGGAATAACGGCCCAAGTGATAGGATTTGAACATTCTGATATAGTGGCTGAGAGAGTCTGTCCTTGGCTTTCACTTCAAATTTCTTCATTTCTTAAAAGAAATGGTAATTCCAATGTCTAGGAGTATGATGAACGGGTCGCACCGCTCACAAAAGTTAAGCATAAATGAATGCAGTATAGACTAGGAAGTGACTCCTAGGTCGTCTCTCAAGGACCAATTTGTTTGGGTTCAGTCTCAGATTTTCTTACACGAAGTGGGGGGGTTTGTGGATTTTTTGTGTGGTAAAATAAAATAAAATGAACTGGAATTTAAATAAGACAACAAAATTTAAAAACACTGAAATAAATTTTAACAACGGTAAAAATAAGCGGTAAAAGATGGTAAAAAACAGAACAGTAAATATGCAGAAACGGTAAAAACATTGTAATTAAAATTTACCAAAAGCATCAGTAGAAATAAAGGGTAAAAACAACGTCTGAAAATAAGATGAATAGAAAAATACATTGACAGAATTTTAACGTTTCAGAAAATAGTAAACGGTAAAAATAGAAACACTTGACTGAAAATAAAATTCATCAAAGATTAACACTTGAAATAAAACCTTTAACAGTGAAGGTAAAAAAAATTAAATGAACAGATCCAAATACGATGACAAACTTCTACTCTACTACACGATTCAGAAATAAAATTACATTTTCACTGTTTGAATTGGAATTTCAGAGCCTCTGGAAGAGAGGCCGAGAGTGCTTCCTATCCTACTCCTAAAATCTCCTACTCCTAAATCTACTGAGTTTTCTCTCCTGGATGCTTCTCCATTTATAGCCAAAACTCAGAACCCGTGAGCCTATTTTCTTGCATGCTGAGCAATAGTTTTCTCTCCGTGAGAAAACAGGGTGAGGACCCCTCAATCTTGTCATCTTGCACACCATTCCAGCACATCATCCTTTTGCTCCTCCAATTAGCAAGCCGTGAAATGTGACTGCTGTATGCTATGTTTGGCCGTGCCATTTCTCCTCTTTGCTTCCATCTACTTTCCATCAAATTAAATCAAGACTAATGTGTATTCTTCCTTCTAAAACAAAGATCACCGTGTACACCTCCTGGAAGTGGCAGCAACAGCTCCCTCTTTGCTGGATCGTGAAGGTGCTGGATCAGCTGGATGGAGAACATCATAACTCTTCTCTTTTCGGTAGCTACTCCCTCTGCTGGATTGCTGCTCCAGCCGTGACTGCTCCCATCCATCACCGTGCACACAAACTCGTGAATTGAAGAATGAAAGCTGCAAGGTGGTGGCTGCTTGGACGTTGGACTTCTTGCGTGTGGCTGCTGCATCGTGAGCACCTCCTCTACTGCCAAGGGCGTGATGCTCCTAGATGTGTGGCTGGACTTCTTCTTCAAACTCAGCATGCTGGACGGTACCTTCAAGCTGCTGTGTGCGTCTCTTACTCAAGCGAACCAGGCTGTGATGCTGCTGCGTGAAGAGTTTCTTCCTGGACGAGACACTTGCTGGACTCCACTCTGCTCATCCTCTTCTCCTTACATTTTGCTGCCTCCAAACTGCTGGAATACCATGTTGCTGCTGGATGAAGATCTTCCTCTCGGTGGCAGCTGGATGTGCTTCTTCCCTTGCTTCTCTGAACCAGCTGTAAGCTTCTCAACACCGTGATCTCCCACTCCTAGGTGGTGGCTGCTCTCCTTCCAGCTTTCCAGGTGCAGATCCGTGATTCAAGTTCACTCCAATAACAACACCGTTTCAGCTCCAACATAGTGCAGTATTTTTTTGTAAAAACATAATTGCTCTTTCCTCTAAAGCTGGACGTGATTTGCTTCCAAGGATGTCAAAATAAAACCATAAAACCGTGAGTTGTGGCCCCTCCAGTGGTGTCTTCTACCAAGAAAGAATATTCCTTTTTTTCTTTGGCTTGGTGTGGTATTTGTTACCGTGAAGCCACTTCTTCAAGGGGTGAAGTCTTCTTTTTCCAAAGCTAGGTGGGCCGTGTTTTTATGGTCACTTACAATTGTTTATTTAATCAACTTTTGTCAAAAGCAAAGGGGGGCATGTGTTTTTTTATGAAGAACCAAAAGCTTAGCATCTTTGGAGCTCACGTGAATTGTTCAACCATTACTTAGACAAAAATCGTGGCCACTACTTGCTACCTGGTGGTCCCTTATCTTTTATGCCATGTAAGCCATTTATACAAAAGAAGATTCCTTTTGGTTTGGTATGCTTGCCGTGAATTCATTTCCATGTGGCAATGTTTAATTCATTTAAAAGAAAGAACAAAACCAAAGTGCACTTCCTTTCCCACATGGCCGTGACTTAAGAATTGTGTCCATCTTCCTCCAAGTAAATAATAAAGTGTGCAAATTAATCTTCTTCCAAATGTCCTAGAATATTTACAGAATTTTCCCTACACTCAATAATGTAAATAATTACTCTCAGATAATTCAAATTAATTAAAATAAGAATTTCTGATCAAATTAAGCACAATCAGTAAAAACGGGAAAATACTGGACATTTAAGTACAATTCCCTGATTAATTCTAGTACAGTAAACTAAGTGAAGTGAAGAAAATAATGATTCATCAAAATAGACCACACTTAGTCTTTTGCACTCCTGGGCAAAATCAAGACTCAAATCAAGGAATGGGTCAAAGGACCTTTAGGAACGGTGACAGAAACTCAGCAGACAGAAAAAATAAAAACTCACAAGAAAACACACAGAATTTACACAGTTCTCAAGACTTCTGGACAGAGAAAAGAAGTAGAAAATATCCAACACAAAATCACAGAACAGATACTTTACAGAAATCATCCAAGAAATTCACAGTATGGAAAAATAATTAATCAGCTTAAGAGGTGAATTAAAAATAATAAAACCTCACAGATGCACTCACAGTGTTTCTCTCAAGTGTCTAGGGTAAATCACTGTCACTCAATGCACTGAAGAACGCAAACACAAATAGACTTGGCAAGCTTCTAATATCAACACTTAAAACATATGCATGTTCAGATCTAAAGGTCTTTACTGGGTTGTAATGGGGCCAAGGACAGGGAAGGATAAATTTGGATAAGTAGCTACGGCTCAGAAGAAATAGAGGAGCAATAGGGAATAAGTGGAAATACAATAAAATCTCACCCAAACCTCTAATTCAATCCTCCTTTCGACTCCATTCTTCACAAAATTATTTTTAATTTTTCTCTTTTTCTCATCATTCATTTTTTTCTTTTTTTTTTTTTTCATCCTGTCTCTCTTATTTCTCTCTTTATCACACAACAAGATAGAAATAACATTTCCAAAACAAGATGAGGAACCAACTAGCCAATTTATCAGAATCCCCAAGGAGACCACACTTTTTCACAAAACACTTCTATAGCTCCAGACTTTCCTAAGGTTAAGGTAATCATGGTTTTTTCACTTAGGATCAGTGTATGAGCTTAAACACAAAGAAATGGATACAGTATAGGCTCAAAAGGGGTATCAAAGGATAATAACAAGGTAGGCTTATTTGGCTAAAGAGGCTCAAGAACAAAATGCCTTTATCACTTCTAAAACATGCATATCAATCAAGTATATCAAAAAGAATCAAGCCAAGGCATATGTGCAAGCAATCAAGATACATATCTCACATAAGAAAGAACATTAAGTGGCTCAAATCTCACACAGGGTGTTTGTCACAATCAAATCAACCTCTTAAACATTATAATCATCTTCCAAGCAGAGAAAAACAAGGATTTCAAACTAAGTATCAATGAAGTGGAGGAAAAATCTACAACTTAGACATCATCCAGAAATCAAGAGAAAAATGTAAAATTTATTTCACCCAAAACACACTAAAAACAACTTAAAATAGAAAAAATTTAACACTCAAAACAGAAAAAATTTCACACACAAAACAAATAAAATTCAGAATCTCTCCCAATAGACCACACTTAAACTACACATTGTCCTCAATGTGTTCTAAGCATACATCAGCAATCAAAACAGGAAACATATTATGGACAAGTGCAATAAAAGTAAGGAAAAAGGGAGAGAAAGAAAATGCAAACTCCCGCAGGTTATGGTGGAAGCTGCCAATTTTGGACTTTCAGGGAGATGTCTTCAGAATCCAGCAAGGAAGTTTTGAGGACGAACTGCTTCATCCTCCAAATTTGATCAAGCAGTGAAATGTTTTCCACTGCTGGATTTATGCAGTTATTGTTGATGAGCAGGTTCAGCAGGTGCCTATTGTTGTTGAAACTTTGGTGAGCGGTGGCACCTTTGTCTTCCACTGTGGGTGCATATTGGTCAAATTCAATTGTACCTCCTGCAATAGGGTTAGTGCAAAATGGTTCCACCGAAATTTCATGCAAAGGTAAAACACCCAAATCCAGTGTAACAAGCTGAACCTCAGATACATCCTCAGAACATGAATCAATTTTAAAATTACATGCATTATCAACCACAGACTCATATTCATGTTCAGTGCATGGAGAATAAACATTTGAATGTGATAGTAAAAAGCAATTCTCATCATGCACAGAGGAAAAATTAAAATCAGACTCAGCAACAATATAATCATTAGCATACCGATCATCATCACAATCAACAGAATAATCAAATTGTGGTATGCTTACCTCCACTTCCTTGAAGATTTGTAAAGTAGTGGAGGATGAAGGTGGTCTACCTGGCTCAAAAGTATTGCTTATTCCTGCCTGGGCCTCAAAATCTTCATCAGTCTCCTTAGGTGCAATAGTGGCCATCTGCCCGATCTGATCAGTCAGATTCTGAATTGCCGCTTGAGTTTCCTGCTGAAACTCTATGCTATTTTTCTTGAACTGCATGTTCCCTTTCTGTAACTGAACGTTCTGCATGGTCATCTGCTCCAGTAACTCCTTTATTGTAGGCTCAGAAATCGAAGGCTGAGGAGTAAATTGAGCAGTAGCATCATAGAACTGCATCTGCTGTTCTTGCTGGACTAGTGGAGGCATCAAAGTATTCTGGAATGGTGGTTCTTGATAATGATCTTGTGGGGTATTGTACCATTCGTTGTTAAGATCATTCCACTCAGGATCGTTGATGTCTCCATACTGTGTAGGGAAAAATTCGATCAGAAAATTTTGCTCAAGATCTTCCCATCTGGTAATGAGTCCTCGAGGAAGACAATCCAACCAATCCTTAGCTGCTCCTTGTAATGAATGCTGAAACGCCGTCAAGAAAATGTAATCATCTGGGACATTTGGAGGTTTCATTGCAGAACAAATGCTATAGAAATTTTCCAAATGTTCATGTGGGATTCTCCTGCAAATCCATGAAACTTAGGGAGCAGATATATCAGTCCAGCGCTTAGAACGCAATGAATATCATCCTTTGTAGGTGGGACCGGCTCACTAGGAGCGCTCTTAGGAATTTGAGGATGATCCATATATTTCTCATCATAAAATTCAGCAGAATTACAATCAGGGTAACAAGCAGAAGGAGATTCATAATTACAGGCACTCGCAGAATAAACACTATTCACAAAATCAAAATAGGTAGACATGGAAAATAAAAAGTAAAAAGTAAAAACTAAAAATTATAAAACAGATAAAACACAACACATTTATACATGCAATACGTACACAAGACAGAACAAATTTTTTTTTTTTTTTTTTAATTAACAGACAAAATACATATGACACGCATACAAAACAAATAGAACATCACAACACAACACAAGATAAAGCATAACACAATTAATCATGCTACAGGCACAAACAAGACAGAACATCAACAGTAAAATATTTTTTTTTTAAATATAGCAACTAAATACAGAACACAGCACAATAAAATATAAAAGACAAAACATATATTAACACAACATAATCGAAAAACACAGCAAAAATCTAAAACAAAAAACCTGGAACTGAAGTGACAACGCCGCCAAAATTTGTTGAAGGTGTCGTTATCGCCTGCAAAAATATACAAGACAAAACACACAAAACAAACATATTAACAGAACAAAACTTTATACAACAAAAATCTAAAACCAAACCGTCATTGATCCCCGGCAACGGCGCCATTTTTTTGATGAACGGGTCGCACCGCTCACAAAAGTTAAGCATAAATGAATGCAGTATAGACTATGAAGTGACTCCTAGGTCGTCTCTCAAGGACCAATTTGTTTGGGTTCAGTCTCAGATTTTCTTACACGAAGTGGGGGGGTTTGTGGATTTTTTGTGTGGTAAAATAAAATAAAATGAACTGGAATTTAAATAAGACAACAAAATTTAAAAACACTGAAATAAATTTTAACAACGGTAAAAATAAGCGGTAAAAGATGGTAAAAAACAGAACAGTAAATATGCAGAAACGGTAAAAACATTGTAATTAAAATTTACCAAAAGCATCAGTAGAAATAAAGGGTAAAAACAACGTCTGAAAATAAGATGAATAGAAAAATACATTGACAGAATTTTAACGTTTCAGAAAATAGTAAACGGTAAAAATAGAAACACTTGACTGAAAATAAAATTCATCAAAGATTAACACTTGAAATAAAACCTTTAACAGTGAAGGTAAAAAAAAATTAAATGAACAGATCCAAATACGATGACAAACTTCTACTCTACTACACGATTCAGAAATAAAATTACATTTTCACTGTTTGAATTGGAATTTCAGAGCCTCTGGAAGAGAGGCCGAGAGTGCTTCCTATCCTACTCCTAAAATCTCCTACTCCTAAATCTACTGAGTTTTCTCTCCTGGATGCTTCTCCATTTATAGCCAAAACTCAGAACCCGTGAGCCTATTTTCTTGCATGCTGAGCAATAGTTTTCTCTCCGTGAGAAAACAGGGTGAGGACCCCTCAATCTTGTCATCTTGCACACCATTCCAGCACATCATCCTTTTGTTCCTCCAATTAGCAAGCCGTGAAATGTGACTGCTGTATGCTATGTTTGGCCGTGCCATTTCTCCTCTTTGCTTCCATCTACTTTCCATCAAATTAAATCAAGACTAATGTGTATTCTTCCTTCTAAAACAAAGATCACCGTGTACACCTCCTGGAAGTGGCAGCAACAGCTCCCTCTTTGCTGGATCGTGAAGGTGCTGGATCAGCTGGATGGAGAACATCATAACTCTTCTCTTTTCGGTAGCTACTCCCTCTGCTGGATTGCTGCTCCAGCCGTGACTGCTCCCATCCATCACCGTGCACACAAACTCGTGAATTGAAGAATGAAAGCTGCAAGGTGGTGGCTGCTTGGACGTTGGACTTCTTGCGTGTGGCTGCTGCATCGTGAGCACCTCCTCTACTGCCAAGGGCGTGATGCTCCTAGATGTGTGGCTGGACTTCTTCTTCAAACTCAGCATGCTGGACGGTACCTTCAAGCTGCTGTGTGCGTCTCTTACTCAAGCGAACCAGGCTGTGATGCTGCTGCGTGAAGAGTTTCTTCCTGGACGAGACACTTGCTGGACTCCACTCTGCTCATCCTCTTCTCCTTACATTTTGCTGCCTCCAAACTGCTGGAATACCATGTTGCTGCTGGATGAAGATCTTCCTCTCGGTGGCAGCTGGATGTGCTTCTTCCCTTGCTTCTCTGAACCAGCTGTAAGCTTCTCAACACCGTGATCTCCCACTCCTAGGTGGTGGCTGCTCTCCTTCCAGCTTTCCAGGTGCAGATCCGTGATTCAAGTTCACTCCAATAACAACACCGTTTCAGCTCCAACATAGTGCAGTATTTTTTTGTAAAAACATAATTGCTCTTTCCTCTAAAGCTGGACGTGATTTGCTTCCAAGGATGTCAAAATAAAACCATAAAATCGTGAGTTGTGGCCCCTCCAGTGGTGTCTTCTACCAAGAAAGAATATTCCTTTTTTTCTTTGGCTTGGTGTGGTATTTGTTACCGTGAAGCCACTTCTTCAAGGGGTGAAGTCTTCTTTTTCCAAAGCTAGGTGGGCCGTGTTTTTATGGTCACTTACAATTGTTTATTTAATCAACTTTTGTCAAAAGCAAAGGGGGGCATGTGTTTTTTTATGAAGAACCAAAAGCTTAGCATCTTTGGAGCTCACGTGAATTGTTCAACCATTACTTAGACAAAAATCGTGGCCACTACTTGCTACCTGGTGGTCCCTTATCTTTTATGCCATGTAAGCCATTTATACAAAAGAAGATTCCTTTTGGTTTGGTATGCTTGTCGTGAATTCATTTCCATGTGGCAATGTTTAATTCATTTAAAAGAAAGAACAAAACCAAAGTGCACTTCCTTTCCCACATGGCCGTGACTTAAGAATTGTGTCCATCTTCCTCCAAGTAAATAATAAAGTGTGCAAATTAATCTTCTTCCAAATGTCCTAGAATATTTACAGAATTTTCCCTACACTCAATAATGTAAATAATTACTCTCAGATAATTCAAATTAATTAAAATAAGAATTTCTGATCAAATTAAGCACAATCAGTAAAAACGGGAAAATACTGGACATTTAAGTACAATTCCCTGATTAATTCTAGTACAGTAAACTAAGTGAAGTGAAGAAAATAATGATTCATCAGAGTAGCAAACATTTCCTCAGAATTTTATATTTGAATTTTGGATGTCACAGGTTATAAATAGCCATCCTCATCCTTGGTAAAATCACTTTTGATATATTGAAATTTCAGAGCAAGTTTTGACAACTTTGTGTGTGTGAAGTAGATTATAGAGTTTTATCTTATTTCTTAGGAGTCAGTGATTCAACATTAGGAGGTTTTCTTAGAGAAGCATGGAGTAATCTCTACTTCAACAAGTGTCACACCTTTCTCTATTCCTTCCTAAGGCTTCTGACAATTTATCTTTTATTCTTTCTTCATCCGTCCATTTCATACTTGTGTTCATATAAAGTTATTATGTTGATATAAACTTGTGATTGGAATCATTGACTGTAAGATGAGCATGAAGTCATTTCATGAGATCACCATGGGAAGAAATTCAACTCTTTTTTAATTCATGTTCATAAGCCTATATTTTTCCTATTAAAATATGCATATCACTAGCCAAGCTCCTCATTGCTTGGGTTCAATGTAATGAAGCTAAACTCCATGCAGTCTCGGTGAGCTAAAGTATAACAACTAAGAAACCTTGTGCTGACGACATTTGGTTTGTCAGTCATCCTTAAATTCTTCTCCTACGTAAGCTCCATTGCTAAGATAACTAATGAATGAGGGATTAAAAAATGGAAGTTAGACTCTTTATTGGACGACTCTTGTTTACAAATATAAACTATTTTGATTAATAGCTTGTGGTACATGCATGGATGTTGTTTTTTACAACTCATAATAACTTTGTTGTGTTGTTCTAACTTCTAATTCAGAAACAACAGCCTATTCACAGTGCAGAGAAGAGCATATGGAGAATTATATGGTATTTGGTGAGTCATGGAACCTGATGAATATCCAATATGCGGTCCCAGCTCAACATTCAATAGGAACACCTGTTCCCATTCTTTCCCTCTACACCAAATGTAATGACAATGTACTTCCCATCTCCTTTGCTGTTACATACACCTTACTTACAGAGATCTCTCAAGCTTGAGAGCAATTTATCTTCAATTAGATTAAAAGGTTTTCCCAAAAACAAGGACGATACTATTCTATAGCAGAATCCTATATATATGCTGATATTTCGCATCTGCAGTTAGAACTTAGACCAAAACTTGGATACTTAATGGGAAATCACCATAATTGATATGGAAACAATTGTATTCGCCATGGCCAGTTTTCAGAAAGGCTCTCTTACAGCTATGCAGTAATGTGCTTGCCATCATTATGCTATCAGATAAAGGAGGACAATATCTGCTCAAACTTCTCTTCATCATATCTATTTCCCCTTCAAATAAAATATTTTCTTTAATTTAAACAAAAAATGACATAATGCAGAATACTTGGCTTGGTCATGGATTTCATTTCTTGGCCAGGAGAAACATTCTGCTAGTAGTACTAGTTGATCATTAGATTCATTATGGTCCTGGCTAGTTTTCTTTTATTTATTATTGATGAATCAATATTTTCTTCACTTCACTTAGTTTATTGTACTGGAATTAATTAGGGAATTATGCTTAAATGTCCACTATTTTCCTATTTTTCTTAATTGTGTTTAATTTTATCAGAAATTCTTATTTTAATTAATTTGAATTATCTGAGACTAATTATTTATATTATTGAATTCAGGAAAATTGTTGGATAATATTTTGTGACTGAGAAATTTCTAATCAATTACATGCTAAACTAAAATGAGATTTTCACTTTCCATACGTAAAGAAGCTTATTCCAAATTGAAAATTTTATGATGCAGTAAGTTTTATTTGGTGATGTGGAAGACCACTAAAAGGAATGGCTTTCACGTGAAAATCAAAGAGGGAGAATTATGAGGATGTGCACATTGGGAGACATTCTCGGCTGGAATGAAAATAAAAAAATGCACATGGTAATTCACTTAATGCATATCAGAAAGTGTAAGAAGTGGGCAGCCGTCCCCATCCACCACCATTTGAGAGCAACACGTGAAAGGGCACTAAATTCATCTTTTATTTTGATAAGCACAAATACAGCAAAAGTGGAGGACCCCTTACTAAGCTTTGATTGAAGAAAATTGACAAAGACCATCACACACACGCCTAGTCAGGGAATGATTTTTCTCTCACTCTTTTGGTTGCAGTTCACGTTTTCAGCAAACAATACACCACTTCACGGTTTTCAGTCTAGGAAGGCATTTGGCAAGTCAAAAAGGGGCCACTACATGGAAAAGCTCACGGCCAATTTGGCTAGCATCATCTTTTCATCACATTCTTTCTTGGCTGCAACGTGAGGAAGCAACCATTAAATATGAAGTGCAGCAACCACATTCAAGGAGTGGGAAGCTCACGGTTTCTCCTTGGAAAAATGGTAGAGAATTTACATGCTACATCCAATAGTAAGCCACTCCAACATAAGAGCACACATCCAGGAGCCAGCAGCCACACCCACAGCAGTAGAAGTTCACGGTGGTGCACAGTCCAGCAACTTCATAGCTGGAGTTTGAAAAGAGAAGTGGTGCAGCAAGAGCTCCACGAGCTTCATGGCTAAATTGAGTTTGGAGAGGATGAAGCGCTGAACACACCTTCACTATGTCCAATATCCAGAGGAGCTGTTACAGAGATGAGAAAAATGCATGGATGGAGCAGAGAAGCTCACGGCCTTGCCGGAAGAAGAACATCATGTCCAGCATGCTCCTAGCAGTGTCCAACAGCCTTCACACGGAGACAGCAGCAGTTCAAGAGCATCACGGCCTGGACCAGTTTCAAGAGCTCATGGGATTGATCTTTGCTGGAAGAAGGAACACGTTAATTCGTTAATTCATTGATTGGGAAGAAGCAAGTTGTCACGTCACTTAGCTAGAAAGGAAAACACGGTGATTAAAGAAGGCATGGAGAAAGTGAATGAGAAATGAAGAAGTGATTAGGTGAGAGTTGATGGCAGGGAGAAGCCACGATCCAGCTTAGATGGAGAAGAAAGAAACACGGTTGCTGCTGGAAGCAGAGAAGGAGGCTGACACTGGAAGCATGAAAGGAGACACGACCATGGCAGTAGAGCGCGTCCAGTCCAGAAGAAGAAGTCCTTCCGCATCCAGCAGTGGAGGGAATACCACAAGAGAAAGGGGCCTTCACTTTGGTATACTACATCCAGAAGCAAACAGTTAAAGAGAGCCCACACACTAAAGGGAATTATTTGTTATTTGATATGAGAATGTTTTGTTTTGTCTGCATGGGAAATGGGGAAAAGAATGTCTCGACAGCATGCTCCACACACAGCTCACGTCCATGGGAGAAAGGTATTTTGAAGGATGGTATTCACGGGCTGCCAATTGGAGATAAGACAAAACAACCAAGGCTGAAATGAAGGAGATCTTAGTGTAGTTTTAGGACACCCACTGCCTGGGAAGAGGCTCTCGCCTCTTCCTCTTTCTCTTCTTCTCTGGATTTCCATTTTAAACAGTGCAATTGTAGTGTTTTAATTTCTGAAGCATGCAGTGTATTACTGTAATTTTTATTTTCATTGTCCAGGAATTTAATTTCAAGTATTGAATCTTTGATAAATTTCATTTTCAGTCAAGTGCTTTTATTTTTACCGGCTCTTTTATTTTATTGTTTAATGTTTTCTGCACCGTTAAAATTCTGTCAATGTGTTTTACTGTTCCACATTTTTATTTCCTGATGAATTTTACATTTTACCATCTTTTACTGTTAAGTTTTTATTGTCTTTAAAATTTATTTCAGTGTTTTTGATTTTGTTTTATTTAATTTCCAGTTTTAATTTACTTTAATTTTCCGCACAAAAACCATTCACAAACCCCCCCACTTCGTGTTAAATCTAAGACCGAACCACAAATATTGGTCCTTGAGAGACGACCTAGGAATCACTTCCTAGTTATACTGTACTGCATTCTTAATTGCACATCAAATTTGTATGACCGCGACAGTCGTATCAATTATTCAAATAAATAAATGAATAAAGGGACATCAGCCAAGTTGTATTCCATTCAGAAATTAGAAGTTAACTGATAGAACTGATATTAGAACAGAACAGAAAGATATTCTTTTATTGTTATCTGTACTCTAATCCCGTACCACCGTAGTAGGGAATAGAAACAAGGAACAAGATGAGTTTTGCACAACAATCAACTGAGGTTATTTGAGAAAACCCCACTCTCCACAATCCTTCTCGCTAAACCCATAAAACCGTCCACTCTCCTCAATAATAAGACTATTTATAATAGTTTGTTACACCTATTTAATTACAACTGTACCAACTACCTTGTCTTTTCCTTCTATTGTAAACTATATTGAACCTATCATTAACTAATCCCGACTTATAGCTTACTTCAAACAAGCATGTGTGAGTGGCAACATAAAGAAATGTTTCTCAAGATTATAAATAAAGTGCCAAATCAATACAGCTGAACAATATAGGGTCAAAGAACAAAATTGTATGCTTGGTGTACGTTTGTATGCATATAACAAGCAAAGAAACAGAATCTGACATAAATTGTGAATATAATAGCAATGGCCATTATGGTCATCCCCAAGTGATCAGAAAAATCATTTATTAGTTTTCTGGCAACATAGACACAGAAAACTGCAACAGGAGCAGCAATAAGAAAAATTGTCAGGGCCAACGATCTTGCATAGTCTTCTGAACCAGAGGACTTCTTTGACTTTAAGATGGATGCATTATCTTGAGGAATCATTACTCAGGCTCTTTTCTTTGCTTTCAGATATCATATAATACATTGTATTAATTTTTATTTATTTATTTTTTATAGTTTGATGGGATGAGAGAAAAAGAAGATAAAGATGGGAACTAAACACACCAACGTATCTTTATCTTAACACTACTCTAACTGTAATAACTATCTCCATTATACCTAACTCATCATTTTCAATCCAAATCCATATCACTTCCTGTTTACCTCTTTTCTACCAATATTTTCCTTCCCAATACTTCTCATTCTAGACCTAACCAATAAATCAATTCAACTCCTCTTTTGTAACATCTTTACTCTCACTCTATATCTTTTCTCTCTCTCTCTCTCTCTCTCTCTCTATATATATATATATATATATATATATATATATATATATATATATATATATATATATATATATATACATTGATATGTTTATTTAATTTGTTTACTTTCTTTAGGAAGTATAAAGGGGAAATGTAGAGGGATGAGTTTTTATACAGAGGTGCTCTCTCGTTTTCTCTTGGTAGAAATAGGTTTCAATGTGACTATGGGAAATGAGGGAAGTTGAAATAGTAAACTGGGTGAAATCTCTATAGAAAGTTATGATTTCTACTGTCATAAGCCACAAGTTAGAGAGTTGTTACCTTCTGAAAAGTGGTTCTTCAGTATGAAAGTTGAGTGCTCCAAGTTTTAGCTAGTTGTGCATTTCTTTACCAGTCAGTTTATATATTTTAGTAGTTTTTAATATTCATGCCTTCTAGTTTCTTAACACTACTATGAGAATACCTTTTGGAATATCAGAGGAACAGTTGGAGCGGTCTTCTAATATTTCCTATATGGGTGTTGGATTTAAAAAAGAGGTTATGTCATATTTCTTAACAAACCTGCACTTAACAAACCTATATATTAAACTTGCAACCAGAGGTAACACCGCAATATCTCCTATCACGTTAAACAAACCTGCACTTAACCAATTCCAAGCGCATTGAACTACTTACCTTGGTTACTAAATATTCATTTCTTAACCAAAATGTCAGTTAATGGTGTGGTTTTCTGGATTATAAACTATATCAGGTGAAATTCTCCAGCAATCATACAACATTGCACCTTAATCAATCATATAATTGAATGTTCCTAGAGAACCTATCAAACTCTTCCTATTCTGCTTGAAACCCCTATTCGGACCAATTTCACAACGTCACATACAAATATTGCTAAACATAACTAAAGCCTTATTCTAATCAAAGTACATGTTAATTTGCATTCATCATATTAGAAACAATCATTCACCCATTATATAATCATAACACCATATTTCACAGAATCAAAGATAATGTTTAACGCCACTTACTTTGGCTCTTCTTAGTTTCTTTTCTCTACACCACCATAATTCTCCTAACCTTGAGATTGATCCAGCAGCTTCCTCTATTGTTCTATTAAAATGCTCCCAGGAAGTTCAAATGAACTTTATACAATTTAATGCTAAACTGCATAAGAAGTAAAGTAAGGACTTTAAACATAAAAGAGGGGGAAACAACACACCAAAACTCAGGAGTAAACATACCTTGCTTCAGTACCTAGCTCTTTTGCTTCACTGTACAACACTTTAAGCCTTCCCAATGAGGTACCCCACACTTCTCAACCACTTCAGCTCCTGTATCAAAGTCAAAATAAAAATTTCAATAACGAAGCAAACCATTTTTAGTGACTAGTTTTTGTCAAGACCCATTTTCAATATCAACCAATAAAACGAAACCAAAATATAAGCAATTCAAACTTACTAAATGCAGAAGGCAATAGCAGCTCGATCTTATCTCTTCCACTTCGAAGACCCCATCACCTAGGGTTTCTAAATTCGCGATTTCAAACCTCGAAACAACAACGAGCAAAAATAGGACAATGTAACAACACCGAGAGAAAAGATAACTCAAATAAACCTCAAATCTAAACGATTCAAACTTACCAGGACCAAAACGCAACTACAGCTCCAACTTATCTCTACCACTTCGAAGAAACCAACCTAGGGTTTCCAAAATCGCAATTTCAAACCTCCAAAGAACAAAAAGAGAAAACGAAAACAAAAATAATCCTCAAAGCTTCGATTACTCACCGTAATCGACAAATGAAATCCGAATCTACGAGCAGTGACGTCGAGTGCGGGTTTCACTGAACAAGAGCCTCCCTGCAGGCGAGGTGGACTCACAGCGGAGAAGAGAGTGCAGTGAAGAAGTGGACTGAGCTTCGACAAGAGGGAGAAGAGGCAGAACTCGACTGAAGGTTCGAGGACAGAAGAGGGAGAAGATATGTTTTTTTCAGAGTGTGGGAAATTTTGGAGCTTTCAGTTTCATTTTTACTTGTTTTGTTATTACGTACGCCAATTACATACGGATCCTCCGTATAAAATTTTTTTTTAATTATATACGGATTTGTCCGTATATAATGGATTTCCCAATATCCGTATGTAAAATCCGTATATAATACGTTTATTACATACGGATTTAATCCGTATATAATGATCCGCGGGTAACTAGCTATTTTCTTGTGGTGGGTGTAGTGTGTGGAGTGGTGCAGTGCGTGTGTTGCTTCCTCAAGGTGCGTATTCAAATAAACTTTCAAATAAAACCCTAAAACGTAACCTTTAAACGGAGGTTACATCCTTCAACGGATGTCAAAATCCTTCAACGGATGTCAAAATCCTTCAACGGATGTCAAAATCCTTCAACGGATGTCAACATCCTTCAACGGATGTCAACATCCATTTAAGGTAAAACGGATGTTGACATCCGTTTTTTCCTTAAACGGATGTTGACATCCGTTTTTTCCATAAACGGATGTTGACATCCGTTTTTTCCTTAAACGGATGTTGACATCCGTTCTTTCCATAAACGGATGTTGACATCCGTTCTTTCCTTAAATGGACTCCGTTTTTAATTTTAGGGTTTGTTTTATTAATTTATTCTTTATTTTGGAAATATTTTAATAATTTAATTTAAATGTTTTGATTTATTACTTTTTAATATATTTTTAATGTATTTTAATAATGTAAGGAAAATGAAGAAGAAAGAAACGGATGAGGAGAAGTGAAACGGAGAAGACAAATGGAGTTGTAAAGTAAAACAGAAGACAAATTGTTAAACGAAATTGAGAGATGGAAAGATTGGGTGCAGGGAGTAAAGTAGGAGAACTAGGTTTGGAATAAATTAAAATAATAAAAATAAAAAATTTTAATTTGAGGATATAATTGGAATTAAAAAAAATTGAGGAGGTGGAGGGAGAAAGGTGTGGTGGTGGAGGGAGTAACACCCTTGAGAAAATTGAGTTTTTCTTCTGGTCCAGCCCATTAACATTTTGATGATGGTCCAACTATAGGCTTTTACTTTCTGCACGGGCACAATTTCTTGATGAACCCGAACTTTTCAAAATGACCATTTTAAACTTTGTAAAAGTTACTTGAATTACATGTTTCAAAAAATAAATTCAGAACACACTATCTAGAATTTTAATAATAAGATTTCTAAAGCAAAATCTCCAAAACAAAACTTTCAGATTACATGAAATGTATTATCGTTATAACTTTTTGGAATAAAATTTTTGAAATAAAATATTCAGAATACATATAATATCTCTGGGAGTAAGTTTTCTCGAACAATTTATATGAAATGTATCTCAGAAGGTAATTTTCAAAATACATAAAATATGTTTTGAAGTTTTTTTCACATTTTTCTCTCTTTTTTCTTCACAACAGCAAAATTGATGGAAATATAGTAAAAAAGAGTTATACCCATGAAATCAAGAATATGATCTAAAATTCACGTTAGGCTAACACTAGATATTCATGTGAATGTAAGATAAAATAATATTTTCTATTGTGCGTGTGTGTATTATTGTTGATGGATAAATTTTACAAAAAAAATATTAAATAACCGAGACATACATTATTTAATTAAATTGAAAATTCCCTTCAATATTATATATAAACATTTGTCTTCTATTTCTTTTAAAGGATCATCGTCTTATTTTATTTAAACTAACACTTATAAAAATAAGCAAATATAATAATACTTGTCTATATATTTTGTAAATGTTTACTTATTTATATTTAAACAATGCCATCATGAAAAAAATGTTTTTTTTATGTATTTATAAGTGGGTGAAAGTATAAAATTTTAATATTGCAACGTGTTGATTTAAAAAATTAGAGAATGTAAGTATCTTTTAATAAGACCATAAAATAAACAAGTGTAATTTGTCTTTTGATTAAACTTGGGTATATTTTTCCATTAAATATCCAATAAGAAAGATGGGTGGTGGAGAGTTTGTGAGATAATATATTACTAATATTTCTCAAATTAAAATATCGTAATGATTAAATTGAAAGGTTAATTAAACAGGGAAAGTTCCAAGTCAGCTAGAGATGATAATTCAGTCCATTAGAAGCGTCCACATGTCGTGAACTTCTCCATATATATTCCACGAAACAAAAACGATTACATCACTTTAGAAAATCTCAATATTAATAAAATATACAAGGGCTTAATCTTATTTATTTCTATCATATATTATATTTTCTTTCCAATTTTGACAAAATCATTAAGATTAATTATTATTTAAGAGTCTAGGTAAAAAATAATTTCAATACTTATTCTTTTTTTATTATTTGACATACATTTTAAAGATAAAACTATAATGAAGTTTAATATTATTTATTTTAAAGATTAAAGTTGAGTTTTATCTTTAAAAGATATATTTAAGAGTTGAAAAGTCAAAAAATAATCAAATTATCTTTAATCTTAATTTTTAAATAATATGAAATTATTAATCATATTAAAAAAATTTTAATATACATTTCAAATCTACAATTTTTATTATTATAAAATTATAAAATAATATGTGACAACAACTAAATAAACTTACGGATAAAATAACATTTATATTATTTAATAGAAAATATAAATAGGAAAAACTTAATGAAAGATATAAAAAAACTTAGTACTTAATAAATACAAAAAAGCTAATAAGAAATGAATTAAGATACTAAAATTTATCATAAACTTTAAACTTAATTAAAACTATTGTTTTTTTTTTATAGAAAATGACTACCGTTATTTTTCAAATTAACAGTTAATTTATTTTTCAAGAGTGAAAGTCCAAATATTACAATTTTATTTGTGTTTAGTGATATGAAATCGTGACCTTGATGATGAAAATATTTTATTTGTTATTGTGAATAAAAAACTATGAATGAAATTAATTATATAAGTAATTAGGTGCATGCATCAGGTTGCATGGTGAGAGGCCACGTAATCATCTTGAAAACTTGGCATTATCATCAAGCATGCTGCTTAAATCTGCATTTCAACTTTCAATCATTGTAATTAAAAATGCAAATGACATTTTCCGTTAGGGTTTGAGGAATGCAAATGGACAAATGGAGGGTTCAAAATATGCATTATTATAATTTGTCATCAACCATGTCATAAAACAAATATATGTGTTTATGTCATGAATATTATTAGTGTAATCACCCTTCAATTAACCTCCAATATCTGCACTAATAATGTTTTAAAGTTTAAATTAAAAAATTTTAAATAAATTATAATTTATAAGCATTAACTACACAACATGAAAGTTTAGAATATCAAGTACATTTTGAGAATAATCCATCTCAAGACTCACACACTTAAAAATAAGTAATTAAGATATGTATTATGTATATTTTATGTATTTATTAACTTAAATTATTATTTTTCTATATTTGCCAATACGGTTTCATCGATTCGAGCATTCATGAAAAAAATATCTCTATCAATAATGAGAAAGCCATATTGATTATTTGAGAAAAGAAAAATTATTTGTGAGCTTAACTTAAAACTCATTTTAAAATATTATTTTCTCCATTCTTAAATAAAACTCTTCAACATTTTACCATTTTTCTTTATATGTGTATTTGAGTCAACTTTTTCTTCTTTTAAATAAGAAAATCAAGAAAAAAAAAGTATCAATTAGTTATCTATCCTTTTCAATTTATTATGTCTAAAAGTATTAAATACTTCTAATAATACTATATTTAAACTTTATAATAATATAATTCCAAGATATTCATCAATTTAAAATATATAATATTTGAGTTTACTTGATCGACTAATTATGCAAGTTTTAAAGATAATTGACTATTTAAAAGTTTAATTGATTATAAGTGTATATTAAGGTAGACACTTATTAATAATAATAATAATATTTTATTATACTCAATAAATTCATATCAAAACTGATGTAAAATATGATTTAAATATTTTTTTTCTCTTTTAAATATCTGAGACGTTTTTTTATGGACAATAACAAAGTCTTACATTCTAAAACAAATAATAGTTCAAATATATGATAATTAATCTTAACATATATAAAAAAAATTTAAGTAACTATATCAAGGCCAATGATGATCATGCTCTTTCCTCAGTTAATTTTTTTCGTGAATGAATGGCACACCCAAAGTATGAAAGTTATAAACACTCAATATTTGTTGCTACACCATCAAAAACATAATATAGAAAATATGTAACATGGGAACCTTCAATTAACAAACACAATAAATGACAATAATATATGGGGTAACACTATGTATGTATTATGATATTATGGTTTCATTCATTACAATAAGAATGTTGTTATACAACGATAACAATTATAGTTTTCAGATTTCAAAGAAAATAACGAAGAAAGCAAGAAATGCAACAATCGACCCTCTTTCTTCCACTATGATTCTATATGACCAACTATTGTATCACAAAATCTCTCATACGTGATAACAAGATAATAACAATATATAAATTTTTTTAATGTGTTTAACAATGTTTAAGCTTGAAATTGATATTAAATGTACTCTAATTCAACAATATGCTTAGTCATAAAAGGTTAGATGAAAACTCCAAAGATTAAACAAAATGCATATCAAGAACTGTGAAACCCTAAATAATTAGCAGTAATAATTCTCTGTCACATCAAATTAATACCCACCACAATCAATGCTTAATTCATTAAAAACCCCACTCCCAAATATGATGCATCACTCTGCTGTGCACTGAAAACCGAACCACATCATTCCTCTGAAACATTAAAAACGCACCTTGCCTCACATGCACACACGCCACCTGTCACGGGAGAAGCTTCCAATTCAGAGTTTGGTGTGCAGGTGTCGGCTTGGGAGACGTTCGTTCAAACGAACGTGAGTTTAACAAAACTGGATTTTTGAAAATTCTTTCTCTCACCTGCACTACTCATCTTCTACCTCTGAACTCAACCCTTCATCTTCTCCAACTTCTCTCTAGAAATCTTGCAACTTCTCTCTACTGTAACTCACCAAGCTTTTCTCCGATCACGTTTCAGCACCGTAGAAACGTTCGCTGGACTGAGAGCTACACCTGGGACCGAACAGTTTCAAGAACTGAAACTGGTAAATTCTCTTCCAGTAGCTCGTCCTTAGGTTTTCTGGGAAACCAGGTTGTTGACTGCATGCAAACGTGTAGTCTAAAGGAATTCATTTTCTGTGATTAGATTTAATTTAAGAGGAATCAAGAGGCCTTGAGGGTAGAATACCATTAGCTGGACAAACCAAAAATCTTGTGTTGGGACGTTTCCTTCATTGATCTGGGTAAGGGAAGCTTATATATATATATATATATATATATATATATATATATATATATATATATATATATATATATTAATTTATACTTGTATGATTATATGAAAGCATGATATGGTCTGTTTGTATGAAATATATGTATATATGTGCTGATTTGGTATTCATGAACGAACCCTGTTGTACTGGATGATTATGATTTTTGATTTGTTATACTGCATGTTGATTTTGATGCGTATGAAGGATGGATGAGTAGTATATAGTTGGATTTGATGATGTAAATTAATGTTATAAAGTATGAAAATTAATGTGGATATGAATTTATAGAGTTTGAATCGTATGAATAATGTTAAAGTTAAGATAGTTAAAAATCTGGATCTGATAAATTCCCTATGATAAATTACGATCGTTATCGAATGGTCTTATACCGTTCGGTTTCCCTGAAAAGACTTAGAGTTGAATTCTTTCATTTGGGAAGAGTTCGGTTTGAGAACGAGCGTCTTCATTTGAATCACTATGCTTGAGCGTTCGGCTCAACATAGAGTTGTCGTACGCCTTAAAATTAATAATACTGAATTAAATATCGTTCGGTCTTATACCGGACGTTCGTCCTAAACATCGTTCGGTCTTATACCGGACGTTCGTCCTAAATATCGTTCGGTCTTATACCGGACGTTCGTCCTAAATATCGTTCGGTCTTACACCGAACGTTCGTCATAGAGAGTGTTCGGTCTTACACCAAGCGTTCGTCATAATTGGTGTTCGGTCACATACCAAGCGCTCGTATTATTAAATAAACCTTTGGATAAACTAGCGTTCGTTCAATTTCTAAAATATTCATCTTCTTTACGTTCGTTAAATTTCTGGCATAGATTTCTGTATGCAAACTTCTTCAAAGAAAATTTCTAAGTTTTATTGACTATCCTTCTTATATTAAATCTGGTCCAAGATATTTATTTTGAAATTTTTCTAAGTATCACTACAACTTCAATTAAGTCAGTTCCTTTAACTGACCAACCAGATGGTCACGTTCGTCCATCCAGTACCTTATTTGGACGTTCGTCCTAATTCTTCAAAGGACTGAACGTTCGTCCTTTTATACTCTTAAAGTTAAAGATGAAATTGATGATAAATCATAAGAAATTACAGTGTGAACACTATATTAAATGATTTTATGATGATGGAATTTGAACGAGCGTTCCAAGGAGGAACGTCTCAGCTATGTTAAATATTAAATTTGGTAAAGTATGACTGTGGATAAGCTAGGACTCGCTGTCCATCCTGATGTTCCGTGATACTCATCTTCATGTAGAGGAGGGTAGTCATGTGTGGGAACGGCAGGAGGTCATTAGTCCATCACTTAGCATGGGCGACGTAAGAACGGACTAACCTCGAGTGGCAACTGCGAGATTATATCAGTTACTACACCACTCGGGTGCAAGGACGCTTGTAGCTACACAGATCATCCAGTCCGGACGGTCGTCTTATATATATATATATATATATATATATATAAATATATACTGTTGCATGAGGTTATATGTTAAACTATGTGCTTATGTGAAATGATATGTTCATTGTATGTGTTGATGTATAACTTAAATTATATATAAGCTTACCCTTTCGTCTTTCCTTGTGTTGTCCATTTGTCTATGTACGTTCGTCTTGTTTGCAATGATCATCCGTGTGGATGTGAGCAGAGGGCGAGGCCACCTTAGAGGATGTGATTCAAGAAGAAAACTTGGTGGAAGTCGAAGTGAAAGCGGAGCAGTAGGACGCTCGTCTGTCATTTTAGTTTAGTAGTGCATTTTTGGAATGGACGTTAGGTTATTTCTTTTGTAAAACTGTTCATTCTTAACTATTGTAATTCTGTACTAATACTGTTCGTTCTAGCGCATCCCTGTTTCTATTTTGCGCTCGTTATTTTTGTACTGAAGCCGTTCGGCTCTTGAACTTCAATTATGAATATAAAGACTGTTTATTATACTATTAATTGTAATTAATTCTGTAATATGGTAATTACTGTATTTGGGATGTTACAAGAACCCACATATCCAAACAAGACTATAAGAGCTTAGATGATATTTCTTCTAAGTCTTAAGGAAAAATTATTAACACTTACAAAAGGAATGTCAAACTAGAACAAAAATTAAGCAAAGAAATAACATACTAACATTTAACGGAATATATATATATATATATATATATATATATATATATATATATATAAAATCAACACAAGTTATACAAGAGTTCCCAAAAATGATTAATGAACAAAAAAAGAATATGGAGATCCAAGGAGGATGAAGGAGATTAAAAAAATAATAAATTAAAGAAAGAAATAAAATTAGAAAAGATAAAAAGAGATAAAAATAATAATAAAAAAAATATGTTGATTTCACTGTTTTTTCAAAATAGATAGGGTTTAACAAAATAAATAATAAATGAAAGAAAGAAATAAAATTAGAAAAAGATAAAAAGAGATAAAAATGATAAGGAAAAATAGGTTGATTAAGAGACAAAATACAGATAAAAATAAATCAGAATAAGAATCAAAAGAATAAATAAATTTATTCATCTAACTTCACAATCCAATTAAGAAATTACAATAGAATCAACCACAGTGGTTCAAAACTTTAGGGGATTTATAAATAACAAAAATATAAGAAGAGAGAGTGGAAAACATGAAAGATGGAGAAAAGAATGAAATTAGGTCATCCAAAGGGTTTCTAAGCTGCTTTAATGTATTTTCTTAAGTCTCTTTATACAAAAATTGGATTGTGCTTTGTTTCGGGCTTTTCTGTTGTAATATTCTTTTTGATAATGTGATCCCTCTAATTATCTTATAAATAATCGAATATCTTCAAAATATATTTGATTGATGTAGAATATCTATAAATATTTAAAAAGATATTTGTTAGATTAAAAAAGATTTGACAAATATTATCTGTTGATATTGACTCGTATAGTTAAATAAGATAATTATTTAAAAATATCAAATAAAATATCTAAATATATAACATTACCAAATTATCTTTTATCATAAAGATTTTTTTATCAATTATAAAAATATTTTTTGTAGAAAAAATAGAGAAAATGGCAAGGTCCAATTTCTGTTTCTCGTTCCTTCTTCTTGACTTAGCCAAATTTCTTCACTTTTTTCATGATTTTCTTGCCTTCTTCATGCAATGTTTGACTTGTATTTTTATGGTTTTGATTATTTTATATTCTTGAATTTATCTTTAAGGAGTTAGGAAGATTTAACCAATTTATTTTCACATCTCCATAAACTTAATTTAGCTACAAATAAATTAAAACACTTCAAAATATCCAAAGAACATGTATGCAACTAGAAAATTATTTTTAACTTGTTTTTATATCCCATGATCAATAAACCAAATTATAACAAATCTTAATTGAAACAATCTTTTAAAGCACAAAAAACAATTAATAATTCAAAATTAAAGACTAAATGAGGACACAAATATGCACTTATAAAAGATTTTCCCATAAGCCCTAACAACACTTGAGCTCACAAGATGTGTTTTTTTGTGCACCCAAACCTCTAAATGTTAGAATTTTTGAATCACATATATATTATTTAAATATGTTAAGACCATTATGTGGTTAGTTAAAATTATCACTAGTGAAGTAAGGGGAAACAACAACGGTTATTTTCACCTATAGGCAGCGGTTCTGCAACCGAGGCATATACAGGGAAGGCCAAAAGAGATAAGCATTTTGCCTAGGTTACGAACTGAGGCAAAAACGGGTTGGATTTTGCCTCAGTTCATACAGAACCAAAGCAGTAGCATGTTTTTTTCCCAGACTTTAGGCCTATGTTCGTATAGAGAAGGGATGAACGTCAGCAGCGTGAACAACAACGACGATGAACAATGGCCAACGACGACGACAACTGGTGGAGGCAGCCGCGAACAACAAGTACGCCAGAGGAGGCGAGATGACGGTGTCAAGGTAGCGAAGAGGACTCCATGGCGAAATGACGGTGGTGGTGCAGCGGCGGTGCAAATGCGAACGAGACGACACCAAGGCGAGACGACTATGGCGGTGCAGTGAGGAACTGCTTTGGAGGCGCGAAAGAGAAGAGGAAGAAGACTACGCAAGAAAGTGTGTTTACATTTAGGGTTCTGAATTTGAACTTATGCAAAGATTATTACCTCAGTTAAGTAAAAGAACTAAGGCATATACTCCTCAAAAAATATTGAAAAACCAAATAAAAATGCCAAATTTGAAATTATTTCACACTATACGCATCGGTTCGCGGTTAAACCGATGCAAAAAGGACCTATGCCATCGGTTCTTCTAAGAACTGAGGCAGTATGTCCTATTTCGAAAATCCCGTCACGTGAAAAGGCTAATTTGCAGGGGGAGACAAAGTTTTCTGCTTCGGTTGGTCAAAGAACCGAGATAGTCCTTTAGGCATCGGTTCCTAGTGAACCGAGGCATATAGTTTCACTAAAATTTTGAAAATGCTATCGCGTTTTGATATGCTTCGGTTTTTAAATTACCAAAGCATATATGACACGTTAATTGATCTATTAATATTAAGTTCATAATTAAGGGCATAAATTGTATTAAAAGGTTATCATGTAGATACCTTAAAGTAATATTTTGATTCGATGAGTGGTTGAATTATAATTATTAAAATATGGAATATGATTCACAATAGTTATAAAGTATGTTTTGATTCCCATGCCTAGAGAAGATAACATTATGTATTGTGTTAGAATTTTGTTTTCTCTTCATCCTCATCAAGAAAGATAACAGAAGTAGTGTCTAGGTCCATTTACATTTGGAAGATCACATATCCGCGATTAAACTCATGAATTAAACTATGGATGAATTAAACTGAGGAAATATTACACTTCTGCATTCTTTTTTATCATGAATTAACCTATGGGCTTATTAAAGAATAATATATGATTATATTATGCCTTTTGGATTTATATGCATAAAAGCATGTGGTTATGCACATTTATATGTGCTAGAAATTTCCTTCAATTGGTATCAAAGCCAACTCATACTCTTTCAATGTGTAATTTTGAAATTTGGGTTTCTTACACATATTAACATTATATGAATATGCTGCTTGAAATTAGTGGTTTCCAAATTCATGATGAAAAACATTTTATTTTATTTATTTTATTTTTATTTGAATTTGGTATATAAAGGTTCAAATTTTGGTAGTTACGCATTATGAATGAGCTAATTGAATCAAGATGTCACCAAAGTGACCTCTCTTGAGTATATTGTTCATGAGAAACGTTAAATATTTGTGCTAATTATGTTCATCCATGCGAATATTGATCAGTCCAAAGGAAGATTAATGCTTGACCGAATTGCATACACTCTTGTAATGGTAAGCATGTGATAATTGTGAGGTTTTGCATGTCAATATTAAATGAATCCAAGGATAATTTGTTGTTGGGTTTTAGGCCAAGAAAGAAGAGGGGAGGGGGAAATGGGTGGTTGAATTGGCCCTTTTCAAACCTTTTCTCTATTAGAAAACTATCACAACCTTTTAATTAAAACATATTGACCATGAGATTTAACACTAAATCATTTATGGAGAGAACATTTTAAATGATTAAAAAAGAGAATAAACATATTGAAATATTGATAATAAGTTATATAAAATATCACTTAAGAAATAGATTTCAAATTAGACTTATTTGTTAATCTAGATCAATTACAATAATCATATATGCACAAAATTATCAATCCATTTTTTAATCACACAAGTATTGATATTAATGATTCAAATAAATTGATTTTAATAGCATGGACAAGTTAAAGCAATAAACTATAAAAAATTAAACCAATAAACTTAAAATTTTTATATCGATTCACTCTTATGGAGCGACATTCAATTAGTCAATACAACTTGAGCTTGAATTTCCACTAACACATAATTTACAAAATTCTTTACAAATGAATTCTTTCAAAGAAAACAAATAAGCCAAGTTTTTTGAATCACACAAGAAACACTACATGTACAACAAGAAACCCTCTTTCAGATATGGAATCATAATAAAAACAACACAAAATCAAAAAAGAAAGATCAATTTAAGGTTGAATCTCCCTAGCCAACCAAGAACCTTTCTGAAGTACCTGAAAAACCAGTAGAAAGGGAAGGGGTTTGAATAGTGTTAATGAAAAAAATGCTTTTCGCAACCCTTCTGATATAGCACATTAATCGAGTTTTGGATTTCTCAAACAAGTACATAGCCGCTCGACTTAATAAATGATTATAAAAGATATTTTCTCTTAACGTGATATTCAGAGTGTACACTACACTGTTTGTAAGAAGTTCCTTAGTTGAATAATAAACATTTGGTGTGGAAGATTCTTTTATGTAAGCGAAACTGCAGGTTTTAAAAGAGAAGCGTTTAGTCCAGAGAAAAGTAACAATTGCATAAATAATTTTATATTGGTTTACTCTAACTAAGCTACGTCTAGTTTCCTCCGTATAGGGTTCCACTATAATCTTCAACAAGATCAAAACTGATTATTCACACCACGTTTGGTCTTCTTAGTCAGCAAATAACCTCCTGTTACCCTAGACTGAATAAGTATTCTCACCACTCTTAGCCTTCCAAGTCAACGAATAACCTCCTGTTACCCTAGACTGGATGAATATTCGCACCACTCCTAATACCAAGCAACCTTGCCTAGATTTCCTTAACTCAATTGAGTTCAACAAGTGTTTTAATTCTTTTCAGAATTATATTCAACGATTGTTTATAAGTCATTTAGGCTATTACTCTTTTAGAGAGGTTTTAATTACAACACAATGCAGTCTAAACACTTGTAGGTGTTTCTCTCTTTTCTCTTTCTCTCTTTCTTACAATCAGTAAGAAAATTATACAATGAAGCTCTAGAGTATTTCTTTTCTTCTTTTCTCTTCTTCTCCTTTTCTGTTCAGGTATTCTCTTTTTCTTGAGTGTTTTTTGTGCTTTTGTTTTGAACGCTTCCGAAAGGATGAATATTATCGTTGTATGCTATCCTATTGATTCTTCATTTGAATGATCTTCTATTTGAAGGCTCTTGGATAAGTGTTCGTTGATTCTGTGTCCTCTGTTTCTTCGTGTACAATAGTTGTTGGTTAAAGTCAACTTATCAAAGCAAACATACTTTTTTAGTACTTTGCTTGAAGTAGGTTGTACTTTCTTTTGGACACTGCTTCAAGTGAAGAACATTATGTGAATATATTTTTTGTCTTTAACATATACTTCTAATATTTTAATTTAAAGCTTGTGGAGGTGTGTATAGTAGGTTATCTGCAAAGAAATTATGCATGCAACATATATGTCTTTTCTTTTATCACTTTTATTGTTTTTGAACGTTAAGCATTTAATGTCATTTAATGCTAGCTCAGAACAACAAAGTGTTTTTTGATTTCCTACGATTGAGGTAGCATTTGATAATTAAGTTTTTCTTCTAAAGATATCAAGCGTTGAGTAAAGACTTCATCGTTGGACGAGGTGATAGTTTAGCTCATGGTATCAGTTTAGACTAATGTAAACGCTTTTTGTGACTTTGCATTCCCAAAACAATAACATTTATCATTTGTTTGTGTTTTCTTCGATATTTTTAGTTTTATTCTTTTAGGATGTTGTTGTCAATGACATTGTCTTGACAGTCGTTTAACATTGGAGGTCTGGTTGTTTTGACTTAGTTGTTTTTCTGTTTCCTAAAATCCTAAGTGTTTTTCTATGTTGGGGATTTTGGTTACAAGTTTTATATTTCTTCCTATGGTATTCCCAAATTATTATTTTGTTTAATGTTATTTTTTTAAACATCAAAACATGAAAGCGTTTACGCGTATAGATGATTTTATCTTAACACTTTCTTCAACACACCAACAAGGAGCAAACCTAGCTCCAAAGTCTTAGAATTGAATTCGAACAACAATAACACAACACTTTCTTAGAGAGAAGGAGATTCTTTACATTTTCAAAATGGTTTTCACATAAACTAGTAGAAACTTGTTCTCAATTGGTTGATTTCACTTACTTAAGTGAAATCAATTAATTGAACAATATTTCAGCCGATTTAATATGTTATTTATAAAAAATATATGCACTTGGTATTTAACCTCTTAAAACTTTGTTTTAATAGATTAAATAACTACAAGACATACATAAGACTTCTATATTAAGTCATATTTTTTTCAAGTTTCATCATTCTTCAAGCTTCATCAAATCTCCATTCTGGAAGATTATTTATGTCAACAATGTCTAATAATTAGTATTATTTTTCAAAGACTTGATATTGATGGTGCCTTAGGTATCTTGAGATGTGATATGCCATTTTTTAAACATATTGATGATTGAATTTTGTGATTGATGTGAGCATAATTACATTATTTATCTTGTTATGAATTCAATTACTATGTTTCAATATCTGCTTGACTTCAATTTTGATTCTTAATTGATCAAATTTGAAGGACTAAAAGAGAACATGAAAATTATTGTTGGGTACATGGTTTTCACCTTGCGTTATGGCTTGAGAAACTCACTTCTCTTATGAACTATAGTACCTTTAGAGAGATGAGAGATTGTGAGAAATGAGATCACTCAAATTGTGTGAGTCTTTTGATCGTTAAGTGCGACATTCTTGAAGTTTTAGAGAAAACTATCTTTGAGGAGATATTAAGTGTCAAAGATTTTCTTGTTAAAATTGAAAAGTGTTTTTGCAAAAGGAAATAAGGTGGCAAGAAGTGTTATTCTTTAGAGCTTGATTTCCATTAAATATCAGCGAAAAGGAAATGTGAGAGAATACATTATGGGAATGTAGGGTTCAAAAAAGTTGACATTTGAAGAGCTGGTAGCCTTTAGATGTGAAATCAGACTTTATTCTACTTTGTAGGGTTTAGAGTTTTTTCTTATAGCTTTAAGCAAAACTTGAGCTTGTACGATATGACAAAGCAAATGGCTTCAAGGGAAACATTCCCAAAATGTTCTTCTTCTCTCACAGTGTCTTTTACTTAGGTGTAGTGATTATGATAATATCTTTATGCTTTATTGATCTACACAAATATCAAGAAATAAAGTATAGAAGCATCAAGGTTCTTTATCATACATGAATTAAAAGTTTTGAACATTGATAAACGTCAAACAATGTAACATATTCAAGACATTTTATCATTTATCATTTCATTCATAAATGTATCGTTTAGTAAGACATATAACACGTATAATCATCAGATGGTATAAACATGAGATGCTATTTCAAAGGATAAAGTGTTTAGTAGTCATTCATCAGACGATGTTTTATTTAGAAAATTTTGTTTAATATAACACTATAGTGAATAAAAACTTCTTTTAACTTTAGTGTTATACAAGAGATAGAGTTATGTTTTCATGAGACACTAGATTATTTCAAAAAAAGATACTTTCTTTCAGACACTATTTATGATTTTCTAATTCATTTAAATTGTTTGGTCTAGAAAACGTTATTTATAATCTTGGCTTCAAACGTTATAAAATATTTTTTCATTAGACGCTGCTATTTTAAACAGCTTTTCATATACAACAATTTTTTTTAGTAGTTTTTGTTAAACTTCAAAACCTAGGTTTCTTAGAGAGTCTATTCTTTAGACGTTTTTTTACTTAACAAAACTAAAATACAAGTCTTCCAATAAGTTTGTCATATTTGAATTCTTAGACTTGCTTTTATCATCATCAAAAGATCCCGATCTTTCGTCATATTTTCTTTTGCCAACAATTTTAAGTTTTTTTGCTATAATTTAGTTTCAAATGTATGTTTAGGATAATGTTAGAAATTAGAATATGTTCATAACTTTTGCATTGCTTATTCATCATGTGTAGTTGACCTTCATATTTCATCAAACACTTTATGTGCATTTTGTTTTCTCATAAACATGTTAACAAACACTTTCTATTTTTTTTTCATTGGTACATTATTTTACATCACTCCAAAGCTTAGAATAAGTTTCATACCATTCATGCAAGTATAGTAAACGTTAATATATTGTTTCCAAGAATTTAGATACATTTTAGTATGTTAAACTATGGATTTTCACATTTTATTTTTTAAGTTCTACATATAGGCTTATGTTTATCATTCATTCATCATATAGTTGCATTTTAGAATAGATTTGAGTATTATTTCACATTTCCCCCAACAAAATCAGTTTGAATGAACGAAATTGCATCTCCTTAGCTTGATATCTTATTTGACCTTTTATTACATTAAGGGGAAAACTAAGTTTTTGCATAAACAAATGCTACTAAATGTGTTCATCAACAATATGAACCCATTACACATAAACTACAAGTTCTTAGTGAAATATACATCTTAATAACGAGAGAATGTATAAGGAAAATAAGTTGACCAACAACACTTCCCAAGGATGAATTTGACACAACATACACAAATTATTGAAGTCTTTGTACTCAAAATGGTGTTGTCTAGAAGTCCATATATGTCAAAGAGAAAAAGTTTGTCCTCTCTACAATACTTTGAGTGCAACAAATAAACTAGTCAGTATAAAGTTGAGCATGATTATGAAAAGACATTGACAGAAGGGTTAACTACAACACTCAAGCTATAATAATCTAATTTAGAATTACATTAAAATAAATTGTCTACATGTAGATATTGTTAATGAATAAGTGTATATCTTTTGTTCGTATAAGCAACCACATGCCAACTTAGATGTATGAGTATTCATGCTTTTCAACTCTTTATTGTCGTATTTGATGCCAGTTTGAGCCTAGAGGTTGTGGTTAGTATAAGCAACCATATGCCAACTAAGATGTATAAGTCTTCATTCTTCTTGGCTCTCCACTGCCATCTTTGATGTTAGTTGAGCCTAGGGTGTTGTGGTTAGTATAAGCGGCCACATGCCAACTTGGATGTATGAGTCTTTGTGCTTTTTAGATCTCCACTACTATCTTTGATGCCAATTTGAACATGTGCGCCTGTGTTTTGTATAAGTGGCCACATGTCAACTTGGATGTTACAGTCTTCATGCTTCTCGACTATGCATTGCCATCTTTGATGCTAGTTAAAGCCTCAAGGGTTGTGCTCCATATAAGTGGCTACATGCGAACTTGGATGTTACAATCTTCATACTTCTTGTCTCTCTACCTTCCTCTTTGATGCCAATTTGAGCTTAAGGGTTGTGCTACATATAAGCGGCCACAAGCTGACTTGGATGTTATAGCCTTCAGACTTCTCAACTTTCCACTACCATATTTGATGCTAGTTTAAACCTGAGGGGTTGTGGTACACGTTAGTAGCCACATGCTGAGTTGGATGTTATGAGTTTGTCAATTAATGGTTTATGTTGTTGAATCATTGTAACACAAAGTAGGGCATGACATTATGGTGCACTAACTGCCATAATAATAATCCTCCTACATCGACATCGCAAGGCACAAAGGTAGTAAGTGTATTGGCCTAATTGTGGGGAAAATAAGTAGCAAGCTGATGTGGGATAAGGGGAAGTATGATCCTTATAATCAAGGAAAAACTCACAAAGTGATGAAAGCTCCTTCAACAAAGTTGATGAAGATCCCTTGATGAAGATGATAATGGTGCGAAAGCATGAAGAAGTTGAGATGAAGTAGCTTGTCGAATGGGTAAGTGATGCATCCTAGAAGGAGGTTAGGCAAACCTTGAAGGAGAAAAGTAAAATAAGTCTACAAAAGAGACAACTCGAGGAGAACTTCGAAAAGTGAGTCTTGCAACTTTGGCAAAGTTTCACTAATATCATTCAAGTTCTAAGAGATTAAAAAGGTTGAAGCTCTCCTTTTATAGGAGAAGGAGAACCGTGTAGAAATAAAAAGAGTACATGAACTTGAAAAGAACCTTCAAGCTTCCTTGTCCAAGAGGGATGAATGGGAGGTTCTCTCTTCAATCAACTCCTAACTAACCTCCAAATTCAATTCATGGGAGCCACTTCTTAAGTTGATCGCCCAAGGGGAATGTCCCTTCTCCCTTCAAAGTTCAAAGGCTCTTCAAGGCCTAAATCTAGCCTAGTTAGGCACTAATCAAGGTCCAAGTCCAAAAGGTTGCCGTTAATCTCCTCTTAAGGTGTGCTAAGCTACTTAACAATACTAAACAATGTTTTGGCCCAAATACGAGGCCTAAAAAGATATATTACATATTTACAAAGTTGTTTAAAAGAAAAAGAGTTTAGTAATTGATCCTCCACAAAAGTAGAGTTCTTGTGATTGGTCAAATATGTCATCTGGATGGTCCTCCATCACAAAGAAAAATAGAACAAATATTTTAGACACCAAATAGCAAAATACATCAGTAAAAAAGACGAGTATCTCTAGTTTAAGTTTCTACTTTAGTTTAGGCAAGAACAATTTCCATCAAGCTAGATATTTCATCTTTATAGATGTCAATAGATGTTTTAGAGCCCAACACTTTCAAATGATTATAGAAACATCTTTCCCCTTGCACACCCTATAAAGGCATCGCCATCAAGAGGAATAGAAGGATAAAGGTAATCAAGTCCACTACAGTTCTCAATCCCTTACCCTAGATAACTTTAGGAAATTTTGCATGAGACAACATGCATCATATTCTATATTTAATTGTGTCATTCATTCTCTGTCAACTTCATTATGCTGAGGTGTCTTTGGAACTGTTTTCTTAAGCTTGATATCATGCAATAATGCTAAATAAAACTCATGTACTCACCACCATTATTTTCTCTAAAATATTTCAATGGCTTGTTTATTTCTCTATCAACACATGCATAATGCTTAAACACATCGATTACCTGGTCTTTGGATTTCAAAACAAAAGCACAAACCTTTTTAGAATGGTCATCAATAAAAAGTGACAAATAAGAGAAACCACTATGATTTGGTATCCGTAGTGCAAAAATAAATGTTAACTAAATCCAAGACATGCGGTCTTCTACGTGGAGGATAAGTGAAAATAAACTATATGTTGCTTACTAATAAAATAATCAAAACAAGTTTCAAGAAATGTACCTTTAACAATAAGCAATACTTATCATTCAAGTGTAGCAAGACCCTTTTCACTCTAGTGACCAAGTTATTTATGCCACATCTCTATGAAGCAAACCTGAATTGCATTCACTTGAAGTGTATACAACTTTGTTGATGTCCACTGAAGAGTATTTTTCTTCTCTCCTTTTTCTACTACCATTTTTCCATATAGTTCACTTCCATTTTCCATCACCAAAGGAATTATGATAATCATCTTCATAAAGTACATGTATAGAGATTAGGTTGGGCGAATATTAAGGATGTGTCTGATGTTCTTCAAATGTAGCTTGCAACTAGTATTATCCAACCCGATTTCTCCAATGCTAACAATCTTGCTTACCCCTTATTTTCCTATCTTCACATGCCCAAAATCTCCAACAATATAGGATATGAAATAATCACGATGTGATGTAATATAAAATAAGAAAACATAATCAATAATCTATTCACACTGTTGGTTGGTGAGATTAATAGAGTCATCTTCATAAATAAGGATAACTTCGCCATGAGACAATTATAATGGTGACTTTATCTTTATTTTTATCTTCTCTTTTAATTATTATTATCGTTTTCTTTGATCTCTCTTGCTTGAGGATCATGCACTCTCTTTAATCACATGTCTCAGTTTATTATAATGAAAACATATAATATCTTTCTTTAATCTTGATTTCTTCTTGACATACTATGATCATTAAATATTTGAAAATAGTCATTAAATCTTTGAGAATTCTTCCTCTTTACTCCATAACTAAAAAGATAAGATAACCTTAGTACTACTTTTTCTTCTAATTTCTTCATTAAAAAAGTTACATTTATCATGTCAAAAGTCAATTTCTCATTAGGAGAAGCGTTACTTAGATATATACCTCTAATATCTCTTAATTAATTCGCAGAGTTAAGCAACAACAATATTAATAAATCAACATCAAATACAATATCCAAGTGATCAATCAATTCATCATATTCTTAAAACTATTCAAGTGTTCCGCCATTGAAGACCATGTTCGATAAACATACTTAGTATAAATATAATTTTTTTCTTTCAGGTCGAAATATGTGTGAGGAATAAACCTAAGTTCGATATTTAAGATTCTTAAAAAAGTATCTGATTGAACCACCAAAATGATGATGACATAAGTGCATTTCGTGAAGAACAATTGCAAACAGAAAAATGATAAGATTCAAACAGATAGTGCGTGAGACTATTTCTGAGTAGCCTTCCTCAGTATATATAATTATAACGTCTTTTTCAACGTCTTCAAAGATTATATTTATGTCAATTATTATATTCAATCCAATAATCATAATATGTGTGCTGTCAAATTAAATCAAAACAGTATGTTCCTTCGTTTTTTATTTTCCAGAAATCAAAGTATATTTATTTAAATAAAAGTCTTTTTTTTAAAATTTAATATTTGTATACTAAGGTTTAAAGCTGAGATTATAGATAAATTAAAATAATTTTATTTCGATTGATTTACTACTCGATGATACTTTTTATTTGTCCCTTTTTAGATGATAATATAATTTAAAAATATGTAGTTATTTTTTTTTATCTGTATTAATTATTTAATTTCAAAATAAAATTAAAGGTATAATTTTCTATAAAGTTCATTGTAGGTAATATAATGTATGCACATATATCATATCAGATGATAGGAAAAATGTAAAGAATTAGACATTTTAGAAGTGATAATGATTTAAAAATAATAAAATTTGATTATTTTAATTAATATTAAAAGGTTTTCATTAAATAGTTTTGTTATGAATGAGTTTTATTATTTTAAATACATCATCTCTTTATAAAACATTTTTCTATAAAGTACTTTGACTTCTTACTAAGAGTTTTCATCGTTTGTTCGTTTGACTGAAGAATCGAGATCTTAAAATTTTTATCCTGGCGAGCTCTTCAATTTGGACCAATCATTTTCTTTGTTGAGTAAGTTGAGTTTTAATAATTTTTTCTTGGTCTTTTCTTGAACCTCGATGATCCTGTTTCACTGGCAATAGTTGGTCTCGCTAAGTGAGCCAATTTGCGAAAGCTTTGGCACTAAGCACCTAATTGGCGTTGAGCGCTCCCTATTGCGAGAGGTTTTGCAATGGGTGTCAATTTGAGCACTATTGACATTTTTTGTGTTTTTTTAATCTGTCTATTAAAAGTGGTTTAATTTGGATTATATGCATGTTTATTTTAGATTTGAGATTTGATCATGGTGCTTATGATGCTTAATATGTATGATGTTGTTTTTATGGATGGAGAACATGATTTGAGATGTTGTTGAGAGAATTTCAAGGAGAAGTTCTATGATGTGGTAAAGTTAGTGAATGCATTGACATGTGAGGGGGTCAGAAAAGAGGTATTCTGAACTCTAATAATTATTCACACTCAAATTAAAGAGAATGAATTATGTGGTGAGAGTGGCAAGACGTAGCCTATGGACACTAGTTTGGTCTTAGAAGTGAAAGGGATTAATCTTGTAAGTGGTAGGGTGATAACCCTTTTGTTTATGACTTGTAGAGTGTAAATATCACTACTTGATGGAAGAACGCCCGAGGAGATGACGATAGAAGCTGTGCGAGCACGATTCGAACTCCTAAAGCTTCTCCAACGAATAAAGACACAGCGGAATAGAAGCGAAGCTCTAGATTGAGAGCTGACTCGAAGGAAAACTACTAAACTATGAAGAGACTCAAGAAAACCCTAAGATCTAAGGTTTAAACGGTGGAGATGAAGGAAAATAGAAAAGGTCGAGGAAACCCCAGCGAAGGCCATAGATCGAAGAACTGTTCGGTGAAGATGAGGTTCTATGACCGAAAAGGATGAAGTGAGGGGGAACACGAGGTAGAATGTGGCTTACAATCGGTGAAAATGGGGAAAACGGCAGATCTGAGGTTGGATACAATGGAACTCTCGAGAGCGAGAGTGAGACGCTCTGAGATGTGGATGGATGCGCGAGAGAAAATGCTAGTGATATGGAATGAAGGAGCAGACGCGTGTGCTATGGAGATGTGGCTGAGGCGCGCACGAGAAGCTAAAGATGTGGCAGCAGAATAATGGTTTAGAGTGGAGGATGACGTCGTGGATGAGAGAGAAGCACCGTGGAATGGAAAGATGGAAGGGAGAAAGTGTGCTTGGAAGGTGGCTAGAGGAAGTCTTTGGACTCTCTAGCCTATGACTTTCAAGAGAGAATAATCTCTGATTTCAGAAAATTGAATTCTCATTAATCTCAAAAGTGTCCATTACAATAGAGAAGCTGGGTATTTATAGTAACCCATGCTCCTTACAAGCTAACTTATGAAAGGTAAAAATACGATAAAAAGGACTATATCGGGCAGGATTACATCATACCCTCCCTCTTAAAAAAAACATTTGTCCTCAAATCTGACATCGCCTTATGAAGAAGCTCCACAAAGTCTTGGGAGCAAAGCCATGAAGTGGCCTTATTACTTTAGATCTAGTTTTCTTCCTCCTGGATCAAACACGAATCTGCAATATACATCAAATATATCTTCGGTTAATATCAATCCAAGAAAGAATTTTTCTTTAAAAACAAGAGAATAAGAATTTCTAATACTTTGATTTGTAATCCTTGAAAAATTTAGAAGTCCAAATTCAATTTTGTCTTGAGTTAATTGTTTTCTTAAAGATAACAATAACTCAAAAAATATTTTCATAGAATATATAATGACAATTGGTTTGAAAGAGAAGTCAAAAATTGAAAAGTAATCAATTATGGGAAAAGAAGTAAAGATTTGGAAACCTTCCCTTTTAGGTTCCATAGTCTTTGAAAGAATAGGATTTGTCATCAGTAACAATTTCTCCTTTTCTTTCTTCTCTCTTTCTTGCCTTTCTCTCTTTTCTTCTTCTTTTCTCTCTTCTTCTCTTCTTAATTCCTCTCTTCTTCTCTCTTCTCTTTTCTCTATTTCTTCTCTCTCTCTCTTCTCTTCTTCTTTCCTTTCTTCCTTTTCTTTTCTCTCAATCTCTCTTTCTCTTTTCTTATCCTTGATCTCCTTAAGTCTTGCCCCAAATTCTAATTCTCTACGAAAAAACCCATGATCATTTAAACTCTCAAGAAATAATTTTCCATCATTAATGCAATCCTTAATTAGTTCTAGGTTTCTTTTAATGCTTGAAGGCACAAACTTTCTTCTCATGCAAGCTTTTAAATCATGCCAATCACGTATTGAGGACTTTCTACCTTTCCTAACATGATATTGTCTTTCATTCCACCACTCTCTTGCATGCACTTCTAACTTAGAGAGATATATACTAAGAACATAATAGTCACTCTCTTCATGAAACCAAGGATTTATTTTATCAATTTCTTTCTCCCAAGCTAGGTATGTTAATGCACCTATATCTTTACCAAAGGATGGAAGATTCCTAGCTTGTTTAAACATTTCATCAACTTTATCTAACTTAGAAGACCTATATGAACTATAACAAGACATCTTTGTTTTTAAAAGTTTTCTTTGTGTAAAAGGTATACAAGATTCACACTTAGACAAGTCCCAGGTAAGAGAGGTGAGTCATGAAGACTGCTTAAATACCAAGTCTTGCCTTGCCAGAAATGTCTTATGTTACTACTAGTTACCCTTTAAACAAAAATCACCTTTAAAATCAAAGAACACAACCTACAAACAAACACAAACAATTAAACACTAAAAGACTAGACTCTTCAGACTCTAATGTGAAAAGACTTAGAGTTTAATCCCTTTTAGCCTAATCACCCCTAAACGTGAACACAAAATCAACAAACAAAACACTTCAGAAACCAGCGGACTCTAATTACCCCTACGAGATACAAAAATCAAGTCAATATTAAATTCTACTCCTAGGGTGAAGCTTGTAGCTTTGGCTAACAAGACACATTCACTTGTCTAGCTATGCTAAAAAATTAAAGCAATCAAGAAAAGTTGCCAAGAGTTTGAAAGAGCACCAAGGACTCTTCCAAAGCACTTGGACTTTATAAAAGGCCTTTTTACAAAAAAAAAATGAAATTAAAAGAAAGCTAGCTTATCAACCTATTACACATCAAATGGAACAAAAGAAATACAAAACATGCCCGCTGCCACGGTCCTGGTCCACTTCATTCAGCTTTGTTGTTCCACTTTGTGCTTCTGCTATCAATTCTCTTGGTCTTTCCTGACCAGTTTCCTACAAAGGCAAATGCACAGATCTTCAATCAAAATTTCCTTAGCTAAAACAGATTACACAAGGTGATGTGTATATATATATGGCAGTAAGCACTTCCCTTTTCTCGGTCTTGTGCCCTTGATGCAGTCACAAAGAAGATGTCTTTTGCTCTCTATGAATAAACTGCAAGAAAATCACACCCAATTCAACAAATCACAACATCCAACAAATTGCAAGCTATAACACAAACAGTTTAAACAAACAGAAGCAATATAGCTAAGCAACTTCCCTAATTAATGCTATTTCTAGTTGTTGGCTTTAGTGGACTTTGTTGTAGGTTCTTCCTCGTGCTCAACTAATCAACAGATTCATTCTTCACTTGTAGACATCCTACACTGCATTCTTGTAACTGATGCACTAGCTATATGACACCAATTAAATCAGGTCTACACAGCTACACCAAAAACAGTAGATCCACCACATGATACAATGCAGGAAAAATGAAGAATAAATTGATTCACAATTAAATGACCAGTATAGCCTGTATAGCAAATTAGTGAATTAAACTGGTCAGAATCAATGGACCAAACTGGTGATAACAATGTTCGAGATTAATCAAAAGTAGCAGACCAATCTGATCAAACTAATGAAATACAATGTGCAGCAGTATGTGCAGAAGTATGTGTAATCAGGAATTGGCAATTAAAACAGTGTTGATGCAACAAAATGAAGAAGTTCAAAATGCAATCAGAACAGGTAAAGTAGCAGTGATTCAGCAAACAAATTAAGGTTCAAAATGAATGCAAGAGCAGATTAAAATGAGTACAATCACAGTTGTTCTAGTTTGATCACTCAAACTCCTTTTCCTGCATAATGAACAGTCAGCAACACAATTAGATGAACAATGAAATTCTCTATTTCAAATTGCCAAGGAATTAGGCCAAGTCAGCCTTACAAAACTCACAACACTCAGGCTTCTCTTTTGAAATTTAAAGCACATAAATGAAAAGGTTTGGAAGGGAGATTCTCCCTTGGCAGTTCAAAGCTGGAGAATCTTTCAGACCACCACCACCTAAGATACTACCAAGCACACAAACCTTCCTTCAAATTCCAGAAACCAAAGTGTAAAAACTTCTCATCTCAGAAAAGGCTAGGCTAAACAGAGTAATGGACAATACAGGACAACCACCAAGAATGTAAGCACCAGATAATGAAACTGACAACACAACAGAGAAACTGACTCATGATCAGATTATGAAAGCAAACAAAAGGTCAATTACAGAACAGCAGATCAGAGTTTACACGTGCACTGAGACAAAACCAGAACATTCAACACTGACAAGCAAGAAACAAAGCTTTTTGATCAAAGTGAGCACAACAAATAGAACCTAAGGAATAGAACTAGAACAGATTTTAAAAACAATAAAAAGGACTTAAGTTGAACCAGTTATAATTGAAGAAAGTTATATCTGATTTGATTTTGGCAGAGATAGTTTACTGAAAACAGTGAACAATATTGTGAATTGCACCAGTTCTCTTTGCTCTCTCTTTTTTTTTTTTACAATTTGATAGCCAAATCTGAGTTGGATAACACTTTAGAACTTGCTATTTTCAGTCACAATTCACAACAGATCACCTAATCAGTTTTGCAACTTAATCAGATTTTTGCCAAAGGAAAGTGAACATGGTTCAACTAAAAAAAAATCCAAAGGAAAACAAGAGGTTAATCACTCTCAGCCATAGTTATAGTTACAAATACCACTGGTTTAGGCTTCCTTGAGTGACCAAAAAATGTATTCTCAATTGCAGAATTGATAGCAAAGTGAAAACAGTGAATGCACACTATGGATCACAAACTCAGAAGTTCAAACTAAGTTCAATCACTGTTGTAAACAGTTTTAAGGCAATTCTGCAGATTCAAATACCTCAATAGATGCCAACGAAACAAAGACAATACTGGAAAAGAACTTGAATCAGAATTTGGCAAAGAATTTAAAACCAAGTATGAATGACTCACAAACTCTGCAAAGAAAAACCAGTTCGGTGTAGCTGGCCAAAATAGAGACTGATGCTGCTGTAAGCATCTTGCACCCAAGCTCAATGCAACATTTCATAGCTTAATTGGTGTGCATTTGCTATCCACAAGCAGATTCAACTTTCAGCTCACAGAATTTCAAAAGTGCAATACAATTACATGTAATGGACAACATCAAAAACTCAAGACAGCTTCAGAGAAATGAAATGACATTAAAACTGCTGTTGAAGTCTGTCATCAAGCTCATTCAATTGAATGTCACTGCTTATGATGATGGACATATCTTACTCAAAGCAAAAAAAAAAACTCAATTGAATCAGTTAAACTCAGATTTAATTGACAATTAAAACAAAGTAACATGACATAGACAAAACAGAAATAAATTTAGTAAATAAAAGACTCAAACAAATTGGATTCACCGAATAAAATGAAAATAAAATTCAAAGTAATTACTCAAGGCACCGAACAAGTCATATCACTCAAGACAATGAAGGAAAATGATGAACAACTCAGAAATTAAAAGAACAGCACAAATTGCTCAGAATCAAAAACAAACCGAGACAAAACAAGATGAATGAACACCGCGTAAATGAAGAAAACGCAACAGAGATGCGAAACAGAAACGCGAAATAGAAACTCAGAATCAAGATAGAATCAAACTGAAACAAAGACAGAGACGCGAATCAAACTGAAACAAAGTTCGAAACAGAGATACTTACCTTCGAAGCGTGTTCGACCTTGCTCTGATACCACTTGATGGAAGAACGCCCGAGGAGATGACGATAGAAGCTGTGCGAGCACGATTCGAACTCCTAAAGCTTCTCCGACGAATAAAGACACAGCGGAATGGAAGCGAAGCTCTAGATTGAGAGCTAACTCGAAGGAAAACTACTAAACTATGAAGAGACTCAAGAAAACCCTAAGATCTAAGGTTTAAACGGTGGAGATGAAGGAAAATAGAAAAGGTCGAGGTAACCCTAGCGAAGGCCATAGATCGAAGAACTGTTCGGTGAAGATGAGGTTCTATGGCCGAAAAGGATGAAGTGAGGGGGAAGACGAGGTAGAATGTGGCTTACAATTGATGAAAATGGGGAAAACGGCAGATCTGAGGTTGGAGACAATGGAACTCTCGAGAGCGAGAGTGAGACGCTCTGAGATGTGGATGGATGTGCGAGAGAAAATGCTAGTGATATGGAATGAAGGAGCAGACGCGTGCGCTATGGAGACATGGCTGAGGCGCGCACGAGAAGCTGAAGATGTGGCAGTAGAATAATGGTTTAGAGTGGAGGATGACGTCGTGGATGAGAGAGAAGCACCGTGGAATGGAAAGATGGAAGGGAGAAAGTGTGCTTGGAAGGTGGCTAGAGGAAGTCTTTGGACTCTCTAGCCTATGACTTTCAAGAGAGAATAATCTCTGATTTCAGAAAATTGAATTCTCATTAATCTCAAAAGTGCCCATTACAATAGAGAAGCTGGGTATTTATAGTAACCCATGCTCCTTACAAGCTAACTTATGAAAGGTAAAAATACGATAAAAAAGACTATATCGGGCAGGATTACATCACTACTAATGCAGGTCTACATTTAAGCCATATGTCAAAGGTATGTAACTAGATAATCGAGTTAGTGTTAACTATTGTATGAATGTATAAATCTATGATATGTTTGGAATGTGTTATCGATAAGTTGGTACATTATAAATGTTTAGATAAACCTTTTGGTACATTAGCTTACCCTTTCATCTTTCTTTCTTTCTTTGTTTGTCTTTCTTATTTGCAATGATCACCTGACTCGTGTGAGTAGATGAAGATGTTTCAATTGATTCATTGTAGAGTGAGGGAGATTTGCATCTTAGATTTTAATTTATTTTTGTCTTGTGTAATTCCTTTTCTTTTAAAAATTATCGTATGTTAGAGTGTTTATGTATATCTTTCTATGTAATCAATACATCCTTTAGGGATAACTATGATATAGTAGTTATATATTTATCTCTTATGCTTGTTGTTTATCTCATTTATAATGTTTTGTTTAGTAATTCTACTATTAAACAAGATATTAAAAAAATTATTTAAATAAAATAAAAGAAGCAAAGAAACCATGTGATCAAACTAAACCCACGAGAACAAACAAATGAAACTTCCTAAGAAAAACTATGTTGTTTTTAGCATGAGAAGATGAAACCTATTATGAAAAATCAAAACTTATAACTCTTGGTAAGTTAGGATACCAAAAATAATCTTCTCTGTTTACTAAAGTTAAGAGAGTCAATTTATTTGCATAATGATCATATTCCTAGAAAATGTGAAAAACTCAAAATTACATATTTTTACAGAATGCATTTCATCCATCTTCCTTTCATCATCCGAGACATAATTAAATCAAAAGAGAAAGTCAAACACAACGAAGAAGAATCACATTCAATCAAAAACCACGTTTCATTAATTTTAACAATTAATGAATGAATGTGAAAAAAAATTAACTTTCTTTTTCATAAATAAACTTTATGTCCAACATAATCTTACAAAATTGCGTAAGATGAGGTTTCTATTCACTAATGAGCAGTGTGATAAAGGGTAGTACAATATAAGTTTAACCAAGAAAAATTATTCATCGAAACATATACATCTCAAATATAAAACTAAATATTAATGGATGGTTCAATAAGGGATTGATAAATCACAAACAAAAAATATTGTTATGATAAACTTTGGATGATTTTGATACCATTCTAAAATATAGACTTTAAATCTAACTCAACTTTATAAACTTAACTAGTAGAGTGAAGTTTGCACTTTGTTATATATTACAAATATATTTTATCTCTAGAAACGTGGGATCTCAACACCTTTTTATTTTTTTAATCCAAACGTACAATTTTTATTTTTGTTTTTGCAGAAAATTAAAACTTATTCTTTTAAGATATATACACTAGAACATTATTTAACTTCAATATCTTGTAAGGGTATATGCGTACTAGAAGATGGAAACCCTTAATAATATACTTAAAAATATATGCTTATATACTAACTGTGGTATGATTAATATATAGAAAAAAACAGTGTTAAAAAATACATGGAAATAATAAATTATGTAGGTCAATATACATAAACACTTTGCATGTGCATGTAGGATTTTCTTTTGTTCCCATAAAATTTACGAATTTTATCGAGGCCATAAATAAGATAATCGCTGTTGTAACTTTAAAAAAATTGATATAGATCAATATGTGAACTTGGATTACTTCATCTATTTTTATGTTAATTTTTTTTTTGTTAGAATCAATTCAGTCGTACTAAATCTTATGAAGGATATATTAAGAAGTTAACAAATCATAGTTATTGGCATATTTTTTTATGATAGTTATTAAATTTGTTAATTTGTTTAAATCACAATATACAACAGTTGTACGTGTTTGATAATTTGTTTGAATGGCAATACAACAGTTGTACGTGTAAGATTGTGAATAAACACAAAAATATTTATTTATTTATTTAATCAAAAAAATCTTAATCAAGTCACATTTTGAAAAAGACTTAGTAAATAGAATCAATTCTATAAAACAATTTTTAATATCAATTCGGTTCTTTTGAAAAATCGAATCACACAAATTTAAAATGGATGTCTAAACGAAATTGAATAGACATAGAAATTTAAACATTTTCTAAATTGATTCACTTAAATTTTTATTTAGTGACATAAAAAAAATAGTTGAGAAAATTTAGAATAATTTTTAAATAAAATATTTCATCCTCTAATAGTACTAAATTAAAAGCATGTTACAACAAACTTTTAATTTAGTTTATTCCAAAGACTAGTTTATACAGATTCTCTTATATGACTTTTCTACATTTTTCTTTTTAATTAATTAATTTATTTATTTTTCTATAATTTCTTACAAAAAATATTCTTTTTGTTTAGCAGAACTTGTTTAAAAGGACTTTAAGAAGAAATAGTACGAAATAAAAATTGAAATTAATTTTTCATAAATTTAAAATTTTATAAATTTGTATGACATAAAGTCTCTACGGATTATATATATATATTATGTTTATTTTTTTTTCTTTTCAATCCTTTTATGAAAGATACGTCTAAATATATTATAAGTTGTGTGATCCACATAACCAAAATTAAATAATCAATTTTGCGTTCCTAAAAAAATTACACAAAGAACAAGTGTTGAAGGGTGTATGGCATGCATTGCAAAATTTGAATAAAGATGCTATTAAAGAATAAAGATGCTACTAATGAGGTGCATTACATATGATTAGGACTAATATATTAAATGCATATTAATTATCCAAATTTTTAATTGTATTATTGGTTACATGTGGATGCATAATGATGCTATTGTAACTTTCATGTGTGGAATTTTCTTCTTCTTATTCATGGGTTGTATACGTCAGAAAGTTATGTATTCATTTTTATCCTATTATAATCAAGAAAATAAAGTGTGTTTGAGAAAAAAAAATGGAAATATACATGTTTTCATATAAATAAAAACTACGTATCACAAATAATTAAATAAAAGTTCTGCCTTTGGAAGGGGATTAGTTCACTATAAAGTGTCTTGAAACACTTAAAAAACTTAAAAATAGAAATATTAATCGAAAAATAAGAGTATCTTGTCTCCTAAGAATATAAAATTATATAATATATATGGTAAAATAAATAGTTTTATTATCTAATACAAACTCTACTAAAAATAGTGGAATTTAAGATGGATTTTTATTTCATAATTTATATTTGTCGATAATAATAAATTATGAATAAAAATATGATGCATTTACATGTTTGAATTACTAATAAAAGTCTTTATTATTGAAGTCAGATATAAAATCACAAAATAAATATTTAGCAGTATTATTCGTTGATAAAAATTAATTTCGTATATGTCGGTAAATTTCGTTGTTAATTGTTTATTTAATGAGAAATCTTTCCATGGATAAATGAGGGGTGAATTTCACTAGTTCAAAGCACATATTTTTCCTTTCTCATATTCGTGAACCCTTCCAAATACAAAAATCAGCAATCTCTCCTCCCTAAACTTCATTTTCTTGAAATTGACATTCTCTATAGGTTAATTTCATAACCCAAAGTGTTATTTGTGGTTATTGGTGGAATTCGTTGGATGGGTTCATTGGTGTCCTTTGTTGGTGGCCTGGCAGTTTTGTTGTGTTACATGTGTGGCCACATCACGTGGACACAAACATGACAATGTAGTTTGTCACTTAAATTACAAGAAAACACTATAGGGCTGAATAGTATTTTTAAAGTTTTTTTTCAAAAAAATATCTAATGGACTGGAAAAGATATTTTATTTAAATAGGATGTTTAGCCATTAGTTTTTATGAAGTGTGTAAATAGAACACGTTTCAAGAACAAAGTAATAAAACACAAATTTTATACTTGTTCGCCTAACCTGAGCTATGCTCAGTTCTCCTTTAAGAACTCTTAAGGGATTCTACTAATCTTCAAGAAGATTACACGAGTTTTACCTCTCCAGGTTTATAACGAGTATTCTCACCACTCTTGGTTCACCTAGTCAACACGATTAGTTCGAGTTTAACCACTTTTGGAATACAAGTATTCTATCTATTTATATTCCAAGTATTATAACCACTTTTGCTTTTGGTCTCAATCCTAGACAACATGTCTAGACTGTTTAACTCAATTGATCTAAACACCAAGTGTTTTAATTCTCTTCAAAATGTACAACACAATCAATGTTATGAGCAAACACAAATTGATAACTCTCAAAGAGACGATAGAAACAATATAAAGAAATATGTGATTTTGCTAAGGATTTTCTTTCTTTTAAAATATTAGCTTCAGATGATGTATGAGCAAGAGTAAGCTTGTTGAGTTTTCACGAGTTCTCTCTATTATCCTTCGTCTTCTTTTTTCTCTTCAAACTTCTATTTACTTATAACTTAGAGAGGTTGACTTCAGATAGAGTAGATAGTCTTTACGTGAGAAGTCAGACTTAAGTCTATTTTGTAGAGGTACAATGCTTTGTAGCATTTATCAAACATAACTTATATGATGTGATAGAGTAGAAGGCTTCAAGGTAAAATTTCCCACAATATTCTTCATATCTCTCGTCTTTTTGTTGGATGTAGTGATTTTGATCATACCTTTCTGCTTAGTGATCTGCACAAATATCAAGAACAAGATATACAAGCATCAAAGCCTTTATCGTACATGCATTAAATATTTTGAACATTGATAAGCGTTATGTCGTATTACGTGTTTAAAACATTTTATCATTTATCATATTATTAATAAATGCATCGATTGGTAAAACATACAACAAATATAGTCATCATATGGTATAAACATTATATGCTTTTTCAAAAGCTATTTGAAAATATACAATGTTTAGCGATCATATGTTAAACGGTGCATTTCATAAGACGTTTGCTTGAATTAACACAATTTTGAGCAAAACTTTCTTTAAGCTTTAGCATTATCATGAGATAGATGTTTCTGTTCATAAAACGCTAGTTTGTAAGACGATGTTTGCTTAGACATTTAGATGTTGTTTATAAAATGTTGTTTGTTTCCTATATCGTCTATTAGATGATTAATTAAGATAGACTCTTTCTTTTCTTAGGAAATGTTCATAAACTTTGTTCATCAAATAGTTTGGTCTAGAAAATGTTATGTTAAGCTTGATTTTGTCTTTAAAGGATGTTACAAAATATTTTTCTTTTAGACGTTTTTTCTTTAAAACATAAACTTTCATTTAAAGCGATATTTCATTTAATTCTATTGTTAAATTTCAAAACCTGGATTGCTTAGACATTGTAGTCCCTAAACGATCTTGTCTAACAGAGCAATTATATAATGTCATTTGATCAGGATGACGACATTTAATCATTACTAAAGTTTCAAGGTGAAAATAATTTAAAGTTTAAAACAAGAACCAAATAATTTCACATTAAAATTAAGCAACAAAATGTATTTAACATTTTAAAATTAAAAAGAAATACATGTTTTCTAATTCATATTAGACAACTTTCACTTAACTAACAAGTTTTATACACGTATCTTTCTTTTCTTAGGAAATGTTCATAAACTTTGTTCATCAAATAGTTTGGTCTAGAAAATGTTATGTTAAGCTTGATTTTGTCTTTAAAGGATGTTACAAAATATGTTTCTTTTAGACGTTTTTTCTTTAAAACATAAACTTTCATTTAAAGCGATATTTCATTTAATTCTATTGTTAAACTTCAAAACCTGGATTGCTTAGACATTGTAGTCTCTAAACGATCTTGTCTAACAGAGCAATTATATAATGTCATTTGATCAGGATGACGACATTTAATCATTACTAAAGTTTCAAGGTGAAAATAATTTAAAGTTTAAAACAAGAACCAAATAATTTCACATTAAAATTAAGCAACAAAATGTATTTAACATTTTAAAATTAAAAAGAAATACATGTTTTCTAATTCATATTAGACAACTTTCACTTAACTAACAAGTTTTCTACACGTATCATATATATATATATATATATATATATATATATATATATATATATAAAACTATAAACAAAAAATTTATAATCAAAATATAAAATAAATAAAAAATATTAGTATTTAAAATTTTATTTTATTTTATTGCAATTTCATATGTTTTTAAATTATTTTCTTTTAGCTTATAAAAAACGCCTATAAATTGGAAATCTAGCATTTCTTATGATTTGATTTAGGAAAAAAAAGTAGAGAAATAAATAAATAATACTTTGAATAAATATAAAATTCTATTAATTTTTATTATAATTTTATTTTAATTTTAATTTTTCTATTTGTATTTCCCAATTAATATAAAAAATATAAATATTTGAAATGATATAGAACCACCTACCCTTGAAGGTTGTTAAGGTTGTGTAGAAAATAATTATAAGTCAATTATTTTGAAATTTTATGATATGTCTGATAAAATAGCAGAGTATGAAATTGACCTAAACATGTTATATTAACATCATAGTAACACATTCAGATTAAAAATAGCGGATGCAAAAATGAAAGAATAATGTGCGTACCTCCTGCCATTGCAATTTTGTAAATCTAAACACACACAACTTTGTTTTCTAAACCTTAACTCACTGAAACTCGATGCTGTGTTTTTCTGAATAGAGGAGTAGGCTCAGTGATCAAAACTGAGAGTAACCTATTCCCTTGTATAAAAACTGGCCATCACAGGTTTCAAAATAAATGGGTTTACGTTTAAAAAATTAATAACTGCTCCATAACCTCTATGCCGTTAAAAGGATTAAAAATAATGACTTAATGGACCACTTTATGTTCCTTAAAAACAGGAACTGAAAATGCTATAATGTTTATTTTATATTTAAAATAATGCTAACATTCTCCCACTTGGTCCATTTATCCAATTATGAACCACAACAATTGACAGAATATATACGAGTCATGGCGATAGGTCCTCTAATAGTGAGTGTTATCTTCCATGTACCACGATATATATTTCTCTCAACATTAGCTCTCAACTTAATGCATAAACCATATGTTTATGCTAGATCAAAACTAAATGATATATTCTCAAAATAAATGTGCACAAAAACATATGAGAAAAACATCAAACTGAATAAGAGTTTCATTGAAAACAATAAATGTACTGATAATGAACTTATATCGTGGAACCAAGTCCCATTTGCACTACATGATCCTTAAAATTCTTTGGTGGCATGCCTTTAGTTAAAGGATCAGCAATCATCAACTCAGTGCTTCTATGTTCAATGACCACTTCCTTTTCCTTAACACATTCTCTGATGGCTAAGTATTTGATATCAATGTGCTTACTTCGACATCCACTTTTGTTGTTCTAAGCCATAAACACTGCAGCAGAGTTGTCACATTACAACTTTAATGGCCTAGAAATAGAGTCCACAACTCTAAGCCCAGAAATGAAACTCTTTAACCATACACCATGCGAGGTAGCCTCAAAACAAGAAACGAACTCAGCTTCCATAGTAGAAGTGGCAGTTAACGTCTGCTTGACACTTCTCCAAGATACAACTCCACTAGCTAACATAAAAATATAACCAGATGTTGATTTTCGTGAATCAACGTAACCAGTATAGTCTGAATCGGAGTAGCCAATCACTTATAAACATTCAGTTCGTCTATATATAAGCATGTAATCTTTTGTCCCTTGAAAATATCTCATTACCTTATTTGCATCTTTCTAGTGGTCAACACCTGGACTACTCTGATATCTTCCTAAAACTCCAACAACATATGCAATGTCAGGTCTAGTGCAAACCTGAGCATACATAAGGCTTCCAATAGCTGAAGCATATGGAATATTCTTCATGTGTTCCCGCTCAAAATCATTTTTCGGACATTAATTCAAATTGAGTTTATCACCCTTCACGATGGGAACTACACTTGGTGAAAATTCTTTATGTTAAACCTCTCTAAAACTTTGTTGATATAGGTCTCTTGAGACAAACCCAAAATGCCTCAAGATCTTTTCCTATGGATCTTAATGCCAATGACATAAGATACCTCTCCCATATCCTTCATGTCAAAGTTCTTTGAGAGAAATTGTTTCACTTCATATAGCAAATCTTTATCGTTGGTTGTAAGCAAAATATCATCCACATATAATACAAGGAAACAAATCTTACTCCCACTGACCTTTTGGTATATACATTGATCCATGTCATTTTCTTCAAAATCGAATGAAGTGATAACATCAAGAAATTTTAGATACCATTGGCGAGAGGCTTGTTTTAATCCATAGATGGATTTATTAAGCTTGCAAACTAAGTGCTCATTATCTTTAGAAGAGAATCCTTCAGGTTGTTTCATGTAAACCTCTTCTTCCAGATGACCATTAAGGAATGTTGTTTTCACATCCATTTGATGTAACTCAAAATCAAAATGAGCTACTAATGCCATAATTACTCGGAAGAAATCTTTCTTAGATACAAGAGAAAAAGTCTCTATGTAGTCAATTCCTTCTCTCTAAGTGAACCCTTTGGCAACAAGTCTTGCCATATGTCTCTCAATGTTGCCTTTTGATTCTTTCTTGGTTTTAAAGACCCATCTACATCCAATGGATTTTACACCATTAGGCAACTGAACGAGATCCCAGACTTTGTTGGATGCCATAGAATCCATCTCATCTTTCATGGCGTCATACCATAGGTCTAATTCTTTAGAACTCATGGCTTGTGAAAACGTTTCAGGATCATTTGCAGCTCAAATATTATAGTCAACTTCTTGCAAATACACTACATAATCACTAGGAATTGTTGGCCTTTTAACTTTAGTAGATCTTCTTAATGTTGCCTCATCATTTTCTTGAGAAAATTGTTGCTCAATTAACTGTTCAGTAGGTTGTTCAACACCATCTTGTTGTTCCTCATGAGCAACTTGATCTGTAAGGTCATTTTCAACAGGTTGTGAAGCTTCAATTATTGTTTGTCTAACACCCAGTTGTGTTTGAGGGGTGTAAATGACAACCAATCTATCACTTGAGCTAGAGGGTTGAGCTTCATAGTGATCCCTTTCATTCCCAATGTTTGGAAACTGATCACTCTCACTAATCAAGTCATTCTCAATAAATTTTGCATTTCTTGACTCCACAATCCTAGTGTTATGCGATGGACAATAGAATCTATATCCCTTAGACTTTTCAGCATATCCAATGAAATACCCACTAATAGTCCTTGGGTCTAGTTTCTTCTCTTGTGGATTATAAATTCTCACTTCAGACGGACATCCCTAAACGCGTATATGTTGCAAACTTGGTTTCCAACCTTTGAATAACTCAAACGGTGTCTTTAAGACGATCTTGGTTGGAACTCGATTTAATATATACACAGCCATTTTTCAGTGCTTCAGTCCACAAGAATTGAGGAAGTTTTAAATTACTCCTCATACTTCTCACCATATCCATCAAGGTTCGATTTCTTCTTTCTGCTACACCATTCTGATCTAGAGAGCTAGACATGGTATATTGGCCAACAATCCCATGTTATTGAAGAAATCTAGCAAACGGACCAGGTGCTTGTCCATTCTCCGTGTGTCTACCATAGTACTCTCCACCTCTATCTGATCTCACAATCTTAATTTGTTTTCCGCATTGTAGCTCAACTTCAGCCTTAAAAATTTTAAAGGCATCCAAAGCTTCATCCTTAGAACGAAGTAAGTAGAGATACATATAACGTGAGTAGTCATCTATAAAGGTGATGAAGTAATTCAGACTACTTGCGTCCATATCCGGACAACAAATATCTGTATGAATAATTTCTAGTAAACTTGAACTCCTCTTAGCACCTATTTTGGACTTGTTAGATTGCTTACCCTTTATGCAATCCATGCAAGTCTCAAAATCAGTAAAATCCAAAGTACTAAGTACTCCTTCATTTACTAATCGCTTAATTCTCTCAATGGAGATATGTCCCAATCTACGATGCCATAAAATAGAAGAATCCTCATTCATAACACATCTTTTTAACCCAACAATAATGTGCATAGAATCATAAGCGATATTGTTTTGCAAAATAATGGAATAAATACCATCACACAATTCACCAAAACCAACAACTTTAGATTTATTCATTAGGGTAAAACCATAATTTGAAAAATTAAAAGAAAAACCCAAAGGTATAAGTCTTGAAACAGAAATCAAATTCTTAAAAAAACAAGGAACATAAAATCTCTTTCCCAAATGCAAAACAAAACCACTACTTAAAACTAAGTTGCACGTTCCAATGGCCTCCACATTTGAGCTCATTTTACTCCCTGAGTAGTAGATATATTGCTCACTTCCCACTGGCCTCCTTAGGTTTTGCATACCCTATAAGGTATTAGAAACATGGATTGTAGAACCAGAATCAATCCACCATGTGTTATGATTAAAACTAGTCAAATTAGATTCATAACAGACAAAAGAAAATGGAGATTTATCAGATGTCGTAAACTGCTCATCAATAGCCCTTAGTAAATCTTTGACATTCTCATATTAGTTAACTGAACCCCGGATCCCAGCGGAAATGTTGGTTTTATGAACGTTACGGAGAGACGATTTGACATCTCCCATTTTTCATAAAGATCAATGACATCTGGAGCGCTAGTATCCATAATACCCGGTGGTTCTGGTTTTCTAATAGCATAGTCAATGTCCATCCAGCCTAAATGAAGAAGAACTCTTTCCTTCCAAACCTTATAATTATTATCTCCTTTCAACTCGGGAATACCACACTTGATATCAGAAAAATTCATAGATTAAGAAACTGCAAATTCAAAGTTACATGCTTATTATATGATTTGAGACTAAAATAAATTTCATGTTTACCAATGCAAACATGTTTTTTCCAATGAGTTTATTAACATAAAACTTGCATGTGGGCTCTTACTCAATTAGACTCATTATCTTAATGATAAAACTATCAAATTATGTTCCTTTTTCTTAATTCCTATGGGTAAATTAAGAAATATAATTTAATATTTTATTCTAATTAATTATATAAATATGAAAAAAAAATTCCTGTGAGTAGATTTTATCATATTAAATATAATTATTTACAACTAATGTTTCTCATGTAGCAAAACTTTATATACAATTTTAATTGATTAAAGATGCTTTGGCTACTCTTTAATTTATTAAAATTATATTACTACTAAAACATTAATAATATATAAATATTTACATAAAATTCTTAATATGCAAATATATAATAATAATGGATATTTTATTTGTACATATAACAACAAATATATACATACAAATAATATCCATAAAATATACATAATTATTAGTCTAAAAACATTTTAACATATATATATATATATATATATATATATATATATATATATATATATATATATATAACATGATATGTTTGCGTATCATAAAGACGTATTATTATAAAACGTGTTTTATATTATATGCTAAATAAAAATAATAATAATAATTATATCATTATTTAAATATAAAAGCACCAATGCATCCATTAACAATATTTAATGCTGCGTGAAAAGAGAATAAAGCTGCAAGAGGTCATTAAAATGACCTATAAAATAATAATATTTAAAAAAAAATGGGAGTAGCTTAATTCTCGTGTGTGTGGCAGAGGCTTAATTCTCATGTGACAGAGCAACACACAAAAACGAGTGAAAAGAAAATACGGGTTTAAAGACAAAGTTGTAGTTACGACGCGCATAAACTCTTTCTCTATCTTTAAAGACCCAATTCTTCACCACGAAAAAACAACAGACCCTTCGTCATTCCCTCCATCAAGCAACAACACAGTTCAAGAATGGCTAAAGCCAAAAGAATCCAAACAGGGACAAGTCGCTGCAGAAATTGGTGAAGAAACACAGGCACAAAAAATAGTCACTCATCTACAGGTTAATCCCAGGACATGGGAAATCCTACAAACTCCAATGAACAATCAGATATCGTCGCAGGTCAAGCACCATATTGTCACGTCGGGAAAGACGACTCCAAAGCGAAGAAGAAAAATTTAAACGAAACAGTTCATGGTCAACCCAGAATCCTAATGACGATTTGGCTAATTTTATTCGCTTTTTAAAAATAAAAGCTCCGTTTAAGATTAAGAAAAAATTGTACTCAGGTTTAACGTTTATTTGGAAAATATTATTTGGATCAAAAAAATAAAAATAATAAAACCCATAAATCTAAAATCCAAATCAACAAAAAACATGCAAGGATGAGGAATAAACAAAGCTCTCATACCAAATGATAAAATAGCAGAGAGTATGAAATTGACCTAAATATGGTATATTAACATCACAGTAACACATTCAGATCAAAAACAATGGAAGCAAAAATGAAAGAATAATGTGTGTACCTCCTGCCATTGCAATTTTGTAAATCTAAACACACACAGCTTTGTTTTCTAAACATTAACTCACTCAAACTCGATGTTGTGTTTTTCTGAATAGAGGAGTAGGCTTAGTGATCAAAACTGAGAGTAACTCATTCCCTTATATAAAAACTAGCCATCACAGGTTTCAAAATAAATGGATTTTACGTTTAAAAAATTAATAACTGCTCCATAACCTTTATGCAGTTAAAAGGATTAAAAATAATGGCTTAATGGACCACTTTATGTTCCTTAAAAATAGGAACTGAAAATGCTTATATATTTATTTTATATTTAAAATAATGCTAACATTCTCCATAAAAAGTTATTTTATAATTAACTAATAAAAAAAATACTAATACCTTATTTCACAATTAACTAATAGAAACATATCCGATATAATATATATATATATATATATATATATATATATATATATATATATATATATATAATTATTTGGAAAGAATAAGCATGTTACTTTTTATATGTATCAAAACTATTCATGGGGTGTTGAGAAGGAAGTTATGTACAGCTAAAGTCATATCTCACATGAGTTTTTTATGATGACAAAAAGTGATGCACTAGTGCAGAATTGACCTTTAACGTCACTCCATAGACGTCCGTCCACGAAAACTCCAACGTAAATAATTGACCGGTGGCATAAATGTAAATAATTGAGTGTGTAGACGTCCGTCCTAGAGGGAGCCGGACGTCTATTATATATGGACGTCCGTCCCTCTCCAGGACGGACGTTCAAGAGGCTGACAGGGTGTGACCCCATCAGCCTTGTGTGCGTTGTCTTAATCAAATACGCCAAGACTTAGGCAATGTGCGTGACCATCTATTCATGTATGGCATAATGAGGACTTATACAGTTTGGACTTGGCATGGAGAAGTACTTGAGCAGCCTACCACGTCACGAGGAACAAATTATGTGGAAGAATGGATGAGTGACCATTTAGAGGACATGATACGTGATGTCGGTGAAGATAATTTTGGAAGGGCTAATTTGTATGATACTCTTATTAATGATTCAGAGCAACCGTTGTTCCCAGGATGCTCAAACTTTACACGCTTGTCTTCAACTTTAAAGTTGTTTAGTTTAAAAGCAAGGAATGGATGGACCGATAAAAGTTTCACCGAGTTGTTGGAGTTGTTGAAGGAGATGCTTCCAGAAAATAATACTCTACCTATTCGTAATTACGAGGCCAAAAAAATTTTATGTCCAATGGGTCTTGAATATCAAAAGATACATGCTTGTCCTAATGATTGTGTTTTGTACACAAAGGAGTTTGCTTCGTTAAACTATTGTCCAACATGTGGTTTATCCCGTTTTAAAAAGAAATCTGACAGAGTCACTGGTAATGAAGGTAATGATGGTGCACCTGCTAAGGTGATGTGGTATTTGCCTATAATACCTAGGTTCAAACGTATGTTCTCTGTTAAAGAAGATGCAAAGAACCTTAAATGGCACTCTGACGAAAGAAAGTGCGATAATCTTCTTCAACACCCTGCTGATTCTCCACAATGGAAAAAGATTGATGACAAGATGAATTACACTGATGAACCATTTATCATGGCTAGTCAAGCAAGACAAATATTCTACGTAAGTGATCCATCGAATAACAAATGGTCAGTGGTTTTAGAAGGTAGAAACATGCATGGACATGATGATGACGATTCTCTTGATATACTTGAGACAACATCTGTTGCATGTAGACCCACTGAAGACCCAGTTGATGACGTTGCCGATGTAATGCAAGCAATTCGTAGTGATCACAACGAAGGCATTTGGGAAAAAACAATTAATTAATAGGTTAATATTTTCACTTTTATTGACTTTATATGTTTGTCCATCATAATTGAATTATTACTAACGTTGTCTAATTTTTCAGGTATGTCGGCCTCAGACTCAGGATCGGGAAAGAGCAGACGTGGACGAGGCGTCACCCGAGTGGCAGATGTGACATCCGGACGCGTGGATGGTCAGAGGAGGCATGTTGACATTGACCCCAGATCAGGTCATCCATCAGGGCCAAATGCTGATAGGTTTAGGAGTTATCTGGGCAAGTTAGCAAAAAGTCATGTCTCTATCCTTCATGCATGTTGGGATGACGTCCCAGAGGTCGACAAGAACCTCTTATGGCAAGATGTTCAGGTATGTTTAGACTTCATGCAATTTGTGATATACTTATCTGTTAACTTTTCTCTTGGTAACAAGTTTTTTGTTTTAAACAGCAACATTTTGATATTCCAAACACATTGCAAATTAGAAAGAAAGTGTTATCGCATATAGCGATAAGATTTAGGGATTTCAAGACAAGGCTGACACGACTATATGTCTTTGGAGATAGACAACATGAAAATCCATCTCAGGATTATACCTTCACAGAGGAGGATTGGATGCAGTTTCGTGCATCTAGAGAGTCTGAAGAATGGAAGGTATGTTTCTTAAGATCATCTTTCATTGAGTTTTAATGATTTTAGACTTACTTATATACATGCTTTCACAGGATAAAAGGTTAGCCGCCCAAGAAAGACAAAGGCTAAACGACACACCCCACTTGTTATCACGAGGTGGATATGCAAAACTGGAGAAGAAACTGAGAAAGTCTAGAGCCGATGCCTTGGGACTTGAGTCGCCTGACCTAGCACCTGCACCTGCTAGGTACGAGCTGTGGAAGGCTGCTCGGACTAAATCTGATGGGAACATGACATCTTCCTCAGCTGCCTTGATCTCACAGAGAATTGTAAGTTCAAATTATAAGCAGTTATTTGATTGTGTATCTATCACAGCATGTCTTCTAAGTAACTTGGTTTTTTATGTGCAGGATGAGTTGGTTGAGCAGCAGACTCAGGGCACATTTGCTGGCCAAGGTAGGGACGACATTCTGACAACGGCCATTGGAAGGCCCGAGCACCCAGGACGTGTACGTGGAGTTCCAGGGGCGATTGGTCTTCGTGACTATTTTGGCCCTACACAGAAAACCCCCCAATCAATGAGTCAGGAGACACTGAGGCAGATGGATCTTCAGTGGGAGGAAAGACTCAACCAAAGCATGAGATCAATGGAGCAACGATTCATGGAGCAGCTACAAGAACAAAAACAAATACAAAGAGCGCTTGAAGAAAAGCTGCATTCCATGACGCAAGGCCACATGGGGGCCGATGAAACTCCCACAGCACCTCGTGTCAGCACTAGAGGATCATGCTCTGCTGTAGAACCCAATGAGTATAGCGGTCAATATGAGTTGTTGGTTGATGGGGATCCCCCACGCATTGTGGCTGTCGGACGAGTGCTTGAGGGAGGGGAGACCATTCATGGTGTTCCCATATTACCCCAGCACGTGCGTGTGACCATTGACGAGGTTCGGGATCCCCAGGCTCAGGTGCCTGTACCCACTCCAGAAATTAACTTTGTGGGGGAGGCCATAGGAACATTTATTGCCTGGCCTAGAGCATTGATCATGTCCCACATCGCGACTCCACAGGTATAATGTCTTTTTCCTTAGTATTTCTATGTTAATTGTCTTCATATAATTGTTTATAAAGCTTTCACGTAAATTCTTATCTTCAGTTCACACGTCCTCAGAAGCAGCCAATTCATGATACAGTCATACATGAAGATGATGACATGGCTGAAGCAGAGGATGATCCTATATCAAAGTTAGTGACAAAATTACCCAGATTGAAGAAAGCATCATTACAACTATACTGGGATTTGAGGGTATTTGGTCTTCCCCCACATGTGCCAGTTTATATCACATTTTCTGATGCATTGGAGGTGATTGAGGGAGACAGGATGTTGAATATTTCCATCATTCAGCTGTGGTGCATGTAAGTTAGTCAATTTGGTCTTTGATATTACTTTTATTTACATTCTTATATAGTTTCTAACGACTTAACTTTGTTGTTTTAGGTACATGGACACAATCGTTGTAGACCAAGGTCGGTCTTCCATGTACGGATTTGTTGAACCTCAGACCATTCAACCGTCTGGTAACACACTTCAAAACAGACAACATTATTTGCAAACATGGATGGATGAGTCCAAAAGAGACATATACCTTGTGCCATACATTGACGGGTACGTGTTTTTATATGTGGTCAGTTTATTATTATAGTTTCCTTAATTAGTTGAATAACTATTTGTCCTTCGTGATAGGTCTCACTGGCAGCTGATGGTTATCATTCCCAAACAATGTAAAATTATATGGTTTTGTTCGTTGCACAGGAAGATGAAAAATGACTTGAGAACCATGCTTCAAGGGTAAGTGTTTCTCCAAAAAATGACTTCAATTTGATGTTAACCTTCAACTTTTATGATAAAATAGTCATATTAATTATACTTTGTGTTTTCAATCTGTACAGAGTTATTGGTAAATCTCGTGGTCAATTGGTTCAAATTTTGTATCCAAAGGTTGTAAGTCATTTATAGTTTCTAATTCATTTATGTTATTGAATGATCTAAATTTTTAACTATTTAGTTTGTTATTTTAGTGTAACCAGCAGGTAGATTCATGGGAATGTGGCTTCTATGTGATGTGTTGGATTAAGACCATCATTCGAGCTGTCATTACAGATGACTGGAATGAGGTAATGATGTATACCTTCAATACATTACAAATCAAAATCATCTTCAACTATATATGAAACAATAATGAATCTTTCTTGAATTTTGCAGCGCTTCAAGACTACATCGCCTATTACAGAGGACACAATTAACCAGATAAGGCAGGAGTGGACCGCTTATCTTCTACAAAGATGGAGTTAGGAATAGTTATATTTCTTCTTGATTGAACATTGTTTGGTTTTAGTTTTATTTTTATGTTAATAGTTTGGTAGTGGATTGAACATTAAGTAGAATTTTGTTTATATAAAACGCATATTTATGTTATTGGAGAATTGTTCTGGGACATTTTTCTGTTTTTCAGGTGTGGTTCTATTGAAAAAACAAACAAATTTTTAAAAAAAAAACGCCCACTAGACGTCCGTTAGTGTACAGTCGGACGTCTATAGACGTCCGTCTGTGCACATACGGACGTCCCACCCCAGCCCTACACCAAAAGAACTCAGCAAGGTAGACGTCCGTCCTCAGACAGCAGCGGACGTTTATATGGACGTCCGTCCTCAGACAGCGGACGTTTATAATAAACGTCCGTGCTCAGGCAACGGACGTTTATATAAACGTCCGTCCTGAGGCAGCGGACGTTTATAATAAACGTCCGTCCTCAGGCAACGGACGTTTATATAAACGTCCGTCCTGATGCAGCGGACGTTTATAATAAACGTCCGTCCTCAGGCAGAGCGGACGTTCATATAGACGTCCGTCCTGAGGCAGCGGACGTTCATATAGACGTCCGTCCTCAGGCAGCGGACGTCTGAGGGACGTCTACCGCATAGACGTCCGGCGCACGCCGGACGTCAAAAGGCCAAAATATCGGACGTAAAAAGCCGTTTCTGCACCAGTGATGTTTTATAGTTTCTTGGACAACAAAATGACAAAACAACTGTTTGATTATATGCTAGATTATATTTGTGTTTGTACTTGAACTGTTTGATATATGTATTCATTATATTGTAATGAATCATTGATTGAAATAAATTGCATGTTGTATATATGATAGAACTAATTGATTACATTGTTTTATAATCTGTTAAATTTCTTCAGATTTGTGTTTATGCTTAACATGGGCAAAACAACTATGTTGATGACATGTTTGTTGAGTGCATTGAAGTGTTTTTAATGACTTTGTTTTTTCAAATTTGCTTAAGTATGGAACTTAACCGATTATATTATTTTCCTAATCGGTTAAAATGCGTTTTAAGTGAAAACCTTTTTCTTGAAAAGTCATAACTGCCTATAACTGTCATATTTGTTAGTTATTGGCTTGTGTGGATTATATAATCGACTACATGCTGCACTTGATCTGTTAAATCTGATACTGATGTAAAACTCTTAAAGCAAAGAGAAAAGCTTAATAGATTACATTAAGTGGTTAATCGATTAAACTGTGTGAGAGTTGAAAAATCTATAAATAGAAGCATTGCTCCCTACCTCTCAATGATTTTATGATCTTAAACTTTCATAACTAACTTGGTTGATGAGAACATTATGCTTACACATTGTTGATCAAATCTACACATATGGTGTGTTCTATCTGGATCAGTAGTCATCTTCAATCAAGAAGATTATGTTTCCATGTTGCTGTGATCCAAAAAGAGAACATTGTGTGTTCTAGTTCTTAAAGTTGGGATTGCTCTAACGTAACAGAGAGTAGGATAACTTTCTGGGTTGAGATTGTGAGGTGTTCATATCTTGTGCTATAGGTCATATGGAGTTAGGAAAGGAGAGTACATTTGATAGGGTAATTCTCTGTATTTCTTGCTTGTATAACTGTATCAATATAGTGGTTCCCTACAACTCAGGTTGTTGAAGGAAGAATGGATATAGGCTTAGCCGAACCAGCATAAATTTTTATGTTGATCTTTCTATCCCGTTTCTTTTACATTATTCATATACTTGTTGACAGAGTGACTGCAGCGAAATGGTTAGCGTGAAATAACAAAATAAGAGGGTTTTTAAGACGAACGTGTGCCTTTTAATTTCTACTCAATTAAACTTACCAAGCAAATAATAAAGACAAATAAAGAGGGTAAGGTTGAGAGAAATTTGCATAAATGATTTTATCTTGGTTCAGATCTTACCAATCATATATCCAATCGCTTATCTCAAAACAAGATAGACAGTTCACTATTCACAAAACAATTACAAATTACAATCACAAAAAAACATTTTGTAAAAGTTTAGGAACCACCTCTCTTGTTACCCCCAAGAGATGAAAGTCACTTTCCCTGTAACCCACAACGGATGAACACCTCCTCTGAATCTCCACAAATGATGAACACCTCCTCTGAATGCTTCACGAAGGATGATAGACTTTTAACTCAGCAACAACAACAACAACAACACTCAATCAGACTCTTTGTGAAAGTTCTAACTCTATGTCAACACGCCAAATTCTCAAAGCCACAGTACAAGGGTTCAACAAACCCTAGAACACTTATCACCAGACACTACAGATTAGATTTTCTGAAATACACTTATTTCATGTTTTGTATTTCATATTTTAGAACGAGAGTCACAATCTAATTAATAGAGATCTCAATCAAGGATACCTCAAAAAATCCATTGTCAACTAATTAACGTGTGATAATCAATTATCCAATTATGGTAATTAATTATGTATTTAATGAATGCACAACCGTAAAAAAAAACTTGCTTAAAAGTTCTCGTAATTGCTCATTATAATCCATTATCGCAATATGTTGAGTATAAAATGAGGTTTTCTGATTCAAAATAAATTTTAACGTAACATAAGGCAAACAATCCATAGAATCAAATATACTAAATTATAAAAGCTTTAATATAAAAACAAGTCTTCATGAAGATCTTCCTACAATAAGAGAACTTGAGACTTGACTTTGAGACATCGTCAAAATTTATGCTCTTTAGTTTTATGCTAACAATCTCCCCCTTTTTGATGATGATCACAAATATTTTAATTTAAAGCTTTTTGTAACCTGTACTGATATGTAAGTCATACATAACTTAAAGAAGAGAATTAGTAGACAAAAGATAAATATAACTAAGCCTTTAAACATATTTCTCCCCCTTTTTTATCATTATTAAAAAGACGTTATGTATGATAAAAAAATTCTCCCCCTAAATATAAGAACTCCCCTTGAATATAAGTCATAAACAAATAAATAAAAATTATCATAATTTTTATTAAAGGGAAATAGAAGGCATAATTCAAAATAGAAAATAAAATAAATTTAGAAATCATAATAAATAAATAAAAACAAGATAAAGAAATACTCCTCTTTATTGAATAACTTAAACAAAATTAAATTTCATTTGATTCTTTATGGAAGAAAGAGAAGTAGTTAAAAAAAATTATCAAAATTTTCTTTTCAAGTTAAAAAATCCCCTTTAATTTGACAAACCATACTTTACCAAGTTTTGGTGTACACCCAAAAACTTCTTCCTTAATTTTGAAATAATCTGCAAAATAGAAAAAATAATATTTTGGTACCCAAAAATACTTATTTGGGTCCTTTAAAGTTAGAGACAAATTGTTTTATAATTGGAATTCATGCATATATTCCATTTGGAACACCATAGTGTTTTATTCTACATTTATTTGATGTATGACCATTTTTCATGCAATAAAAACAAGTAACATTATTTGGGTTCCTATAATTTCTATTTTTACAATTATAATCGTAATAATTTGATTATATTTTAGAACATACTTGATTTTATTTTTATAATTATAATCATTATAGTTATATTTAGAAACATTTTTAATTCTATTACCATAATCATAATCGTACTAATTATAATTATATTTAGGAACATTTTTATCAACCGTTTTAACATTTGAATGATTTTTACTACTTTCAGCATGAGTTGTTTCTTGTAATTTATTCATATTTCTTGTAATTCATATTCATGATTACTAGTAAATTTACTCTTTTCATAAAATAAAATTTTATTTTTCAAATTTTTATTCTCTTCAAAAATATTTTCAAAGACTAATTTTACATTTTTATTTTCTTCAGAAATATTTTCAATATTCAAATTTAAATTTTTATTTTCTTCAAGAATATTTTCAAAATTCAATTTTAATTCCTTGAAATTCTTTTTCAGTTTCTTATGAGCTTTATCTAATTTTTTTTATTCTACTATTAAAGGAGCATAAGTTTCATGCAATTCATCTTCACTAATTTGACTATAATTATGAGAATCGCTAGATGTACTTACTTGGCTTCGAGCGTCGTCGTTTACCACTAAAGAGATGTTTGCTTCTTCATTAGAATTGCTTAAGTCAAAAATTGTTTCGTTGTCATCGTCCCATGCGATGTAGGCTTTCTTTTTCTTGAAGAACTTCTATTTGGGCAGTCAGCTTTTAAATGCCCCCTTTCTCCGCAACCATAGCATCTATAGTTTGAGGAAGATTCTTGGTCTTCTCTCTTTTCGTATTTGAATCTTCCTTTGTCTTTTGATTTGATGAACCTGTTGAGCCTCTTTATCATAAGTTTCAAATTTTCTTCCTCATATGAGTCTTCATCTTCTATTTTGCTTTTTCTCCTTTCTACCTCAGATTTTAAGGCTAGAGTCCTTTTCTTCTTAGTTTTTTCTTCTTTTTCATCTAGTCTTCCGAGGTCAAGTTCATGCTCTCTCAATTTCCCAAATAATGTCGCCATAGTCATTGTGTTGAGATTTTGTGACTCAGAAATTGCAGTCACTTTTGGTTGCCACGACCTATCTAAAGATTTCAATATTTTTATGTTAAGCTCATCATTTTTGAAAGACTTACCTAGTCCAATGAGACAATTAACGATGTTGATGAAGCGTTTCTCAACATCGAATATTGTTTCTCCTTGCTTCATCCTGAACATTTCGTATTCCTGGATCAAGTTATTCTTTCTCGCTTTCTTTACGTCATTTGTACCTTCGTGGGTTACTTTTAGCACTTCCCACATTTCTTGTGTAGTCTTACAAATAGAGATCATGTAAAACTCGTCAACGGTTAAAGGAGATGAAATAATATTCCGAGCATTTACATCGTTTTGAAACCTTTTCTTTTCTTCAAGAGTCCACTGAACACGGGGCTTTAATTCCTGAATATTGTCGGTAGGAACAGACTAACAAAATGTAATAACTTCCCAAATATCACAATCAATAAACTCAATAAATATTTGCATTCTAACCTTCCAGAATGCATAATTTTCACCTGTGAATAGAGGTGGTCTATTGATAGAAGCACCCTCTACAAAAGTTTGATATGATCCTGCCATTTGAATAACTATCAAATCAAGCTCTGATGCCAATTGACAGAGCGGCTGCAGCGGAATGGTTAGCATGGAATAACAAACAAAGAGGGTTTTTAATACAAACGTGTGCCTATTAATTTCTACTCAATTAAACTTACCAAGCAAATAATAAAGACAAATAAAGAGGTAAGGTTGAGAGAAATTTGCACAAATGATTTTATCCTGGTTCGGATCTTACCAATCCTACATCCAGTCACTTATCTCAAAACAAGATAGACAGTTCACTATTCACAAAACAATTACAAATTACAATCACAAAGAAACATTTTGTAAAAGTTTAGAAACCACCTCTCTTGTTAGCCCCAAGAGATGAAAGTCACTTCCCTTGTAACCCACAAGGGATGAACACCTCATCTGAATCTTCACAAATGATGATAGGCTTTTAACTCAGCAACAACAACACTCAATCACACTCTCTGTGAAAATTCTCACTCTATGCCAACACGCCAAGTTCTCAAAGCCACAACACAAGGGTTCAACAAACCCTAGAACACTTATCACCGCACACTACAGATAAGATTTTCTGAAATACACTTATTTCATGTTTTGTATTTCATATTTCAGAATGAAAGTCTCAATCTAATTAATAGAGATCTCAATCAAGGATACCTCCAAAAATACGTTGTCAACTAATTAACGTGTAATAATCAATTATCCAATTATGGTAATTAATTATGCATTTAATGAATGCAAAACAGTAAAAAAAATTGGTTAAAAATTCTCATAATTGCTCATTATAATCAATTATGGGAAGTCATAATTGATTATTGATAATCGATTATTATAAATTGATAATCAATTATGTTGAGTATAAAATGAGGTTTTCTGACTCAAAATAAATTTTAACGTAACCTAAGGCAAACAATACATAGAATCAAATATAAACCACATCCTATACATAAATCTACTAAATTATAAAAGCTCTAATATAAAAACAAGTCTTCATGAAGATCTTCCTGTAATAAGAGCACTTGAGACTTGACTTTGAGACATCATCAAAATTTCCGCTCTTTAGCTTTATGCTAACACTTGTTTGATTGCATTCCAAGAAAACTTCAAAGATTTTGAAAAGCTTTTTAAAGAATAAATTTTTTAAGGGAAAACCAATTCACCCCCTTCTTGGTTGAAATACTTGGCCTAACTTTTTCTACAATTGGTACTAGAGTTGGGAATTCGAATTTTACTCAAATTTTAATCAGTTAGGTTTTAAGTATAATCAATAAATTGTTCCTGATGGCTAATATATCTCAAACCATGAACAAAGGTGTAATAGTTAAATGTTTCTTGAATCCAATAAGCAAAGATATATGACATTCTGTGATTAACAGTTCTCATGAGCTTATTGAGACAGGAATATCAAGGAGATCAAATCAAAAGAAGAAAAGAGTCACCAACATTATGGAAATTGTAGAAAAATCAAAGAATGAAGGAAATGACTTAATGACAAAAAGGTTCTCAAAATTCCTGATAAGTAAAAGGAAATTTGAAATAAATCTTGCTAAAAGTCAAAAACACTCTAAAGACCAAGATTCATAACAAAAATAAAGGCAGTGAAGTTGAGTTCAACCACCCAAAACAACAAACAAATTTGAGTATGATGACAAAATATGCACATACTGAAAGTAGTGAGGAAAAAGATTAAAAAGAAACTATGTGGTATCTAAACAGCGGATGTTCCAGACATATGACGGGAGATCCTAGAAGGTTCATCAGCCTATCCTAAAATACAAGTTGTCATGTTACATATGGGGACAACAACAAAAGTACAATGGTATTGGTAAAATACAAAAACACCTTCCTCATACATTATTGAAAATGTTCTACTTGTTGATGGGTTGAAACATAATTTTCTTAGTATTAGCCAATTGTGTCATAAAGGATTGAAAGTTACATTTGAGCCTAGTCATTGTTTAATTTGTAATGTTTAATCAAATGAACTTGTGTTGATTGGCAAGAGATGTAACAACATTTACATGGATAATTTTAGAAAGACTTCTTTTAAATTTGTGATATGCTTGTTGTCCACAAAAGTTTATCCCTGGTTGTGGCACAAAAGACTTACTCATTCATATGCCTCATTTAAATAAACTTGCATTTAGATAGGGATGACAAAAGAATCTGTGTTCGCGATATCCGCAGATAAAATCCACAACAGATAGTTAATACCTGCGGATATTTTAATACCCGCTTATAAATAGGTCGGGTGCGGATATTATATTATTCGTACCCGCAGATATCCGCTACCCACAAATATAATTTATATTTTATTAAGTTAAATTTAATTAAAATTAACATTAATTTATATTTTATAAGGTTAAATTTAATTAAAATTAAATTTTAATTTATATTTAATTTAATTTCTATTATATTTTATATATTTTTTATCATTTTATTTAAATTTTATTTTAATAATTTATAAAAATAGATTTTTTTAAATATTTGCGGGTATCAACGAGCATCCATGGATATCCGCGGGTTTTAAAATATCTGTGGGTATTTTTTAAACGAGTATCTGTGCGGGTAGTGAGTTGAATAGCAGGTGGATTTTTTTTTTGTCGGGTTGGATTACGGGTATGAACTATCCATGCTCGACTTGACCGGTTGTCGTCCCTACATCTACAGGTCTTAATCAAGAGCTACTAAACATAAAGTATAAATCTGATAGACTTTGTGATGCTTGCCAAAAGGGAAAAATCCAGAACTTCTTTCAAATCCAAGAGGATAATTTCTACTACTAGACCTCTTGACCTTTTACACATGGATTTGTTTGGCCCTTCAAGAATCAAAAATCTAGGAGGAATTGTTTATGGTTTGGTCATTGTAGATTATTATTCTATATTCACTTGGACTTTATTTCTTGCATCTAAGAGTGATACTTTTAAAACTTTTAAGAAGTTTGCCTCTGTTATCCAGAATGAAAAAGATCTTAAGATAAAGAAGTGATCATGGGAGAGAATTTTAGAATGAGAGTTTTGAGAATATTTGTGATGTGCAAGGCATATCACACAACTTCTCTGCTTCTAGAACACCTCAGCAAAATGTTCTTGTTGAGAGAAAGAATAGGGCCTAGAAGAGCTTGCTAGGACCATGCTTAATGAAAGGTCTTTCTCCAAACATTTTTTGGTTAATGTTGTTAGCACAATTTGCTATGTGGTAAATAGAATCATCATTAGACCTTTGCTTAAGCTAACCCCCTATGAGCTACTCAAAGGTTGAAAGTCTAACATTAGTCATCTTAGGGTCTTTGGCTGTAAGTGTTTTGTGTTAAATAATGGTAAAAACAATCTTGGGAAATTTGATGCTAAAGTTGATGAAGCAATCTTTATTGGATATTCTTCAACCAGCAAAGTTTATAGAGTCTACAACAAGAGAACTTTATTTGTTGAAGAATCTGTACATGTTTCTTTTGATGAACATATTTATTATACTACTAACACAATGGATCCTAGAGAATGCATAGATGTAGGTGAATCTGATGCAGAAGAAGAATTAGAGATTAAAGAAAATTAAGAAAATCATAATCATGCTATCTTTGAAGCTTGACCCAGAACTGATTCTGTCAAGGAATGGAAGGCTCCTAGAAATATGTCACAAAGTAATATCATTGGTGACATTTCAAAGGGTGTACCTATAAGGAGACAACTAAATCAATTTTACATGAATGTTGTATTTGTCTCACAAATTGAAGCAAAGAATGTAAATGATACTTTGAAAGATGAGAATTGGTTTCTGGCTATGCAAGAAGAGTTAAATCAATTCAAAAGCAACAATGTATGGGAGCTTGTTCCAAGGAAAACAACACAACTGGTTATAAGAACAAAATGGGTTTTTCAAAATAAAATGGATGATTTTGGTTTTATCATTAAGAATAAAGCAAGATTGGTAGCCAAAAGGTACTGCCAAGAAGAGGGAATTGATTATGATGAGACATATGCTCCTATGGCCAGATTGGAAGCTATAAGAATCCTTCTAACAATTACATCAATGTTGAACTTTAAGCTCTATCAAATGGATGTGCAAAATGCTTTTCTCAATGACTACATAAGGGAAGAAGTGTTTGTAGAACAGCCACGAGGCTTCCAAGACTTTGAGTTCCCTAATCATATTTTCAAATCAAAGAAAGTCTTATAAGAACTCAAACAAGCTCCTAGATCATGGTGTGAAAGGTTAAGCAAATTCCTTCTTAAAAAGCAGTTTCAAAGGGGTAAAATTGATTCAACATATTCATCAAGAAATCTGGAAAAGATTTACTTTTTGTACAAATATATGTTGATGATATTGTATTTGGACCAACTAACCCTCTTTTATGCAAGGAATTCTCTAAAAATATGCAGGAGGAATTTGAGATGTCCATGATGAGGGAATTAAACTACTTTCTTGGACTACAAGTGAAGCAAGAAGATGCTGGCATATTCATTCATCAGTCAAAGTATTGTGCATATCATTCAAAGAAATTCAAGATGAATGAATGTAAAGGAGCTGTTACTCCTATGGCTACAAACTACTACCTGGACAAAGATGAAAAAGGTAAAGATGTAGACCAGAAAATGTACAGAAGTACGATCAGTTCTCTACTTTATCTAATTGTCAATCGTCCCGACATTATGAATAGTGTTTGTTTATGTGATAGATTTCAAACTTGTCCAAAAGAATCACATTTAACTGTTGTGAAAAGAATTATGAAATATCTTAAAGGGACTAAAACTGTTGGATTATGGTATCCTAGAGGTGCAAATTTATCCCTTGAAGGTTATAGTGATTCTGATTTTGGAGGTTGTAAACTAGACAGAGAAAACACTAGTGGCACTTGTCATTTATTGGGATGCTCACTGATTACTTGACATTCAAAGAAGTAGGTTTATGTGGCTTTATCCACCACTGAAGTAGAGTATATTGCATTTGAAGCTACTATGCTCAATCTCTTTGGATTAAGAGTTAGCTTGAGGATTATGACATTCAATTATATCATATTCGTTTAAAGTGTGATAATACCAGTGCTATCAACTTAACTAAAAACTCCATCCTACATTCTAAGACAAAGCATATAGAAATAAGTCATCATTTCATTAGAGTTAAAATTGAATTTGTTTACACTTTGCATCAATGGACTGACATTTTCACCAAACCTCTGTCAAAGAAAAGGTTTTATACTATAAGAAATGAAATATGAATTCTTGATCACAATTGTGCACAATAATCTAGAATGTCATTATATTTGTATGAATGCAATACTTCATTTTTATATGTTCATATGTTGTATATTTCTCAAAAGTTTGAAATATATATATATATATATATATATGCTTCATTTTGAAAAAGGCACCTCTGTTGCAGATTTTTTCTCACTTACATACATAAGTTGGTATCATGCATTAATACTACAATTATACCTTGTACTTCATATCATTTGCATAACCATATTGAGTACTTTTCAAATTGCACATGATATGTTCATTTTAAATAAGTATATATGTATATATATATATATACACACACACACACATTGATATACTGTTATATTGTTTTCAATATGATCTATTGAGCTCTGATTTATATTGTGATAAATCTTATATTGTGAATTTTGGTTTAAATGCTACATTGCTTCATGATAGGGAGATCATCACATTCTTCAATGGTATGTAAGATTTTTCTTTTTTTATATATCTCTTAGCACTTTCTTTCCATGTTACTTGTATTGCCCTTTTTTGCTAATTCCCGAAGGGGAAGAATAACTGGAAAAAAGATTTCTTGTTGTGCATCATCAAAAAATGGGAAGATTGTTGATAAGGGAAACTATATATAGTTGAACCCATATCTCACATATGATTTTTTTATGATGACAAAAGAAATGTTTTATAGTTTCTTGCACAAATGGCAAAACAATTGCTTGATTATATACTAGATTATATGTGTTTGTGCTTGAATTGCTTGGTATATGTATTCATTATATTGAAATGAATCTTTGATTGAAATATATTGGACATTGCATATCTGATAGAAATAATCGATTACATTGTTTTATAATCTGTTAAATTTCTTCATATTTGTGTTTATGCTTAATAGGGTCAAAACAACTATGTTTTAACCGATTACATTAAATGTATAATCGATTAAAACACGTTGTTATGCCAACATATGTTAGTTGAGTGCATTGAAGTGTTTTGAGTGAAAAATGTTTTCAAATTTGCTTAAGTATGGAACTTAACTGATTACATTATTTTCCTTATCGGTTAAAATGCATTTTATGTGAAAACCTTTTCCTTGAAAAATCATAACTGCCTATAACGGTCATATTTGTTTGTTACTGGCTTGTGTGAATTATATAATCGATTACGCACTTAATCTGTTAAATATGATACTAGTGTAAAATTGTTAAAGCAAAGAGGAAAGCTTAACACATTACATTAAGTGGTTAATCAATTAAACTGTGTGAGAGTTGAAAAATCTATAAATAGACGCATTTCTCTTTACCTCTCAATGATTTTATGATCTTAAACTTGCATATCTAACTTGATTGTTGAGATTTAATTGCAGAAGCGTTCTTATCTTCTTGAAGAATCAATATCACTCATTTGGAAGGAAATGCATAAAGATTTTTGCAAGAACATTGTGCTTACACATTGTTGATCAAACTTGCACATCTGGTGTGTTCTATCTAGATCAGTAGTCATCTACAATCAAGAAGATTATGTTTCCCTATTGCTATGAGCTAGGAAAAGAACCTTGTGTGTTCTAGTTCTTAGAGTTGGGATTGCTCTAAGGTAACAGAGAGTGGGATAACTTTTTGGGTTGAGATTGTGAGGTGCTCACGTCTTGTGTTATAGGTGATATTGAGTTGGGAAACGATAGTACATTTCAGAGGGTAGTTCTCTGTATTTCTTGCTTGTATAACTCTATCAATATAGTGGTTCCCTTCAACTCAGGTTGTTGAAGGAAGACTGGATGTAGGCTTGGCCAAAGCAGTATAAATTTATGTGTTGATCTTTCTATCCTTTCTATTTTACATTGTTCATATACTTGTTTGATTGCATTCCAAGAAAACTTCAACGATTTTGAAAAGCTTTTTAAAAAACCAATTCACCCCTTCTTGGTTGACATACTTTGCCTAAGTTTTGCTAAAAAACCTAAAATGTTTATAAATATTTTGAAAGATTAAATGTGATTTTATTTCATTAACTTTTATGTGATTGAATTTTATTCAAGTTCCAAACTTTAAATAATTTTCATCTCTAAACTTTATGAATGAATGTAGTTTTCATTATCAAATGACATTAAAGATCTACTAATATGGTAAACGACATGATCATGTGTGTCATGTGAGGTGAACTCACATGTGGACACACACTTGACAACATATGGACTCATATGTCATAATATCGTTTGACACATCAAGAGATCTTTAATGTTATTTGGTCAAGATGATTAAATCCTCATTATAATAAAATTTCAAAAAATAATTTAAAATTTGGGAGAAAAACATATTTAACTCTTATATTTTATATTATATGTTTCTTGAGAAATTGAGATAGAGAGAATAGAAAAAGTCACTAAACCAAATTCAATAATTGAATTCTCTCTCGACAAAAGTGGGTATATAGAGAACTTTGAAGAAATTTTAAAAGTAATTTAAGTTGATAAAATTTGTTTAATAAAATTTGAAATAAAAGTTGGATAAAAGTTAAACTACAATATATGCTAAGAAGTAAACTTTAAGTCTAACTCAACTCCACCAAATCGGCTTGTAAGGTGAGATTTGCACCCACTTATATAGAGACTAGACATTAATGGGTGGTTTGATAGTAGGTGAAACAATATACCCAACAAACATCGCTAGAGTAGGTTCTAACCTGGCTCTAATACCATGTTAAGGAGTGGACTTTAAGCCTAACTCAATCCCACAAAACCGACTTGTAAGGTGATGTTTGCACCCACTTATATACTCTAAATTGGTCTTATCTCTAATTGATGTAGGACTTCCAACACCCCTCCTTTCACGTCGAGGTATATACATATCGAGCGCGAGACTAGACATTAATGTGTGGTTCGATTAGAGCCTGATAGTAGGTGGAATAATATATCCACACAAATCTCGTTAGGATAAGCTCTAACCTGACTCTAATACCATGTTAAGAAGTGGACTTTAAGTCTAACTCAATCCCACAAAATCGACCATTAAGGTGAGGTTTGCACTCACTTATATAGAGACTAGACATTAATGGGTCATCCGATAACAGCCCGATAGTGGGTGGAACAATATGCCTAACAAACATCGCTAGGATAGACTCTAACCTGACTCTGATACCATATAAAAAGGTTTAAAGAATAATTATGATAATTATTTCAAAGAGTAGGGTAACATATATATACATACAAGGGTCTTATAATTCCTTATCTATTAAAGGAAAGACCACTACACAAATATGCACAAATTATAATAATGCCTAAATTATAGCCAACAAAATAATTGATTACCTAATATTTACTAATAGAATATTTTACAAATCTTAACCATATATGGTCAATGAATATAATTTATTAAGCATATTTCCAAAAGAACACCTTATTTAGAAAACTTAAGAATATCGACAAAGATTTTTTTGTTTTATTTTTTAATTCTTTAACGTTGAAGAAAACTCAAATAAAAAAAAGAGAAGTGAAGAAGAATTAGTTGCATTAGTATAACACTTTCTTTGATCAGTGGGTAAGTCTTGCTAAAAGTTACTTTTACATTATTGAAGCTATTACTTCTTTTCTTGGACATCTTGAGAGGCTTCTCTCTTGCAATAAAGAATATTTATGTATGGGATGTGCCAATTTTTGTGTGGGCTCCTAAAGTGTGGTTTCTCCAACTTTTGATTGATAAGATTCGACATAAGCTTGCTTCTTAAAAAAGAAAAGTTGCTTAATATGATTGAAAGAATTTAGCTAGTAAATTCGGTAATTGTTAGCTTATAGTCTTATAGCTTCAGAGTTTACAAATGACCTATTAGGCTCCTTCTTGAGGTGAAATAATGGATTCAAAATTTTGTTTGGATTGAAGATACACAGAAATATGGACTATTGTGTGTGCTTCTATGGTGAATGATGATTTACAAGTTACTAATATTCAGTTGGAAAAGCCTATCTACTCGTTTAGCTTAGAAGTTTGCTTATGGAAAAATGACTTGGGATGAACTCATGCATATTTGATTTCTTAAATTTAAGTATCAGAAACATATCTTAATCGTCGTTAACTTGGCATGGTATTAAGAATGCATATGATGTTCTTGAAAATACAATTTAGGTATTAGGTGAGGATGATTTTATTAATCTTTGGAATGATCGTTGGTGTTCTAAAATTTGCATATCCAAATCTAGAATTCCTTATTTTGACCAAGTAGGGTTATATTCTATTATTACTCTAATTTGCATGGGTACTCACTAGAACTTTCATTCTTTTCTTGCTAATTTATGTGATTTCTTTTCTTTAATGGTCAATGATGATGTGCCTAGTTGGATTATGCATGAAACTGGTGTATTTTCTCATAAAGTTGCAAAAGGATTTTACTTTTGTAGTATGGAATGTGCGGATTAGGGGAACTTGGTTGGATGAGGTGCCATTGACTAAAACTATGTTTCTTTGGAAGTTGTTGTAAGATTCTTTACCTATTGATTTGGAAGTTCAGAAAAAGGAGTGGTTTTATGATGTGTGTTCTTTTTATGGTAATAATGTTAAATATGTCTCTCATATATTATTTCATTATTCTATTGTTATACAGTTGTGAGAACGGTTGAAGGAAAATTTCAGAATTGGTAGTTTTCTTCTTTGGATTTCAGGAAGTCATCTTGGTTCTCTACTTAAAGTGACTATCATTACTGTACATATTTGGATGATTGGGAGGATGATAAATCACAGTAGATTTTGGGATCCAATTGTGTTTCCTTCTACTATTTTTCAAGCAGTTAATGTTTATGACTAAAAATAATAATCCAAGAAGCATACGAGTAATACTATCTCTGATTTTTTGGTGTTGAAATTTTTCAATAGCCAAACTAGATAGGGTAGTGTGATTTTATTTATGGACGTAATAAGACAAGTTTTAATTGTTGATTGGCTTAAGGTGAATATTGATGGTGCAATTAGGAGTTATCTTGGTTTGATTTCATGTGTTGATACTTTTAGGAGAATTTGAGATGTATATGAGGGTAGTTTCTCATATCTTTTACGAGTACAAACTTCTATTTATGTTGAGTTTATGAGAGTTATTTATATTTTGGAGCATGCTTTGAAGGAGAACTTTCAAAAGCCTTGATTCTAGAGTAGTTCTACTTTAGATTGTCATGGTTTTTTAAATCAATAAGTGGTTCCTTGGAAGTTTTTAATGAAGAGAATAATTATACTGATAAATAAGCTAATTAAGCTTTCATTATTCATAAAAGAACCATAAAAGTGTTTAATGTTTTTCCTTTATGTATTTATTTAGATTTTTTTTATAATAGATATAGTTTATCTATGTTTCGTGACATTAACTTTTATCATGAGTTTGGTATGACCTCTCATGTCTTGTATTTTTTTATTTTATTTTATTTTTAATAAATTTATATGTGATAACAAATAATTATTAAATTTTTGAGTATTAATATAACTAAATGTTAAAATTCATAACAATATGGAACATGATGTTATTTGGTAGAAGAATTAGACACCATCGAAGAAACGTAGAAAGTTGATTAAATATCACCAATTCTTATACATGTAATTTGGTTTGTATTTATATAGTTAGTTCACTTTTTCTTTATCTTAGTGTTTTAATTTATATTATTAATAGTTATTACGCTACGAAAATTGTAATCTGTTCTTAGATATAAGAATAATTTTTTTTTTATATAATGATCTAAATTGAATCACTTAATAATATTTAAATTATATACTGTTAATCTTAAATGAGTTTATTTGTTAAATAATTAAAGTGGTGGTAATAAACTTAGAATTTATGTACTGAAAAATCAATAATTAATGATTTTCATTAATACAACAGATGAAAACTATCTTATAAATGCGATTAATAAATATTGGTTATATATAATTAAACCTCAACATATCTACCTTTTTTTTACCTTTCCTTCAATTCTATAATTATTTATTATAATTTAAATTCTATTTTCAATCAAAACCACACCATCTCCATCTATTTATCTTTCCTTCAATTCTATAATTATTTACGTTAATTTAAATTCTATATTTCAACCAAAACGAATTTGGAATCAACATGAATATTTGTGATCACTACAATAAAAATGACTTTATATAATAATGAAAAATATATAATTTATTGCTATATATATATATATATATATATATATATATATATATATAATTAAACAACATATATTAACCAAGTTTGTGTGAACATCTTCTTACTATTTTGAGTTTCTTAAAATATTTTAACCTATTCTTTCCGACATAAAGAATACATCCCATGTTATGTTATGAAAACTAAAAATCAAGTATTGAGTACTAAAATATTTTATTTGCTAGGTTTGTTGGATAATGTCAGTTCCTAGCAATAGTTTCTCAAATATGTAAAAAAGAAAGTTTCTCAAATTACATACGCAACCATTATTAATTGGATTGAAATTTTTTTATACGACTACAGTTCTCGTTTTTGGCGAAAACGACTGAATGTTTCTACAAAACCTGTTGAGGTAAGTAATGGAGTTTTCATGTGGACGAAACTAAGAATAACAATATATATAATTGGATAAACTAAGGGTGAAAAGGAAGGTCCAATTTTTTGAACAATAATTTTTTTTAATATGATCTATATATTAGGCATCAAATTTTAGATAAAAAAATAAAGTTAAAGCTATATAATTTTATACCCATATTTAAAAAAAAAGCATATTAATTATATATTATATTTAATTTATTTAATGAAATATTATCTAGCTTCAAAATCTTATTAAAATTATATTTACAAACTTTTTAACGTATTAACCAAATTAATAAAGTTTACCATATGCTTATAATTATTCAAAAAAGTAACTTCTTCTGAGTTACTTTATATGTTTAAGAGTATGTTCCTAAAATTCTTGATACTCATTTTTGTATATAACCAAACAAACGTTGACTGCTATATATGCAATGTACTGTCATTTGTAATATCATTTGTAATAGGCGTAGACTCTCTTATATTACACCAACCACTCTTTTTCCTCCATCCACAGAACCAAAATCCTTAAAGCTTGATTCTGATTTGAGGATGCTTCTCTGATATCTTTTCTCTCCAAAATCAAAATCTGTTCAACCCTTTTCCTCCTCAGATTCTCACCTCTTTTCTAAGTATCTATCCAACTTTTGTGATCAGAAACCTTGACATCCACAAATGTTTTTCTCAAAGAATGGCCATAGATTCTTCAAATTCAGAAACGAGGTTTCAAGCCCTTGTCTCATACATGGTCTTTTCATTCTCTGATAATCTTTTCATCCTCATCAAAGCCTCCTCCTCCACAAGTATCTTCAACCAAAGCTCTCATTAGCCTTTTGGCTCACAAATCACAATCTTTGGTGTGACCTTATTGCGGTACAACACCCCATCATTGCTATTCTTTAATCCATACACAGTTTCCTTTCTCTTGCTGCAAAAATATCTCTCTAGTGGCACCTCTTTCTGCTTCCACTGCAACTCCTATTTAATCTAAGTTCTTCATCCTAAGCTTGCTGGTAGTTCACACCAATGGTTCACAAGCACTTCCACGACCTTTCATGTGGCGTTGTTGAAATGGCTTGGATCATGCTCAGTGTTGACTACTCACGGCTCTTGTATCAATTGTTTGGTGTCTTTTCCTACGAGAACCACGAATGGAAGCCTCGGATCATCTAGCATACACCATCAGTTGAGTCAAAAACATACATACATATATAATATTACTTAATTTGTTGCTAAGTTTTCGATAAAAGTAGCTGTGTAAGTGTAGAGCACACGTGCTTGTTAAATCAACGGTGTGTTGAGTGATCAAGCCACATCAAGAACCATGTACAAGGGTAGATTAGGAGGAAAAGCTCATCTTGGATATGTTGAAACTGACCCTTCTGGTCGATATGGTCGCGTAAGTTTCTCTTTCATTTTAGCTTCATCTTCCTTTTTCTGTGAATGGATCATTAACTTTCTGACTGATTGGTCTGATATTCAGAATACGGTGATAAAGGAGGAGGGATATCATACATAGATTCATGAAGATGTTCTTTTTTGTTAAACTTGAATGCAGATGCTGTGTTTGACTTTGAAAATTATGAAAAATAAGTTTAGTATATGACAATTATTAGTCATTTTAATCTCACATCTTATTGTGCACCGTTCAATCTTATCTCTGCCATAGAAAGTGAAAACTATCTGATAGCTGTCAAAGTCAGATCAAATTTAAGGATTTTTAATCATAGGATGAAACTGATCAATAATGTTAATTATTTATACAAATCAATTTATTGATAATTATCAAATCAGAGAATAATTTTGACCTTTATAAATAACAAATTCAATTGACATTTGATATTAGCTAATTTCAAGGATTTGAAGTAATATTTTACAGAAATTACTGTCCATAAAAGCTGGTTTAGTCTGCATACATCATGCTCTTTTGTAACTGGCCAATTTCGTGGAATTACGTTATGTTTAGCTTTATTTTATTGTCTTAGAAAAGGGAAGATTTTGATTTTCTGTATTAACTTTTTCAGTAGCCGTCTTATGATTAAGTCAAATTATTTATAAAGTAATTAAATAAGCACCACTTGTTCTGTTTTGTCCTTTGCCAAGTCTTGGTTTATTGTCATGACGCACCACCTTACAGAGGGTTATCTTACCTCCATAGTACACTCAAGGGTCATTTTTTCTATAGAGCCAAATTCAATGGCCAAAAAACAACTATGTTACATACATTACATCCACAGTTAAGTTTGACTAGTAATGCAAACTAGTGGCAAACGTAAACTAATACCATCTATTTTGGCAACTAATCTAGTAGCTGGTTGGTCCTAAAACGAAATTATTTACTAATTTTTTATTGTTATCTTTGTTGGTGTGTAGTTCAGGGACATTCTTGGCAAAGGAGCAGTGAAGGTTGTGTATAGGGCATTTGATGAAGTCCTTGGAATAGAGGTTGCTTGGAACCAAGTTAACCTTGGTGATGTCTTTCATTCACCAGACCTACTTCAACGTCTTTACTCAGAGGTTCATCTCCTCAAGAACTTGGAACATGACTCCATCATGACCTTCCATGATTCTTGGATTGATGTCAATTATAGAACCTTCAACTTCATCACTGAATTGTTCACCTCTGGCACCCTAAGAGAGTAATATAATCAATCACATCTTATGATATATGTTTACATCTTTTAACCCTTTAACTGAATACCAATTCCTGCATGAATTCGCTGCTTGAAGACAAAACCAACCAAAAGTTCAACTTAATGTTAAAATATCTTCAACATAGACTATCTTTTTAAAGACAAGACTTATATCTCATGTTGCTTGAATACTTTGTTTTTGCTGTTTTCTTGAATAGAATTGTAATTTCATCTAAATTAAACAATACAAATTCTGTTTAAAAAATACAGACAAGACAATTCATATTGTCTCAGTAAATCAGAGTTACAGCACACGGTTGAGATTCATAAATATCGTTGCATCGTGCAAATTTGACTGCTCTGAATGCAGGTCCTTCAAACACATTTTCAATTTTCAATAGTTTATGCTTATAAACGATGCATTCATGTAAAAACACGTCTTAAGAGAAAAAATGTTATTATTAATTTTACATAGTTTCTCTTATTTTATGCAGGTACAGAAAGAAGTATCAGAGAGTAGATATCAGAGCAGTGAAGAACTGGGCACGCCAGATTCTAACTGGTTTGGAGTATTTGCATAGCCATGATCCTCCAGTGATACATAGAGACCTCAAGTGTGACAATATCTTCATCAATGGCCATCTGGGGCAGGTCAAAATTGGTGATTTGGGCCTTGCAGCCATTCTTCGTGGCTCCCAACATGCACACAGTGTCATAGGCAATTTCACTTTCTCTTTTAGTTGGTACTTAAATAATCAGTTATTAGTAATCTAGACTTTGGTCCATAAAACTGAAATTTTTGTTTCGTTGAGAATTCAGGTACACCAGAATTTATGGCACCAGAATTGTATGAAGAGGAATACAACGAGCTGGTTGACATATACTCCTTTGGGATGTGTATGATAGAAATGTTTACTTCTGAGTTCCCATACAGCGAGTGCTCCAACCCAGCTCAAATATACAAGAAAGTTACTTCAGTAAGCTTTTATTCATTGGAAAGACTTTTCCTTTTTCTACTCTGTTTGGATCAGATTCTATTTCACTTATGCTTTGGTTCAACTTTTACAAACTTCATTTTGTAAACTTAGTTTTGGCTATAAATTTAAAATGAACTAATTTATGTTTGGAAACTTTTAAGTGAAAAGTACAGTTGTAACAAAGCCTTCGCTTAAGTAAATAAGATATTTGTACCAGAACATTATCTAAAGGTTTTTGAGCTAGATTATTGAAGAAATGCACAAGCAAGCTCTCATTTCACGTATTTGACTGATCTGATTCAACAGGGGAAGCTGCCAGAGGCCTTTTACAGAATCCATGACTTGGAAGCTCAGAAGTTTGTGGGAAAATGTTTGGCAAATGTCTCAGAGAGGTTGTCAGCAAAGGAGCTGTTGTTGGACTCATTTTTTGCTGAGGACCAACTAGACTCTCCACTCTCTAGCCCAACATTACCCAGAAAACAAACCCCCACACTCAATTTCACTGCACCACTGGCCAAAGGGCTACCACCAATGAGCGACCAAATAAAAGACACACACATGACCATCACAGGATCAATCAATGAAGAGGATGACACAATTTTCCTTAAAGTAAAAATTTCTAACAAAAGTGGTATGCACACATACTTTCATCACATGGACAATGATTTTTTGTTACATATAGTGGGGTGCTTCAGAGTTGTATTAATGTATTTTAAATGCAGGGGAAAAGAGGAATATATTCTTTCCATTTGACACCATAAACGACACTGCAATTGATGTGGCAGTGGAGATGGTTAAAGAACTTGAAATTAGTGACTTGGAACCATTAGAGATTGCTGAAATGATTGAGGAAGAGATATCAGCTTTAGTCCCAACATGGAGGGACTGGGGCACTTCTAAGTATCAAAGACAACATAGTTTTAGCTATGAAGATGAGTATGATATGAGTAACCACCACTCATACTTCTCACCATCTTCTCCTCGCTCTTCCTCTCATGGTTCTTCCCACAAGCATAATTCCCACCTCTGTGGGAACCATTACCCTTTTGCTCATGATTGGCCTCAGGGTAATAATACTCCTTCAACTTAGAAAGTAAATAACTTTTAACTCTGATTCTTTAAAAGCTGAAATGTTGTTTAGTAAACACTTTGCTTAAGAAAACCAAGTTCAATAATACCAGCCAAGCCAATAATTTTTATCAGATTTAGTACTTTTTTAATATTAATGTTTACTACGTTGATGTTTTCTTCTCGAGAAAAGTTTACTATTGTTTTCAGTGGCATTTAAGAATATGATTCGACATCACTAACTAACTGTTTTGCAGATGAACTGTTTATGAATGATGATTCGAGCTCTCAAAGCTCAATGAACTCCTTCAAGTGCTTCAATCTCAAGTACTGTGACCCTGGCAATGAAGATGGGCATGATTCAACTGCAGTACTAGGAGCAGAAGCCCTTTGCTATTCTCCAAAAGGCAACGAAAAGTGCACAAGATTCTGTCCTCGAGAAGAAGTGATGGATGCTGATTGCACCAAACAGTTTTGCAACATGAAAATGGATTCTCACAGGTATCATGGAGTCCAGAGGCTAACCAGGATTCGTTCCTTTGTGGATCTAAGGAGACAACAACTGCAACGATCACTGATGGAAGAGATTCACAAGAGGAGAATCTTCAAGACGGTTGGTGCCATTGAGAACATTGGTTTTCAAAATCCAGAGGGAGCTGCGAGTTTTTTATTTTAATTTGTTCTACTTTCTGGCGTTTGTTGATTATTGCATTGCTTTATGAATCAAAGTGTCCGTGAATATTTGTATACAATACGGACTCATCAGAATATTACAGAATAAAACTTGTGATATATTTTAATTTACGCTTATGTCTTGAGATGTTTGAATGTTTGTACGACACTTCTTGTAACTTAAGAAATTCGAAAGCTAATGTTGGTTATTAGTGTGCTGATGAACAAAGACTGAAGTATCTTCTCTGCTACATAGTGGAAATCCAAATGTCGGTCTAAGTTTCGTATGAAGTAAAAATGATAAAATTAACTATCATACAAAGATGAAAACTCCCATAAATTCATTATTTCAAGATTTTGGATTGGAGTTAGTGTCAGTATTTTATGTGAGTTGGTTTCATGACTCATGTAAAAATATACAGCATTCAAAATGTGAGGCATAGGTAAAACTTAAATTTGATGCATGTGGTCTCCTGATGCACATGCGAGCCACAGATGAAGCACAAAGTCTGCAGCATGTGCATGAAAGAAAGAAAAGTCCATTGAATTGAAAGCTTAAGAAGTAATGGCAATAACTTCTGCAGGTTTAAATGCATGTTTGGGGACAGTCAAAGGTTTCAAATTCAGAACTTATAAATGCAGAATCATGCCGACAAATTAATTTCAGCAAGTTTAGAAAAATAAAGTTAGACCAAATGGCTTAAATATTGAAATATTCACTTCACTGATAAATCGAAATTGTAGCATTCTCCTACGAACTGGTGCAGTTCTAGAGACTTAAGTCATCACATTTAGAAGCACAAGAAAGAAAGTCCTTTTCACTGTCTCAGAGTTTATGACTTCACCATGATTTCTCACATTCTCATTTCTTAGAAGTACATTTATGTTTAAATGTTAGTTAAAGAGCTAGATAGTACTTTTACTCGAGAAGTAACAATCATCTCTTTATATATTCTGCGTAGAAATTCAAAATTGTGCACTGAAATTTGCATAAGTACTTTTCTGATCGTTACCAAGCAAGTTCCTTGACCAGGACTTCAACAAATCAACAGTATAACTCCAAAAAGTCTCTAATTAAAGAAAGTATCTTATGTGTATATAAACACAAGTTTATTTCATATTTTATCTGATGTGAAATTTTGTTTGTATCCAACAGTATAACTTTCAGACGCATATACATATACATATATTCTTGGGTTTGAGGAGTGTTTTAATGAATTAAAAGGCACATTGTACACAACAAGTAATTTCGTGACGGTTTTATTCTTAAAAAGGATAAAGGAGAAAAAAGAAAAAAAAAGTATTTAAATTACCTTAAATCTCGATTCCTGATCCATATGAGATTCCTGGATATGAGAAGAACGTAATTTTGATCATGAAGGAAGAAATTTTAATCATTCTTCTTTGTTTTCCATACCAAGAAATTAAGGCAGAATTGGGAAAACCAAGATCCTCGAGTAGAATTATGCCTTAAGCTTGATAAAAATGGAGAAGCACTAAGATGGTATTGAAATGATGGAATGTCTGTGGTTAAAGTAGCATTATGGCAGTAGGACCTAGATGAAGAAAATTGAGTGAGAAACACTGAAATTCAATAACGGACACTTCCTAATTCAAACCTAAATGGCCAAGTACAACCTTTTACAAACGTTGAAGATGCAAGATATGGGATGAAACACAATTATGTAGTAGCACATGTGACCTCTTAATATGTTGAAAGATAAAGCGAGGACAGTTTAGTCCCACAGATTTAAATGCATTCTTGGATATAGCCAAAGGTTTCAAATTTACAACTTAGAAACGACACTATCTGACCATAGTATTAATTTCACCATGTTTCAAAAAAAATTAGACCACATTGGTTTAACATTGAACACTCAGTAAGAGGTTCAAGTTGTGATTTTAGACAAGTTAACAGAGGCTCATGTAAGTGAGCATTTTACTACATTTTTTTTTTATGTCAAAGGAGGTTTTCTATAAAATGATCACATTTGGAAACACAAGAAGAAATTTCATGTTCATTGTTACAAAGTGTTATATATATTGAAATAGATGGTACAGTTAGCAGATAACTATTTCGTGAAAATTATGCTAAAGAATTTGACCGAGATTTATATTCATTGAAGACATCAGTTTGCAAATGTCCTTTATCATGGTTTCTTCAATTCTTATTTCTTAAGTGTGTGATAGCAAGCAAGTTAAAGTTCCAGATTATGCCAATCCAAGTTGTAACATGTTAAAAAGTTGAGAGATTATTCTCTACTACTTATTCTCTTAATAATGAAAGTATTCACATTTTCTCATGATATAAATACATTTTTCAACTCTAAAGCTTTAAAAAAAACTACAACCTCCATCCAATTTCATTGTTTCCTTAATTAAATGTCCACTAGCAACACTTCATAAAACCAATGTCATGTTGACTTTGTGTAAAATTATATTTTATAAATTTAGTGAAAAAATAACATTAGAAATTTTTCTAATAATTAAGGAAGTTGACATTAGAAATAACAAGGATGAAATAACTCATTAAACCATAAAATTATTATAAAATAAACTTAGAAATGGTTTCAGTTACTACAATTATATGGTTTTTTAGAAATTTATAAACGCTCTGTTTTTAGAATATCTCATCACTTTCCATTAACAAACGTATATACATCCAATAGTGATGATGTCATGATAATATAATGGTGATGTCACTAATTCAGAGTCACATCAAATATATCTAAAATTCTGATACTGTTATAAGAACTAAAAATAAAAAAGAATTGAAAAAACTTATGTTATAGTTACGTAAATAAATACTCCAAGGACCTTGAAATAAAATATGTTTATAAAATTGAAATTCTTTTAATAATAAAAGAATATTAAAGCATAGATTTTTTATATAGATATTGAATAAATATATATTTATATAAAATACTAGATAACTCATCATGTTAGAATCAGGCATCGTAATAATCGTAGTTAAAACAAAATATCTAATAGGAGATGAATTGGTTTCTTTAATAAAATTATGTATTTTTAAAAAACAAATTATAAAATGACTTTATAAATAAAGTTGTTTCTTTTTAAATAATAACAATAAAAATAAAGAGTATAGAAAAAGAGAAATTTGCACAATTAATTTTATACTGATTCAGATTAAAAGATCTTACGTTCAATGGTTAATCTCTTTAAAGAGGGATTAACCAATCACTAAAATAAACCACAACTTACCATCACACAGAAGATAGCTTAGGTTTAGAAGACATTTCTCTTGAAGTCATAAGAGATGAAAGACACATTTTTTTGAATTCATAAGGAATGAAGACCTGATTTGAATTACACAAAGAATTAACAACTTCTCGTAGCAATAGCAACATCACTCAATCACCCAATAACCCACTTGGTGAAAGTTGTTGTTCTACTCACACTAGCTTTTCAAAGCTCCTTTTCACAAACTCAAAGAGTTTCTCTAGTAGTCACAATTATAAACCTATGAGTAAAATTTTGTTTTAGAAATTAGGTTTAGCTCAAATATATAGACTCCATCTTTTGAAAATTAGGTTAATAAAATGAAAATTCAAATTGCAAATATAGCTGATAATCGATTATCATATCACTTTTATGAAAAATTAAAACTCTCTGAACACTCTGTCGTTTGGGTTCTACCTTTTTAACTCTTGCCTACTAATTTAACTATTTTAAATAAGATACACATGTTACAAAACTTCTAACACGTAAACTCTTAAGTCTTATCTCTTTGATCCAAGCATTCTTAAAATCTTCAACACTTCTTCATGAGTCATCATCATCAAAACTATTCTAAGATGTCCATCTTCTTCTTTTGTCAACACATGCACCCTTATACAAAATTAATTATTGTACTATTGTAGTAGGTTGTTCTAACAACTTTTCCAATTCACAAATATTCATTCTTTTTAAAGAATTCTAAGATATTGGAAATTACTTAAATTACATTTGTCTTAATATTATACTTTAAACTTTATAAGCATTACTCACCTAAAAACTATTTTACATATGAAATACTTTTAGAGTTTTAGATTTATTATATTGTTGATAATTCACATTATCATATTGTTATTGTATTTAATTTTATCTTTTATTGGTATTTTTACTGTTATTTTTTTAGATAATAATATTTTATTAGATAATTTTAGAAAAGATAAGTATTTATATTTTATTTGATAAATATTTTGCAAATAAGTGAAAATATCAAAAGATTGAAGAATATATCAAGGATTATCATGCAATTAAAATTCATTTAAGTATAATTTCTAGACTTAGTTAATTTGACGCGGTTCACCTAGTGAGAGAGGTCAAGTTGTCAACGATTCTAACTCTTTCAATGACTTGTGCTTTAATAAAATGCATCACAAAATTAGAAATAATCTTTTGGGAAATAGAGAACAAATCCTAGAGGAAAGACAACAAAGGTGCATTCTGAAGGTTGGAGATACTCATCATTACCATTATTTTCATTCTCTATCCCTTTTCTAGTGCTCAAAATGTCCGGGAGTATATAGGTCCCTTATTCATTGGGATTGGACATAATGTATTTTTGCTCTTTGTGATTTTTACTATTCAATATATTTCTTTTCTGTTACTCTTATGTTTTGTTCTTATTCTTATATGCATGATTATTGATTGCATATTTGTTGGTATATAATTATTATAAAATAATTTAGAACCTTGATTAGGTTATAACAACTAATAGATTTGACTCCATACATAGAGTTTAATTAATTAGTCATCTGAATTTAATGTGAACTTCTGCTAAAAACATCTAAGGTATTAAGGTTTCTATTAGTAAGGTTTAGACTTGTCTTTAAGGAATTAGGACTTATTAGTTTGTGGTGTAAATGCTAGAGTAAAAATTGGAGGCATATTGTTTAGTATTTTCACATTAATTGGACCATCAAATTCAACCCTAGTGAAGTCCTTTACCACATAGTTAATTTCATTAATTTAATTGTTTCCTTAAATTTATAATTATATTATTATATTTTTATATTTTTATTTATTGTTTATGTTCGCATGAGAGTGTTTAACTCTAAAAAAAATTATTTGAAGAACTCTATTTGTTTTGTTAAAATAATTTTTATTATCTTTCAACAATTTGACCAGTTTCATATCTGAAAAAGTTTTATTAGATCTCTAAGTTATTTTCATGTTATCATATTCTTAATTATACATTTATTTTCATCTGTGCAATTTCATTCGATGGTCTATCAAATTGTTTCTAAGACATATTGTTATGAGAAAAGAAAAGATAAAAATTGTGTATATTATTCCATTATAAGGAGAGCGTACAATTGATATATATATATATATATATATATATATATACATATATATATATAGCTGTTTAAAATAATAAAAAAACAAAATATAAATTTATGAACATAAATACATAGATATGAACGGAAAATAAATTAAATCCAATATCTCCCCTCAAGCTGCAGCATATATATCCTTAATGTTCAGCTTTGACAACAAAGATTGAAATTGTGTTGGATGCAAAGCTTTAGTATGAATGTTTGCAAGTTGAGCTGAAGTAGAAATGGGTAGGAGCTTAATTACACCAGCTTGAACTTTATCCCTTATGAGATGACAATCAATTTCAATATGTTTTGTCCTCTCGTGCATGGCTGGATTTTGTGCAATTTGTATAACAGATTGATTGTCACAAAATAGAGGAACTGGTTGTGGTAGAGGTTGTTTCAAATCATGGAGCAAATACAAAAGCCATTGAATTTCACATGTTGTGGAAGCTAAGGCTCTATATTCTGCTTCGGTTGATGATCTAGATATAGTACCTTGCTTCTTGGATTTCCAGTTGATTAAGGATGCACCATAGAACACATTAAAACCAGACACCGACCTTCTAGTGTTAGGGCAAGCAGCCCAATTAGAGTCACTAAAAGCCTTGAAAGCATGTTTTGTGTTTGAGGGAAAGAAAAATCCTTGTCTTGGATTGTTCTTGATATATCTTAGGATCTTTATTGTTGCTACACAGTGATCTTCCAAAGGATTGGAAAAAAATTGACTTAGAGTACTAACAACAAAACATAAATTTGGTCTTGTGTTGGTTAGATATAATAACCTGTCAAGAAGTTTTCTATAGGCATGTACATCTGAATAGGGTTTCCCTTCTGTCTTAGAAAATTTTGTGCCTGGCTGTATGAGAGTAGAAACAGGTTGACATCCCAACAATTCTACATCTTCTAGTAACTCTAAAGCATACTTCCGTTGTGACAAATTAATGCCCTGTTGAGATCTTGCAATTTCTAAGCCCCAGAAAATACTTGAGTTGGCCTAGGTCTTTAATATTGAATTTTGCATTCAATAGAGCCTTCACAGTCTGAATTTCCTGGATGTCATCACCTGTCAAGACTATATCATCTACATAAACAAGTAAGATCGTGAAATGAGCATAATCACTTTTGACAAAAAGTGAATAATCTGATTTTGATTGTATGTAGCCCAAAGAAAGTAAAGTAGTTGTCAATTTGTAATTCCATTGTCTAGAGGCCTGCTTGAGTCTATATAAAGACTTCAATAACTTGCAAACTTGCCCTGGTTTTTCTGTTTTGTAGCTAAGAGGAAGAAACATGTATACTTCTTCATCTAGATTCCCATGTAAAAAAACATTATTTACATCTAGTTGATGTAAATACCATGTTTGGAAGCTGTTAAAGCTAGAACCAATCTTACTGTTGTGAGTTTGACAACATGTGAAAAAGTCTCAAAGTAATCTAAGCCTTGTTGTTGTGTGTAGCCTTTGGCTACTAATCTTGCCTTGTATCGTTCAATACTCCCATCAGCATTCCTCTTTATTTTGTATACCCATTTACATCCTGCTTTCCATAAGGTAGATCAATCAAAACCCAAGTTTTGGAATTTTCTAAAGCTACAATTTCTTGATCCATGGCCTTTCTCCAACAATCATGTTTGATGGCTTGGTTATAGGTTTTAGGTTCACTTACTTGGGAAAGATTAAGGACATATGATTTATGAAGCGATGATAATTCATCATATGAGAGATATGAAGAGATAGGATATAAGGTATCTGTGGATGACTAAGCGACGGAAGAAGTAGATAACATGTTGCAATGATAGTCCTACAGATAAGATGGTTTATGTTTTGGCCTGGTTGATATCCTTAGTTGAGTAGTAGTGGCAGGTTCAATAGAAACAGGTTGAGAAGAAAAAATAACAGGGTCTGAAACAATAGAAGGAGGAGATGTAGGTGGTAAAGACGGTTCATCAGTAACTTCTAAGAAAAGAGGTGATGGAGAGGAAATGATTTTGGTGACAAAATCCAAGGCATTTTGTGTATCAATAGGTGAGTGATTATCACTTGTAAGAAAAGGAAATATGTTTTCATAAAATATTACGTTCCTTGATAGAAAAATTTCCCTAGAGTTGAAATCTAACAAAATGTAGCCTTTCACTCCTTTTTTAAAACCAAGTAAAACACATTTTCTTGCATGAGGTTGAAATTTTGTTCTATGAGCTTGAAGAGTTGAAGCATAGCAAAGTTAGCCAAAAACTCGTAAGTAATGTCAGGTTTAACATTGTGTAACAGCTGAGATGGAGAAAAATATGTCAAAACTTTGGAAGGTAAAATATTAATGAGTTACACAGCATAACGAACAACAAAAGACCAGAAAATTATGGGAAAATGGGATTGAAACATTAAAGATCTAGCAACATTGAGAATGCGTTGATTCTTTTTCTCAACAACTCCATTTTGTTGAGGTGTTTCAACTCAAGATAATTGATGTTGTATCCCTTTTTGTCTATAAAAATTTATCATTGCAAACGCATTACCATTATTTCATCTAACAGCTTTTACATCAATGTTAAATTGTGTTTTGATATAAGAAACAAAGTCAATAAGTTGTGATCTTGTATCTGACTTACTTGCCATCAATTTAACCCATGTGTATCTAGACATATCATCCACTATAGTTAAGAAATATTTGAAACCATCAATAGAATAAGTACAATAGGGCCCCCAACATGAATTAAATCAAAAGGAGCTTTTGAAATAGTAGTACTTAATTGAAAAGGCAATTTCCTTTGTTTAGAATAGTGACAAGTATCACAATGAGTGTATTTTGTATCAGGTAAAGTTGAATACATGGTGCGTAATTTGATATAACAAGAAGAAGAAGGATGCCCTAGTCTAGAGTGCCAAATATTTATAAGGTTAGGTCTTATTGTAGAATAAGCAATAGAATTATCAGGAGTAATAGAAGTTGGTGAACCAAGGGGTGTGGATGCAGGAACTATCATGATATACAAGTCATCTCTTTCTTCAACTTTCCCAATCATCTGTAGGGTTGACTTGTCCTGTATTTCTCATGAAAATTCAAAAATGGTAATTTTACAAGATAGAGATTTAGTTAACTTTGTGACCGAAATAATATTGACTGAAAAATTAGGAAGAAATAAGACATTATGTAAAGTAAGGTGTGGGCTAAGAGAAATTATGCCAGAATAATGAGCAAGTGAAGAGTTATTGTTGGGTAGGGATATTGTAATTGGTGAGATTCTATGATAAGAAATAAAATGAGACAAAGAACTGGATATATGATCAGTAGCATCTCTGTCTAAAATCCATTGAGAATAGATATTACCTTGATCCTGAGAAGAAGTGGAAACATTATCAGAACTCACTAGATCGGTAGAATGTGTGGCTGTGAGATTAGATTGAGGAAGAAGTTCCAATAGACCATGAATTTGCTCTTGAGAAAGTCCTAGAGTTGAGGAATGTTACTACGCTTGAGAATTAGTAGAAGAAGGAACAACTGCTAAAGCCATTGAATTTCATAACCTCTAATTGGACAAAAATTTCACAAACCGAATCTCCAGAAAATCCTCCAGATTCCTCAAAAATCAATATAGGGCTTCGAGTGATTAAAACACTCAATTGTTTCTCATTGAAAACCCTAGAAAGCAAATTCAAAACATAAAACATAACGATGCGAGAGTAACAAAAGGAGTAGTCATAGAAGGAGAAAAAATTGTGGGAAAGCTAAAAACGAAAGGTAAAAGATGAAGATCTTGGCAGTAACATAATTGGCTGCGGAAGAACGTGTCAAGAATTAATTTTCTTCTGATACTATGTTATGAGAAAAGAAAGGATGAAATTGTGTATATTATTTCATTATAAGGAGAGCGTACAATTGATATATATATATATATATATATATATATATATATATATATATATATATAATATAAAAAGGAATATAAATATACAAACATAAATATCAAAAGATAAAAGTGATTTATCCCCGTAACATACATTGAATATCAAAAGATAAAAGTTATATGTTAAGCTTCAATTATTATTAGTTCAATTTTCGTTCTTTGTATAGTTTCATTCAAGTGGTGTATCATATTTTTTATTAGTATATAAAAAAATAGATTTCATTAGAATTTAAATAATAGTAATAAAGAGATATTTAAAATATTTTTAAATTTAAATATTTGTTTTCTTTTTGTAATCTTTTAAAAAATATTAAATTTTATAAACTTTGTTTCATTGATCTTTACAAATTTAATAAACATTTTATTTTTCATGAAAATTTATTTGGTATTTTAATTTGAAATGTATACAATTATAATGTCTTTCTAAATATTAATATTGAAGAAAGAATGATATTGAATATTTGATAATATTTGTTTTCTTTATAAGAATTTTTTATAATTTTATAAAAGTTAATTAATTGATATTAAAAGAGTAAAAAAAACAAGTATGAGTACAAACAAGGGTACACGGGTATACTTGTTACTCATTAGGATGGGGATGAAACAAAAATTTTATACCTGTTAGGTTTGGGTATGGGTATGTGATAGTGAAATTTGTTCCTCTTCTATTGTCATCTCGATAATCGGGGAGTAGATTTGAGGAAAAAGAAAGTGAATGTGAATTTTTTTGGATTAAAGAAAAGATGGTGAGAAATTTAGATATTTGAGATAAAAGTTTATAAAAGTTACAATGAGTGATATAATATTTTAAAAAAATTGTTTTGATTGATAAAAATAAAAGATTACCATTTTGTCATTGATAAAAATAATTTAAAATAAAATATAGTATGTGTTGATTATATTAAAAAAATTGTGAACCATTATTGCTATTATTATTATTAAAACAATATATTTTATTAGGTGTATATAGGTACTCTCATGGAGCAGAATTAATTTAGAGAGTGGAGAATTGATTCTGCTCCTTTCAATAACCACCTTCACACTTATAATTTATCACTTCTAATTTACGTAGCATAAAAGAGAATGTGGTAAATAATGTAAGAGATGAGCTAAATGAGCTAGTAAGGTTTTCACATTATGTTCTAAAATAAAGTTTCAGCTTTAAAGTTCATTGATATAATGTTGTTTAAGAAAGAATATGATATTTTATAAATTTGAATCCTTAAGAAAATAAATCGGAGAATAAGGCAAAATAAGATAAAGAGGGAAACATCACAATCTAGCAAATTGATAAGTCAAGTGAAGATTCGCCATAAAGATGTTAATTTTTTTATAACAAAGAGAGTTCTAATCCAATAACCAAGAGAATCATGTTTCAAAAAATGAAAACGTCTATATTATGACTCAAAAGTATCTACATATGTATGTGGTGTCCTATATATAAGCACAAATGTTTAAGACACCTAAGAAACTCTAAAAGAAAGTCTAAAGACATTCGGTCCAAAATAAACTTGAAAATTAAAAAAAAAACAGAAACAAATTGTTTGCAATTAAAAGAAAATTACAAATATTTTTAATTGCCTAAATTATTGTATAATGATACTCAAAGTCATGATCTTCATGTCTCTTGAATTTCAATCCTCATGGCTCGAGGATATTTCTTCTTCCAATTTGCTCTTTGACCTTTCCATATATCCTTTAAATTACAATAGTTCTTTCTCAAGTTCTTCTTCTATAGAATAAAAAAAAGTTAACTATCAGTTATACACCTTCATCATTTTCCATTATCACCTAAGAGAAAACCCTAATACACGAGCACCTCCACTAGGTGCGAGAAAGACTACCACTGGCCAAGGATTCCAAAGAAACCCCACCATTTACCAACAATGTCATATACTCCAACAACCAACAACACACCAAAAACAACCCACACGCCAGCAAGGACAACAAATCCACGACCACCAAATCAATTTTATGACCGTGTTCAAGGGAGGAATCGATTATGCACTTTTAAATCAAAGAGGAAAATCGATGCTCCTATTCTATAGCATTTCCCATCACAAAATTGTTCACTTTGTACCTTAAAAATCAGAGGGTCATATATGATATTTCATGTAGTAGACATGACTTTTCTTCAAAACATTTTCATTTATAAGATGTGAGCTTTACCGACAAATCGATACTCATTTTCCTTCAAATTACTCTAACCAAACACAAACCTCTTCCTTTTTGTAGTTCATGTTAAGATATGCCAAATATTCTATTAAAGGATATTAGGCAATCAAATATTGTGTTAGTTATAATTTAGATATTATTATAATTTGTGCAGATTTGTGCACCTGTCATTCCTTTAATAGATGAAGGATTATAGGATCCTTAAATGTATATATATGGTACTCTACTCTTTGAAATAATATATCAGAATTATTCTTTAAACCTTTTATTATGGTATCAGGAGCCAACACTGATATCCTCTAAGATATAGGAATCAGTGCCTTTTTTCATTGAATATTTCTAATGGCTTCTTCCGATGACAATCAATCGGAGAAACATGATTCTGGAACTTCCGCTGCTTCCAAGAGTTATATTTCTACTACTGCCAGATTTGTGACCAAGTCAGGTGTATCTAACTCTGCCCTTAATCTTTCTGTTGTTACTAAGGATAGTAATTGGATAATTGATTCGGGTGCTACTGATCATATGACTTGTGATCCTCATATATTTACTAATTTTTTCTCTAATTGTTCTAAAACTGCTATTATTAATGCTAACGGGGTCTCATCTCCTATTGAAGGTATGGGTACTATATCCCTCTCACCCTTCTTATCGATTCCTGATGTTTTATTTGTTCCTACATTAAACTGTAATCTTATCTCCGTCAGCAAGTTAACCAAATCACATTCTTGTGTTACCTTATTTTACCCAACCCATTGTCTTTTTCAGAACATCCATTCCAAGGAGAAGATTGCTAGTGGTAGAGAGAGTGAAGGACTGTATTATCTTGAAAATGTCTCACAATCAAACCATAAAAAAGGATTGACTTGTCTTCACATACAAGATAAAAACAAAAAAGAAATTTGGTTGTGGCATAGACGGTTGGGACATCCCTCTTTTGGTTATTTAAAAAAAACTATTTCCATCACTATTTCATAAATGCAATATTTCTGATTTTTTTTGTGAAACTTGTGTTTTGGCAAAAAATCATTGTGTTGTGTTTCCTTTAAGCAATAACAAAACTAATTTTCCTTTTTCATTAATTCACACAGATGTTTGGGGCCCTGCCCCGCAATCTACACATAATGGAAAAAAATGGTTTATCAGTTTTGTTGATGATTGTACTCGGGTAACCTGGGTATATTTGCTTAAATATAAAAGTGATGTGTGTGATGTGGTTCGTTCCTTCTATCATTTAATTGTTACACAATTTAACACATCTATTAAGGTCATTCGATCAGACAATGGAGGAGAATATTTTAAGACTGAATTAATAGAGTTCATGAACTCTAAAGGCATCTTGCATCAAACTACATGTCCTTATTCACCACAACAAAATGGAGTGGCTGAGAGGAAAAATAGACATATATTAGAGGTGACAAGATCACTTTTGATAGATGGTAATGTCCCATCTCATTTATGGGGTGAGGCTGTGAGCTCTGCCGTTTATTTAATTAATCGAACTCCTTCTAGTGTGCTTAACTTTCGAAGGCATTTTGATGTATTGTCTGATCATTGTATCCTTCCTCCCATAGTTTATTTACCACCTCATATTTTTGGATGTGTTATATATGTTCACTTACACCCACATCAACGTACAAAGCTTGAAGAACGAGCGATCAAATGTGTTTTTGTTGGGTATGGATCAACTCAAAAAGGTTATCGTGCTTACTATCCACCATCAAGGAAATTTTATATTTCTATGGATGTGACATTTAATGAGCATGAATTTTTTTATGTTGATTCTCCACTTCAGGGAGGCAATGAAAGTGAAGTGCATAATCATGATGTTGGTATGTTTGATTGTGAAGATAAATTATTGTGTGAGGATCATTCTGCAGGAAGTGAGCCAATCCTAAATATGGACCCTTCTTTTCTGGATAATACAGTGTCTTCTAATCATAACCAATTGGCTCAATCTTCTCCACAGGTTCAACTTGACTCTTTAGAGGTACCTTCTGATACTATCTCTGATAATACTAATGAAATTGATCATGGAATTGATTCTTGTCTGCGTGAGACCACCAGCACACCAAACACTGAGTCTAGTACTGTTCAATATATTCTTCCACCTCGTTCTAACCGTGGTCAACCTCCAGTTAAATATGAACCAGACCTCCAAGCCAAAGTTAAATATCCCATTAGTAAATATGTGTCATCTCACAGGTTATCTCAGTCATATGCATCATTTGTATCTCAATTATCTTCAATTTCTATTCCTAGTAATGTACAGGAAGCTTTGGCAGATCCTAGATGGACCGAAGCAATGGTTGAGGAGATGGTAGCATTAGAAAAAAACAACACTTGGGATCTTGTGTCCTTACCAAAAGGGAAGAAAATTGTGGGCTGCAAATGGGTCTTTACAATTAAGCATAAAGCTTATGGAACTATTGAGAGGTATAAAGCACGACTTGTGGCTAAAGGTTACACTCAGTCTTATGGTGTAGATTACCAAGAGACGTTCGCACCAGTAGCCAAACTCAATACTGTGAGAATACTTTTGTCGCTAGCTGCAAACCAAGATTGGCCTCTTCTACAATTTGATGTGAAAAACGCTTTCCTACACGGAGAAATTTCAGAAGAAATTTATATGGATTCTCCACCAGGCATGACTGATTCAATTGGAATGAAGGTTTGCAAATTAAAGAAGGCTCTATATGGATTAAAACAATCCCCAAGAGCATGGTTTGGAAGGTTTACCAAGTCTATGAAGGCTTTTGGCTATAGAGCAAGTAACTCTGATCACACCTTATTTTTTAAGAGAGGAAAAGGAAAAATTACAGCTTTGATTATATATGTAGATGACATGATTGTTACAGGAAATGACCAAGATGAGATTTCTAGTTTACAACAATACCTTGCATCTGAATTTGAGATGAAACAACTTGGAAATCTTAAATATTTTTTAGGTATTGAAGTAGCTAGATCAAAACATGGTATTTTTCTATGCCAAAGAAAATATACTATTGATTTACTATCGGAAACTGGGCTGCTTTGGAGTAAACCAGCTGATACACCAATTGAACAAAATCATAAACTTTTTCAATGCTCAAATTCAGCAAGCATAGACAGAGGAAGATACCAAAGGCTGGTAGGAAAATTAATTTATTTGTGCTATACACGTCCAGATATCACCTATGTAGTGAATGTTGTTAGTCAATTTATGCATGACCCACAGAAGCTTCATATGGATGCTGTTGAAAGGATTTTGAGATATTTGAAGTCCGCTCCTGGAAAAGGAATTTTGTTCTCAAATCATGAAAACTTAAAGGTGGAAGGGTACACTGATGCAGATTGGGCAGGTTCAAAAGATGATAGAAGATCTACCTCTGGATACTTTACTTTTGTAGGAGGGAATCTTGTAACTTGGAGGAGTAAAAAACAACATGTAGTAGCAAGATCTAGTGTTGAAGCAGAATTCAGAGGCATGACACTAGGTGTATGTGAACTTTTGTGGATTAAAAATATGCTATCAGATTTGGACTTTACACAAAATGAAGCTATGAGTTTGTACTGTGACAATACTTCGGCTATACCAATTGCTCACAATCCTATGCAACATGATAGAACAAAACATGTGGAGATTGATAGACATTTCATCAAAGAGAAGCTTGAAGCTGGAATAATTTCATTTCCTTTTGTAAGATCAGAATTGCAGTTGGCTGATGTTCTCACCAAAGGAGTATCAAGAAGATTGTTTAATGAGTCTCTGTTCAAGTTGGGAATGTGTGATATCCATGCACCAACTTGAGTGGGGGTGTTAAGATATGCCAAATATTCTATTAAAGGATATTAGACAATTAAATATTGTGTTAGTTATAATTTAGATATTATTATAATTTGTGCATATTTGTGCACCTGTCATTCCTTCTTTAATAGATGAAGAATTATAGGATCCTTAAATGTATATATATGGTACTTTACTCTTTGAAATAATATATCAGAATTATTCTTTAAACCTTTTATTAGTTCATGAATAATAATTCACTCGAGAGAAACAAATATTGATTTTATTTTTCTTTTAATGACTGTTTTCTTGATTTCTATCTCAAATTCTTATTTTAAAGGTTATTTTCTTTATTAATGAATAATATTATATTATTCAGATATTTGATAAAATTGTAATATGTAGTTATATAATGATACGAATATTTTTGAAGGATTTATCTCAATTAAATTAGTAGGATTTATTGTTATTTATTATTAGATTCCTTCTATTTACATTTGATGTTCCCATAAGATAAATATAATTATAAACAAACAAGCTTGTAAAAAGAGAGAATAAAATATGGTAAAAAAAAGTTTTTTAATTTGAATAAACATAAAAAGAAAATGAAGAAGGGATCTTGATGTATTTCGTGATTTCCTTCAAACTTTATTGTTCAAAAATTTCATTATTATTTTTATTTTCTTTGTTTATTTTTGAGAAAATAATGTTTTCGTTAACAATACGAATACATATTGAAATCAAGAAAACAATAAAAAAAATGTCTACATTCATTTCTCTATTTTTATAAGACTGTTTTTGAAGTTCTACGCGATTTTTTCGGTAGCTACAAATATATCACTTTTAATTTCAATAATGTTACGCGTAGATATAACATTTTTAGAGCATGACAACTCAACATTTAAAATATGGCGAGTCAACATTTAATGTGACAATGACATCGATATAATGTTAGCATGATGTCTTTATTACTAATCACATCAAAACTTTTTTTTAATTTTAATTTTATTTTTACATGAAACACAAGTAAAAACAGAAATAGGCACAAATACATGGAATGAACTCAAATCTTAAAATGTGAAAGAAATGTGTTTAAATTTGCAAATCAATCTGTATGAAGTTTGAATTGGGTAATGTCGAAAATTGATCTGTAACAAATGAAGTTTTACAATGATTAAGGATGAATTGATCTGTAACAAATGAAGAACATTTTTTATTATGACTTTTTTAAAGTTTTATCACAATTTTTTATTATAATTATTTATCATTATATAAGGTGATAAATATTGAATTGTTTTTATTTTTAACTTATTTTTTTGTTAAATTAGGTGAGATTTTAATTTTCAGTTACTATTTTTAAAATAATATTTGATCAAATAAACAAAAGTTTTGATCATACTCCTTTATAAAAAAAAATGAGTTAAAGTTAATTTGTCAAAATGTGTTCTTTGACCCAAATCGTTTGATTAATTATGGGTTGATGATTTAGTGAATCAACACAATAAACAGATTGAATGATTTAGTAACAAGTTTTTTTTTTTTAATTTCAAAAGAAAAAATTCTAATTTAAATCTAAATAAATTTTAGTCTAAAATGATGTTAAATTCTAAAGACAATTCAAAATAAAAAAATACAATAAAATTCAAATACAATCTAAATCATCTTAAACTCCATATATAATTTAAAAACAAGCACAAAAAGAAAAACAAATAAGTATATAAAATTGATTTTTTTGTCACTTATTAATCTATAAAATTAGAGTTTTAAATGGATAAATCCATAATATTTTGCTCTCTTGAAGTGTTTTCTTCTATAACTCCATCTAAAAAAAAAGTGTTAATTAATAAATTAAAAAAGTTATGTGGATTGGCTCACCAATCTAACTCATCATGACTTCAACTTGGATGAGTTGGGATCTCAATGAATCATGTTTAAAATTGATCAGTATAAAAGTTTTAAATTTTTTTCAACCCAATCCAACTCGAAGTCGTGGTGGATCGGATTGATTCACAAATTTCAATCTGTTTTGACAATATTAGTTAAAGTTTATCTTTATACTGTAATAAAATATCAAAGGTAAATTAAAAACAAAATATTTTTAAATAAATCAACTTATAAAGTTTATGCAATTTAAAATTGGTATTTTTAGCTCGTGATGAATCAACTTAAAAGTCATCCTAGACATATAGAGTTGAATGCTACTAAAAGTATGATAGTGGAAATAAAATGTTGACACACATACGACGGAGAAAATATATGCATGCAAACTTCAACGGTCTTCTACAAAACTTTTATAACTAGAACTCTTTCCATGTAAAAATGACTACTAAATCTATGTTATTATATGTGAATTTATTATTCCACACAAAAAAAAAATTCCTCTATTCTTAATGCAAAATTAATACATCATCGACTTGAAGATATAGAGAGGTTGACTTTTCTTTGTATACCCTTCACTTTGTGAAGTATTCATCTCTCTAAAAATGAGTTTTTAAGGATTATATAATATTTACTGTAAGTTTCCTTGTAATCTTTTTTCATAGTACTTTTCTTTTTTCATAGAACTTTTGTTGTAAGTTAAGAGTAACAAAGAATATTTGAGAAAGCCATAAGTGGCTTACTATTAAAGAATATTGTTTTATTTTAGAGAAGATAAAATGATAGCTAATAAATTATTTTTGTATGTTTACTGTAAGTAAAAAATGACAATGTATAATACTTGTAATCTTTATTAATTAGTGAAACCTTTTACAAGTTGTTCAACAAAACATAATCAAGTTTAGTTTTACTAAAGTTTTTAAGTATTGTCTTGCTTCATCTATTACTCTTTCACCACCACTTGGTTATCATACTCAAGTATATTGCGAAAAACTTTTGAATCTTTTAAGCAATAGACTACCTCTCCCTAATGTTTAATCATATTTTTTACCAAAATGTTTTTCAAGGTGTTTTTATAAACTCTATCCAAATCTTCATTATTTCATCCGAAGAAGACAATAAGAACACAAATTTGTTTTTGAATCCTTTTGTAACTTTCTAACTACTAAATATTGTGTTATCATATCCTTAAATATTTGGTTAAACCACTTTAGTTGTTCCTATTTATGTAGGTTTTTCTCAGTTTGATCTCCGTCTTTTTAAAATCTCCAATTGAGTCCTAAATAGTGTTAATTTGAATCAATTGATTCCCTACCATTAAATTAGGTTAACGGGGGTTAAGTTTTGCTGACCTGAGATGTTTACGTGGCTAGCTTTTTTAAACGTGGCATTCACATAGTTCTGTACGTGGAATTTAAGAATATTTAATAATTTAAAATAAGAGATTTTTAATGTAAAATGTAATTAAGTTTTGTTGGTGAATTTTAATTAACCCTAAATCCTAATTACATGGGGCAAAGCTATGCCGTCAACGGTGCCGCCACCATAGTCTTGCCGCCAACCATCTCACCGCCACGGCCAACCACCATGCTCATCTCGCCAGACCACCCAAAGTCACCACCTAACCCTAATCTGCGCCACACTATCACGCCGACAACATTGTTGTTCATCTTCACAGCCTCCGCAGAGACCACTCAACAGCCAAAAAAATTGTGCCCATCTTCCTTCAGCCTTCTTCAAGAACAACAAACCCTAAATCCCTAAATCGGAACAACAAAAAGTGGGGAAAGAAACTTGGAAAAGAAAGAAAAAAGCTAAGGAGAACGAGATAGAAAAAGAGAATTCTTATTGAAAATGACAGCAAGGAATCGTACTTGAGAGGATCCTCCAAGAAGAATTTCAACTACGCAGCGTGCTGAGCAGAGGGCCACTCCAACGGGAATCTGCACGAACCCTATCGGCATTCGCAGCACTACCTCAATATCGAATCATAGTCAAACCCCTACACGGGTAAACCCTCCAACGACCGACTCGACAGCCTCTGCACCGTCGCACGACAGATCGCGGTTGCCCGACCGCAATCCCCAAGGCGCGACTCCAAGGCGTACGACGGGACCGACCCCGAAACCACCGCTTTGTTGACGGATATGGAGTGTGGGAGAGGGATTTGATTGTGCTTTATCCTGGAGGCAGGAGAGTCAAGGAGCGTAGCGGGGCAGGGGCCAGGGGTGCGAGAGTCTTTGCGAAGGACAGTCTCCTCATCAGAAGCTCGTTGAGGGAGGCACAGGAGGCGAACCCGAAGAAGCCGATGAGGTAGACAGTAGAGGCGACGAGGGAGATAGAGGCTGGATTTTTATGAAATGCCACGTATAAATGTCTCAAAATGCCACGTTTAAAAAAATTGACACGTCAACTTCCAACCTCAGCAAAAACTTAACCCGTTAACCTAATTTAATGGCAGAGGCCTAATTGATTCAAATTAACACTATTTAGGACTCAATTGGAGATTTTAAAAGACGGGGATCGAATTGAGAAAAACCTACATAAATAGGGACAACTAAAAGGGTTTAACCTAAATATTTTGGTTCTTTGTTTTCCTAAGAAACCTCATAGCTTAAACTTTTGGTATGATTATGTAAGACTTTTAGGTCTGTAATATGTTCATTTAATTATGTGAGTTTGTACAGAGTTTGGAAAGAGACTACTATAAAAGAAAATTAAAAAATTTCTTAAAGAAGTGAGAAAAAGAATTAAATGTTTGGTTAAATTTAATCATAAAGAATCCTTCTTATAAAGTTCAATGTTATTAAAATTTGAAAATTCATTAGTGCAAAATAAGGTTTTAACATCTCTTGTTCAATGTTTTAAATGAAAAAAATTAATGTTAAAAATTACCCCGTGACATTTTTGCAAATAGATGTTCAATTTAGACTTCAGAATTTATACTTTTCTAACGTTATATGCTCATTAAACGTCGAAATTCTCAATTTTCAACATTATATTAAGTAAAATTTATGAAAATGTTTGGCGCAAAGGTGAAAATATACTCAAGTATGATGTCGAATGCCCAAGTTTCTGACATCAAAGAGCTATAAGATGTCGAAATATCAATTTTTAGACGTTATGTGTTGTAAAAGCTGAATGTAAAGAACAAAGATCACGAACAAAGGATTTCCTAAGGTGTGTAGATCACTGTCCTTAAGGACTTATCTGCGGTGTATTGTGCAAGTCCCCCAGGATACAACAGGAAGGATATCTATAAAGAGAATAAAATAAACCCAGAATATTTTTAGAGAAAGAAAAAAAGAAAAAGAATGAAACTAAAAAAAGAGAGAAGAATGATTTCTAATGATGATTTTGGAGTAATGGAGTGCCCTGTTTAACCTCTCAATAATGTAGTCTCTAGCACTTTTACACACACCATAGGAATGGACATATTTGATTTAAAATCAAATTAGGGCTATTAGAACTAACAAGTGACTTGTTTTTACCCATATGAACCTTATTCATGGGATCTTCAATCACAAAGGTTGGGTTACCATCACTTGTTGGTTTGCTAGTGGCTTAAGTCCCATTCCCCTCGATGTTTCTAAAATCATATTTCTTCCCAAGGGTTTTGTCAAAGGATCTGCTAGATTCCGTTTTGACTTCACATAGTCAATAGAAATAGTCTCACTCTTTAGCAAATGCTTCACCAAATTGTGTCTCAATTGGATATGTCTATTTTTTCCATTGTAATTCTTGTTTTTAGTTATAGTTATTACCGATTGGCAATCACAGTGTGTTGTCACTGATGGGTTTGGTTTAATCCCTAGTGGAATGTTTGCTAAGAAGTTTTTCAACCACTCAGTCTCACTACCAGCCACCTTAAGAGCGACAAACTCAGATTCAATTGTTGATCTTGCAATAAATGTTTGTCTTGCTGATCTCCATGTAATCACACCACTGATAACGGTTGAAAATATCGTTATCTATGATGTAATTTTGACACTAAATGCACCATTTTCTACTTAGAAACTTGCTTAGAATCATGTTTTTGCTTTAGTTTTGTGAATAAGAGAGTTCAGGTAAAACTTAATGATTTTATGACTACATTCCCTTGTTTTAGTAGGTTAATGAAGTAATTTGGAAGAGGACTCAAAGTATGAAGGAGTCAGAACTCAAGGAGCGAGCAGAACTGCAGAAAAAGTGAAAAAAACGCAGTGCTAAAAAATTTCGCGAGGAATGGGCATCCCTCAAGGGGGGCTTGAGCGCTAGAAGGTGTCGCACACTGCTCGGGCGCCTCACTTAGGGTGCTTGAGCGCCAGTTCATGGGCTTGAACCTGTTTTCTGTTATTTTTATGTTCTATTTAAAGGACCTAGGCGTCCTAGGTTTTGTATCTCTGGCTGGAGCAGCACAACAGCACTCTCTTCCACTCTCTGAAGGAGGATTTGGATGAGAAAGTGTCCTTCCTCTACGTTTAGGGTTTTGCTATCTCATGTTTTTCCATTATTCATCTAGTCTCTCCATGTCTATGGGGAATTAAACTCTATTTGTTGTTTGGGGATGATGTAACCTTGTGAACTCTCATGTGTTTGAATTGATTCTTAATAACACATGCTTTTTCATTAATTGTTAGAGTAATTCATATGTGCTTATTACATGCTTTGTTTAACTCATTCATCGCATGATTTATGAATTGCATGAGTGTCGGGAGGTTCCTTACAATTCAGGTTCTTGTTGAATTCTCCCAAGAGTAATATTGCTCAAGGATGAGGGTATGAGTCTTCTTCGTCTTTAATCTCTTGATCTTCAAATTTAATTACTAGGAATACTATGAATTGCATGAACTGGTAATTAAGGACAGACCTATTTCGCCGAGAGATCGGGTTTAGGTGATTTAGTGAGCGACGTTCACATTAATGCATAAAGAAGAATTCTTACATACATGAGAGGGAATTTGGTGAAATCTAACCCCAACAACATACCCATCTCATATTAAACAACATTCGTTTATCAATGTGCTCTTTTGCTATTGATCAAACTGCATTCATATTTAATTTTCAGTTATTTGCTTCTTAAACCAATGATCTTGTTTTATTTAACTCTTAATTAATCGAGTTATCACACCACTACCTAGTGTTGAGAGTCTTCTGTGATACGATACTTGGTCTTACCATTTTATATTACTTATGCGATTTGGTACACTTTTCAATCCATCAACAACCACCCCCAAATGTGAATACATAACCACTAGTGGATTTTGTCTCCTCTGAATCAGAGATCCAGTAAGCATCACTCCACTATATTTAATGGCATAATCCATTGAACCACTTAAGTATCTCATAAGCCTGGAAAATGCATCCCAATGTTCTTGATTTGGACATTGAGTGTACCTACTCAGTCTACCTATTGCATAAGCAATATGAGGTCTAGAAAAGTTCATCAAGTGCAGTAAGCTCCCAATTATCTGGGCATACTAAGGCTGAGATAATGATTATCCTTTATTTTTCATTAATTTAGAGTTAGCATCATAAGGGGTACTCACGAGTTTGAAATCAAAATACTCAAACTTCTTAAGAAGTTTCTCAATGTATTGTTCTTGGGATAGTAATATATTATCTCCCTTCCTTATGATTCTAACACCTAAAATTACATTGGCTTCACCCATGTCTTTCATTTCAAAGTTCGATCCTAGAAACAATTTAGTTCTAGCAACAATCTCATTGCATGTACCAAAAATTAACATGTCATCCACATACAAACATATAATGACACCATCACCATTTTCAAATTTAGAGTACATACATTTATCAACATCATTAGGTGAAAAATCAAATTTATTTTTTAGAGTAATTAAGTAAAATTTACCTATACCCCCACAATTTATAATATTTAAGATTGGTAAACGAGAAAATACCTAGTTGTGCTTCTCTAATTCGTAGGTAAAGTATTCGAAAATTACTTAAGTACCCAGTCTCATCTTCTTATTTCTTTTTCTTTCTCTGGAGAGAAATCTTCTCCACCTTTTGTCAAACATTACAAAGACGAGACACAGTAAAATTAGGATTCATCATCCTGACTCCAACGAACTCCAATTTGTCGCCTTGTCTCCCTCTTCTTCATCCTCATCCACGGTCCATACAAATGCGATCAGAAGCCACCGTTGCTGTGAGCACATTTCTAGCCTCTGAAAGTTCTTTTAGAGAAGACCTCAACTTTTAACACGCCCCGGAAGTGATTTCGCGAAGGACCATTTGAGTTTTGGAAATAATGGTTTTTCACTTCGAAGGCATGTTGTTGATGTCAACAATAAGTCCTTAAGATTGTTGTAAAAGTTGACAATAAAGAACAAAGATCACGAACAAAGGATTTCTTGAGGCGTATAGATTACTGTCCTTAAGGACTTATCCGCGGTGTATTGCGCAAGCCCCCTAGGATACAACAAGAACTTCTCAGAATTTCTGAGGATCTTAGAACTAGCAAGGATCTCTATAAAGAGAATAAAATAAACCCAGAATATTTTTAGGGAAAGAAGAAAAGAGAAAGAATGAAACTAAGAGAAGAGAGAAGAATGATTCTGATGATGATTTTGGAGTGATGGAGTTCTCTATTTATATAGTTTATGGATCAGGCCCAAGACCTAAAATATCTACAAGAGAAAAACCTTTTCTTAATTAATAAAAGGAACTTGCAAACAAATATGAACGTTGGGAGCATGCCTTTTGGGAAAATATCTCCAAAGTAAACGTTGGAGGCAAGAGGCTTGCGGTCCAAGCTCAGAAAAATTCTTCCGCATTTGATGGCTTCCGCAACTGCCCATCCAAAACTTTTGCAATATTATATTAAATTAATATATGTTAGTGAATTCATTAAAAATTAGGGAAAGAAGATGAAACTTTATTCACTTTATCTTTGGTGTACGAAACATTCTTCTATGCTCAAGCCCTTCTTGGACGAAGGTTTCAGTAATCAACACATGTAATCTTTCTTTCATTTTACACAAATGCACGTTAATTAACTACTTTAGGTATGATTTTCATTTGTTTTGACCAATTGGTTTTATGAACAGGTACTCTTTAGAGCATAGACGCGTTCTTATTTCTCCATCACTGGCTACAACACTTTATTCTTATGGCAAACCTATCTTCAAGAAGGTTATAGTTTCGTTTTTGGATTTTTTATGAACTTTCACTTTTGTTTTTTATGGGTTATAAATAGTTGAACTTGTTTGTTGTTCATACATTTTATACATCCAAACTTAGGGTAAAACAAATAGTATATTCAAAAGAACTCTAAATGACCTAAAAGTTTGTTCAAAGCACCAAAAAATCATGAGAAATCCCCAAAAAAAAATTATATCAAAATTCAAAGTTTAAGTATGTGAAAAAATATTTTTGCAAATTTTGAAAAACACAAAATAAATTGACGAGAAAAAAAGAAAATGTGTTTTTTTTTAAATTTAGAAGGAACAATCAGCTATGCAAGCTGCCAAAGGCTTGGAAATTTTTTCCTACCCCAAATTGATAAATAATAATGTTAAATCTATCAATTAGAGCAAAAATTATGATCGTTTAAAGATCTGCAACAACTAACTTTCCAAATACTTTTAAACTTCAGACAAATCCAAAGTAAGGACTTGTGGATTTTTTTCTCCTAAAATAGAGTTCCAAGTAGTGCTCAAAACAAATTTCAACCAAAAATAATAATTATAATTGTCAAAACTAAAAATCACAAATAGTCAATATACATTAGTTACTTTAACATCATTCACTTGTGATGAGCTTTAGTTATATAATTCATATAAATCTAAAAATGAGTTATGGATATATAAAATTTACTGATTTTCTATTTTTTTAGGTTTGATAAAACTGTAACAAGGAATCATGATTTATTAAAAAAACAAAAGAAAAGGAACATCAAAAAATGACAATTTTCTAACGTCAATTAATATCTAAAAATGATTATTTTTAATATCAATTAACGTAAAAAAAAATAGTCATTTCCAATATCAATGAACTTCTTCTTTTTGTTTTCGACTATAATCAATGTCTTCTACTATAAGGTTGGTATTTATGCCAACGTTAAAAATTAAAAATAACAAACATCAAGGTTCTTTTTACTGATAATTTTCTTAATTTCTGTTTATGGAAAGAAACTAATATGTAAATAGCCTCATTCTCGTTCTTTTATTCTTATGAAAAAGTTTCTATCTCTTAAAATATCTTTTAAAAAAGCATTTAAATAAAATTAAAAAAAAAAAACCGAATCCCTTGATACACTTACACTTTAATTAGTTTTTGTTAACGTTAAGACCTTATCTAAAACTTGAGTAATTCTAATACACGCGCTCAAAAGCATTTATAACTAATAAAAATATATGATATTAATAGTTTCCATTCAATAAATAAATGGATATGTACATCTCAGCCAAGTTAATATATTAGCTTCATTCTTCCACCAATAACATCGTTTCGATGTTGTATTTTGTCGGATTCTTTTTGTGTGGTAATGATGAAGCTCCTATCCAAGTGCCACCCACTTTGTTTTCTGTCCTTCGTCCTTTTCCCCCCTCTTTGGTTTATTTACACATGGAAGAAAAAGAAAGAGAAATCCATGGTTAGTTTTTTTTTTTAATACCAACAATAAAAGGTATTAAAAAGTACTCTCTCACACATTTTTAACACTATTTATTAATGACTAAATTCCATCCCAAATCACATAGTTTTACAGACACTACTTCTTAATATTATTCTACCAATGAACCAATTGCTTATATGATTTTCAATAAAAATAAAAGCATATTGAAAAGGGTGTAATGTCAAGACTCTTATACAACTACTTATGATATCATATAATAATTTCATATCATATTTAAAAATCAAGATTTAAAATAATTTAAATATTCAATTTTCTATTTATAATTTGAAACATTTTTTAAAAACAAAATTGTAATGGGATTTTACATTTCAAAACAGATAATACTTCAAATATATAATTGATCATAAATATATTACAAAATAAATTTAAAATCAAAATTATAAATGTTTTTATCAAAATCCCAATAAAATTTAAGTTCAATATTCGTATAACAAAAATAATATTAATTTTAATATAAAACTTAAAAATAATAAGTTTACAAAGTCTTTTTCTTTCTACAATTCTGAACTTTCTTGCTTTTACAGAAGTTAAATTTTAGTGTTGGCACTATAAGATTCTGAACACGACGAAAATGCATTGATATTGAAGCTCTTTTGGCACAGAAAGCAATCTTTTGACAGTGATAATTAGAGGCTATGATTAGTGTAATTGGCAGAATGATTGGTGCGTCCAGGAAATAGATCCTGACTGTTTAAAACAAAAGTGTCTGTGTTGAAAGTCCCCATCAATTGAATTGTGAGCACAGTACAAGTATGGGACCTTTGGGCCAAGGATTGATGATATGAATATAGGTATAAAGCTTCTCTGTTCTCCCTTCTGGCCTACTTTTGCTGGCAAAGTGAATGCCATGCTTGACAACAATTCACAGCCACAGAAGTCAGATATTCATTCAGGACGAGGTAAGCTACTGTTCTAGCTTCCCCTGAACCACTAAATCTCTTCTTCTTTCTTCCATAACTATTCCAAAGTCCACCTTCAAAAAGTTACATACATCCCTAGAATCATTCACTCGTATATACTTTCAACCTGTCAACTTGCTCACAAATGCACTGTAACTATTGCATGCAGAAAATCAAACATATTAGATTCAATCTATCCGATTCTAGATGAGATGTGATATCCATGCAATCATGTGTACAACATTAATTTCTGTACCATTTATGACATTTCAAGCTTTTTTGTATATTGGTTTATCAGTGATAAATTGAGAGAAGATAAGGGTACAACTCTGATATGAACATAAACACGAACAACATAATGATGTGAATAAGAAGTGGGGTACGTTGCATGAACAAAAAGCTCTCTACCGTTGGATTTGGAGCAGTACAATGAAGCTTTAATTCTTATTCATTGCTGATAAATTTGTTTTCCATTAATAGATGATGGTAGATGTACTTGTGTTCTTCTAGAGCAAATGGTTTATTTACAAAGGATAGACTTTGCCGGTGTAGAGTGGGGACCTTACAATGTTCAAAACTACAAACGAAAAATTAGGGTATGACAAATTCCAAAACCTTTCAAAGTTTTTTTTTTTTTTTACGTACATAATCTCATAAATTTTTTATAAACATTTATTGTTGGAATCTATAATAATCTAAGTTTTTCAAATAAATTAAAAGTAATTTGTGTTTAACTTTTATGTAAATTTTATATTTAATTCAGTTTTGAATTTATTGTAAATGTGACTATTTTTCATTAAGTTTTTATCAAAAATTTATTCTATTGAATGCAAAAAATTTTTAGGCAATTTATCCCGGTTTGACCATGTTGATAATTGAGTCTGATCGTGACTATTATTTTGCATTATCATGTTCACATAAAAAATAAAAATTAACATAATTAAATTTAATTGTTTTGTAAAATTGGTATTTTTTTTTAATTGAATTTCTATTAAATAATTTGTTTTATTGATTTCAAAAAAATTATATTTTTTTTAAGTGAGTTTCTACTATCAACTCGGGTCACGATTTGGTTGTGCAATCTCAAACACAACATTATAAACTTGAATAATAAGACAAGTGAAACTCTAAAGCCTTAATTAACATTGTTTGTATCTTCACAAGATGGATTTGATTTTTTATTTTAGTATTTAATTTCAAAAATATAAACAATGCCATTTTTTACAAAGATAATTGGATTGAGACTTAAAACTTAATTATGTCAATTTTTTTCTATGAAGAGTAATAATAATAATATACTATATATAATGGTTATACTACCCCTATCAACGATAAAATCAAGTGTCAGGAATTCAATTAAAATATACAACAACAAAAAATACACTCAATCAAATAAATATTTTTAATAAAAACTCAAATTCCAATAACAAAACTTACTCAAGTATAACTTTTATAATCTAAAACTACCAAAAAGTAAAAGTTGAGAAGCCTAATTAAAAAGGATAATTCCACTAAATAAATTGTTATTTTTTTTCTTTCTATAAATATTTGTGAAAAAAATATATCGTAAATACAATAAATTTGATAGTTTAAAGTACTAATTAGTCATTTTGCATTCACATATTATAAGTATGGTCTATGTAATAAATAATTCATCTTCAATTCTTACTGTACACCAAAATTAGTCAAGCTATAATTAGTCTTTTGTTATGTGAGATAATGAGAAGAAAATTGTGTGGTAGGAACAAGAATATAATGATAAATTAAGTTATGGTGTTAACCCAAATCACTTATTTATGATGCAATAGTTCATTATCTAACTATTATTATTCACTAAGCTGAAATCAAGCATTGTCAAAGGGATCCTTTTCAAAAGATTAGTCAAGAATTAGGTACAAATCTAATGTAATTTTTTGTTACATGAGAGTGAAGTTTCATATATGTCACATACTTTATAGTACTTAGTGTTACGTGCAAAGAAGTGAACAAAACTTATCCATTAATTAATTTTCGATTGGATGTCATAGTGGGGGCCATCAATTTTCATATGTGGAAAAACCCCATTTTTCAGCCTAAAAGTATATCCATAGCATAAACATAAACATGGTGATTAAACTTATGTTTGGTGAAAATCCCAATGCTATTTGGTATGGTTGTGATGCAAAACTTGATTATCTAGCTATTACTATGGATTAAGTTGAAACCAAACATTGTCAAAGAACACCTACCGAAAATATTAGTCGTTGATTAGGTATATATATCTAACGTAATTTCTTGTTAGGGAAGAGAGAAGTTTCTTTGGTGAATGTTTGTGACTTGTGTTTTTGGTAGTTAGTGTTACGTGCAAAAGAGTGAAAAAAAATTGTCCTTTAAGTTTTGTTAAGATGTCATAGTTGGGGACCCCATTAGGATCTAGCAATGAGACAACTAAAATTTCTCATAATTTTCCTATAAGATTATGTTTGGCACATCTTAACTATTACCTAATGAATAATCACTTAGTAAAACACCACACCAAACAAGAACCAAGGAGCATTATTATTGAAGGAATATAACTATCATAAACTAATTTCATTAGGACCCTAGATTCTATCACGATGACCATATCATATCATAAAGATCCTCTAGAATGGTAGTGACGTGTTTGGATTTTGTCAAAATAAATAGGGACAGAAATTGATTGGGTTGGTGAATTCAAACTTAACAAGGTAAATAATTAAATGAAATTTGACAACATTAATCACATGAGTTACTTATACGTATTAAATGCAAAACTCTTCTTTACAAATCTCACACTCATCATTCATTATATTTAGCTAATGCTTTTTAGAGAGAGGACATGTCGAACTTAAAAGGAAAAATGAAAATTAAGGTATCATAAACAAACTCTTATCACACTTATCACATAGTTTCTGTTTCCTCAGACATCAACAACATCATTTCGTTTCAAATCATTGTAGTAATAATCATTGTTTTATTTAAATGGCAATAAAAGACAAAATTTTAAATTCGAATATTACAAATCAAATGAAAATGTAGAGAGGGGAATGGCTTTCAACAAAAAAAAAAATGTACCCCACATTGCTTTAATTTAATTTGCTTGTCTTAAACAAGATTTCATCTTGTTTGTACAATTTCTACAAGAACTTCTATGGAAGTTAATTAATCATCAGTTTATATTAATGATGAACATTTGTTTTCCGACAATAGATTCACGTGACCATGTAATAATTTTTTTCTTTACCAAATAAGAAGTGAAATTTGATGTGACAACCTTGTTGTTGTGTTTGCTTCAAAGTGTTTGCAAACAGTGTGAAGGATAATGATAGTTTAGGGTAGGGTGGTGAATAGGTATGGGTATATTCAGCATGTTTTCTTATGGGCTTGCTAAATTCCAAGATCTCACCTATTATGGATGAAAAAAAAATTAATTAAAAAATATAGTTTCATAGATTTTAATTTAGTATAGAAAAGAAAAATAATTATTTTTTAAGCTAATAATTTTTCTTTTATTGTTTAGATTTTAAGACATGTTTGTTTAATCATAAATTTTAATAAAATTATTATAAAATATCTTACGAACAAATTCAACCATCATCCATCGTCATAATATAAATCCACAATCCAAACACAGCATAAATATGGCTTAAAAGGTATAATTTGTTTCAATAAATCAAATTTATCTAAGCAATTTAAAACAGAAAATTGCATGTCAAATTAAAAAAAGTTAACGTTGCATGAATAGTGATGTTACTGAACTGGATTCGACATTGACACAAGGAAAGACATTGACACAAGGAAAGACATTGACACTGGTTTTGGTTACTGAATTCAGTAAAGTATGAATGAAGTGCCAAAAAGAAAGTACTTTTCAGAGTGCATCTTCCAAACACATATAATATACACAAAATTTTATTCAAGAATATGTTATAGCATAACAGTTTATTAGAAGCTAACATATCTTACAAATATTATGCAATACTTAAATACTTCAATTATATTTTTACTTTAAATTAAACCTATCATATTGAACCAAACTCAATTTCCATAAACTCATTTCTTATGTTTAACTTTTTTTCTTTATTTTTTTCTTACAAATACACAATGAAGTTCGTTTGTTTTTAGTTACATATTATTTTATCAAGGTAAATAGAACAAAAAGGCAATAATTAATTTTGTTGTTTGGTTTGGTAAAAATAAGAATACACTCACAAGTAATGAAATTAGGTAAAATGAATGAGGAAAATCCCACTCCTTCTTACTTTCTCATAAATTATTAATAATTTATAAAAGAAATAAAAATAATACACTATAAAAATATGTGATTTTATCAAGATTTTTTTTTTTGTATTATTGACAGTTTTAACCTCTGATAAATATATTTTTCACGATTGGCAAAACCTTCAAAAAAACATTTCTGACTGTTTTGTTCGTAACTGTCACAACTTGCGGGGTTTTATAAAAATTGTGACCACTTATGGAGATTCCCCAGACCACGACTACTTGCAGAGATTTTCATAAAAATCATTGTCATTTGCGAGCGTTCTTGAAAACTTGCGGTAGCTATCGGAGTTATTGAAAATTATCAGGACTTGTGTAAATTTTCCGAAACTCTGATAATATTTGGATTTATATAGTTAGTGTTTTCAAAACCGTCAGATAGTAAATATAATTTAATATTTTTATGATTCAAAAGCTTTAATTAACATGATATATGTTTAATAATAAACCAAAAGTAATTATTATATAAAATAAACTATAAAAATTAAAAATATAATTAATTTATCAACATAAGAAATAACATATGTTTAGTCCTTAAAAATAAAAATAAACATGTCTGAATAACAAATATAAATCTTGTTGTTCTTTATTGTCTTCATCATTTAACATACTTTCTTGATAAGATACCTACAATATAAAATAATAGTTAGTCGATAATATATTAAAAAAAATTAGGTTTAATACCCAATTTTGTCCCCAGTTTGGTTCGGAAATCTCAATTTAGTCCCTTTTTAGAAATGTAAGTGTAATGGATCCTTACTTGTAATTATGTGAGTCTATTTAGTCCCTTCCGTTAAATATAAGTAAACGGAGTTAGTGGGCTGATGATGTGGCAGTAGTCACTGGTTAGGTGTCAAGATGCAATTGTGTGCGTGCTTACGTGGTGTTAGGGTACCTGATATTGAAATTGGGTTTTATTAGAAATTGGGGATTAAATGATTTGGGGGTGATTTGTTGCAGATTAGGGCATTTTGGTGTGTGCGAAAGAAGACAGAGGCAGTGATCGCAGGAACCATTATCTTTAAGACAAAGCATTTGTCAGTGGACGACCATTCGTGGAGATTGTGTTGGTGGGGTAAATAACGAAAAGCGACTTTCGAAGGTGCGTTTATGGTAGGTTTTGTTCTGTGTTTGGTTGCTTTCGGTGTGGTCCCCCCAGAAGTTTTGATTTTTTTATGGTTTGTCTGTGTTGTGTGCCCCATTGTTAGTGCATTTGCTTTGTTTCTGTTGCGACGTTGTTGTTGTGGTCCCCCTTCATAGTGTGTGGTACTGTGTTGTGGCATTTGCTTTATTTACTATGATAAATGTGGTTTTGCTTTGTTTGACTTGTTTATGGTCTGTATAGTGGTATGTTTATGCTTTGTTTTTTGCTTAGATATCATTTGAGTTAAGGGTTAAGCATAGATTAACTGTGACCAATTTTATATTAGATAATATGGCCAACTCACACATTGAAGTCGTGTTTCACCATGGAGGGAAATTTGAGAATAATGGGACATTTGGATATCACTATGGTTAAACCACAACTTTAAAAATAGACCCTAATCGATGGAGTTATTTTGAAATATTAAGCATTCTAAAGGAGATGGGTTATAGGAATGTAAAGGACTTATGGTATTCATTGGGTCGTGGTCCTGTATTAGAAGATTGTTTGGAACCTTTATTAGATGACAAGGGTGCTTGTCATCTGATCAATATTGCTATGTTGAATGGTGAAGCTCACCTTTATGTTATACATAGGGTGTGTGAACCTGAGTATCTTCTACAGTTGGAATACTTTTTCGAACCCCAAATTGATAGACCTAGTGGTGAAGGACAACTTGAGAGAGAGAGTGATGATTTGGAAGTTGATAGACCTAGTGGTGAAGGAGAAGTTGAGAGAGAGAGTGCTGATTTGGAAGTTGATAGACCTAGTGGTGAAGGAGAAGTTGAGAGAGAGAGTGTTGATTTGCAAGTTGATAGACCTAGTGGTGAAGGAGAAGTTGAGAGAGAGAGTGCTGAAAAGGAAGTTGAGATAGAGATTGGTGAAGCAGATGTTGAGGCAGTGGGTGAAGCAGAGGTTCAGACAGTAGCACCTGAGGTAGAACCTCAATCAGAAGTTGATCCACAAATGATAGAAGTTGAGGTTGATGTAGTGGCCGATGTAGAGGCTATGGTAGAAGTTCAGACAGAGGCAGTGATTGATGTACAACCTGAGGTAGAACCTGAATCAGAAGTAGTCCCAGAAATGATTGAAGTTGAGGTTGATGTAGTGGGTGATGTAGAGGATGTCGTAGAATTACAATCAGAGGCAGTGGAGGATGTTGGTGTGGAGGCACAGGTTGAGGTAGAGGATGTTGGTGTGGAGACAGAGAGTGATTCAAATGGTGTGAATGTAGACGTGCAGTTTGATGTGGAGGGCCAGGCAGAAGTAGAGGGTGAGGTAGAGGGTAATGGAGTAGAAACTGATGAGTATGATGTTAGAAGTTGGAATGGGTCCAAAGAGGATGTATTGATTGACCATGGAGATGAAGTGGGATTTGATATATTTGAAGCTACTAATGAAGTTGAATTTGGTGGACCTAGGGGTTTATCTGATAGTGATTGGGTATCCGACAATTTGAACAGTGTTGTGGAAAGTGATAACACAGGTGATGACAGGGATGACTATGGGGATTTTGGTGTTTTTTCAATGCCCAAAACTATGGAACAATATAAATGGGAAGTGGGCACGTACTTCAGTGACAAAAAAGATTTTACAGAAGCTATAAGATCGTATGGAGTAGAGAATGGTAGAAAATTAAAAGTTTATAAAAATGACAAAAGAAGAGTGCGTGTCAGATGTTGTGGGGCAAAAGGGAAATGTCCTTGGAATGCATATTGTGCATATAAGGCAGCTGAAAATACATGGCAGCTAAGGAAAATAGTAGACAACCACACTTGCAGTAGAGAATTTAACATCCGTTTAATGACTTCAAAATGGTTGAGTGGGAGGTTAGAGAAGACTATGAAAGAGAATCCAAATATTAATCTGTATAACCTCCATAACAAAGTTTCTAAGAAGTGGAACATTGGTGTTTCTCGGTCCACAACCTATAGGGCAAAAGCAATGGCTTTTAAACAAATAGAAGGTGATTTTAAGGAACAATATAGAAGAGTGTATGACTATGCCAATGAGTTGCTTCGGTCTAATCCTGGTTCAACTGTCAAAGTTCATGTTGAACCTAATGAGGACATTCCAATTTTCAAGAGACTATATGTGTGTTTGAAGGCCTGTAAGGACAACTTCGTGTCATGTAGGAAGATTATAGGTTTGGATGGCTGTTTCTTAAAAGGAAAATTTGGAGGTGAGTTGTTAACTGCAGTAGCAAGAGATGGGAATGACCAAATGTGTCCTTTGGCATATGCTGTTGTGGAGGTGGAGAATAAGGACAGTTGCAGTTGGTTTCTACATTTGCTCATTGATGATCTTGGTGGTATGGAGATTTCTTCAACCATCACATTTATGTCAGATCAACAAAAAGTGAGTAACTTACTACCATTGGCATCTTTTTTTATCTTTTAAACCTTCATGTCTTTTATTTTAACTTGTATACCTTCATGTGAATAGGGACTTTTACCAGCATTACAAGAACTTCTCCCTGGTGTGGAGCAAAGGTTTTGTGTGAGGCACATTTATGCTAATTTCAGGAAGAGGTTTCCTGGCCAGATTCTAAAACGTCTACTATGGAAGGCAGCATCATCAACACACCCTCAAACATGGGAAGCAGTGATGAGAGAAGTTAAAGAGGTGAATCCAGACGCCTTTAAATACTTATTAGCCATTCCACCAAGGTATGCTAATCCACATGCCTTTAAATTTCATTGCTCCTATTAATTGTTGTTTGTTTTCATAGCTGATATTTTGCACTTGTTATTTGTGTAAGTAGATTTTGGTCACGGTCAAGGTTTACAAGTAATGCTGTTTGTGACACCTTAGTGAATAATATGTTCGAAGCATTTAATAGTGTAATTTTACATGCAAGAGGTAAGCCCATCATCACAATGATGGAAGACATTCGTCTGTACCTCATGAAGAGATGGACAACAAATAGAAACAAAATAAGTACATATGAAGGTAGTCTTTGTCCAAAGATTAAGAAAAGATTTGACAAGGAATTGCACTTGACTAAATACTGGATACCTAGGTATGTTGACATGACTACATTACCATTTCACTTCTTTATGTATTCAATTTTGTACTATAAACCCTGATTTGTCTTTTAAACATTTGCAGTTGGTCAGGAGAAAAAAGTTTTGAGGTCAGACACATTTCAATGATGAGTGACAAGTATGTGGTTGACATAGATAAACTGGAATGCAGTTGTAGAAAGTGGACATTAACAACTATCCCATGTTGTCATGCACTAGCTGCCATGACATTTATCAACATCAATGGAGAAGACTACGTCCCACATTAGTTTACAAAGTCAACCTACCAAGAAACATACATTCCAATCATCTACCCTGTCAATGGTCCTCAGCTATGGGAAAAGACTTCTCAGCCTGATGTTTTGCCTCCAACTAAAAGAGTGTTGCCTGGTAGACCAAAAAAGAAGAGAAGGCTAGAGGCTTAGGAGCTAAAGAAGGATGACACACAACTCAAGCAAAATGGAACTCGTAAGAGATGTTCCATATGTAGACAACTTGGTCATAAAAGAAATAGTTGTCCACAAGCTACTCCAACAAACCAAACTCAATATCAATCAACTGAGCAACCTACAACCCAAGCTGAACAAAGTCAGCCAATTACTGGACCAAGTCAGCTTACTCAATGCGTTTTGGAACATACTCAGCCATCTACAACACAAGTTTAAAAGTGATTTAGGACTGACAGTATGATTAAGTATGTTTAGCTTAAGTGATGGCTATTTTGTAATCACAGACATGTATTTTGTAAACTGTCAGACGTGGATTTGAAGTCCACTTTCTAATTTCAATGACAGATCTTGTTTTCATTATGATGTAATTATGTATGGTGTTTGGACCTTTGGCATATCAATTTCAATGACAAATTTTGTTCACAAATTTTCTTTTGGATATGCATTTCACAATTCCAATTTCTCATTATATTGTGATCACAGCTTCTCTTTTCATTATGATGTCATTATGAGTGGATTTCTTCTTCAATTATATTACAAACACTGAAAGTGTGTACTACCTCTGTTACACAACTCTTTTTTTGGATTAAAACAATGCACATATACTTCTTCTTATACAAAACTGTTTTTTTGGATTACAGAAGCCACTTCCTTATTTTATTTCCAGTTACACACCACTTCCTCATTTTATGTTGTATATATCAAACAAAATGTAAATTGAAACCATAATTTCAGATGCTTCAATTCAAATTTCACCTTCATTTCATAACATCATATTACAATTTGTCCAAAGTGTCTTGACATAAACTATCTAATAGAACACATCATGGACTTTTAAACAAAATACATACAACAATCATGTTAATGAATCCCAGAAAACATATCATTGTTATTAACATCTTCTCCCTTTTTTGACATTCCCTAACACATTTCTCCAAGCTATTAATCTTCCTCCTTTGCCTTGCAATAGTACTAACAGCATCATCTACGTAATCTTCATTAAGCCATTTAAAGAAATTGCATCCTTGAAGTTCTTCATTTCTTGTCCGCTGTTCAAAGTATCCAACCAAAAAATTTTCATTAATAATTAAAAGTAATTTATCACAAACATTAAACTACAAACCTTGTAGTTAGGGCAGCCCCAGAATTGTTTCCCCTCGTTCTTAACTGTTTTTGCCACTCTCAACACAGCAACCTCCCCACAGTGGCATATTTGGCTTCCAACCAATCCTTTGGATGAACCACCACGACAGCTCTCCCATGAGCAAGACGAAGAACCGTGATTTGAAGACATTGCGAACCCCAAAGTGAGACAACCACTGAGAATGAAGAAGAACTCGCCAACCGCGAACCACCAGCAACCACTGACTTAAGCACAACCCGCGATCACTGCCTTTGTCTTCTTTCGCACACACCAAAATGCCCTAATCTGCAACAAATCACCCCCAAATCATTTAATCCCCAATTTCTAATAAAACCCAATTGCAAAATCAGGTACCCTAACACCACGTAAGCACGCACACAATTGCGTCTTGACACCTAACCAGTGACTACTGCCACATCATCAGCCCACTAACTCTGTTTACTTATATTTAATGGATGGGACTAAATAGACTCACATAATTCCAAGTAAGGATCCATTACACTTACATTTCTAAAAAGGGACTAAATTGAGATTTTCGAACCAAACTGGGGACAAAATTAGGTATTATACCAAAAATTATAAGACAAATTTAAAGAATTATAAAATAAATAAAAATAATACACTACAAAAATGTTATTTTATCAAGATTTTCTTTTGCATTACCGACGGATTTAACTTTTGGTAAATACATTTTTCGTGATTGACAAAATTGTCAAAAATCATTGTTGACAAATAAATTTTGACGATTTTGTTTGTAACCACCACAACTTGCTTGGGTTTTATAAAAATTGTGATCCCTTACAGGGATTTCCTAAAGCAAAACCACTTGTAGGGGGTTTCACATAAATAGTTGCTACTTGCTAGAGTTCCTAAAAATTACCGTTAGTTTGTGGAGTTATTGAAAACTGCTGAGAGTTGCGTAGGTTGCTCGAAACCGTCAATAGTTTCTAGGTTTATATAGTTGGGATTTCCAAAATCATCGTTAATGCAAATATTCTTTTTTATGATTCAAATGATTTGATTAATTTGATTAACATGAAATATGTTTAATGATGATAAACAAAAATCATTTGAAATCAAAAGTAATTATTATTATAAAAAATAAATTGTAAACATTAAAAATATAATTAATTTGTCAAATTAGTAAATATCAAATGTTTAGTCCTAAAAAGTAAAAATAAACATGTATGAATAATAATGATATTTCTTATTGTTCTTCATTGTTTTCATCATTTGATATGTTTCTTCATCATATACCTACAAATAAAATAATAGTTATTCGATAATATATTAAAAAGAAATAATTAGACAAATTTAAGAATTATTATCGATGATGGTTAAAAAATGTTAAAATGTGAAAACAATTGATCATGATAATTTTACAGTATAAATGTCATCATTATCTTAATTTTATTGACTTGTGATGTCAATAAAAATACTTGAAATAAAAAAAATATTTCAAAAGTAAGAACATTTTTAGTCAAGTCACTGATAAAAGCAAAAAACAAATAAATATTGATAAAATACATATAGTATAGACATGAGTTTGTAATTCTAAATAAAAAGAGAAAACAAAGATGATTCAATATGACAATGATTGATTCCAAAATTTTTATATGAACAAAGACCTAAACTTAAACCAAGAATGTGTCTACAATATTCTTGGCTTTCCTAAAACAAGAGTCCATAAATCTTAACTTGATATTTCTTTTATGACGAAGATAATGTTTTTGTAAATTCACATGGTTCAATTTTTTTCCTACATACAATATTTAATAAAAGATAATAAAATAGAATGTAACCTATTCTTTTCATATTCACAAAGCCAAATCCATACATGTGAACTTGACATTACGCAATGAAGAATATCATAGTTAATTGAAGGATAAGGGAATAAAGATGCAACAGTTTTAAAGAATTTAGAATCATGAAATTAAACTAAGGATGATGGTTAAAATAAAAATTATAAAATATAAAATTATATTTATTATTTTGGCCAAAGGAATAGAGTATGGTGCAACTGTTTTCTGTAAAAAGTTATAGATGTTTTTATATGTAAAAAATTATAAAATTGAAAATTAAAATTCTATTTTATTTTCCAATTAGTATAAAAGAAATGTATATATTAATTAGAATACTCCAAGTATTTTTTTTATATAACTTTTTTTGTTGGTGGTAGAAAAATACTATAAAAATATTTACAATAAAAGTAATTTATGAGTTTTCTTTTGATTATAATAAATACAAAGAAAGTGTATAGAAAAGTTAATTTTTGCCTGACCTAATTTGAGTGATTGTTTTGTTTGGAAAGAGAGTGTAAAAGTTGTGCATAGCTTTCAGCATCCGAAAACACCATGTTAGTATTGTGCAGAGTGGTCTATCTGTGATTCAAGACACGATCTTTCCATTAGATCTGGTCACTCTCATTTTCAGTGTTGTTTCTTTTCTTGCTGTGTTGGTTTGACGTGGCATAGAAAATGAGGAAGAAGAGTATAAAACATTAAGTTTTATATTTAATTTATTAACAGTGAAATTAAAAGTGAACAGTGTGCATTAAAGCAGAAAGGGACAGAGGCTACATCAAAGTCAGCTTATCCCTTTAATCACAGATACGCCTGGATTGTAAAATGACGTCTCAGATTCAGATTTCATAAGATTTTTGTCTCCTCCACGTGCATCCACCATTTATTTCATCACCATCAAGCTTTGTAGGATTTTCTTCTCACTTCCTTTCTAACTTTTCTTCCCATCTTGCTAGTAATATACAATGCATGCATGTTGCTCAATCTTCATCTCTCTTCCTCATCTTTCTTACTTTATCATTCCATACAACCCTTTCAGATACATTCACCCTTCAAATCTTTAAATAATATTACTATATCTTTAAATTGTTTCTAACACACATTATTATTTTTATTTATTTTCAATCTTTATGTTTTTTATTTATCTTGTAGAATATTGTTGTGATACTTTTTATATAATTATTTTTATTTTACAACTCATTATCATAAGTGTAATTTTATCACTATAACTGTATTAAAAAAAATTATTTACTATAATATAATAATTTAATGTTATAATAATTTAAAAGGATGAAAAATTATCCTAAATTTCAATTATTATTAGTTTAAAAAAAAATAGATTGTTGCATTATAATTTTATTGTTATTTCATTCAAATGGTGTATTATAAGTTTTATTAGTGTATACGAAAAAATCATTATAATTAAAAGAAAAAAAAATCAGAGTAGAGAGGCATTTAAAATATTTTTTAATTTGAATATTTGTTTTCTTTTTGTAGTTTTTTAAAAATAATTTTAAATTTTATCAACATTATTTCATCAATGTTTGAAAATTGAATAAATGTTTAGTTTTCATGAAATTGTATTTAATAGTGTAATTTGAAATATATATAATTATGATATAATTTTTTTGATTTGATATTTAAAAAATAAAAATATTGATATTGAATATTTGATAATATTACGTTTTTTGTAATTTTTTATTATTATTTTATAAAAATTAATTAATTAATATTGAAACTTGTAAGAAAATAGTTACGAGTGTGAACACGGATATGGATATACACTTGTTATCTAATAGAGATGGAGCAAAAGTTTTATGCATGTTGAATTTAAATACGGAGACGAGGTCGAGAATATAGTTTTCTTTAAAAACTGAGTATATAATAGCGAACCCGTTCCACCTTACCTCGTTGTCATATCTGAAAGAAAAAAAATAATAACATAGTATTTGGTGGTATGTCACGGATCCATAACATACCACCAAATATTATGTTATTATAGATGTCTGTTAAACGTTCAGTCTGAGGAGCACAGACTGTCTGTGTTCCTCAGGACGGACATTTAAAGGGTTAATATAGAAGTTGAAGCGTTTATTTGTTCAGTTTCGCAACATCCGTTCTTTTTAGATGGACGTCTATCTACGGAAGTCTATAAGATGATAGACGTCCGTTTGAGAAAAATACGGACAAACGTCTATGAGAAACGTTAAAAGATAATTTTACAGTAGTGGAAATTTAAGAAGAAACACATAAATAAATATTAAAGATGTTTTACAGACATTGACAGTGTACTCCAATTCTACTCACATCTTCCATTGAACCTTTCATTTTTGTTCTACATGTGTTCTCCTAATTATCAATACATACACAATATATGTTTATTTTCTGCTTCACTACACTTGGCATTTGCAAAAGTTTTCTTTAGTGGTTTGCCAGAAATAAGGAAAAACCGTTCTAATATTCATTTGGAGAATAATGTTAACATCACACTAAAAAAAAAAAAAAATAACAAGTTATGAAGTTGATCATCATGTATTATCACGATAAGATTAAATTTGAAGTCTTATTATTAAAACTTTATAAAATTCTTAAAATATAAGAACTCGATTTTCTTTTAAAATTATATATATATATTTTCATGTGACCATTCAACCTTTTAATTAAAAATATAATATAAAATCTCAATAAAGCCACATCTAGATAAACTAAAACATAATAAATACCACAAAAGGAACCCCAAATTACATGGACCCCATCAAGCACATAAGTGATCTTTGGAAGAAGAGAAGAAGCTTTTGTACTCTTCAACAAAATACCACGAACTTGGACAACAATAAAAACTGAAGTTAAAAAATTTAATAGAACAATTTCTCAATATAAAAAATATAATTTAACAAAAACTAAATTAAAATAATCAACTTCATAAAAAAATTAAAATTTAATTGAACCCGATTTTAGGCAGAAAATGAAGAATTTGACTGCTAGAAACCATTTGAGTGAAAGTAAAAATAAAAAAACAGGCAGAGAGAGAGAGAGAGAGAAGAACAGTAGCAGAAAGAAAAATCTGAAATTTGTCTCATTGCAAAGTGGCCAAAGCCGGAATTCCCATGCGTGCAACAAATGTATGGTATAAGAGGTGGAAGCACACACGTGCAGGATTTTGGTCATGTCATCTTCTGCAAACAAAGCTCTCAATAATTGAAAAGCACTGGGAATATTTAAATGGGGCAGGTGGAAAACAAATAAAAGAAAAACATTTAATAATAATAGGTTAGAAGAAGCTATATTGTCTCTACACGCACCTAGGTACGTGTTTTCTTTTTCTGTTTTCTATTTTTGGTTTTGTTTTGTGGTTACCACTGTCTTCATCTGCATGCTGCTGCTGGTCTGCGTGTGTGGTTCATTCACCGTCACAGCGACATGAAAGCAAAACAAAGCCCAGAATCTACGGAATTTTATAATCAACTATTAATTACTATAATATAATGTTTTGTTTATCTTTGTTAAAACACCTAACATGTTCTAACTATCTGTGTGTTGGTCAGACTTCTCCTGTGATAAAGTCCCCTCTTGCGGCTCTCAGACACGTACACGCCCAACAAACTAATATTTTTGGATCTTTTTGTCTCTTGCCAAATCTCTTTCTTCATCTTATCTCGCTCAAACATGCTTTATCAAAATCTAAATTTTTAATATCACAAGCTAAGTCATAAAAATAAAAATCTAAAACATAAAGTATTAAAATTAATATATATTTTAAAATAATAAGATTGATTATTTTATATTAAAATAATTGAATAATAGATAAAATCTTTTAAATTTGTCTTCATAATTAAAATATTGTCTATATTTCAGAAACTCTTTTTTTTTTTCTCATTTCTCTTTAAGAATTTTGACTCTTAAGTCATCTGTTTGACGATTAAAAAATGTCTAGACGATCACAGTGGCGAAGTCTACATTTCTAGCCGATCAATTTCTGTTATAAAGCAAGTAAGTTTCGGCTTATTTTTCCTCTTTCGTTCCTAAAATGTTTTTAGAAGAAATAAGGGTCGTTGCATGTTTGCTCATGCTTCTCCTACTCATTCTTGGTTAATCTAGAGTTCTAAATACTCTGTTTGCTTTCAATATGGTGTTTCATAGATTCGTTTAAAAATTCCTTGCGTTTCAAGGAATCGACGAGACATTTTTAGAATATAAGAGTTTTTTGTGAGGTAAAGAAAACTAAACCTTGTCTAAATTATGTTTGGAGTATGACTTTATGGTTTATTCGAATGATGAAGTGATTTAAGTAGAAATTACTAGGTTGATGTTAATATAAATTGTATTTATATGATGTTAAATGGTTTGAATGATGTTTGAATAATTGGTATGGAGTGTTTAAATATTTCTGCTATCATGATTGAGTGTGATGAATTTGCTTTGGTGTTTGAAAACTTAATTCAAAGTGTTGTAGTGGTTAGTGGTCAAGTTCTTGGAGTTTAAGTCTAAAAAGAGGGGTTTTGAGAGGTGACTTGGAGAGATAGGAGTTGGGGAGAGAAAGTAATTGTTCTACAACTGTCATAGGGTCATTTAAGACTTGTTAGAAGTGTTGTTTGATTGAAATATGTTATTGGACAAAGAGTTGGTTCATTTTTGAGATTTTGGAAAGCTTTTAGTGTAAAATGGAGTTTTTAGTGACAAGATTTTTAGGTAAGAGGTATAAGTTGTTTTGAAGGGTTGGGAGGATGTCATGAGATCAATTAGGACTGGTTTAGTTGTTGAAATCAGGAAACAATCTATCATGGAAGTGTTAATTGGTTGATAGGTTGAGTTTTCTAGTACATTTCATTACATTTTGGAGGTTTTAGGTGTTGAAAAATAGAAGTAGGATGGCTGGAAGGAATTTGAGGTATTGAGGTGTACTAATAAGTGTAATTGGACTTGGTTATGCAATGAAGGGACTAATATAGAGACTAGTAAGTGTAGAATTTGGTTTGGGCAGCTTAGAGGAGTGATTTTGGTCTCAAAGCGTTCAAGTTGAGTTACAATGATGTTTTCTAAAGTTTCTCAATGTTTAGAAGGTCAGATCCCTTCAAAGTTGTAAGGTAAGTGTGTTAAAGGATCTAAAAAGGATTAAGTTTTTTTATAGTGCCTAAGTACCCAAGATAGGCGTTGAGCGCCCCATTCTAAGGGCCAGGGCGTTGAGCGCTAGCCTCCCAGAACCTGAGCGCTAACTCTCTGTTTTAGGGCGTTGAGTGCCAGTTTTTGGGCGCGTGGGCACCACCTTATAGGTTCATATACTTATGTTTTAGATGATTTTCAGTGACTTTTTTGGTTGTTTATGATCTTTTAAAGTATGATTAATGTTTCTAAATGGTGTTATGCAATGTGAAAGTGAAGGAATATATGATTATAGTTTCAAATGATTTCAAAGTTATTAAATGAGTTCCAAGGTGGAATTCATGTGTGTAGTTTCAGTTATTGTTAGAATGAATGTAGGTAGCTCAGTCTTGGGTGTTATCCTAACACTCTAATGGTATTTCATTCTTAAGTAGAGAAAACCGACACATGTGGTGAGACTACACTAGTGCAAAATGGGGTTAAGAACGCGGGTCATACGTCTCGGTTTCCAGAAACCCGAAGCATATGTAAAGGCGGTGGCATTTTTGCAATTTCAACAAACTTATATGCCTCGGTTGTAGGGGAACCGAAGCATAAAAGCCAAATTACCTCGGTTAAAAGCCAAACCGAGGCGTAATGTTCTGCCACTTCCCATCTAAATCTGGCTATTCAATTGACAAATTTTTGAAATTGCCCTATTGCCTCGGTTCTCTGACCAACCGAGGTAGAAAGGTTATGTCCGAAAGGGGTAATTTACCCTAATCAAATTTCATTTTGAAAACCCTAGGCCTTAGGAATCCTTTCTTGCGAGCCTTGGGTATGCTCCATTTTTCTCTCTCTTCATCATGCGAAATTCTGAAGCTTGAAGCTTCTACTATTTTTCTTCACCGCGAGAAACTTAACATTGGCGGCGAGGAACGACGAGGTCGCAACAAGGTCGCAGGGAGGGCGTTCTACAGCGGTGGCATTTCTGTGAGGGTTTAAACTTCAGCTTCTTTCTTCTCTCTTCTCTGTCCCGACTTCACAAGAAGGGGAGGCATCAACCTTAATATTTTATTCTCTCTATTCTGGTTTGGCCTTGTAGGAGCCTCCATTCTTCCCCCAATCGTTCTCGATTCTGGTTCTTTCTCGCAAGGAGGGAATGCGAGTTCGAAATTACGGTGTGACCCATCTCCGTGACGCGTGGATTCGTTGGTTGGCGTCTCTACGGTGAAGAATGCTTCATCCTTTAGAGTTTAGCAGTGGCGCATTGTGTTCTAGGGTTTCGATTTGAGACTTTGGGGTCCTGTTCTTGTGTTCTTAATTAGGAGTGTTCTTGTGTATCCGAAATTGCAAAAGAATGAAATTAGAGTTCTGATCTTGTTATATTTTTGCGATTTGAGAAGGTGAGATTTTCCATTTTCTGAATTTGGGTCTAAGATTTTTTTTTATCTGCGTTTGGGTTTCTTTGAAAGCTTGGTTGCGTCTGCGTTGGGTTTGACTGTGAGGATGTCCACCTTCAAGGTAGCCAATAGCTAGTGACAACGAACAGGTTCAGACTGGATGGTAGTAGACTCTTGGGTTAGGGCAGATTGAGCTTAGTTGGGTCTGCACAGGCCCAAAGTTGGAATTTGTGAGACCCATATTGTTTGCAGTGACAGAGATAAAATCACTCTACTGCCTCGGTTCAGGTCCCAATCGAGGCAGTACAACCTGAGATACTACCTTGGTTCAGTAGGAACTGAGGCAAAATCCTACCACTTTTTGCCTTGCTTGTATATGCCTCGGTTGAGGAACCGCTATCTATGGGCGAAAATAACCGATGTCGTTTCCCTTGACTACACTAATTGTAGTAGGATGTCTTAGTCTTGGGTGCTTCGAGTATGATCCAAGGCGTGGAACAAACTAACCTTATGAGTGTGGTAGGGTGAAACTCATTGACAATGAATTTGTAAAGTAGTAGAGACCACCACAAGTGCACAACTCGCAACAACTCGACAATCATTATAAATCTAAATAGTTTAGTCTAAGTCTTGACATGTTTCAGGATGTTTGAGTTAATTGTTCTATGTGATTTAGGTATGATGTTTGATAGACAAATGTATTATATGAATTGTCTTTGAATATAACTTACCGTATTGTTTGTGCTTGTTGTTATATTTCCTTGTTCTGGTTTGACTATGATCATGTGGTGGATGTGAGCAGAGTGTGATGATATCAGTGTGGAGCAAGCTCTTGAAAGAGGAGCTGCAAATGTTTAATTATCTCTCTTTAAACTAGTTTCTTGTATATAGTTTTGACACAACTATATTGTATATAAAGTTTTAAATTTATGGTTATTTTGGATGACTGTAAATCTTACTTTATCCTTTTGTCTATAACTGATCTATTTTATTAAATTTGTGATGATTATTATATATTTAAATATTATATTTTGGGATGTTATACAATCTCTCTATTTATTTTTTATTAAATATGGATTTAAAAATTTATATTGAATAAAAAAAATAGTATATAGAAAATATTTATAAATATTATGTCTTAAGGTTTTATATTAAAAAGTATTATATATTTTATATTGTTGATAGGGGAAGCTATGTGAAAACTAAACCCATGTATTCTATATGTGTTTTTGATGATGACAACATAAATGTTTTTATAGTTTCTTCACACATTAAACAAAATTGTTGTTTATATATTTGCTTGTGCTTGAACTATATTTTATGCATATTCATTGTGATTATATCTAGGATATGCATATTCACTGTTTAAGAATGAATCTTTGAATATCTTGTTTTTGATGATGCACATGATAATGAAAATTATATAATAGACATTTTTGTTTATGGACATTATGGATATGTTCTATAGTTATCCTACACAAAATGACATAACAAATTTGTGATATTATTGATGTGTGTGCTTGATACATGTATTAATGATTGGAAAAATGTTTACATATTTAAACATATTGAAAATGTATTTTTGGTACAATTTAATATGTTAAGCAATCCATGTAATCTATTAAATTATTTCAGATTTCTTGTATGCTTTATTAGAGGCAAACTATTCTAACATAATTTGTTATACAATGTGTATAACTGATTAAGTAAGAAAGTTAGCCAATACATGTTTTCAAAAGAGTGAAAATTTGATTACATGTTTTCAAAAGAGTGAAAATCTGATTTAAAAGAAGTTTGAAATTGAAATTTTGCTGAAGTGTTGGACATAACCAATTACATAATTTGTATAATTGGTTAAGTGATTTTCATATGATGAATTCGATTTCTTTGAAGTCAATACAATTATAACGGTCATATTGCATTTATTTTTGGCGGTTGAGAATTGTTTAATCAATTGCATGCGCCATATAATCAATTAAAAGTCGTATTTCAAAATGCTGTCAAAAACTGCTAAATTAGCAGGAAAAACGTAGTTGATTACATTAATAGCGTAATCGATTAAAATGCGTCAGGATTTTGAAAATCCTATAAATAGTTGTCTTGCACGCTGTTTCAAACTAATCTTTGAATATTCAATTTCTTAACTAACATTTTGGTTGAGTTTTGATTACAGGAGCGTTCAAGAACCATCTTGAAGAAGCAAGGATCAACTTTGGGTTTATACATCAAGATTCTATTAAGAAGTGTGCTTAAAGGTTGCTTATCATATTTGCACTATTGGAGTGCTTGTTGTGAAGATCAAGTTTATCTTTTTCAATCTATAGATTGAGTTCCTATGCTGTTGTGCCAGGGGGAGAGAACTGTGAATGTTCTCATTGACAGTTGGGATTGCTCTTAAGGTATTCTTAGAGTTGGGATTGCTCTAAGGTGACAGAAAGTGAGTGATATTTTTAGGTTGCTATAGTTGGTATTGAGTTAGAAAGGAAAGTACATTAAGAGGATTGTTCTCTGTATGTCTTGCTTGTAAGAACTCTATCAATATAGTGGAATCCCTTCAACTAAGGTTGTTGAAGGAAGACTGGATGTAGACTTGGTCAAACCAGTATAAATCTGTGTGTTAATCTTTCTCTTCCTTATCTCTTTTATTTGTTGATTCATTATATTTGCCATATTGCATTCCAAGAAATATCAAAGATTTCGAAAAGATTTTGAAAGAACATATTTTTTAAAGTCAAACCAATTCACCCCCTCTTGGTTGAGAGTATTGGCCCATCTTTTCCTACATATATAAATAATTTATATTTTAGAAGTGGTTAATATTATATTTTTTAAGAAAAAAATTCTAATCACACAAGTTGTTATTAATAATGTTGTCATCATAAAAAAACAGAATTTCTTTGAGATTGTAAGGTTTGGCTAAACCAGTGCTCCCCTTATCAACAATCTTAACAATATATATCTTTCTCTAGCATCGTTGTCACTGATCCACCCTGAAGGACTTGCATTTCTTTCGGATGGAGGAACACACTTGGTACACTTAGATGACGATGATGATGCCATTTTTCATGCACACCTTTCACAGAAGTTTCTAGGGTTTTGAGTATCACAACTATAGAAACATGTATTGATGGCACAAACCAAGATATACTCAACTAGGCCCATTCAAATTTTTAAACATAGAAAGCCCTAAAACAGAGATATCTAATCGGTTTTGTTAAACTTAAAGTTGACTTAAGTATGACAGAGCATTTAAAAAAAAAGAGACACTTATATCACAAAGTATAGTTGACTATACACTTAATCAATTCGATTAAAAATTGTGCTATTGAATTTTCACAAAAAGCAATCTCATTCAATCAATCATCAATCATACTCGATTTGGGTTGTTGGGATGATCTTTATGGCAACACGAACTAGGTTTCACGATTCTAGTGGGGAAAGGTGAGTTTGATAGTGGTTTCCTGGTTTTTTAATTTTTTTTCTAGTTCTAGTTGTGAGGGTGATAATGGTTGATTTCACTGTTATTTGTGATTCAATTTTGATACTAAATGATCCCTTTTTGACTTAGAAACTTGCTTGAACTCTTGTTTTTAGTTAAGTTATGAATAAAGAGAGTTGAGGTTAGAACTTATGATTTTTATCACTAAATTCCTTTGATTTTTTAGGAAATTGGAATGATTTGGAAGAGGAGTTAAAGTACCAAGGAGTTGGAATGCAGAAAGGATGGAAAAAGCACCATAAAAGAAGGCTACAGAAGGTCGCAGGACGCTTGGTTGCCTATTTTTGGGGCCTTCAGCGTAGGATTCTCGTGGGCACCTGGTTGCCCTTTCTGGGGCCCTCAGCGCAGGATGTCTCGCATCAACACTAGGGCGCCCTTTCTGGGGCGCTGAGCGCCATCCTTCTTGTGTCGCACACCGCCTAGGCGCCCCCTTAGGGGCCCTCAACGCCACTCTTCTCGTACCAGCGCCTTGCTGCCCTAAGTAGGGGCGTTGAGCACCAGTGTGTTGGGCTTGGACTCTGTTTTCTACTCTATTTAAGGATTTGTTCATCCTAGGGTTTGTATCTTTGGGTAGTAGAGACGCAGAAGCACACTTTTCCACTCTTTGGAGGCAGAATTGGATGTGGGAGCTCTCCTCTTCAGTTTCTAGGGTTTTGCTATCACTTTCATTCCATTGTACACCTAGTTTCTCCATGATTATGGAGAACTAAACTCATTTGTAGTTGGGGAAGATGTAACCTCTAAACTCTCATGTATTTGAATTTGTTCTAAATTATCATATGCTTCTTTCATTAATTGTTAGGGATCTTCTCCTTTGCTCTATGCTTGTTATGTTTTAATCATTCATGGCATGATTTTATGGTCTTCTTTGTTATTGGAAAATACTTAGAAACCACGATGTGGATAATTTCTCCCAAAAGCAATATTGCCTAGGGATGGGGATAGGAGGTTTGGTTGTCTTAAGCTTCTGTTCTTAATGCAAAATTAATTATTAGGGATGCAAGGGATTGTGGTCTAATAATTAAGGATAAGCTTTCTTCACCGAAGGATTGAGTTTTAAGTAATTTAGATAGTGACATTAACAATTGAATGAAGAAGATGAATTCTTATATGCATGAGAGTAAGGATGGTGAAATCTAAACCCGAACAACATATTCATCTCATATTATCAAAATCATTCATTCACTTTTGTGTTTTGCCCAATTGATCAAATTGCATTCATATTTTGTATTTTGCATTTTGCATTCATATGCATGAGAGTTAAGGTATTACATGACTGTCTAATGTCGTGAGTCTTTTGGGATACGATACTTAGTCTTACCATTTTATATTACTTAATACGATTCGGTACACTTGCCGTTGTGTTAACATAGGATAATGAAGATGGTGGTAGAACGATGTTAATGGTGGTGTAAAAGGGTTGAAGGAGGAAGATGGTGGTTGGTGCAAGGTGGAAATCCTTAATTTTCAAAAACAATTAAGTTCAATTAACTTTTCTCAATTTTTTTAATTAAAAAAAAAAATCAACGTCAGACTCAGTTGTAACTATCTAACAACTTGCCACGTCATTTAAAAAACTAACATCAGCATGCCACGTCAACAACATTCTAACACCATTAGCCCAATTTAACGGTAGGCTTCTAATTGGAGCAATTTTGCAAAAATAAGGACCCAATTTAGATGAAAAAAAATAAGGAACTTATTTGAGATTCCCATCCATAAAAAGGACATGTTGAATGATTAAACCTTAATAAAATAGAACAGTTAACATAACTAAGAATAACAGTTTTATTATAGTTATACAAGACATAACTATAAATTTAACTTTATATACAAGTCAACTAGAACAAAACTATGTACATCTATCTGGTCTAGATAAGACTAAACATCAGTCGTCCCTCCATCCAAAGTCTGCTCCATAGATACCTCGTCACCCTCTGCTCACACCTACTAGATGATAATAGCCAAGACAACAATGCACAAGAACATTCAACAAAAACACAAACAAAAGAGTAAGCTAGTGATACAAAATAATTCATAATATACTTAAACATTTCACACAAAAATCATATTTCATATAAATAATTCACACATCTTAAACATGCAAAGACCTAGACTAGACTATCTGAATCTAGTATGAATGTCGAGCTATGGCTGGTTGTGCATTTATGTTGACCTCTACTGCTTTACAAAACCTTTGTCAATGGGTTTATCCTACCACACTCACAAGGTTAGTCTATACCGCAACTTAGGCCATACTGGAAGCACCTAGACTAAGACCTCCTGCAATTGTCACCACATGTATCAATCTTGTCTAATTGAGAATGAATGATCATTAGAGTTTTAGGATAACCTCCAAGACTGAGCTCCCTGCATTCATACCAACAATACTTTCATACAATCATTAAGAACCCTCTTTAGGATTCTTACACACCTAATTCCATTCAAACATAAGCTCTAAACATTTTCACAAATCATACAACAAACCAATATATCTTGTAAAACCATACAAATAAGCAAAAGGATTCAAAAACACCCAAGAACACAGACCCAGTCGCCTAGCTAAAATAATCTACTCGCCCAACGAGAGGCAAAAGAGCAAGCCTCCCATGCTAAGGGAACTAGCTCGTTTAGCCTCTACAACTCTTTGCCAAAAGCCACAAATACTCGCCTAACGAGTTCCTTCACTCTTCTAGCAAGAGCCAAAATAACAAGCTTCCTAAGCTAAGTTAGCTCACCCAACCTTTGGAACTCACTACCAGAACTCCTCTAAACTCACCCAGTTAGCCTATTATGTTCGCCTAGCCTGACTGCGAAATTCTACAGCACCAAAACTGCATAATTAGCACTCCTAAAGCACCTATGACCTCTTCTAACCATTTTTGTCAACTTCTAACACTTCTAGATTGGATTATAAACTATTTTAGACCTAAAAAAAAGCGTATAACTATCTTAAACTAATAATCACCTTTTTACAACAAGGCATCAACTCAAAAACAATTAAAATCTCAACTTAGAGAACAAAATTATAATCTACATGTTCTAGCTCATTTTAAAGTAATTTAGGAACTCTAATTTCAACAGCTAGTTCCGTTCTCCTCTACCTTTAACCAATTTTAACACCACCAAACATCTCAACAACATAATTCATCATACAATTAGAGTTTCACACATAATCATTTAGCATCAACAATCATCATGATCAAATTCACTTACTCAACAACAATAATTAACATTACTAGCATTTCAATCATAAACATCTAATATCTACAAACTACACATCATAAGCACTATCAATTCATACTTTATAAAATTTACATAAAAAAGAATTAGCTTCCCTTACCTTATATAGAACTACACAACTCTAAGAACGCCCGATAGTTGCTTCAAACGCAAGAAACTCTAGAAACACTTACAAATCACCAAATTCTGATCGAAGTGAGTCCTTAGGACCTCATATTGACAAGAAATTAGGAAAAGATAACCTAATACAATGCAACAGAAAAACAACATGCACGATTTCAACCTAAGAACGAAAGGAAAAGAGTTGAAACTTACTTTCTCAAACAAAGAATTTGATCGGGTAGAAATGTATACCTCGCTGCTATGGTCGTTTAGGCACTTCCTGATCATCAAAGAGATGACTTAGGAGTTAGAAAAGATAGAGAGAAGGTAGATAATTCAAGAGAAGAGTTTTTAGAGAGATGATATGTGTTTTAAGTAATGAGACGAGTTCAAGAAATTCTATTTAGTTTATCGAATTATTTTAAAACTAAAATATTCAGTCTCTTTATTTAAAACACATATTAACTCTAATACTCAAATTTCTATGCTCTTACATCTACCCTCTTCGTCGCGCCTCTACTACCATTGTCATCATTGTTGCGTCAATCTCTAACTTATTCTCTTTCTCTTTCTCCTCATTCTACACCTCCTTTTTTTCCTCTTCACACCACCTCTTTTAACTCAAGCAACCCTCCTTGTTGCACTTCTATGTCATCGTCACATTGTTGTCAGCATGATTTCGTTATTGTTATCGCCATGTCTCTATTATAACTATTGACTTCGACCTCTTTTACCACCTTCTCTTTCTCCTCGTCTTATCCTATATTCTTTTTTTTACTAATTTGGTCTTTATATATATATATATATATATATATATATATATATAATAATATTTCATTAGATAAATTATATTAACAAATTTACTAATAAAAAGTTTATTGAAAATTCAAGTTATAATTTATTTACAAGATAAGGATAGTCAACAATACAAATTTTAATTTATTAATAAATCTAACCGTAATTTTTACCAATAAATTTATTATTAATAAAGATTTATTAATAATTTAAAATTCATCAATATCGATAATTTTGAATTTATCGATAAGTTTATTTTTATCAAATAAAACTTCATCGTTAATTAATAAATTCTTGCAGTAATCATTGGATTGATTCGACATCACTATATTATAAGGCATCCTCTTTACCAAAATATAGTGCTTATCTTCTCCTCATCCCTTTGACATTCTTTTATTTGTAAGAAGTTACAGCAAATTTTTCTTTCTCTACCCATTTCATCCAGAAAAAGTTTGTCACCACCAAATGCAGAAAAGGTTAGGAATAAATTCCAGCAATTAATTAAATTATATTAATTACTTATATTAGATGGATTAAATATAGCGTCCTAATAAAATAAGTCTATTAAACTTTAAGATGAAAAGTAGTATGAATTTTATTAGAGTCTCAGAAGAAAATTAATATAAATTTTAGGGTAGATGCATTAGAATCCAAAAAAACTTTCGAAATTTTAATTTTTTAAAATTTAATTAATTTTTAATTCTCTCGTAAATATGAGTACCATTAATTGAATTTTTTTTTTCATTGAATTGTCAATTTTGTATTTTACAATTGAGTTTCCACTATTTAATTTTTAATAACAAATAATTAGTATAGATGTCTTATATGGTCGTCTTAAATACTTATATGAGATTAAAAGTATGAAGTTTTATAATTCATATAAAATAATGTTGTCGTAAACATAAAAAGACAGTAATTTTTATTACTTTTATTTAAAACATGTTAAATAACATGATTGTCATGTTTTTTATTTTTTTATTTTTAAGTCATGATTTACATTAATAAAGAGACTATATCCATTATCATTATTGATTATAACGGTTTTGTTTGGTTATCTAACACATTTTCAAAAAAATAAAAATAAAAAACTATTTAGCATTTTATATCCCTATAATAAGGTCAAAACCTTTAAATAATTTTCGTATTTGTATTAAAATCAAAACTCGATTCTCAAATTTTAAGTAGTTTGAATTTGTTTTTTTTAAAATGTGTAATAAATATATCATTTCCTTTAATTTCATTGAAACGATGTGAAAAGTTGGTGAGCTATAATATTTAATCAATTATGTGTCATTTTGTTCAATAATTGGTGATATGTTTACTCGATCCCTTTTAAGATATTTGTATTTGTTTGTCCTAACATTTAGGCTTCGTTCACTTGAATGAATTTGGAGGAGAGTGATTGAGGGGATTTGAGAGGATTTTAAGATAAAATTTTTTGTTGTTTATTTGAGTGGATTTGGAGGTAAGTGAGAGTTAATTTCAAAGTAAAATTTATAAGAATTAATGTAGAATTTGATTGATGTGACAGATTAAAAAAATGTACTTCCAAATTCACTCTTACTTTTACCTCCAAATTCACTCAAATAAACAACAAAAATTTTACTTTCAAATCCTCTCAATTAGTCTCTTTCAAATCCATTTAAGTGAACAAAGTGTTAAAGATGGGGCTGCGAAAGAATAGATTGTTGAAGGCTTCATATATTGTTCAGGTGAAATATGTCTCAGTCTCATTCTTGTTCATCTTGCACATGTAATGGTTGGATGATGCAAAATGGTAGTGTTTCATGTCATAGTGGTGGCACAAGGAGGTTAGGTGTGAAACCCGTTTGCTACTATGGTGACAATGTAGTGTTGAGAACTATCAAAACCCCTAAGGATAAGAGAAAACATTTCTAGGGTTGCTTTAAGTTCAAGGTAAGATCCATGGAAACAAAAATGATTATTTTTTTTCTTCTTATGAAAAACTATAAGTTTTTGTTGTTTTGAATTGTGTTTTTGTTGTTTTGTTGAATGGAGTGGGATTGAATATTTGGTTGGCTACAATTATTTTATGTGGTGTAGTGAACAAGAAATTGAAGAAAGTTTGAAGAATAAAGAAAAGGGTGGAACTATTGCAAGGATGGAAGAAATGAATGGTGAAAGGATGAAAATATCGAATTTAAAGAAGTATGTTTTTATATTAGAAAAAGGGTTGAAGGTGTTAATGAGAATGATGTTTATTTCTTGTGTAATTAATATAACTGTAATATCAATGTTCTTGAAATTTCCATGAGGTGTTGTAAAAAGTTGAAGTAGTTGATGTAATGTTTTTCAGTTAATGAGATAATTTTAGTTGTTATTAAAACATTGTGTTTAAAGTCTATTAAAGGTAAAAAAAAATTAGTATGTATCCACGAGCAATACATACTTGTCGAAAGTAGCACATCAAAATATATTGCCCCTTGATTCAAACACATCATATTTCATTATGTAAGAAATAAAAAGGGATCTCCAACAATTATACTTAATCATTACATCAAAATGAAGCTCCTAATATAGGTTAAGAAAGACGCAAAGTAACACATCAAAATATATGACCTCCTGATTCAAACACACCATATTTCATTGTCTACCATATAAAAAGGGATCTTCAACAAATGTACTTAATGATTACAACAAAATGAAGCTGCTAATATAGGTTAAAAGAGGCACAAAGTAACACATCAAAATACATGGCCTCCTGATTCAAAATACATGCATAAAGTAAATACATGACACTAATAGTGCAAGTCCAAGGTCCTGGCTTTGAAATACATCCCCTCTTAGCCTTCAATTTCTACATGATGATTGGTCTACCTCTTCAGGGTTGTTGAGGTGGAATGGCAATAAGATGGGATGATTGTTGAGTAGATTCTGTTGCATTTGTTGGCGGCACTAGCTATTTTAGAGAAATTATTGATTGAGTTTGTTATGGTAGAGATAATGTTGGTTATATTTGTTGTGGTGGACATGGTATTGATTCAGTCTGTTGTGGTTAACATCCTTACGAGCAAGAAGTTTTGTTGTGTCCAATTTCCTTCAAACAACACATCTTTTTTTAAGTCGTCATTTCTTAATTTAGTATCTTTCTTCTCTATCTCGCATGCATGTAGTCGTCACTTTTTCTTAGGCCTTTCTGGCATTCACTAGTGCAAAAACAGCGTATAACGTCATGCGTTCAACGTCCAACCATTGAATAGCCAACATTAAAAATGACCAGTGGCATTTTTTAAATAAGTGCAATTGTAGGACACCGGAGCCCCATTCAATTTGACATTGTATGATGGCCAGCGCGTCATTCTCTTTCTTCTTTCTTTTAAACCATTAATAATATGTCGAATCTTGTAGGGGTTCGACGTAATATTTATCAGTCAGAAGCCAAAGAGTCACCCTTGTTAATTCTTTTTTCTTTTTTCTTTTAAATAACAAATAATACATCGAATTTGGTAAGGCTTCGACGTATTATTTGTCAACCAGAAGCCAAAAAGTAACCTCTTTTTAATTATCTTTTCTTTTTGTCTTTTAAACCACATATAATACGTCGAATTTTGTAAGAGCTTTGACGTATTAGTTGTCAGCCAAAAGTTTTCCCTTTTGAATTTGAGCAAGAGATTGAAAATTCGTTCATTTTATCTTAGCGCGCGAGGCCCTATTTTCTTATCAAACTTTTCTCAAACAAAGATTGACGACCATCACATGTAATATTTCTTTCATTTGATACAAATGCATGTTAATTAACTACTTTGTGTATAATTTTTGTTTGTTTTGACCAACTATTTTCGTGTTGTTGTCTTTCATAGGCACATTCTGCTTTCTCTTTCACTGGTGGAAACACTTTATTCCGACGATCCCGTCTTTTGAAGGTTAGTTTTCATTTTTGTTTTCGTTTTGAATAACTTATTTGTTGAACATGTTTATTGTTGTTTTTTGTTGAACTTGTTTGTTGTTGTTATTTGGTTGAACTTGTTTATTGTTGTTGCTTGATTGAACTTCTTTGTTGTTTGTTGTTGATACTATAATACACGTTCATAGTTCATGCTTTATAAAATACCAAAAACTGAAATTTGTTGTTTTTCTGCTTTTCAGGTCTCGAAGAGTTGTAAAAAAGATTAAAATTAATTAAAAAACCAAAAAAAAATTGCTTAACATTGAATATTAATAAAATTCGATGTCAATTTGATTAACGTCGAATTTTTTAAATTCGACGTCAATTTAATGTCTCCCGATATGACGTCGACCTCGAATTCGACGTGAAAGACAATAAAAACAACGACGTTATACGATATTTTTGTACTAGTGATTACTCTTTTGTTTGGGGTAATACATTTGGATATAAAGTAATTTCCCACACGTGTTCACCATTGATAGAGTAGATGGGTGAATTTTAGGTTTCTTTATATGTTGACTTCCAAAACCAATGGAGAATGTGGTCTTCTTCATTTAGATTTAGAAATTTCATTGCAACAAGGACATACAACTAGGAACAAGAATTGTAAGATACCCCCATTCATGAGCAATACTGCTTCTGGGAATAATTCTCCAGGACATGAATTGTAAGATACCTTCTGGTACTCATGCAAATCATAAATTATGCTAATGAATGAGTTAAACAAAGCAAGCAATATGCGAAGAAGATTACCCTAACAATTAATGAAAGAAGCATATAAAGAATCAATTCAATACATGAGAGTTTACAAATGTTACATCATTCTCCAACAACAAATAGAGTTTAGTTCGCCATTATCATGATGAAACTAGATGAATAATGGAGAAAGAATGAAAGATAAAACCCTAGAAATTGAAAATTGAAGCTTCCACATCCAAATCCGCCTCCGAGGGATCAAAGAGTGTGTTTCTGTGCCTATTCCGTCCAAAGATGTGAACCCTAGGACATCCAAGTCCTTAAATAGAACATAAAAATAACAGAAAATGGGTCCAAGCCCACAAGACTCTCAGCACCCCACTTAGGGCGCTCAGGCGGTGTGCGGGTCAGAACTGGCTCTCAGGGTCAACTCAGAAGGCAAGCAAGTGTGGTGTGACTCGAGGAAGTGACGCTCAACGCCCCTAAAAAGGGCGCCCAGGCGTGAGCCAGGGGTATCCTGCGCTGAGGGCTCCAGAAAAAGGGTAGCCAAGTGTGATACAGTGTACTATGGCGTTGAGGGCCCCTAAAGTGGCGCTCAACAATGTTGTGACCCTCTTTTCTGATGCTTTTCCATCTCTTCCTGAGTTCCAACTCCTTACCACTTCAACTCTTCTTCCAAATCATCTCAATTCCTGTTAAAAACAAGGAAATCTAGCACAAAACCATTAAATTCACCTTCAACTCTCTTATTCATCAAAACTATGATTCCAAGCTAGTTCCTAAGTCAAAAAGGGTGTTTTTAGTATCAAAATTAAGTATCAAATAATGGTAAATTCAACCGTTATCAGGTGTCGCCGGAGTTAGCAAGTCTATGTTTTATTTAAAACTGTAAATAAAAAAAAATCCATCCAAGGCGACCAAACTCTACCACGTTAATAAAAATTGCTCAGTCACCAAGCCACGAGACACAATTTTTAACGTCGTCTAGCCCAATTAACGACAAGGTCCAAATTGAGTCAATTTTTCACAAAAAGGGACCTAATTAAGAACATTTACAATACGAGAACCTATTTGAGATGATTCTGCACAAATAGGGATGTCCAAAATTATTAAACCTTAATATAATCATGTTGTAAGAGAATGTTAATTTATGCATTGGAAACCATATTCATATACTTAAAACTTACTTTGCTATCAAATACCTCGTTAACCATGATTTCTTTTGAAGTATGTTCAGTACTTTAGGGCAGATAGAGCCTTCATATAATCTCAATTTTATCCTATTTGTAGCCCATTTGCTCATCATGTAAACCCTAATGTCCTCCAACATGTTATTTATGGGCTTAGACCTAGTATGAACTAGTACATTATTGAAGCCATCACAGGTATTGTTCACAAGTGTGTCACACTATGAAATTATGGTGAACCTAGATCTTAACCAAAACCTTATTTATAATAGTTAATGTATATAAAAATCTTAGAAGGTGGAGTGAGAAATTTATATCAAACATTTATAACAATCTTAACCAAAACCTTATTTAAACGCATCCAAATTCACCTCTTTTATATTCCTCATCTCAGCCTCCCAATTGTTGTGCACATATGGTTGTTATTGTCTTCCACATGAGTTGTTTTAGATTTTTTTTTCTTGGAAATTTCTTCTAAAAATTTGAATATAAGTTCCTAACACAAAATCTTTGGTCAACCCAAGGTAAAATTTCTTGTATAGCTGACAAAAGACCCTAAAATATATAAAATAAAAGGAGTCACGTCAGCTGAAGTAAATGTTAAAATATGTGAAGCAAAATAGGTAAACTTGACCTTTAGTTGGTCTAAAATAAAAGTGCATGATGCACACACAACTTTCCTACTAAGGTTGTCAACAGAGGCTACAAGAACAATGTCCAGGAGTCTTTGTTCTCAGCCTCTACAACACTATATGCTATAGGTAAAATATGTTCATTTATATCTCTTTCAACTACTCTTAATAACTCCCTTCATTATTTTCCTTTTAGAAAGCCTCATCCAACCCAATGATGTGTCTACAAGAGCATGCCTTCAAACATGCATAAAATATCCTAAAAATGTTGAGTGTTCTCAACTTTGACCTTCACTATTGAACCTGGATTTGTTCTATAAGCCATATTTCTATATATACTAATATTCCATTTCCTACTAACTTTATCCCAAATGTTCATAACCTTCATAAGTGAGTTTTCTATAATTGTTTTTTCTATCTTCTTGCTTAAACATTTTTCATTCATTAATTTAACATTAAAAGTTTTGTTACAACTATCAACATCAATAACTTTTCTTAGTTGTCTGTTAACTCATTAGCAAGTGTACCAAATCATATCAACTAATATAAAATGGTAAGACCAAGTATCATTTCCCAAGAGACTCGTGACACCAACAACAAATATTAAAAACATGTTCAACTACATGAAGTTCAGAGGTTACATCTTTCCCCAACAACAAATGAATGTAGCTCTCCATTGTCATGGAGAACCTTGGCTTACAATGGAAGAATGTAAACGAGATGGAAACCCTACAAAGAGAAAAGGAAAGCTCCCACATGCCCAATCTTCCTCCAAAGGGTCGTAAAAGCCTTTAAATAGATCAAAAGTGCCACATAGGAAAACGTTGCTGACACTCAGCGCCCCAACTGGGGGCAACTAGGAGAGACTACGCGAAGAGTGACACTCAGTGCCCCTTGAGTGGGCAACTAGGTGTGTTGCGGTGTAACTGGCGCTCAACCAGGCGTGGTTGCGTGACCTTCACCGCTGAGTGCCCCAGAAAAGCGTAAAAAGGAGTCCTTGCGCGACCACTAGCCCTGAGGGCCCTTGAAGAGGGCAACCAGTCGTCCTTAAGCCTTCTACAGCCTTCTATTCTGGTGCTTCTGCTGCCCTTCCTGGGTTCCAACTCCTTGATACTTTTCTCCTCTTCCAAAATATACCAATAACCTACAAAATTGAGGGAATTAGTGATAAAAATCATTAAGTATAACCTCGACTAACTTATTCACAAAACTCAACTAAAAACAAGAGTTTAAGCAAGCTTCACAGTCAAAGAGATTTGATTTAGTATTAAAATTGCATCACAAATAACGGTAAAATCAACCGTTATCAGTGTCATGATTTCATAGTAGATATATATGTGCAATAAGCATACCACTTACATTTTCCCTCTACACCCAAAATTTAAATAAAACTATTTCTATCATTCTTAACAAATTGTCAATGCATAAGTCCCAATGGCTTTTTGTAATTTCTTCTTCTTAGTGAAATAACTTCTTACTTTCCATTTTTAGTCATCAATACTTTTTGGCATTGTAAACGTTGCAAACCTACCATAACTTTCTCTATTAACACTTTCACCCTCACCATATGTGGCATTAACCAGCTCAAATGTCTGCCACTCAATATCCAAAAATCCACAAACATCATAAGTTGAATCACTACAATATTCTTCTGTGGCGTTTGCCCTTGAAGTCTCACTGGTCCACTACCCTCTTGTTATATGACTCTTTCCCTTAAAGTCCTAATAAGGTCTTCTACAACACTTTTCATCTCATATTCAATATTACCATCCCATTCATTATCCATATCACTACGTGTGTCACATTGAATGTTGACATCAAGTAGTCTTTCTTGACTCACAAACTGATAATGACTATAGTTGTCATCATGTACATTCTCTAACTCACATTCACTATCAACATCAATAACTGAAAATCATTTTCATCCTGTAATTGGCCACCCTCCTCCACCTCTTTTGCACCATCACCATCACCATCCCCCTCCAACTACCCACCCACCTCCAACTCTTTTTCACCTTCACCATCACCCTTAAACTACCCACCTTCCTCCACCTCTTTTTGACCTTCTTCTGCCAACTTTATCATCTACCTCTAAATGACCCCTTTCCTCTAATTGTTGTTTACATTCACTATCAACCTCCAACTCATCCTAGTGAATCAATTCTATTATCTCAGGTTCTAAGGTTTTATGAACCACATACAAATGAACTACATCGTTTAGCATGACTATGTTAAACATATGCATAACACCATGGTCATTAGTCAAATGTTCCAACTTATCTTTGACCACTGACCCACAAAACTACTCTGGAACATGTCCCAAGTATTTTAGTCCACCTACAATCTTAAAATAACTCCTTGTATCTAGATACATAACCACTATGGTGTTTCCTCGTCAAATTGTAGTTTCCCATTTTCATCACTTACAAAGTGTCCACTATAATGAATCACCACTTCAAAACATTCCTCATTCATTTTATACTATATATATATTTATGCACCTCTTTGCACCTATAAATTTTGCCTACAAAATAATAAACAAAGTACACTCCCTACTATTGAAACACACAAATGGAGGGCAAATTATGATCCCTACTGCTGAAACACTGATATAGGGAACCAAAACTTTTACACTTTTGAAAACGAAATAGGGGATCACAATACAAAAATACATAGTCAATCAAAATCTCCTACCCCAACAACATAACACAATTTTCTCATCCCCAAAACGAAAGCGCAACACTCAACCACCATAGCAAACAAAAAAAGAATTAAAATAACTACCTGTTGACCAACCATGAAATCAAACTCACCTCACTGCTAACAACCTTCGATCATTGACGAACACTGAATTTGTGATGAAAATCTTCTTTCCTACTCCTTTCACACTGTTTCAAAATCCCTAGCTTTGTTGGGCTTCGAATCCTAATTCTTCTGTTGACCATGTCCAATGAGCACTAAATCCCTAATTCTTCTGCTGACCATGTCCATTATGCTCTAAACCCCTAATTATTTTGTTGACAAAGCTTTGGAAATAATGCATGTTAATTCTACGTAATAATGTAATATATATCAACATGTATACTATGTACCACTATTAACCATTTATACAACGTTAACGATTTGAATATATTTATTTCACTATGTAATTAGAACTACTTAAAATCTGAAAACTAAATTAAAATTTTAGGACCAATGATTTTAACCATAATTTTGTATTAATCACAAATCTCACAATTTTTTTAACAAATGAAAACAAGCAAGATAAGACAATAACCCATAAAACAAATTAACGAAAAGAAATAAAATAACAATAACTTAATTAAAATATATAAAATTTAAAATACTCATTAGACAAATTTTTAATAAATACTCAACTTTGAACTAGTTTTATTTGAAAAAATTATTTTAATAATTTCTCTTCATTTGAAACTCATAATCATACACTTTTACTATTAAAACATTTTCCCCGTCTGGATCTCAAGCATTTTCTTATAAAACTTTTATATCACATAAATATATAATTAGATTAAATTAAATTTAAAGTTTAATATAAATGTTTATTAAATTTATCATACTACTTATAATATAATCCCTGTTATTTGAGGCTAGTTTTGTACAAACGAAGTAAATAGTAGATTTTATGCAATTAGGTATTCAGTACAACCAACTTATAATTAATCGACATTAAGAATTAGTTAACTAGGAGCCTCATTATATTATATGTTTTCTTTTGTAACGGTAGTGTTATGATTTTTTGTAAAAAAAAATATTGATTTATCATTTTTTTTAATAATTTTTTAGTAATATTTAGGTTTAATGTCTCCGTAGGTCTCTATTTTGGTCATGAATTTCAAATAGGTCCTCTTTCTTTTCGGCGTATCAATTGAGTCCTTGTTTTTGTAAAATTTAATCAATTAGAGGTCTACCGTTAAATTGGACAAACGACCATAACAATATTGGTTACGTGGCAAGGTTAGTGCAGTTACTAAGCAGACGTGACATTTAAAAGAACTTTTGTATTAAATAAAGAAGAAGGAATAGAAGTATAATCAGTTTTGGGTAAGGGTATACTAGGAAAAAAGAGAAAATTAAAGGGCAAGACGTTTTAATTGAGAAATGCAACTGAGATTGGGGAAACAAATTGGGGGTTTTTATTATTAGGGTTCGCGTGAGGGAAGAAATATCGCGATCTTTGTTCAAGCTGAAGCGGCAAGGTTCGTCAGTGAAGAAGATGTAGTTGGAAGCGACAGAGTGCATGCAGGGGTTCGTGTCTCGGTAGGTCAGGTGTAGGACTTTTGTTGTTGGAAGCAAGAAGGTGAAGCACGTGGTGAGTGGAGGTTAATCTCAAGGAAGGTCAGTGTTTGTGCTTTATTGTCTTTGTTTTTATTGATGAGAAACTACAATATTCAGTGGTGGTCCCCCATTGATGTATGGTTTGGTCTCTGTTATTGATTGCATTTCGGTGGTCCCCCATGTATGTTGAAAGTTATTTGACTTTGTCTGAGTGCGTATGTTTAAAATTATTTGCTCTTTGTTATTGTTCTAATATATATTTTTTTTGCCGTCATATGTTTTCATAATAGGTCTGTAGATATATTTATGTTGTGTTGTGCGTAATGGAGGACGCTATTGACTGTGTTTTCCACCATGGAGGAAAGTTCATTAATGATAGTACCCTAAAGTATAAAGGGGAGACAACAACTTTGTCCTTTGACCCTGACATGTGGAGTTTTTTTGTGGTTGTCATTGTAGTGAAAAATTTAGGATATGAGAATTTTAAAGATTTATGGTACTGTTTACGAGGGGGTTTCGTGTTGGAAAATAGGTTGGAACAATTGATTGATGACAGAGGTGCCATGCATATGGCTAACTTAGCTAGGCTTAATGGTGAAGTTCATTTATACGTTGTCCATGTAGTTTCTGATCCCGAAGTCATTCATATGCTTGAAGACATTACTAATGATGAAGGAGAAGTTGAAGGTAATGGTAAAGTACAAAAAGAGGATGAAGAAGATGGTGATGGTGTTGAAGTAGATGGTGGAGTTGATGGTGACTTAGAAGAGGTGAATGAGGGTGAAGAAGATGGTGATTATGTTCAAGTAAATGGTGAAGGTGATGGTGAGTTACAAGAGGTGAATGTTTGTGAAGAAGCTGGTGATGGTGTTGAAGTAAATGGTGTTGTTGATGGTGACTTAGAAGAGGTGAACGAGGGTGAAGAAGATGGTGGTGCTGTTCAAGTAGATGGTGAAGGTGATGGTGACTTACAAGAGGTGAATGTTTGTGAAGAAGCTAGTGAAGGTGACTTACAAGAGGTGAATGTTTGTGAAGAAGTTGGTGATGGTGTTGAAATAGAGGTTGAAGGTCATGGTCACGTACAAGAGTTGCATCAGGTTGAAGAAGAGCAAGAGTTGAATGTGTGTGAAGGAGTTGTGAAGGATGAAGTTGATCTTTGTAGTTGGAGTACATCCATTGAAGAAGCTGATGTACATGGAAATAATGAGTGCTTAGAGGGCCTAGTAGATGTGAGTGTTGAATGTGATATAGATGGTCATGTGGAAGTAGAAGTAGAAGTAGAAAGTCTTTATGACAGTGATGATGACCGTGATAATGTCAGTGTTGGATGTCATGATCATGACGATAGAGGATTGTCAGATTTGGAGTGGAAATCTGAGGAATTACTTAGTGCAACAGATAGTGAGGAAGAGGTTAATGACAGTGAAGGTTATGAGAGGTTTGGTACTTTTTGTATGCCAAAAAGTATGGTAGACTTTACATGGGAAGTTGGGACTTTTTTTGCAAAAAAGCAAGATATTTTAGATGCTCTAAAAGGGTATGCCTTGGAAAATGGGAGGAATATAAAGTTTGTAAAAAATGACAAAAGAAGATTGAGGATGAAGTGCTTTGGTGCAAAAGGAGAATGCCCATGGACCATATACTTTGGTTATATGGAGGCTGTAAAATCATGGCAGCTGAGAACTAAAAAAGACATCTATACATGCAGCAGGGAGTTCAACCTCAAGTTACTTGACGCCAGGTGGTTGAGCAAAAAGTTGGTGAAAACAGTTAAGGAAAATCCTAAGATGAAGGGTGTTGATATTCGTGAAAAAGTTCAAAGGAAGTGGAACATAGGTATATCAAGGTGTATGACTTATAGAGCCAAAGCTATTGCTTCTAATCAAATTGATGGGTCCTTTAATGAACAATATAAGAGGATATATGATTATGCACATGAGTTGTTGGAAAGAAATCCAGGATCTACAGTTAAGGTGCTTGTTGAGAATAATGAGGGTGAGTTAATTTTCAACAGATTTTACTGTTGTCTGAAGGCATGCAAAGACAGTTTTGTTTGCTGTAGGTTAATAATTGGATTAGATGGAGCCTTTTTGAAAGGGAAGTATGGTGGTGAGCTGTTGACGACTGTTGGGAGAGATGGAAATGATCAAATGTTGCCCATTGCATATGCGGTGGTAGAAGTGGAAAACAAAGATTCATGGACGTGGTTTTTGATTCTTTTGATTGATGATCTTGGTGGTGGAGAAGTATGTTCTTCAATTACTTTTGTCTCCGATCAACAAAAGGTAATAATCATATTTAATTTGCTTCTTTCGTATATTAGTTCATTAATTTGGTATGCTCATAAATGTTTTGTTTTATGTTAACACCATAGGGTCTACTACCAGCCATACAACAGTTACTCTCAGGTGTTGACCAGAGATTTTGTGTTAGACACTTATATTCAAACTTTAGGAAAAAGTTTCCTGGTAAAAATCTGAAACAACTGATGTGGAGGGCAGCTACTGCCACTCATCCACAAAACTGGGAAAGGGAGATGAGAAACATTAAAGATATAAATGAAGACGCATTCAAGCATTTGATTGTCATCCCTCCAAGGTTGACAATTTGTATTAATTATTTTTGCCCTTTCTATATTATAGTATGTTTGTCCAAATGTTTCTGGGAAGTGGAAAGCTGAATATTGGTCATGTGAGTTTTGATATAAATATTGTACAAGTACTTTTGATATTAATCATAGACTATAGATTGATTTTGATATGCATTTCTCGGTTGCTTTGTTGATTTAGGTGTATAGCCGTGTTGCAGGTTTTTGTTGATTTAGGTGTATAGCCATGTTGTAGGTTTTTGTTGATTTAGGTCTTTGTTGATATTAATGATAGACTATATTAGTTGCAATTTTAATATGAAACTTTGTCATCTACTATTAACATGTGTATATATCATATGTTGTAGATACTGGTCAAGGTCCAAATTCAGTCCAACACCAAAATGTGACACATTGGTCAACAATATGATTGAGGCTTTCAACAGTGTCCTGGTTCACACCAGGACTAAACCAATCATAACAATGCTGGAAGAAATTAGGGTCTACATAATGCAAAGATGGGCAAAAAATAGGTCTAAGATATAATCATTTTCAGGACCAATTTGTTCAAAGATCCAGACCAGATTTACAAAGGAATCCCAATCAACCAAGAACTGGATACCTAGGTAAACTTTATGTTATTTAAATGTGTTGTTTAAATTTTTTTCTAATTTGTTTATAGCTGGTCAGCAAACAAACTCTTTAAAGTAAGACACGTCTCCGAAAGTGGAGAAAAATTTGTTATAAACATAGACGAGTTCTCATGCTCGTGCAGGAGATGGAGCATCACAGGAATTCCATGTTGTCACTCCCTAGCCGCAATGAAGTTTCTTAATATTGATGACCAGCAGTTCATTTCGGCTTGCTTTCTAAAGTCCACCTATGAAGAAACCTATGCATCAATCGTATATCCCATCAACGGCAACAACATGTGGGACCTAACACCATATCCGGATGTCATGCCTCCTAGGAAAAAGGTTATGCCTGGAAGACCTAAAAGGAAAAGAAGATTGGAGCAGTGGGAGATCAGAAAGGATGATTCACGAGTGAGCAAGGATGGTTTGCGAAAGAGATGCGGGCTATGTAGGGAGGTTGGACACAACAGGAGTCGTTGCCCCAAATCAACCCAAGAATCAATCATGCCATCACAATTATCTGAAGTGTGTATGAATGACCAGGAAGCTCAACTATAGATGTGTGTATGAATGACAATGATGTCAAGTTTAAGGATCTTATTATGTAATAGTCTAAGGAACAATGTTTATGGTTTCACTGCTATGTAATTTAATGAATGACAATGATGCCAACTATGTATGGTTCTGGATGTATTACAATGTTTTGGATGTATTACAATGACCAAGAACTATTTTGTCAATATGATTTACAATGTATTACAATGCCAAGTACTGTTTTTTAATAGTTTGGTGGGCACAGTTATCTTTAGAAATTTTTGCAGGTCTTATATCTAATATTGTATTTCCATTGCTGTATGACTAAAGCATAAGTACTATTTTTTAATAGTTTGTATAATTAGCTATAACAGACTCAGAATAGCTACTGTGCATTTTCACTTTCTAAATAATCACTTTGACTCTTATTTATTATGTTTATCACTTTAGTAACATTAAAAGGCGTTAAAAGACCCATTAAACCAAAAGGCGTTAAAACCTGCAACATTAGTAACATTGTTGTGAATAAAATAAACATTAAACAATTTTCAAAAGGCGTTAAAACATGCAACATTAAACCAAAACCTCAATTTATTATGTTTATCACTTTAGTAACACAACTTCATTGCTTCACATCGTCATACACATAAACAGTTCCATCCTAACAAACCGAAAAAAACCTACTAATTTCTTCCTAAGAAAACGATCAACACTACTACATTATGGATTTATAATCCATATTGAAATTACAATAATATTAAGTAAAAAAATAAAAATAACCAATCCTATCAACACCTTCATCCATTTCTCCACAACCTTAACAGATTTAAGCAAATCACTCATCATCTTCGTTCCACCTCCCATTTCTCCTGTTTTTGACAAACACTCATGCTTTTCTTCCCACTTCACATTCGTATAGTTTTTCTCATTACCGTCTTCACAACACCATTTGAAGAAATTGCAACCACCTTCATGTCCACTCTGTGAAAAAAAAAACAATTAAAACGACTTTCTACTCAAACAAAACACTACTTCTCCACGTTCTTACCTTGTACTTAGGGAAGCTCCAGAATTGCTTCCCTCTGTTCTTAGCAGTTCTAGCTGTTCTTACCACTGTTTTCTCTCCACACAGGCAAAGGGGTGATACACCATCAATCGTAGATACTCCACCACCACGAAAAACGACATCAGAGTTTTGATTCCGCCACCCATTGCATGTCGAAGATGAACAACAATGCGGCTTCTACACTTCATTATCCATCACTTCGAATCGAAGAAAGAACGTGCACCCTCCCACTTCCAACTAGATAATCTTCACCTACGAACACTGGCGCTTCGAATCGAAGAAAGAATGGGATTTTTTCCCTCACGCGAACCCTAATAATAAGAACCCCCAATTTGTTTCTCCAATCTCAGTTACATTTCTCAATTAAAGGGGGCTGCCCTTAAAGTTTTTCAATTTTCCTAGTATGCCCTTACCCAAAAATGATTATACCTCTGTGCATACGAATTATTTAATACAAAAATCGTTTTAAATGCCACGTGTGCTTAGTAGATGCACTGACCATGTCACGTAACCAATACTGTTACGATCGTTTGTCCAATTTAACGGCAAACCTCTAATTGATTAAATTTTACAAAAACAAGGACTCAATTGATACGCCAAAAAGAAAGATGAGCTATTTGAAATTTATATTTATATTTCATCTTCACTGATCGATTCAAAATAAAATTTGAACTAACGGAAAATATGCAATATTGCATATATTTTTCATGGATAATCTATGTATTTGATATATATATAATAGTGAGGATAATAACTATTGAGAATTGTTCACATTTAATAGTAATTAAGTAATTTAAGAAAAATGTAATGATGTAAAATATAAAACTGTTAAAAGAAGTGAATTTTAAAATTTAATTTATCTTTCTAAAATTTATTTATAAAATAATATTTACGTTGATTTATATAATTTTCTCACAAGACATATATTTAAATATAAAATTAGACATTAACTGGTGATTAGTTAGTTAAGAGATAAATTTTAAATCTAACTTAATTTATAAAATCTACTTATAAAATTAAATTTACATTTATTTATATATATTATGAAATCGTCTTATTTTTAATGTAAAATTTAAAAAAATAAAGAAAATAGTTAAATGAAAAAGAAAACCTCAAGTATGCTTATAGTAGGTAAAATAAAATTGAGGTAGTTAAGTCATGATTTAGACCTATTGTTCCTTTGGTTGGTATATGTATAAATGATTGGACAAACACAAATAAAAAATACTAATGGTGGAATTAAGGGTGTGGAAACCCATTCCCTAATATTTTTATAGCTCTATTTTCCTACACGTTTCTTTAATTATAGAACAAGTATTATTCTTAATAAGTCAAGAACAATTAGCTAGGTTAGTTGAATATTAAAACAAATTCTGTCTTTGGTTGACCCAGCACTTACCTAGCACTTTGGTTTAAAATTCACTCTTCTCTAAGCAGATAACTGGAGCAAAATATAATATTTAAAAAACATTTTCAATAAATAGAAATTTAAAAAGAAATTTCCTTAAATAGTTAAAGAATCTTTTGATTTATAAATATCATTAGATTTTTCAAATGCTTCAAATGAATACACGACATGTTTCTCTCACTCTTTATACATAAAATAATATTGGAATCGAATCTAAAGCATATATAAGGAATCCAATTTCTTTTCAATCTTATCAACATTTAATAGGGGAATACTTTTGTATATACATATATTTATTATTTTTACCAAAAGAAACTACACTTTTTATCTCTATTATTGAATACAAATATCTCTTTTTTTTTTCTTTGCAAGTACAACTTAAATTATAAACTCACTTCTTCTTTTTGTTTTCTCACTATGCTGGGGAACTATTTCAGTTTTGAGATGCTATGGCTTTATTTTATTCTTTTGAATAGATTATGCATATGTCTTATTGGAGGCAATTTTTCTCGAAATAATATTGGTATGAAAAAAATTCTAGAAAACTATTCAATGATCGGGCTTTTACAGCGTTAAAATAAATAAACTAGGAAAATATTATTTAAAAGAACTAATTTATATGTAAAGAGTGATTATCTAAATTATTATTTCTAATGTTTCATCTTTATTAGAAGAGTCAATTTATATAGGTGTTTGACATTGAAGATATTAATGTTTTTGTTTGGATCGAAGAAAAAATGTAAGAGAGTAGAAAAGAAAAGAAAGAAAAAGAAAATACTAACTTATTTGAGTTAAAGAAAAAAGTAAAAATAAATGAAAAGAAAAATATTTATTTTTCATCAATACTTATAATTTTTTTTATTTTCTATTTTAATTTTATATATATTGTACCTAATGATTATCTGGTTAGAAATAGACTAAACGGTCAACCATTAATCAAAGAAAATTAAATAAGTTATTCATAATTGAGCAGCCATGAAACTACATCGAATAGTCATGTGAGATAAAAATTATCCTTAATACTAAACAATTTAAGGTAAAGTGTGATAACTTTCATATGGATCGTAATTAATCCGTCACTAATCAAGAGTTAATACTGAAATCTATAAATATAAGTATGATAACTTTCATATAGTCCATTGATGCTTGAGTTACATTTTCTACAAATAAACTCCATGTATAACGAACCAATGACTATGTTTATTGATTTTCGTGTTCCTAACATGAGTTGATTTTTACATGTATTATTAATATAAATTTCCGTACGTGAAGTATTATATGTTCTCGAACTTGAAATTCTATTATAGTTTTATTTTAAAAAGTATTTAAGAAATTAAGAAAAGAGACAGCCATCGTTAAAATACACCTTTTTAAGAATAAAACTTCAATAAAAAAATGTCAAGTTTTAAATTAAACAATATCTAAAATACATTTGATCTTAATAATATTATCTGAAGTCATTTAAAATCTAAATAATATTTACTTATTTATTTTGATTTCCAATTTCCCATAATAAATAAGGTGTAACCGACTTGAAATGATATAAAATCATTGTGAAAATTGAATTATTTATGTAAATTTTGAATCTTATTGTGTTTACAAATTTCTGGGGATTTTGATGAGAGGATTTAAGTGTATGTGTACGAAAAGTTTTCTCTCTTGATAAAACAACTCTTGATGAGTTAATTCATCAAACTGGAACAACAAATTAATGCATATCATGTGTTTGATATTCCTACAATAAACAGTGTTGCACACTTGTGTTAGGGATATGTCATTCTCTCCAAACTTCACACCACAAACAACTACCATATTAAAACTTCAATCGTTTATATAAATAGTATAGAGAGAGAGTTAAAAGTTAATTTGAGCTGTCATACCATATATTATATCCATATAAAAGTTAAAGACATAGAATGAATTGCCATATATATATTACATAAAATACTGTCTTATATGCTGTCATTGTTTTCCTCTTCCCACTTGTCTTTGAATATGAGGGCATTTATTGGCCATAAATAAAATAGATATTGTTTGAAGGAGAATTCAGTGGATGGTACCACAAAACATTGCGTACTTCAATCAGATGTTAAGATGTTTTCATAATTCTTCAATATCACCATTAACCAATTTATACTGCATAGTTTTAATAATTCTGAGGTGAACACTCAAAGAAGTTACTGCAGGAACACACTTTTATGGATTTTTTATGACACTTGATTTTGTACAAAAGAATTTGGATTTGACAATGAAATGTTTTTTATTCTTTTACCACGACAAAGGTGAGATCCTAAAGTTAAGATGGTCCTTGCTGCCAGAATTACAGGAAAATCTGAGAAACATGATTAACTAGTTTGAATAATCGGAGGTTTTCCTCATCTTTTGAGTAATTTGTCAAGCTAGAAAGCGACAACAACATTATGAATCGGTACTGTCTTTTAAGTGTGGGATGATGCTACTATGTCCACACAAATTTGGAAATTCAATTGGGATAGTTCAAGTCAACATTTTCAACTCTTTGGTTTAATATTTATATGTGAAATGCTTTGTCACATGACAGAGTCTTAAGTCCTAAACCAGAAGGACCCTCAATGCCCTTGTGGTTAAAGTCTGCACCCGCTTTTGAAATAATCGAAGTAACTTTACCTTTTCAAAATCAAAGTTCCACCTTTAGACATGCTTCAAGAAATTAGAGACCTTTATTGTTTATTCCACAGTTCATAGGGTTTAACGCAAGGCACAGTGTATCAATTTGAATTTCTGATATTGGTAGTCAGAAAAAATGGTTGTTCCAATTTAAAATAGTGTACGGTTATGAAACCTTTTCCTTCACATTTGAATCGTGAAGGTTTTTTCACAATACTTGTTCAATGTGTGTATGTGTGTGTGTGTTGTGTTGAGATGGAAAATGGGCATGCGAGATCCTAAAAGCTGCATGGTCTGGTCTGGCTTGGGGATAAGCACAAAGCAAAACCTTCAAAATTTGTGACCAAAGACGTGAAATCTAGAGCTTGTACTTAAAGGGGAACTTCTTTTGGGTAAAAATATCAAAGTTCAATAGAAGAAGGTGTCAGTTATTGCATATGATGCTGGTGAGGGACCCTTCTCAACTATTTATACAATTTTGTGCAGTTCTATGTGTTGTTCTCAAACTACTTTAGGTTCATGAGGGTACTGAATTTCTGACGCAAATTTTGGTGTTTAAGTAAAATGAAACAAAACCAGCATGCCCAAGTTTTTTTTTTTTTTTCGGCCTTCCTATGCACTCAATAAAACAATGCCTTTGTAGACACCATTCTTCACGGTTACCTGCCATTGACCCTACCACACAGTCTCTATGCAGCTCTGCAGCATATAAAATCATAAATGAATTAATTCCCTTTGTGACAAAAATTCGCCAAACCCCTTTTGTTTTCCCACACGGATCAAGCCAAAGCAGAGAAATTTCCCATTACATTCATCATTAACAATTCTTTCACAAGAAATTAAAAAAAAAAAAATGACCCTTTGAAATTGAAGACAGAGAGACTTTGTAAACTTTTCAGACTTCCATAATCAAATGTTCATTTGGCTTAGCACCGGAGTCTGTTCAACTTGATTACCATAATATATTACATGCATAATTACAGAGATAAATATTTATGTGAAAAATTAAAAGTCTATAAACTAACTAAGAATTTTGTCCACTCCAACGGTTTCAAAATTGCAGTCCAAAACCTTTTATCGATACTACAGCTGCATCAGCCATAATTTTAAACCATATTTTGCATACAATTCAAGTTGCAGCAGCCAATGTTTTAACAAACAGTAGCTAAGATTTTGGTTGCAGAGTCAAGATTTTAGGCTCTCATAAATATATTGTGACTGCAGTTTCGACTGTGTTTGTCTGCATTTGATGAGATTGTGACTGCTTGAAACCTTGACGAGAGACTGTAATTTAGCATCTTTAGCATTTATTATTACCTTGGTTGAGTCAAATCAAACCAAATTTGCTTGAAGACTTTGATGATGAGGTCGTGATACTGATCTGAATTGAGAGAAAGGTAGCAAGCAAGTAGATCCTCCAAGTCCTTGGATGCCCTTATGTTGTTCTCCACAATCATCTCCACCATGGACTCCCTGAAATCCTTCTGTGGGTCAAAAGAAGACTTCACAACCGCAAAACTCTCCGAGAGGCTTCTCCGGGAGCCGGAACTCGCCGTCGACGACACACTTTTCCGCCCCTTCCATCCGGCGATTTTGGGCGAGTGGACCCTCAACCTCATCCCCGGAGAATTCACAGAGAACCGCCTCACAGAACCACCGTTCCTCTGTTCCTTCATTGCAGACTCTTCCTTCACAACTCTCACCTTCAACGACCCTTGTTTGAGTTCTCTCTTCTTTAACAATTTGGGTGGCTTGGTTATGATCGGAGGAAGCTCAAGTTCTGAGAAGGTGTCATCAAAGTCGTTGTTGCGGCTGTTGTTGTAACTGTAGTAGCCATCAAGCTTGTTATCCTTTCTTGGTATGGAGTTTTTGTCGACGTCGATGATGATGTCGTTGGTGGGGGGGTTGTTTTTGTTTGTGTTAAGCTTGCAAGAGGCGCAAGAGGTGGTTGACAAGGAAACCATTTCATCGAACGATGAAGAACACGGGAGAACACGGTCTGTTCTGAATTCTGGGGACTCTGACTCGGGTGAGGAGTCAAATGGGGATGAGGAAGAGTGTTCCTGCGGTGAATCTGATTTGGTCCACATGGATTCGAGTGTGCTGCGACAGCTACAACCTGAGGAAACAAACTTTGTGGTTCTTGGAGCTCTTCTTTTGGTTCTTTGTTTGGTTGATTTTCTGGGAGGGGAAAATTTCGGGGTGTTTGAGGGTGAGGTTTTGAGGTCTCTTGTGATGTAGTATGACTTTCTGGGGTTGTTGTTGTTGTTGTTGTATTGGTGGAGGGGTTGGTTTGGTTTTGATGAATGTGTGGTTGAAGTGATTGAAATGGATGAAGTTTGCTTCTTCTTCCCAGAGAGTGTGGTGTTTTGCTTTCTTCCCTTCCCCATATCCCTGAGCTTGTAAAACCAAGCATTCGGAATCATATCTGATAATCTAAACCTGTGATTCCCCATCCTTCTCTCACTCTGTGTTTGTGAAGGTGTTGAATGCTTTTTAGTTCTCTCTAGTGTGGGGATGAGACGTTAGATAACTCTATATCAGTGTCTGTTTTGACACTCTTTGTTTGTAGGATAATAAATAGAGAGAGAGAGAGAGAAAGAAAGAAGGGTATTTGGAATTGGAGGTGAAGGGGCTGGGGCCACAAGAGAGGAAAAAGTTGGCATAAAGGCAAAAGAGTGGGGTAGAAGAAGTGAATGACATTGTGGAACGGTGACACCAATTAAGGCCTAAACAAAACATAATGTGTGCTGTTAAAACAACCATAGTGATCACTTTTTTTTTTTATTTCTTAAGGTTTGATCACTTAGCAAGCACCCTTCCACGTAGACAACAGTTTCGTGCCTTCTGGGCTTTAGGCACATCTTCTTCCTCCACGTGGGTTGCATGACATATATAATGCCTCACACCAGAACTAAAATTGAACGTGGCCGAAAAGGGTTTCAGACATGCACGGGAGCACGCAGTTCCAACAACGCCAACAGTGAAACTAACCAGGACCAGGACCAAGTGGGTCTTTCAAATAGGGTAAAGTAAAAGCAGCAGTGTAAGTTGTGATTGCAAGCTAAAGCAAGAAAACAAACTTAGTTGTAAAAAGGAAGTGTGTGTAGTTTAGAAAGTGGAACTGGTAATGTCGTGTGTGATGGTGGAAGTAGTGATATATGGTTCAATTTTGGTTAAAATTTTGTTGTGCAAAGGGAGAGTAGAGGGCCTGAAAAGAATTGGAAAGGAAGAAGCTTTTGGGAGTGGAAAAAGCTTTCCAAAAGCTTGTTGTTGTGGGTCAGGATTACGTGCATCCAAATGTAGAAAATCTAAGTGGCCCATCGATTAAAGAGGTTGTGTAACATTGGATTAGTGTACAATTTCGATCTGCGTTGTTTCTTATAATTGTTTCTATTTCATGGTTATGGAAACCGGAACATGGGCCTGCTACATAGTCTAGGTTTTGATTTGGCACCATGTGTATCCATCGTTTTCTAGGGAAGCCCTTGACGTACCATGTCTCATGGGTAAAGAAAAACGAATCATTTTTCAACCAAAGCTAAATGGCCATGAATTCCCCCCATTGCAAAGGGGAAAACAATGTTGATGGGTGCTGACACGGACACACAGATCTAAATTTAAACACATGTCAACTCAAAACCCTTGAGTTTTCAATAATATTGGTACCATGATGAACATGGATTGTACTGGAGAGATTGCTAAAGCGGTAAGAAATAAATACGTGTGATGTGTGTGCATTGTGTGTCTTCCCCAGAAGTCTGTAATGGGGGTTTTGAGGGTATTTTGGTGGGTTAAGTGGTCATAAATTTGGTCAATAGATCATACTGGTCCCCCTCCGTATTGCATGGAATGGTTGAATACCAATCACCATGTTAACGGTCTAGGTGGAGTGTTGGTGTTCAAACCGGAATCTATGCATAATGTTTCAGAGTGAAATGGATTCATCAGAGAGGGGACCAAAGAGTGCAAGTGTCGTTCATGGCTCAAAATATGTATTTAAGTTTGTTTGTATTTTTAGGAAAGACAAAGATTGTACCTGATGCTAATCTATACTCCTTGTTTGCTACTTCTTTGTATTACTGTATGTGTAGGGTTCCTTCCTTTCTTCCATTCTCATGTTATGTTATGTTAGACTATCCATATTCATTGTTATTTCAGGCTAGACCTTCCCACACCCTAGAACAGGACATCACAACTTCAGGCCCATTTTCAGGTATTGGGTACTATGGGCTGGGCTTTTCAGTCTTGGGAAGATGAATGTCAGCCCAGGCCCGAGGAAAAGAAAGGTAAGATGTTGTTTATGTTCACTTTTTTCTTCTCACACCCTCCTTGTTTCTTTTTTCATGATATTTATATTTCCTATCACCTTTTGGCTCTTCTTCTTGAATTTGGGATACTGTTCTCCATAATTATTTATGCTCTCATACATTATAAAAAGTAGTTTGTGTTTTTGCTGAAAGTGGACGAAGAAAACTCCTGCTCTTCTCGCTCAAGAATGCTTCACCTCCGTCGATCGGTCCTCCTTACTCCTGTCTTACCGCCTGGATCTTCCTCTCTCACTGCCAAAATGGGGGTGGCCTGCAAGAAACACTCTGACGCTCAAGTCAGAATTTATCTCCGCAAGTCTAGACTAAATTAGAAAATCAGAGAGCTCACCTTCGTAATCAATTGTTATTTATAGGGTTTCAAGGAATATCATCCATTAATTTACCTTTTAATGACAATCAATGTCAACATTAACTGCTCCACAGTGACTATTACATAATTAATTATGCATTCATTAACATTCAAAGGTTGTCTCCAGCAAACGGCTGGAGAGTTCACGAATATTATCTTGGCGTACGACCGGGAATGATCCGCTTCCATCGCCCCTGTGTACCCAGTCGGTCTAATTAACACTTCCATCGTCCTTGGACTATCGGTCTATCTTACTCGGTAGTGACTCAAGCATGTCCGGTCGGTCTAACCTACTCGGTAGTAACACAAGTCCCCCAAGCCCTAGCAAAAATATTTTTGCATAGGGTTTTGAAGTGGTTTCTTATCGATTTGCATCTTTTCTTATTAAGACCTTCAACCGTGTTGTTGACTTTTGCAAGGGCGTGAAGTTGTAGAGTCATGACTGTAAAATTTAGGCAGGAAAAGTAAAAATGAACCGTCAGATCGCCTAGACCATCAGATTTTTCTTCGTTTGACGCTCCAGATTTGCTTGACGAATCGTTTTTTACCTTCTATAAATAGCCCCGAATTTGCCCTAATTTTTTACCCCTTTCTTCTCGCCTTCATTACTTTGTTGTGCCTTACTTTCTCGTGCCTATCTTCCTCATCTTAATCCTTTGTCTCAAGTAATCATATCTTCTGATATCGCCGGTGAAGAAGGCAGGGGGTATGCCGACGATAAGGTTAGTACTTCATCTTCCTCCTCGGGTGTCGTTGCTAGTCGGGGTGCTGTAGTCGCCCATTCAGGGAACTCTTATGATCTTCTGGCAGATAGTGATGCTCCCAAGGAAGTCGCCATTAACGTGGACTCCTCCGGTGCTTGGGACGGTAAGCCCAGAGATTGGCCTGTTGTTCCTGGCTATGATTGGGTTCCCCATGAGGTTAGGCAAATGTCTTCCTCTTTCTACCATCGTCGTCCATTTAGGGATTTGGCTAGTAGTATTTGTCTAGTAAAGGCTGCTGAGGACACTAGCCATTTTAAATTATCCGTTTGCCAAATGACCGAGCGTGTATGCCACGGTCTGGGGAATTACCCCCACAGACTTCTTCTATGCTTACGCTACCATGTTTAAAGATTTAAAGGTTCTCCTTCCATTTTTAGATTTTCAAATGAGCGTTCTGAGGGAGCTTAACGTGGCTCCTACCCAGCTGCATCCGAACAGTTGGGCGTTTATGCAAGCATTCTCCATCGTCTGTACAAGCTTAGCCCTATACCCCACTCCTAGGGCTTTCTTTTACTTTTTTCACGTACAGCCTCATCTGACCAAACATTGGGTTTCCCTTCGCACGATCGGGAATAGACATATGTTGTCTCTTTTCAACAGTTCATACAAGGACTTTAAAGGGCACTTCTTTAAGGTCGTGCCTTTGGAAGCTGAGTACAAGAGTTTCTGTTTCCTGGACGGGCAGGCTAAGCTTCCCTTTTATTGGACCAACAACCCGAAGAAGGTTATTTCTTGGCCCAAGTCACGGATGACACCCGAGGATTTGGACTTAATAAATCAACTGAGTCAGCTGCCTCCCAAGTCCTCTTCTCGCGTGTTGATCGATTTTCTGAACAAAACCTCTCATGTCTTCGGTAAGTTATTTTTGACCACCTTTTGTTGAGCAGCCATTTGGAACTTATCTAAATTTATTTTTGATGTGTAGATTACTTATCCAAGATAGATCCCGCCAGAAGCAACACCTTCGCCTGCTTGTTTGCAGAGGGGGGAGACATAAGGAAAACAGTAGGAGGGAGCTCATCTCGCGCCCCAACTACTACTGCCATCCCTACGACGTCTCTGCCAGCCCCCAAGGCACCACCTCCGCCGGCCGCTGGTGAAGTCTAGTCGCCCAAATCCCATCGTCACCCTGTCGACAAGGTTCAACAGTCGGAGCCCAATCTAAAGAAGAAGGGAAAACAGAAAGTTGTTCGAGAATCCTCTGCGTCATCCAAGCAAAGCAAAAGAGCGCTGCCCGACGGTCCTCCCTCTCTAGGCCGCTAAGTCCCAACTCGTGGGTGGTGAAGCGCATCCACTTTGATCTTTTTGCTGAGGAGAAAGCTCTCGTTAAAGGGATGACCGAGGAGGAAGCTTCCAATATGACTATGGAGTTGGCCGCTCGGTCAACGATGTGTTTGGCTTACGCTGCTCAGAAGAGGGCATCGACTTCTATGAAGCTTCAATCTCTTTAAGAGAAGTATGACGTCGCCGTGAAGTCCAACCAAAAATTGACTCTCCGCCTGGCCGAAACAAAAAGGATAGCGGATGAGGATAAGAAAAAAGCTAACACTCTGCTAGCCGAGGCCCGCCATGCTCAACGTCGTATGCAACGGTCTCATGATGATTTGCAGCTTGACCTCCAAAATGCAACTACCAAAAATAAAGAGTTGGTTACTGAGAGGGATGACCTTTTGGCCGATCGGGATTCGCTTCGGGATCGAGTGTTGAAACTAGAGGCGGACAACAAATTTTTTGGCGATGAAGTAGTGAATGAGCATATGCTCGGCTTTGAGAAAGCGTTCGCCCGCTCGATTTAGGTCTTAGGAGTTCACTAGGAGCGTGCCCTAAGACCAAGGTGAGAGTTTACGAAAGAAATCTGCCTCACCTGCTCGGTTTAGGTCTTAGGAGTTCATTAGGAGCGTGCCCTAAGACCAAGGTGAGAGTTCACGAAAGAAATTTGCCTCACTTGCTCGGTTTAGGTCTTAGGAGTTCACTAGGAGCATGTTCTAAGACCAAGGTGAAAGTTCACAAAAGAAATTTGCCTCACCTGCTCGGTTTAGGTCTTAGGAGTTCACTAGGAGCGTGCCCTAAGACCAAGGTGAGAGTTCACGAAAGAAATCTGCCTTACCTAGTTGAAAAATGTATGTCGATCGGTTGCTCAAAGTTGGCCAAGTAGTTTGTATACAGAGTCCTGTTATCTGTACCGAAGAAAAACAACACTAGAATTTTGAACGGTCAGAAAAATGTAGCTGAAAATTTTGTTTGAGTTGAGGTCAGACGACCAAGCGAGTGAGATCGTTCGATCTTGATGTAATTGCTTTAGAGTCTATGACCTGCAAGATAATATCAAGAATATAGACGTGACCGCTCGGTTGAAATGTTGAGGTCAGACGACTGAGCGAGTGAGATTGTTCGGTCTTGATGTAACTGCTTTAAAGTCTTATCACCTTAATTGAAGACATTAAGCAGAAGGAATTATTTTCATCTTTCGAACCTGCATTTTGAATCCATATATAATAATATATTATGGAAAATAATATATGGTAATTTTTGAATGCAACATGTATCTTATGGAATGGCAATTTCCAAAGCGTTGCATTATATGTTGATAGAAACGCCAAGCACATTTATTATCATGTAATCATTATCAGTGCAATGACTTTATCCCTTTTGAAAGACACCATACCACTCGTGCAGTATTGGAACTTCAATCACCCAAGGCTTCCATTGACCTGTCATTGGTGTCGTATTAAATGTGTAAGATGACTTAATGACCACAGCGTAAGTGTGCAAATGGTGGTCCCACTATCTGATGGAAAGTTAAGTGTGAGGTGGGGTGTGGAAAAAATCATCCCAAATGCGTTTAAACAAGGTCGGCCCAACAACACATAACACATTGTAGGATGTGTTCGCTTCTACCAGCAAAAACCTAGTCTTCAGCTCCTTATTCCGCTCGGTCCCCAAGCAAGTTCTTAGATCCACGTATCCTCTTGTATTCACCCTTTCCTTCGAAAATCCTACAATCTGTTGGAATGTCTTCTAGTAAAGGATATTAACAGAGCTTCCTTGATCTATCAACACCTTTCCTAATTGTACCGAGCAATAACGGATATTATTACCATCGGATCATCTTGATCAGGATTAGGAGCATTAAAATCTTCATCGATGAACGTGATTAGCGGCATTGAGCGCTTCCTCACATCTACCCGGTGAACACTTTTTAACTCCCTCAGGTTTCTCTTCCTAGCCGACGTCGATGACCCTCCAGCAAAACTTCCAGAGATAGTGTTTATTGTGCCACGCAATGATCGGTCATGGCTGCGACTTCTACTTCGCCTACGATCTAGGTGTCTATCACTTCGTTCCATCCTAGTCCTCTTAGGTGGACTTCTCGTCCTTCGTTCCTCCTTAACAAACTTTCTCAGGTGACCCGCCCAGATCAGCTCCTCCACTTTATCTCTTAATACCGTGCAATCTTCGGTGGTATGTCCTTTCGAATCTAGCCCCTTTCAGGCCATCTTTGTACTTCTGGCCTTTTGGTCGTTCGCCAGGCACGAACGACTTCTTGCCTTCCTTCTTCTCTTGTCCTGAAGTTGAGCTCTGCTCTTGTTGTCGCCTCTAAACAACCCTCATCTCCTCTATTCTAATGAACCGTGTTGCTCTCTCTTGCAACTCATCCAGGGTTAATGGGGCTCTGCAAACAAATTATCGGCGAAAGGGGAAGGCCTCAACGCCGTAGCCAGAGTGCTAATTGTGAATTTCTTGCCTACTCCCCTTACTTGCCGAACGGTTTTATTGAACCGGTCCATGAAATCTCTAAGGCTTTCTCCCTTCTCTTGCTTAATATTCGTCAACTCCAGGTACGTCAAATTGCGAGCTTTACTAGCAGAGATTTGCCATTCAAACATGTCCCTCAAGGTAGCGAAATCATTGATGGATCGAGGTCTAAGTGAATGGAACCATGCTAATGTTTCTCCCTTTATTGATAAGGAAAAAACTCTGCACCCCACATTTTCGTTGGGGGAGTAAATGGTCATAGCGTCAACGAAGGACCTCAAGTGCTCCTCTGGATCACCTGATCCATCATACTTCTCCAGGATTGGGAATGCTCTTTCTGGAATCTGCTCCTCCATAACCGCCGCTGTGAACGGATAAAGTGTCATCGCTCGGCCGGCTGGGACCGGACGATTTGTGGTTTGACGCGAGCCAGCCTCGCTATGATCCTCCCCTTAATGGCGAGCCTGACCCTCACTGTGGTGATGACTGTCACCGGCAGGATCTGTGTCTTCTTCCGAGTCTGGCTTCGTTTCCGGCATTTCCACGATAGGTGGTGTTGTAGTGCGCGAGGAAGATTGTCGATTGGCTTGCGCCCCCTAGCCGCATCACGCTCGCCCTTAAGGGTTTCAATCTCTGCCTGCATTGCTTCCATCCTTCTTCTCATCTCCTGCATAAATGTTGTCGGGTCCTGCTCCATCCTTATGGCTTCAATAAGGTATCTTTAAAGATCCTCGGGCTCCACGGTGGGCGCCAAAATGTTTCTACTGAAAGGGGACGAGGAAAACTCCTGCTCCTCCCGCTCGGGAATGCTCCACCTCCGTCGATCGGTCTTCCTTGCTCCTGTCTTACCGCCTTGATCTTCCTCTCTCTCTCTGCCAAAATGGGGTGGCCTGCAGGAAACACTCTGACGCTCAAGTCAGAATTTATCTCCGCAAGTCTAATCTAAATTAGAAAATCAGAGAGCTCACCTTCGTAATCAATTGTTATTTATAGGGTTTCAAGGAATATCATCCATTAATTTACCTCTTAATGACGATCAATGTCATCCTTAACTGCTTCACAGTGACCATTACATCACTAATTATGCATTCATTGACATTCAAAGGTTGTCTCCAGCAAACGGTTGGAGAGTTCATGAATATTATCCTTGCGTCCGATCGGGAATGATCTGCTTCCATCGCCCCTTGCGTACCCGATCGATCTAGTTAACACTTTCATCGTCCTTGGACGATCGGTCTAACTTACTCGGTAGTGACTCAAGCATGTCCGATCGGTTTAACTTATTCGATAATGATTCAAGCATGTCCGATCGATCTAACCTATTCGGTAGTAAGCATAACAAAACATCGTGACAAATATATTAGAGTAATTACTTCATGCAAAAGGATATCTTTTAATAAAAGATTACATAACAAAGGTGGAATGTGAGAGAAAGAGTATGAGGGTTGAATGGCTCAAAAGAAAAACAACTAGATGACTTCGCGTAGTAGTAAGTTGTTGCTTTTAGCGGACTTTTCTCCTAAGACATGATCTTCAACTGTATTCCAAGTTTACTCAAGGAATGTGTCGCACATAAAAGGAAAACCAAAGCTAACCAAGCAAGCATCTTGTTACTGCTCATGCTGTTTGCATCGTCTTTAAACAAATTAAGTTTTGAAAAGTAGCTACAGGAGAACATAAGAAAGAGGTGCAGAATAGAATGGATAGCAGTGAGGAACAACTCATGTACTAAAAGTTCCATTGCCATTGCAAACAAGTGATTAAAAATTAGTAGACTGAATATAACAATAGAAGGAGTAACCTTAGCAACTCAAGTTGGAAACTCAATGGAATGAAAGAATGCCGAAATAATCTTTATAAAATACAAACCTGCTCCATAGATTACATTTTACAGGATGGCAAAATCAATTGTAAAAACAAAAACAATGAATCAACGATCTTTCACTTTTCAGACATATTTACAAATCTGTTATTAACAGAATAACATACAATGTTACGGTGCTAATGTAGTGGTTGAGGGAGTGATCATGGTGGTTGTTGACATCCCTTCACTCTCTCCGCCATCCAGCCCCGCCGCCCACCGCCGCAAAATCCTCAACAGCGTAGCCGCCTTCCGTCGCCCCCTCACACTCCCCACGGCCATGAGTTCCCAAATTATCCTCTCCACTCCGGGAACCGCCGCCAGCTCACCCACAACCTCCGACCCCCCCTTCCGACACATGGTGACCAGCGTCGCCGCCGCACTCTCCCTCGCCCTCTCCGACCCCTCCCTGAGAACCGCCCCCAGCCGCTTAATCCCGGCGTACGCCGCCGCCACAGCCACCAATCCACCCCTCTTGACCACCGCCTCCAGAATCGTCACCCCCTCCTCCGGCATTGCCGCCATGACCTCCGCAGCCATTGATATCGCGCCCCCCTCCACCAGACGCGCCACCGTCTCCCTGTCCGCCGCGAGGTTGAGTATCGCCGCCAGCGCGTCACGCCTCGCCCCCTCGGGCCCACCCCGCGCCAAATTCACCAAACCGCTAACGACACGTGTTTTCCTACCCAACTTCTTCCTGTGCGCGGGCACCCCAGATAAACTAAACACCGTGGCGGCCGCGTTGGCCTTCGCTTCCCACGTGACACCGGACAGCAAAACCTCAGCAATCCCGTTTAACGCGCCGTCAGTCTCCATTATCCTAGTCTTGTTCGCCTCCAGAATAGACAAATTCAGTATCGTGGTCACGGCGTTAACCTGTAGGCTCGGGTTCTCCATTCCCACATCGAGAAACCGAACCAAAAGCGGAATCGCCCCCGCCTCGGCTATACAGGCTCGGCTATCTGAATCTGTTTTTGCCAAAACTCGAAGCTCGTAAACTGCGCCGTTCGTATCTTCAACAGACAAAGGGGCGTTGTGGTTTCCCTTCAGCTTGTTCACCAAAAACGACACCGTCATACGCGTGGCTTCCAACGCGGCCTTGTTGGTTACTCCGCCGTTGAGTTTACCTGTAACCGCTTCCACTTCGAAGGGGATTTTCTGCTCGCGACACCACGTCGTTATCATGTTCCTCAGCACGCGATTGGGGATTAGGTCTGTGTGTGCTAGAGTTTGACCCGTTTTCGGACACGTGTTGTGTCCTGAATCCATCCACAGTTTGATAGATACACGATCGTACGTCTGTCCCGTCGCCACCACGACAGGATCTTGCATGAGCTCTAGGCTAATCGGACACCGGTAATCCGCCGGTACTGCGAACTCCGACGACCGACTCCGTCGCAGACTGGCGCTCCTCGTCGATGGCGTTGATGCGCCGAAGAGAACGCACTTCGCGAAACGAACAAGGCCGATCAACGCTACGAGATCCGCCTTCGATTGCTCCTCGCTACGGTTTTGAATCTCCTCCTCCAAGTTCTCAATCTCCGCTCTGCAGCTCGAAGCGTCACGAATCTCCAGTTTCTCGAAAATCGACGAAAGATGCGCCTGATCAGGAACGATCTCGTTCTTGATCCGGTCGAGGACGGAAACAACCTCGCGCCGAAGGTTAATCTGTTCCGTCCCGAAGACAGGCCTGGATTCGGAGCACTGTTTCCTGACAAGGAGAACGAGGTCCCGAACGTCGTCGTTTAGGGTGAGTTCCTGGATAGGGAAGACGTCAAGGAGCGTGGAGAGTTCCCCGGTGAGCCTATGGAAGGTGTCGGCGACGATTTCGATTTGCATGAGCAAATTGAACCTGCTTCCGTTAGAGAAATCTTCTATCAAAGTTTTGATTTTGTGCAGAACGATGTACATTTCTTCGAGGCAGAGGAAGAGGGAGTGGGGAACCACAACGGAATCGGGATTCACGGTGGAAGACCTAATCATGTCTTCGAAAACGACACCGAGGAGCTGCGTTTTGCGGATGGCGGAACATGAAGCGCGGTTGAAGAGAAAGTTGGCGGAGCTGTTAAGGTCTAAAGAACATATCTGATCCGTGAGTTGAAGCAGAGAGAAGAGAAGGTTAAGGTCGCTCAGCTTGGATGTGTTAAACGACGCCGCTGGTCGTCGTTTTCGGGTTGTGAACGTTTCAGGAGAAAGAGCCATGGTTGTTGTTGTCAATGCTCAGTGCCCAATTGATGATGATAGTTAAAAGGGTGCAAATGAAGTTGAGAAAGGTGGAAGAAGGAAGAAGGAAGAAGGAGACTTTTCATTGTAGTTGATGACGGCACGAAAAATACGATTAAATAATAGAAGCATTAAAAAAAATATGTTATGTGTGGCCATATTGATTTATTTATCCATCAACAATTCCAGGTTTTGTTTTCTACGTGCCAAACTCGTTCAATCAACAGTCTGCTGCTGCCATGAATAATAATAATATACAACGATGGTAGGTGGTTTTTGAATTTTGACTGCGTTTTGGTTTGGTTTCTGTGATATTTGTGCACACGGAATTCTGGTGCAGTTCTAATCTTTTGGTGATACCCCAGTTGACATTATTGTTTTTGTGGTCAAATTCATTAGTTGACAAAGCGTGTAGCAGCCAATTTGTTGAAGTCCACATCATGATCCAGGATAAAAGTTTGAGCTTTTGAGTTAGAAGCAAAAGGGGTAAACAGTTAATTGAAACTGTATATGCAATATTGTTCTGCATTTTTTACTATTATAGTTTCTTGACTTTGTATGAACTGGTAGGCACTGGCTTGATCAAGTTGGTGAGGCTGCAATTGGTAAGGGTTGTTGTGGACTTAGCTGTTGATCATATATTATGGTCTTCCATCATTGCATTAAAGTATTCATTGAACCAATCAATTACTTTCAGGATCACCTTTGGTTTGGTATATATCCTATTTGGATTTAATATTAAAGAAAAACCTTTACAGTTTGAAATTTTCTTTTAGACGACAGAGTAAAGTACATAGGGGATACACGTATCAATGAGCAATGATTTTGCGGAATAGCCTAGAAATCTAGTGAAACAACAGCATCTAACTTTAACTTTTCATCAAATACATGAATTCAGCTGGAAGAATACGTGTCTTGCTGGTCTAAAATGTTAATTAATGAGTAATTAATCTGTGTGACTGATGGTACTGAGCTAAATTATGCAGATATTTTTATTTGGGATGTTTCCTTTACTGTCTTTAATGGGGCATAAATGTTGGATTCGTGTGCCCTATGATTTCATCATTGATGTGTTGAATTTTGTGCAGAGTGGATTTTGACATTTTAAGGAAGTTTCAACAACTCTTCAATTCAATATGGTAAACAGAAATCAGACACTTGTTTTCGGTACAAAAATCATATATGCTACGAAAATTTTCTCCAAACACATTTAAAGAAAATTAGATAAAATTTATTGTTTTGAATTTTCTTCTTTTGATATTCTTCTTTTGATATTCTTATCCGAATATGTCTTTATACAGTTAAAGTTGATGACAATTGTTATCCGTGTCTGGGCACACAATCCAAGGTTTTTTGGTTTACTAACTCCAATTTTTAGCCGCCAAATTTGGATGACTTCAATGGATTAACTGGATGTTGACTAAGCTGCAAGTAACTTTGATAACACGCAATTAAGATAGCCAAGTAATGGTACGGTTTATTAATAGGATAAGACTTTCATTTCGCTTTCACAAATATCATTTAAAGTCCTACTTGTGTTTTTTTTTCCTCTGCTTAGGGTCTCTTCATCTTCACTTTTTACACTTTATTTTTGGCCACATTCATAGAGAACGATCCCAATTTTGATACTGTTTTATTAGGCGTGGAAAATCTTTAAGACATGGTTGGTTGGTGGGTTTCTGTGGGCTGTGTTTCACGACCGAAGGGTTCAATGTTCATGTTCATGTGTTTTATCACTGAATCCCATGGTTGCAATGAGTATGTCTCACACTGTTTTTGTACTTTCTTCCGTTTCTTGTTGCCATAAAATTTGAGTATCACTTAACAGCAAACTTATTTTTTCCTTTACTTCTATAGTGATTTAAGGTAACATTACCAAAATGTGTTAGTTTATCTACTTTAATTCATATATTAAATGTGTTGCCATGTTTCAACTTACTAACAACAACAAAAATGTGCTTGAAGATATTATATTCTCCATTTCAATCTTTTTCCTTTATGTATGACACTTTGAAGGATATGTGTTAGTATATATTATATTCTAATATATATATATATATATATATATATATATATATATATATATATATATATTAGAATATAATATTAAATTAATTTTATAAATAGTTTGAAGTATACTAGATTGGTTATGATGGGAATCGGTTTAATATTTCTATATTAGATCGATTATAGGAGAAACCGATCCAATATGTTTTCTTGTCTAAAGCATGATTTTTTTTTCTTTTTCTTCCATTTTGTGTTTCCTCTGTTTCACACCTATTATCATTGTTCACGTCCACTATTCTCATGTCTTTCCTCCGTTGTTGAAATTTTCATCTCCATTAGATTATAAATGTTGTTGTCACTGATAGTTACAAATTCGACCAGGACTGCAACACCGTTGAACCTTCCATTTCCTTAATGCACCACGAACTCGTTTAGGGTTGTCGCACCGTTGAAAAACATCCATTGTCGTCTTTGCTCTGTGCTCCACGCACCAAGCACTAACTTGTTGTTGTGCACCATACACCATGTCCACATTATCACACATCACGAAACCACATTATTCAAGCTTTTGTTCAAATTCCTCCATTCACTTGTCATGAGACCACCTCTTGACTCCTCTCTATGATCACTACTCTTATCATTATTCCAATGATCACTACTCTTATCATTATTCCATTGATAAAGGTTAGTTTTTGTAATATTCAAAACTTAATTTGAGTTGAAATCTTTTGAGTTATGATTTTTTTATGAAGAATTATGTTTTAATACTTAGTTCATATGCTACTTAAAACTAGAATTAAGTTATAAAATTCTGAAGAGAATTAGGCTTTAATAATAAAATATGATTGATATTGTGATAAATTGTATTAATGATATATTGTATTAATATATTCTTAGACATGTATAAACTTAAGATGTAGTTGAGATGGTTTTAATAGAGCAACTAAAATATGATTCCAAATTAATCCTCAAAATTCATCAAATGAAATGATTTCCATTAATAGAACCATAATATATATATATATATATATATATATATATATATATATATATATCATCACTGAAAAAAGGACTTTGAAGTTTATTATTTTAGACATTCAATGTCAAAAATAGCACTGACGTCTTCTTGGGAGACATTAATTTGACGTCGAACATTATTTGACGTCAATATTGACACTAACCGACGTCCCATTTTTTTTAAAGAATAAATTTATTTTTACAATAAAATCATATCTGAAATACAAAAAATGTTCACAACACATCATAAAATGATATATATTATTCGTTTCAAGTCATTATAATACTAAACAATCTAAAAAGCAATTGATGAGTCAATATTTTCTTCACTTCACTTAGTTTATTGTACTAGAATTAATCAGGGAATTGTGCTTAATCGTCCGTTATTTTCCTATTTTTCCTAATTGTGCTTAATTCGATCAGAAATTCTTATTTTAACTAATTTGAATTATCTGAGCTTATTATTTTGCATTATTAATTATGGGAAAATTTTGGATATCGTTTTGGGACATTTGAAGGCTAAATGAGAAATGACAATTGAGCCCAATGCATTTCAGCCACTTCAATTTTCGCTGGTTGCTGTGTGAATTTTGTGTCAACTTGTTTGTCCTCGTTCGAATTCAATTCGTATCCGTTTTCCATTCAATTTTTTTTCATAGTTTCGTCTAGATGTCTAGTTTCATGTATAACTTTTACTTTGTTCAAATGCGTTCTGTACTGTTCCCAGTAATTTGTTTACTCTCCTATGTCAGCCTAGTATTACGTGAATGTTGTGTCAACTTGTGTGTCTTCGTTTGAGTTTAATTCTTATCCGTTTTGCATGCGGTTTTTTTTCATAGTTTCGTATGGATGTCTATTTTCATGTATAGTTTTTACTTTGTTCAAATTCGTTATGTGTTGTTCCCAGTAATTGTTTTACTCCCCTGTGTCAGTCAAGTTCATACTGTTTAAGTGGCTTCTAATTTGTTTGCATTGTTTGCTTGTTGTTTCATACTTGTGGTGGTTAGGAATTGATAATTGAACGGTGCTAAGACCTCCCAACACTCAAGGATTCAACACTCATATTGACACATTTTATAGCTCATTTCAAGAAGCAATATTGGTTTGTTTGGAAACCAGGTTGCAACTCACTGGCTTTTGAAGAAAGTGGCTGCCATAAGTCTTCAGCATTCACAGCCATTCATCTTGTCAAGCCAATACATTGGAATTTCATGATGAAGTGCACACGGCAATATACACAAAAGGAAAGGCCATTTGCAAAATTAGCTTATTCTTTGGCAAGCATTTAAAATGGAAAGTTGGGGCCACCATTTTGAAAGCCTACGTACATGTGGGAGGAACTCCAAAATTATTGAAGGGAATAATGTTAAGAGAAGCAAAATGAATGGGACCACACTCTTCAAAGTTCACGGCCTTGGCTCATTGAAAAATTTAGCAAGTAGAGTGGCTGCAAATTTCAATTGCCTTCTTGCCTTTGAAGAAATAAACACGGGACCACCAATCATCCAAAGTTCACGTGCATTTTATCATCTTGCAAGTGCAGCACACGGTTTTTCTATATACAAGGCCCCACGTAAAATTCATTTTTCAAAATAGCAAAACACACTTGAACAAAAGAGGGGCACACTCCTTGAAAGCTCATCACGTAGGAAAGAAACAACAATTCACATCCAGCAAGATTGGCTATAAAGGAGTAGCAGGCAGAGAAGAAATGACATTAGAGTTTTAGGAGTAGTTTAGGATAGTTGAGAAGAGGCTCTCGCCTCTTCCTCTCTGTTTTCCATTTTAAACAGTAAAATAATGTAGTGTTTTATTTCTGAAAGCATGTAATTTGTCTCAGCAATTGGAGCAATTTGATCGGTTTGATTTTTATTCAGTAATTTTATTTCAAGTATTAAATCTTTGAAGAATTTTATTTTAGTCAAGTGCTTTTATTTTTATCGTCTCTTTTATTTTGTAATTTAATGTTTTCTGAAACGTTAAAATTCTGTCAATGTATTTTACTGTTCATCTCATTTTCAGACGTTGTTTTTACCGTTTATTTTTACTGATGCTTTTGGTAAATTTTAATTACAATGTTTTACCATTTCTGCATATTTACTGTTCCGTTTTTACCGTCTTTCACTGTTCAGTTTTTATTGTCTTTTAAATGTATTTTAGTATTTTTAATTCTGTTTTGTTTAAATTCCAGTTTTAATTTATTTTACCTCAACGAAAAACAATCACAACCCCCCCCACTTCGTGACTAATCTAAGATTGAACCACCAAAATTGGTCCTTGAGAGACGACCTAGGAGTCAAATCCTAGTAATTATACTGCATTATTTTCGTGCACTCAACTTTTGTGAGCGGTGCGACCCGTTCATCAAAATGGCGCCGTTGCCGGGGACCAATGACGGTTTAGTTTTAGATTTTTGTTCTGTTAATATTTGTTCTGTTAATATGTGTATTTTGTGTGTTTTGTGTTTTGTATTTTTGTAGGCGACAACGACACCTTCAGCAAATTTTGGCGGCGTTGTCACTTCAGTCCAGGTTCTTGTTTTAGATTTTTACTGTTTTTGTTGTTGTAATCTATGTTTTGTCTTTTATATTTTTATTGTGCTATGTTATGTATTTAGTTGTTAAATAAAAAAAAAAATTGTTCTGTCTTGTTTGTGCATGTAGCATGTTTAATTGTGTTGTGTTTAATTTTGTGTCGTGATGTGATGTTGTATTTTCTGTATGCGTGTCGTATGTATTTTGTCTGTTAAATAAAAAAAAAAATTGTTCTGTCTTGTGTACGTATTGGATGTATAAATGTGTTGTGTTTTATCTATTTCGTAATTTTTAGTTTTTAGTTTTTACTTTTTATTTTTCCATGTCTACCTATTTTAATGTTGTGAATAATGCTTATTCTGCCAATGTCTGTGATTATGATTCTTATTCTGCATATTACTTTGATTTTAAATCTGCTGATTTTTATGATGAGAACAATATGTTCCATCATCCAATTTCTGAGAGCTCTCTTTGGGAGCCAGTTCCACAATATGAGAGTCAGCAGTATGATTCTCCTATTCAAATAACTCCTCAGCCTTCTACTTCTGAACCTACATTAAAGGAGTTATTAGAGCAGATGACAATGCAGAACATTCAGTTACAGAAAGGGAACATGCAGTTCAAGAAAAATAGCATAGAGTTTCAGCAGGAAACTCAAGCTGCAATTCAGAATCTGACTGATCAGATCGGGCAGATGGCCACTATTGCACCTCAGGAGACTGATGAAGATTTTGAGGAACAGGCAGATACGAGCAGTAATTCTGAACAAGGTAGACCACTTTCATCCTCCACTACTTTACCAATCTTCAAGGAAGTGGAGGTAAGCATACCGCAAATTGATTATTCTGTTGACTGTGTTATTAAAGATTATGCTGATGATAGGTATGCTTGTAATCATATTGTAGCTGAGCATGTTTTTAATTCTCCCTCTGAACATGAATCTGAGCCTGTTAGAGATATTATTTCTACATTTGAAACCGATTCATGTTATGAGGATTTATCTGAGGTTCAGCCTATTACACTAGGATTGGGTGTTATACCCCTGCATGAAATTTCTGCAGTGCCACATTGCACTAACCATGTTGCAGGAGGTACGTATAAATTTGATCAACATACACCCACAGTGGAAAACAAAGGTGCTGACACTGATAGTTTGAAGATCAACAGGCACCTGCTGAATCCGCTCAGTAACAATAATTGCTGCTTAGATCCGGTGGTGGAAGATATTTCCCTACTTGACCAGATTTGGAGGATGAAGCAGTTCGTCCTCAACACTTTCATGCTGGATCCTGAAGAAGGGAACATCTCCCTACAAGTCCAAAATTGGCAACTGCCACCCTGACCAGGGGAGTTTTCTTTTTCTTTCTTCCCCGTTTTCCTACTTTTATTGCATTTGTCCTTTATCTGTTTAGTGTTTTAACTGATGATCTTATGCTTAGAACATGTTTAGGACATTGTAGTTTAAGTGTGGTCTGGGGGAGATTCTGCATTTTGTTTTTCTTTTAAGTTTGTTTTTCCTTTTCTTCTTAGTTTTCGTAATTGTTATCTTTAAAAAAAAAAAAATAAATAAATAATAAAAAGAAAAAACATAAAAAGTTTGTGATAAAATTTTTTTTTTTAAAGCGTGCCAAATCTGTATTCTGATATGTATAATTATTTTTTTTTTCTCTTAGTTTTCACATTGTTATCCTTATAAAAAAAAAAATTTCAAAAATTCAAAAAAAAAAAAAATTGTTTTGCATATTCCTTGATTTTATTTCGACCCTCAGTATCTTATTATTTCATACCAATAAAAATTTTCACTTCAGATCTCATTTTTTTCCTTATTTTCCTTCACTGTAAATATAATTTCTTAGTTGTTTTTATACGGTTAATTGATTAAAAATTTTGTTTAGACTAAGAAAAGATTTCATTCATAATAACAAAAATTACAGTATTGGTGAATGGAAATTGAACAGATCTGGAATTGAAATTGCAGTAGATATATATAAATAAAAGATGTTCGGGGGGTCGATCTTTAGTGATCGTTAAATATTACAGACCATAAAAAAACAACATATAAAAAATTAAAAACATAAAAACATAAAAAAAAAATTTAGTTGTTCATATTACAGTCCTCATTAATATTCTGGCCACACTCGGCCAACAAAAACATAAAAAAAAAAAAACAAACATAAAACATCAAAACTGGAAGAATTCTCGAGCTGGTTGTGGTGGTCTAAGGGAGAGCTCCGTTGAGGGAGCTCTGGTTCGGAATGTGAGAAGCATGGGTGGAGGGATTTGTCTCTCATCTCTATCATCGTCAATGATGATCGGAACGGGAAACAGATTCAGCAGCCTCGGTGCCCTCATTATCACCCAGTTGTTTTCTTTCAAACAAAAAAAAAATAAAATAAAATAAAATAAAACTTGTGTTAATAATTGAAGAGGAAAGAAAAACAAAATCAATAAAAATTGAGGTGTGATCAGGGTCTTACCATACATATACAGCGGCAGTTGTGAAAAGAGAGTGCCAGTGGGGTCTATCTCCGCTTGCCAGCGCCTGACCCGATTGCCATGGTTGTTAAACCAGCAGTGCACGTTATATTCGGTGGCATCTGCGAAGGTCCTTAGTCGAGACGCGATCTCGACGACTTGCGCTCGGCTTGGGTGTGTGACCCCATAGTTGTAGATTTTGGTCATCATATTGATCTGATCATCTGTAGGACGCCATCGCTGACTAGTGTATCTCTCTGATTCCATCTCACTCGTCATCATTCCTCTTGAAATATTCTAAAACTTAATAAAAAAAAATATAAAAATAAAAAGAACAAAAACATAAAAAAAAAAGCATAAAAATATATTAGATTCTTAGTTCAGTATTTTCTTTAATTGTTTGTTCTTGTTTCATTTTAGATTTATTTTGTCCTGTCTGTCTTTGATGTTTCAGTGTCTGGTCTCAGATCTGTTTCACGGTCCTTGCAAAAGGGTCCTAAACGGATCTACGTCCAGTTGTCCGGTTGTTCTTGTCCATATTGTTCTTGTATATTATGTTTATGTGTTTATTTAGTTTTAAGTGGGGTACGTGGCGTTGTTCTACCCGATTGTCTCTGCAATACCTTCAATCGAAGGGAGATTAACGTCTGGTTTCCAGCCGATATACCCCTTAAGTTTTTAGACAGTTGTGTTTTTTGTGTTTAAGTGTTTTCAGTTTCAAAAAAAAAATTGAAAAAAAAAATTGAAAAGGAGAAGATAGATCGGGCAGGGGGAGAGGACAAGTATTGCAGAAAAGAAAAAAAATAATAATAATAAAGATGAGCAGGCAAGAGGAAAGCAGAGAAGAAAAATACAGGAAAGCAGGCAAGAGGAAAGCAGAGAAGAAAGAAAGGGAGATCCTTAGAGAAGAAGGACTTACCTGGGGAAGTAGGCTTGCAGAGGCTCTTCGCGGATCTCACTCAGACCTTCAGCAGACGCGGGGTGGAGAGGCTTCCTCGCAGATCCAGACGCTCGAGAGAGAGCAGAGAGAGCAGAGAGAGCAGAGAGAGAAGAGAGTAGAGAGAGAAGAGAGCAGAGAAGAGAGCAGAGAGAGGAGTAGAGAGAGAGTGAGGGATCAGAAATGGCGCTGGACGCGGAGGAGTGCCTCATTTATAGCCAGATTGCTTTCCACTGTAGCAACAGTTCCGGTCTTTGCCACCGAGACTGTTGTCACAGTACCGGTCTCCTTTTTCAGAAAAAAAAAATAAAAATAAAAATAAAAATAAAAAAAAAATAAAAAAAAATAAAAAAATATAATAAAAATTAATTAGCATCTACTGATGAGTGCTACGTGATTTAGACATCTACTGATGGATGTCACTGAAAACATCTACTGATGGATGTTACTGAAAATTTCTTCCCATTTCCTAACATTTTATTGCACTTGTCTATATTATTTGACTGCTCTGAAGTTGATCATCTGATGATTGTAACACACTGAGGACATTGTGTGATTTAAGTGTGGTCTACTGGGAAGAAATTCTGATTTTTCTGATTTTTCTGTTAGATTGTATTTTGTGTGTTAAATTTTTTGTTTTTGAGTGTTAAATTTTTTCTCTTTTAAGTTATTTTTATCCAGTTTTGTGTGCAATAAATTTTACATTTTTCTCTTGATTTCTGGATGATGTCTAAGTTGTAGATTTTTCCTTCACTTACTTACTACTTATAGATTGTAATCCTTGCTTTTCTTTGCTTGGAAAGATAATTATACGTTTGAGAGGTTGATTTGATTGTGACAAACACCCTGAGTGAGATTTGAGCCACTTAATTTTCTTTCTTGTGTGTGATATGTCTCTTGATTGCTTGCACATATGCCTTGGCTTGATTCTTTTTGATATACTTGATTGATATGCATGTTCAGACGTGATAAAGGCATTTTTGTTCTTGAGCCTCTTTAGCCAAATAAGCCTACCTTGTTATTATCCTTTGATAACCCCTTTGAGCCTATACTGTATATATTTCTTTGTGTTGAAGCTCATACACTGATCCTAAGTGAAAAACAAATGATTACCTTAACCTTAGGAAAGTCTGGAGCTATAGAAGTATTTTGTGAATAAGTGTGGTCTCCTTGGGAATTCTGATGAATTGGCTAGTTGGTTCCTCATCATGTTTTGAAAATATGAATTATATCCTGTTGTGTGATAAAGGAAAAAAAAAAGAAAAGAGACAGGATGAAAAAAAAATGATGAGAAAAAGAGAAAAATTGAAAAATAATTTTGTGAATAATGGAGTCGAGAAGAGGATTGAATTAGAGGTTTGGGTGAGATTTCACTGTGTTTACATTTTTTTCCCTAGTGCACCTCTATTTCTTCTGAGCTATAGCTACTTATCCAAATTTATCCTCCCCTGTCCTTGGCCCCATTACAACCCAGTAAAGACCTTTTGATCTGAACATGCATATGTTTTAAGTATTGATAATTAGAAGCTTGCCAAATCTGATTGTGTTTGTTTTCTTGAGTGCATTGAGTTGAAATGTTTACCCTAGACACTTGAGAGAAACACTGTAGTGCATCTGTGAGGTTATGTTATTTTTAAATCACCTCTTAAGCTGATTGATTATTTTTTCCGTGTATTGAATTGCTTGGAAGATTTCTATAAGTATCTGCTTTATTTGATTTGTGTTGGATAATTTCTACTTCTCTTATCTCTCTAGAATTCTTGAGAACTTTGTAAATTTTGTTTATTTTCTTGCGAGTTTTTATTTTCTGTATGTTGCATCTATGTCAGTCCTTTGATGTCGTATTCCCTGATTTGCGTCTTGATTTTGCCCAGGAGTGCAAAAGACTAAGTGTGGTCTATTTTGATGAGTCAATATTTTCTTCACTTCACTTAGTTTATTGTACTAGAATTAATCAGGGAATTGTGCTTAATCGTCCGTTATTTTCCTATTTTTCCTAATTGTGCTTAATTCGATCAGAAATTCTTATTTTAACTAATTTGAATTATCTGAGCTTATTATTTTGCATTATTAATTATGGGAAAATTTTGGATATCTTTTTGGGACATTTGAAGGCTAAATGAGAAATGACAATTGAGCCCAATGCATTTCAGCCACTTCAATTTTCGCTGGTTGCTGTGTGAATTTTGTGTCAACTTGTTTGTCCTCGTTCGAATTCAATTCGTATCCGTTTTCCATTCAATTTTTTTTCATAGTTTCGTCTAGATGTCTAGTTTCATGTATAACTTTTACTTTGTTCAAATGCGTTCTGTACTGTTCCCAGTAATTTGTTTACTCTCCTATGTCAGCCTAGTACTACGTGAATGTTGTGTCAACTTGTGTGTCTTCGTTTGAGTTTAATTCTTATCCGTTTTGCATGCGGTTTTTTTTCATAGTTTCGTATGGATGTCTATTTTCATGTATAGTTTTTACTTTGTTCAAATTCGTTATGTGTTGTTCCCAGTAATTGTTTTACTCCCCTGTGTCAGTCAAGTTCATACTGTTTAAGTGGCTTCTAATTTGTTTGCATTGTTTGCTTGTTGTTTCATACTTGTGGTGGTTAGGAATTGATAATTGAACGGTGCTAAGACCTCCCAACACTCAAGGATTCAACACTCATATTGACACATTTTATAGCTCATTTCAAGAAGCAATATTGGTTTGTTTGGAAACCAGGTTGCAACTCACTGGCTTTTGAAGAAAGTGGCTGCCATAAGTCTTCAGCATTCACAGCCATTCATCTTGTCAAGCCAATACATTGGAATTTCATGATGAAGTGCACACGGCAATATACACAAAAGGAAAGGCCATTTGCAAAATTAGCTTATTCTTTGGCAAGCATTTAAAATGGAAAGTTGGGGCCACCATTTTGAAAGCCTACGTACATGTGGGAGGAACTCCAAAATTATTGAAGGGAATAATGTTAAGAGAAGCAAAATGAATGGGACCACACTCTTCAAAGTTCACGGCCTTGGCTCATTGAAAAATTTAGCAAGTAGAGTGGCTGCAAATTTCAATTGCCTTCTTGCCTTTGAAGAAATAAACACGGGACCACCAATCATCCAAAGTTCACGTGCATTTTATCATCTTGCAAGTGCAGCACACGGTTTTTCTATATACAAGGCCCCATGTAAAATTCATTTTTCAAAATAGCAAAACACACTTGAACAAAAGAGGGGCACACTCCTTGAAAGCTTATCACGTAGGAAAGAAACAACAATTCACATCCAGCAAGATTGGCTATAAAGGAGTAGCAGGCAGAGAAGAAATGACATTAGAGTTTTAGGAGTAGTTTAGGATAGCTGAGAAGAGGCTCTCGCCTCTTCCTCTCTGTTTTCCATTTTAAACAGTAAAATAATGTAGTGTTTTATTTCTGAAAGCATGTAATTTGTCTCAGCAATTGGAGCAATTTGATCGGTTTGATTTTTATTCAGTAATTTTATTTCAAGTATTAAATCTTTGAAGAATTTTATTTTAGTCAAGTGCTTTTATTTTTATCGTCTCTTTTATTTTGTAATTTAATGTTTTCTGAAACGTTAAAATTCTGTCAATGTATTTTACTGTTCATCTCATTTTCAGACGTTGTTTTTACCGTTTATTTTTACTGATGCTTTTGGTAAATTTTAATTACAATGTTTTTACCATTTCTGCATATTTACTGTTCCGTTTTTACCGTCTTTCACTGTTCAGTTTTTATTGTCTTTTAAATGTATTTTAGTATTTTTAATTCTGTTTTGTTTAAATTCCAGTTTTAATTTATTTTACCTCAACGAAAAACAATCACAACCCCCCCCACTTCGTGACTAATCTAAGATTGAACCACCAAAATTGGTCCTTGAGAGACGACCTAGGAGTCAAATCCTAGTAATTATACTGCATTATTTTCGTGCACTCAACTTTTGTGAGCGGTGCGACCCGTTCATCAGCAATCCCAATCTTAATCTTCTTGAAAGGTTGAAAATAGAAATCACCAAAAGAGAATGGGCACAACCAATGCAGAATGAGCACAAATAATGAACATTTGGAAAGCGTCATTGTCGAGTCCGAGAACTCGTGCCCAAGAACTACACCAAAAGAATCTTGAAAATGAATTTTAATCAGTGCAAATGAAAGATAATGGTTCTAAACAAAATACAATCGGTGCAAAATGATTTAAACGGTGTAAAGTGGAAGAAAACTTACCTGAACATTAATGGTGAACGAGAGAAAGCAGAGGAAGAAGATGAACGAAGTGAGAGAAAACGCGTACATGGTGCGCGTGTTCTAGAGTGGGTGAAAATGTAGGGTATTTGACGTTGGTCCCCCTTCCCAACCAACGTCTAAGTGGTAGAAAAAGTTAATATTGGTGCCCAAAATGAGATAATTCACACTTTTTTTACGTTTGTGGGGAGGGGAGTCGATGTCTAACTCGTAAAAAAATTAATATTGGCACTTAAAATAAGATATTTTCATACATATTTTACCTTCGTGTAGGGGGAGCCAACGTCTAATTCAAATTAGACATCGGGGTCGGTAGCCGACGTTTAAAGGCAATAAAATAATGATTTTTCAATTCTATATGCAAACCTTTTGATGTATGACCCTGGGGAAGTCAACGTTTATACCTTATTTGACGGTGGAGACCCATTTAACCAACTTCTATAATGACCTTCTATTTACAAAACTGTCACCGATCATTTTTTACATTGGATTTTCTTTCATTAGCTGTTACACACGTGACGTTAAATGTTATTTCTACACTAATACATACATATACATATATATATATATATATATATATATATATATGTATGTATATATATATATATATGTATATGTATATATATATATATATATATATATATATATATGTATGTATATACATATATATATATATATATATATATATGTATATACATACATACATATATATATATATATATATATATATCTTCAAAAACAATTTATCTTTCTTTGCACATCTTGCGTTAAGAATCAAAGAAACTTTTACAAAAAGTGAATGTTTATAAGCAACATGATCACATGAGGTAGAATTTCATAACACAAAGTTTACAATATGTCTTTTAAATCAAGTTCTAATGTTGTGTAGTAATGGATCAAAGTTGGATGAATGCAGAGGAATCATTAATGTGTATGTGAATGGCGTTGAAGAGTTTCTATAATTTGATCAACAGATTGGGAGTGGGGTGAATGGAAAGTATTATTGTCTCTATATTAATTGTTTAAACAGGGTGAACAACAAATTGAGTTGATACGAGAACATGTTCTATGTGATGGTATCTTAAAGAGTTATACAACGTGGACCTGACAGGGTGAAATTAAACACCTTATAGTTGTATCTAAAAGTGAATAATTTGATATACATTATGAGGATCGCATGGAATATATGATTTATGATATTGGAAAAGACAATTTTCAACGGGCACACATGTATGATTCAGAAAAGCCTTTATATCTCGATTGTAAGAGTTTCACTCGCTTGTCAGTGATATTAAGATTATTTAACATAAAGCCAAAAATTGGTGGATTGATAGAAGTTTCACTATGTTGCTCAAACTATTGTGTCAAATGTTTCTAGAGGGTAATACATTGTCAAGCCATCATTATGAGGAGAAAAAGATGATGAATATGGAGTACCAAAAAATTCATGTATGTCCCAATGATTGTATATTGTACAAAAAAGAGTTGAAAACATTAACTACGTGTCCCAAATGTAGACTATCGTGATACAAAGTGAAGGATGACGACGACGATGAAGATAACATGAAGGCAAAAGTTTTATTGTATCTTTCGATCATACCTTGATTTAAGTATTTATTTGTTAATGTTGCATTTATTTATCAATATTAATGATGCAAAAAAAACCTTTTGTGGCATGCAAATGAAAGAAAAAGTGATGGATTATTATCACATACAGTTAATTCACCCTAATAGAAGAAAATTGATACCCTATACCCATAGTTTGAGAGTGATCCAAGAAATATGAGGCTTGGTCTTACAATTGATGGAATGAATTCTTATGATAATTTAAGTAGTAGACATAATTCGTGGCCCATTTTGTTGATTATTTATAACTATTCTTATTGGCTAGTTATGAAGAGAAACATGATATTAACTATGATGATATCTGAACCAAGGTAACATGGAAATTATATTAATGTTTATTTAACTCCGTTGATAGAAGATTTGATATTGTTGTAGTATAAAGGAGTTGAGGTGTTCAATGCACATGCAAAAGTGAATTTAAATTTTGTTAAACTTGTTATTTTACACCATTAATTAATTTCAGCTTATGGAAATTTGAGCGGTTGTGAATAGACATTATGCTTGTCTGATATGTTAGATTAATTATAGTGTAAAAAATAACACATTATATCAATTACAACATTAACCGATCTAATACATCATCTGATAGATCGATTACGGCCATAACTGATCTAATGTGCAGTTGTTTTGTTTTAAAAAAAATATATGCAAACATTAGTTTGGTTAGTGCCATAATTGATCTAATACTCCTTTCCAAAAATTAATGTCACTTGGAATAAAGGAGATAAAAGTCCTATAATTACTTTCTCTTATAAAGACTTTGAAGGTGCCCCATGTAAAGGAAACATGTGTTGAACTTAGTAATAATTAACAATTATAATGTCCACACAAAGTATTTATGGATCAAGGAGGTTCAAGAAATGTTCTTTTTTGAAACACTTTTATGGGACTCAGCAACTCAAGAGATTCTCTTGTACCAACTAGAGGTGTATTGTTCACATTGACAAGTGTACCAAATCGTATTAAGTAATATAAATTGGTAAGACCAAGTATCGTTACCCAAGAGACTCGTGTTTACTTAACAAGTGTGTAATACCTTAATTAATTAAGACTCAAAAGCTATTTCGTTGGTATTTAAATGCAAATGCAACAAAAGTAAATATGAATGCAAATTGATCAATTGAGGCTTTACACAAGAATGAATGCATGATGTTGATAATATGAGATGATGATGTTGTTGGGGTTAGATTTCACCTACTTCACTTTCATGCATATTAGAATTCATCTTCTTCATTGGAATGTTAATGTCACTTTCTAAATTACTTAGAACCCGATGTCTCGGCGTAAAAAGCCTAGTCGTGATTGTTAGACAACAATCCTTTGAAAACCCTAACAATTAATTCTGCATAAAGAAAAGAAGCTTAAGACAACCAAACGTCATATCCCTATCCCTAGGCAATATTCCCTTTGGGTGAAATCCTCCGGATCATGATTCATAAGATATTTCCTAATACTCAAATAAAGCAAAACATCAAGTCATGAGTGGCCAAAACATAACAAGCATTAAGAATAGGAGAAAATCACTAACATTCAATGAAAGAAGCATAAAATGTTTAAACCATATTCAAATACATGAAAGGTTAGAGGTTACATCATCCCTTACAACAGATGAGTTTAGTTCTCCATTGTTATGGAGAACCTTGGCTTACAAGAATGAATAAATGAAAACCCTAGAAAGTGAGAAGGAAAGCTCTCGCATGCCCAATCTACCTCCAAAGGGTCAAAATCAGCTTTTCTGCGCTTCAGTCGTCCAAAGATGTGAACCCTATAGTGCAAAAGCCTTTAAATAGATCAACATTGGATCATGGGCCAACGTCGCTGGCGCTCAACGCCCCAACTAAGGGCGCCCAGGCGTGATTGCAAAGATACTGGCCCTCAGCGTCCTGTTTGAGGACTGCCAGGCGTCCTACGGTGTAGCTGGCTGGCGCTCAGCTCCCTGAAGGGGGCGCCCAAGCGTGCTTACGAGGAGAGTGGCGCTCAATGTCCCAAATGGGGGCAACCAGGCACCTTTGCGAGACTTCTGACGCTAAGGACCCTAAAAAGGGAAACCAAGCACCCTACGGTCCTTCTTCAGCCTTTTTTCTCAGTGCTTATGTTGTCCCTCCTGAGTTCCAACTCCTTGACACTTTTTCTCATCTTCCAATCATACCAATAATCTACAAAATTGAGGGAATTAGTAATCAAATTCATAAAGTATAACCTCTCTTCCCTTATTTACCAAATTTAATTAAACCAAGAGTTTAAGAAAGCTTCAAAGTCAAAAAGGGTTATTTTAGTGTCAAAATAGCATCACAAATAATGGTAAATTCAATTGTTATCATGTACTAATAAGCTTCTCTAACAAGTAGGTGGAAGTTCAAGGTCATACATTGGTAATTAAGGATGACTTTTAGTAGGATGAGAATGCAAAAACACTCATGGTAAGGTATATAGTCATTAATGCACACTCTTTGTATAATTTGTTTTCATGAAAACCTTCGTTAAATAAAGTTGGGAATTGTAGTATCAATTATTAATTTCAAAGTCAAATGTCCAAAAAAGAAGAGTTTGATGGATGATACAAGGGCAAAACATGGAGTACACAAAATTGTTATAAGGGAAAGGTGAGGAATAATAGGAGTACCCATGTTTTACAAAACACAAAATTGTCAACTCTCTTGATTTAAACCCATAGATAACATTTGAAGAAAGACGTCCCCAATACATAAAAGGTTTGAAAAAAGTATTTTTAGAAAATGGAAAAAGAAGGTGAAATTATGAATTCACTTTGGGGAAGAGTTGGAAAAGTACTTGATTACGGTTTGTTAAGATAAATCGTTTAGAGATTATACCGTCTAACAACTCAAGTTTTGAAGTTTAACAAAAACATTAAATGAAATACCGCTTTGTATGAAAAGTTGTTTTAAAGAAACAACATCTAAGAGAAAAATCTTTTGGAACATTTTTTATATACCAAATCAAGCTTATATATATATATATATATATATATATATATATATATATACACACACACACACTAACATAAAAAAAGGCACAATTAAATATTATGGTAAAAATTGTCAAACGTAGACAAAATTAAATGTATTGCTATCAATTAAATTAATTTATTTTTAGGTTGGATTACGGTGATAGTTGCAAAGATAGTATAAGTTCGTTTATTTATAGCCATGACGGCTCTTCAACAATGACATCTTTATCAATTAGATGTCAAAATTGCATTCCTCAACAGAGATTTGCAAGAAGAGATTTATATGGAACAACCTTTAGGGTCTATTGCTCATGGGAAGTCTTCTAGGTTGGTCTTTGCAACTTCTTATACGGCCTAAAAGATTCTCCTAGGGTTTGGTTTGGAAAATTTAGTGGCATTGTTTAATAATTTGGTATGACTTGGTGTGAGGAAGATCATTCAATCTTTAACAGTCACGCAAGTGTTGGATGTGTCTACTTGATAGTATATATTAATAACATCGTTCTTACACGCAATGACAGTCATGGAATCTCTTAGATGAAGGAACATCTTTGTAACCATTTTTAGACTAAAGATCTTGGCAAACATAGATATTTCTAAGGTATTGAGATGACACAGTCCAACAATGGTATTGGTATATCTCAAACGAAGCATGAATTGGATATTTTAGAAGAAACCGAGTTAATGAATTCAAAAACTATTGACACACTCATGGATCCTAATACTAAACTTCTACCAAAACAGGGAGAGCCTATGTTAGACCCCGAGAAATATAGAAGACTAGTTGAAAAATTGAATTATCTTACAGGTACTCGTCTTGGAATTTCCTTTGTAGTTAATGTGATAAGCCAATTCATTAATTCCCTGTGTGAAGATCATTGGAATGCAGTTATCCGTATATTAAAGTACATTAAAGGATCAACTGGAAAAGGGTTGTTATATGGTTCTATTAACCATATAAGAATGGTTTGTTATTCAGAAGTTGATTCGGCAAGATCTACATATATAGATATTATGTCTTCATTGGCTGTGACTTGATCTCTTGGAAAAGTAATAAAATGAGTGTTGTTGCAAGATCTAATGCAAAAGCATAATATAGACCTATGGTCTCAGCCACATGTGAGCTTGTTTGACTTAAGCAAATGCTTAGAGAGTTACAATTTAGAGCTGTCACTCAAATGACACTTATATGTGATAATCAGGTTGCTCTGCATATTACTTATAATCATGTCTTTCATGAGATGACCAAACATATTGAGATTGACTATCATTTCATTTGAAAGAAGATTGTATCTTATTAAGACATCAAGATTGATTTTGTTAATTCAAGTGATTAGTTAGCAGACATTTTCACTACGTTTTTACGGGAGCCAAAAATTGATTATATTTGTATCAAGCTTGGTATATACATAAATTATTTTTATCTTTTATCTTTGGTTAGTTTGTTATTATTCCCTATTTGTATTTTGGGCTTAGCTCATATTTCTTCTATTATAAATAAAGTACTCTGTGTATATTCAACACAAGAGAGATTAATCTCATACATAATTTTTCATTATATTTAACAAAAAAGTAAAATTATTTTTTCTATATATTAAAGTTAGTTTATATATGTGTTTGTTTCAGATGTTGACTGAATAGGTTGTGTCATAGAGTGGACGAGTTGTGCCAACTCTCAGATTGTTTATCTTATTTCGCTCCTCTACTTCTCCTTTAGGTCTCAAAGGTCTCACGTTCGTCTAGAATCGCTTGGATGGTACCTATAGAAGGTACTCAGATACTAAATTCAATAGATGGTCGATTGGTATCATATAAAATGCGATGATGCATGTATTCTTAAAATCATACCTTATACTTGTATTTATAGTAATTGTTTTGGGTTTTTACCTTTTTACTTAATCATTATCCAATTATACAATAATCAATATTAGTAGGTTGATTTGTGATTATCATTCGTATTAATTTAACCTTCATTTTGTAACAGGTCGGTCTTGTCGTTCGGTCTAGGTAATTGGCCAAAGGATGGTCACCAAGGACGATTGATCATTGAGGTGATCTACCAAGAGTAATCAGCTAAATGTGGTTGACTAAGAGTTATGAGTCAAATGTGGTTGATTATGGGTGGTCGGTAAAGTATAATCAATCATGGATAATCGACCAATGATTTAATGATCTTGAAGTTAGACTATTTAATTTATGATTGACAGTTTAAAATTGACCAAACAGACATCCATTGTAGTGTTGAAAATATAAATTTAAAAAAATCACACTCAGAAAAATATATATTAATATATATAATAATGTAAATTTATATACAAACTAGTTTCATGTTTACATCTTTTCTAGATTTATTTATAGGAAAAGTTAGAATAAACATATCCATAACAAGTAATAAGTAGTTGATGAAAGTAATTGAGTGAGCAACATTAATCAGAGTTAGTTGTAACAAACTTGCATGATTGAGAAGTAATGAAGCCGGCCATGGTATAGAAAATGATTTGTTTGATCTCTCAAGAATCTAACCAACTAAATGACAACTTTGTAGCTTAGGCATAGACTAATGAATGATACCACAAACATTACACCAAATTATGGTTCGATAAAGCAAGAAAAAGAAACAAAGAATTATTCATATTGGAACATCTTTTATGACAAATAATGTTTGGTCCCAATACTGATTCACAAAGCACCGTTTGGCAACTTTCGGACGTATAATGTTAAGTAACATATCCAAAAAAGTGGAAAAGTCCAAAAAACACGTTACCAGCTTACCCAAGTTGTGACTTCAAGACTAATCCGACTCTTCCTTATTAGCAATCCCAAATTTCCTTTTAAGATACATGCTCCCTCCTACTTTTTCTAGTAAAGAAAATTGTATTCTTTTTCTTAATTAAATTTTAACCATTACATAAATTCATATGATTCAATTCCATTCCCTTGAAATAATATCATTTGGATTAATTATCGTATTTAATATATTTTTTATTTCAAAAACTGAAACTTTTTTTCAATTTTGTTCTTAAAAACAATTTTAAGATTTAAATATATATATATATATATATAAATTATCTAATTTAATATCCTAAACAATATAAAACCATTGAATATATCAAAACAAATCCTCAATTAAGAGCCGGGGGAATTTTTTTTCTATAAAAAGTCGTAATATTCAGACTTCAAATATATTGAAATAATATTCTTAGAATAGTCATTGCATATAAAATTCTTTATTTGACAATAAATTCATAAATGAGTAAGGGAATATTACACGTAGAAAAAATAAATTTATTAATAAATTTACTTAAAAGCCCAAAAGTAATGGTCTTATCACCAAAACTAAAAATTGAATATTGGTGAAAAAAAATTGAGCACGTGAATTTGGTTAATAGATATTTAATTAAAAATAACCGAATTTATTAGGTACATATATTTTGATTAAACGTTTTTCTCAAACTTATTTTCGCATTTTACATTTTAAATTGATAAGCTCCATATTTTTAATTTTTCTAACTTATCAAAATATGTAATTTTAATATTTAGGGGTGATTTTTATTGTCATAGAATTAAGACAAAATTAAATTCACATAATTTCAAGGTTTGAGTAATAATTAATCAATTTATAAAATAAAAAATAAAATAAAATTTGAAAAAAACGACATGTACCAAAAATATATCTAACCATTATTTTATTAAGGATCTTTCTCAGGTAACCTTTTTATTCAGTTTTCTCAAATGAAAACACTCCGATTGGAATTTCACCCCGGCAGTGGAAGAAAAGAAATTTCTCCATTCACCACACTATTAACATATTTACTTAAGTAACAGTTTTATTTAAAAAAATCTTAAAAAATATTTTAAAGAATTAAAAAATATATTTTAAATCATCTTTAATTTTAACTTTTAAACCATATAAAAATATAAAATTCAGAATTAGATTTTATCATACGTAGACTGTCTCCGGATCTACTATTGAGAGGAATTGGCGAAGATGAATATGTGAATGACTTTGATGTTTGCATGTAAAGATTTACAAGTAAGAAAAAAAGCTTATTTGTCGGAGAAGCTCTTCTTTCTCATATGTTTGCACCTCACTTGGGTGGTCCGATAACGGCCCGATAGCAAATAGAATAGAAGAATAGAATGCTCATTTAGAACTCGCTAGGATAGGCTCTAACCATGACTCTGATACCATGTTAGAAGTGGACTTGAGGCCTAACTCAACCCCACAAAACACCTCACTTATATATTTTAATTTGGCCTTATCTCTAGTCGATGTGGGACTTCCAACAATTTCTAATCCCAAAATTGAAAGTGACTTTGAAAATTACATATTTAAATTTGTGATGGATGAATTTAGTGAGCATGTTGGCACTATTGAGCAGCGTGCTCCACTTGGAAGAATTATCAAGCTTTCCACCATTTAAGGTCAATATATAAACAGTAGTTTTGTTTGCCCATATAAACACTAGTTTTCAAACAGTTTAAAATTCCTTCTTATGCATGGTCAATGCCGTGGTTTTGGAATAATTTTCACAATTCTGATGTTGCTCTATGAACAGTATCAACAAAAATTAATTTTCAAAACTTGTATTTTATGATTCAAACTACCTCGATTTTCGCAGATACAAGAAGATCGAGTTTAGCCAAAATAAACAAGCATTTTATTTTTGAAACACTTTATTTTAATTCTTTTCCGTTATAAACTTGGTATCCATCAAGGATTTTTTTGATTATGTAAAATATTACTTTATTATACAATCAAGTAAATAAGATACAGTTGTCTGAGCGGAGTTTAAATGAAGTAAAATTTAAAATTTTAGGCCTCTAAATATCGATGTAAAACCTCGTAGATAAATTAAACAGATAAATATTAAAAAAATAATTTATTGCTAAAAATTAATAATTCTTCTACAGATAAAATATAAAATGAAGTTTCTTATAATTTTTTGTTACTTATTATTATTATTTTTTACAATATATCTATTTTACTGTTTTAATTTTATAATATATAGATAATTTATTTTTAGTTTCTATTAAAATTATACATAAAATAATTCACAATAAACTAAATATTAGAGTGCAAAATGAAAAATTAGACACATCAGTAGAATTTAAAAAAATGGTAAGAACTAAAACTAAACAAATAAGGATTAAAGTTAAATAAATAAAAAAATCAAATAATATATATATATATATATATATATATATATATATATATATGGCAAAACATATTTAAGTCAATATTCATTAATGATAACAAGTTTATATGTAGAATAAAAATAAAATGTTTAGGTTTTTATTTTTTATTTTTTAAATAAAAATAACATATTGGTAAATATTCTATAGTTAACCGGTTCACGAGAATTGTTCCCTTCACCATTCCAAATGTTTCTTACATCTTTCTACAATTTGTTTATTCCAAAATTATCTTATATTAATTTAATTTTTTTTTTAAATCTAAATCTTCTTGCATCCCTACTGTAACATCCCAATATATAGTAATTACCATAAATTAGAACTAATCACATTTACAGAAATAAGCAGTGCAGTCTTAATTACAACAGCTATTGTAAGCCGAACGTTAAGCGGATACAGAGTTCAGGACGAACGGTTTTACAAAACCAAATAACCGAACGTCACAAAAAGCTACAAAGATATACTAAAGACTACAACTTAATCGAGCGCTCTATGGCTCGGCCTTAACCTCTACTTCAACCAGATTGGCGTCCTCCAAATTTTCCTCTTCTAGTGTTTCTTCAAGCAGCGCCTCTCCGTCTACTCACATCCACACGGATGATCATTGCATTGACAAGACGGACGTACATAAACAGTAGACAACACAAGGAAATGCAAGGGTAAGCTTAAGTAATTTAATTCATACAATTAAACATAAGAATTTAACATACAAACCATACAACAATGAATCAGCATAGAATAAATTATCCAACTCTCATAAATAACGACCGTCCGGACTGTATGACATCCATGTATCTACAGGCGTTCGTGCACTCGGGTGATGTGGTAACTGGGATACACTCTACAGCTGCCACCCGAGGTTAGCCCTATCAGTCCAAAGTACTCAGTAGGACTAGGACCTCCTGCCATTCCCACACATGACCTACTCCCCTCTACATGAGGATGAGCACTCACGGAATTTCAGGATGAACAGCCATCAGTAGCTTTACCATGGTCATACTACACAACTTATCACATTCAAATCATAGAGACGTTCCTCCTTGGAACGCTCGTTCAAAATCCACTTTCAATATTTCGCTCAAAACACCGTTCGCACATCTTAATCGTTCCTCTTATTCACATTTTCATTCTTTGTTCCACTTTCATAAAATGACGAGCGTTCCTCCTTTTATAAATAAGGACGAACGTATTACAGTACATAGACATCCTCGCTTCTGAACAAAAGAAACGAACCCTTGTCCGCTGACGGACGTTACGAATGCTTAAATCAGTTAAATGAACTGATTCTAGATGATCTGAATAATACTTAGAAAAATTTAAGTATAAAGACTTTAGGTTGAATCAAATGAATAGATACATTACAAAATTATTTAGATAAATAAACAGAGTGTGATTTAATTCAGGAAACAACACCGCTAGTCAATGACCGAACGTTAACTAATGATTTGGACGAACGCTATTTACGTTCGTTCGGAAATCAAATATAAGGACGAGCGTTCAGTATAAAACCGAACACTACTTAGGACGAACGCTAGGTAGATGACCGAGCACTAATTAGAACGAACGCTCGATATAAGACCGAGATCCCATTTGGACGAACGCTTAGTATAAGACCAAGCGCTACCTATAACGAACGCCGGATTATAAGATTGAACGTTACTAATATAACTTCAATTAATTACGATCGTTGGATACCACTAGGCTGAGCCGAACGCTCAAACCTAGCCTTTCACAAGAGGACGCTCGTTCTCAAACAGAATTCTTTCCAAATAAAAGAATTCCTATTCCAAGTCATTTTCAGGGGAAACCGAACGGTATAAGACCGTTCGATGACGAGCGTGCATTATCAAGGTAAGAACTATTATATTTTCCAGATTTTTCATCTACAATAACTTCACATTTTTCATACGATTCATATCTTATAATTTGTATCCACCATAAATCTCATACATTACAGAATTCATATTATCATCTCATACCTTACAGAATTTATCCATTTTCCAATTCATACTTTTCATCCTCAACATACAATTCAAACAATATCACTCATATACATCCAGTACATCAGTGCTCGTTCATGCATATTTAAATATCATACAGTTCATACATCCAGTACACTTCATGCTTTCACACACATCATACTAATATCAATTAAATTACTAAAGCTTCCCTTACCTGGTCTAGCAGTGAACTTCCAAATACAATGGGTTGTGTTCGACCTCTCACAGCTTTCTATCCAAAGAGTCACTCAACAGCTTTTCACTTAATCTAAAATACCCAAAATCATAAACAGCTCAGACCTATAACCCATGCATGCAACCAGAACTTGGTTCGCATGAACTAAATGGACTAACGTTCAGAGACGAGAACTTACCAGCTCAGATCCCAGTTCTGTTCGGTCCAGAACGATGCTCACGGTTCAGGGAACGTTTCCGCGGTCTCTGAAAGTTAATCGGAGAGGAAGGTGGTGAGTTATCGTAGAGAGAAGATGACAGAGTTTTAGAGAGAAGTTGGAGAAGAAGAAAAGCCAGAGTTTCGTGAGGAAGAAGGTGAATGCAGGGAATGAGGGGAAGTGTTTTCAGAGAAATCATTTTTCTCCCCCACGTCAAACGGACGTGCACTCCCGTACTGCCACCTGGTTCCCACTACAGTCTTTAGAAACTTCTAACGTGACAGATGGCGTCAGTGCATGCAGAGGGTGAAATCATTTTCCCTTCCCACGCAGGACGAACGTCCATTCTCCTGATGCCACTTGTTCTCCACTATCTATTTTCAAATGTTCCAGTCGTGACACTTGGCAGATGCATGTAGAGTGAGTGTGAGTGCGTTTTGACATGGCACGGTGCAATTAATGGTGATCAGAGTGTGGGGATTTGGGTGCGTTAATTATTTAGGGTCTCACATTCCCCCTAACTACACAAATTTTCGTCCTCGAAAATTCTAAAACTTACCAGGAAACAAGTGAGGGTATAACTCCTTCATAGACTCTTCAACCTCCCATGTTGAGTCGCCAGTCTTTGCGTCCCACACCACCTTCACAAGACGAACGTCCTTTCCCTTGTAGAGTTTGGTGCGGCTGTCTTCCACACAAACTGGTTGTAGCTCCAGCGTTCAGTCTGGACGAAGTTGGACGTCTTCCAACTCCAGTATGTGTGAGGGATCAGCTATATACTTCCGGAGTTGGGAAACGTGGAAGACTGGATGGAGGTTGGATAGTTGAGGTGGTAAAGCTAACTCATACGCCACTGATCCGATCTTCTTCAAGATTTGATAAGGTCCTACGAACTTGGGAGAAAGCTTCTTTGGACGAAGGACTCTTCCCACTCCAGTGATCGGATTCAGCCTGAGAAAGACGTGGTCTCCTGCAGCGAACTCTAAGGGTCTTCTTCTCTTATCAGCATAAGATTTATGTCTGCTTTGAGACGTCTTCAATCGCTCTTGAATCAACTTCACCTTCTCGGTCGTTTGCTGGATGAGTTCAGGTCCGGTCAGTACATTCTCTCCTTCCTGGAACCAACAAAGTGGCGTTCGACATTTCCTTCCATAGAGAGCTTCAAACGGTGCCATTCCTATGCTTGCTTGAAAACTGTTGTTATACGTGAATTCTACGAGCGGCAGAACTTCATCCCATACTCCCATATGATCTAGGACGCACGTCCTCAATAAGTCCTCGAGCGTCTGGATGGTTCGTTCAGATTGACCGTCCGTCTGAGGGTGATAGGCCGAACTCATCTGCAACTTGCTCCCCAATTCTCCTTGCAACGATTGCCAAAAACGAGATGTGAATCTCGTATCTCGGTCTGAAATGATACTTGAAGGAACTCCATGCAACCGAACGATCTCCTTAATGTACAACTTGGCCAAGTTTGTCATTGACATCTTCAAGTTGACGGCCAGGAAGTGGGCGCTCTTCGTTAATCTATCCACAATCACCCAAATTGAATCATGGTTTCTGACCGTGCGTGGCAGGTGGGTCACGAAATCCATGGAGATGCTGTCCCACTTCCATTCTGGAATCTCCAATGGCTGCAGCAACCCGCCTGGTCTTTGGTGTTCAGCCTTTGCTCGTTGACACGTCAAACAGGATGCTACAAAGCGTGCAACATCACCTTTCATTCCCGGCCACCAAAATGATGATCGAAGGTCTTGATACATCTTAGTCATGCCAGGATGCATGCTAAGACGGCTGTGATGCCCTTCCTCCAATATAATCCTCTTCATCTCACCATCGTTTGGAACGCACGTTCTACCCATATAACGCAGTAGACCGTCTGTTCCAGTACTGAACTCCTTAGCCTGATCTGTGCCGAGCGTACTTAATATCTTTGCCAATTCTTCATCCTCACGCTGCTTCCCTCTGATTCGGTCGAACACATCACTGGAAATTCTAAGGTTACAGCATCTAATAACGTTCGCTCCTAAGTCGAACTGTAACCTTAGATCTCTAAAACTTTCCACCAAACTTAGCTCCCTCACCATCATTGCCGAGACCCTGACTGCTTTCCTACTCAAGGCGTCCGCTACCACATTAGCTTTCCCAGGATGATACAACAACTCAAACTCATAATCCTTCAAGAATTCAAGCCACCTCCTTTGCCTCATATTCAACTCCTTTTGATTAAAGAGGTACTTGAGACTCTTGTGATCACTGAATACTTGGAACATTGCTCCATACAGGTAATGCCTCCAAATTTTTAGTGCAAACACGACTGCTGCCAACTCTAAATCGTGTGTGGGGTAATTCTTCTCGTGGACTTTCAGCTGCCTAAAAGCGTACGCCACTACCCTCCTTTCCTACATCAGTACGCAGTCCAAACCTTGATACGACGCATCACAATACACTTCAAAAGGTTTGGCCGTGTCTGGAATAACCAACACTGGGGCGTTCGTTAATTTTCTCTTCAATTCCTGAAAGCTCTCCTCGCAACGATCGGTCCAGGCGAACGGCTGATCCTTCCTGGTGAGATGAGTCAGCGGAGCTACTATCTTGGAGAATCCCTCAATGAACCGTCTATAGTAGCCCGCGAGCCCCACGAAGCTCCTAACCTCTGTGACCGAACGTGGACTCTCCCAATCCAGCACTGCTTTCACCTTGGTCGGATCCACTGAAATACCTCCAGCCGAAACGACGTGCCCCAAAAACTAGATTTCCTTCATCCAGAATTCACACTTTGACCGCTTGACATACAATTCTTTTTCCCTCAACACGCTCAACACGATCCTCAAGTGGTCTTCATGCTCGTCAAAGCTCTTGGAATAAATGAGGATGTCATCAATAAACACCACTACAAATTTGTCCAGGTACGGTCTGAAGATCCGGTTCATATAATCCATGAAGATTGCAGGTGCGTTCGTCACTCCAAAAGGCATCACCACATATTCGTAATGTCCATAACGGGACCGAAAAGCAGTCTTCTGAATGTCTTCTTCCTTCACTCTAATTTGGTGATAGCCCGAACGTAAATCAATCTTTGAAAACACACACGCACCTTGCAGCTGATCCAGTAGGTCATCAATCCTTGGCAGTGGATACTTGTTCTTGATGGTCAGCTTATTGAGTTGCCTATAATCAATGCAGAGCCGAGAGTTGCCATCCTTCTTCTTTACCAACAGAACAGGCGCTCCCCAAGGTGAAGCGCTCGGCCGGATGAACTTCTTATCCATCAACTCTTCAATTTGCTTTTTGAGCTCGACTAACTCGGCTGGTGCCATTCTATAAGGTTGAACCGAGATGGGTGCGGCTGTTGTTACTAGGTCGATCGTGAATTCAACCTCGCGAACGGGAGGTAGACCAGGGACTTCATCCGGAAAGACATCCGGGAATTCCTCCACTACCGTTCTTCCTCCACTGCTCTCAATTTTGGACGAACGCTCCACTTTCGCATCCCTCACTTCATTGTCTTCATATGTCATTATCAGGAAACAGCTCGCTCCTTCCATGATGTCCTCCTTCAACTGACCAAACGTGACTGATAATTCCTCCTCTTCTTCATCTGGAAAGACTAACTCCTTCTTCCCACAATCAATGAGAATCCGATTGGTAGCCAACCAATCCATCCCCAAAATTACTTCTAAGTCTTGAAGGGGTAAACAAATGAGGTTAACCTTAAATCTACGCCCCTCAACTTCTATAGGACATCTCACACAAACTGTAGATGTCTTAATCCCATCAGCCGCTGGGGTTGACACCACCAAGTCGAACTGTAATTCGCTCTCCACAAGCCCCAGTTTCTCAACGCACGCCTTCGAGATGAAGGAATGAGTTGCCCCCGAGTCATACAATACACAGCAAGGCTTTCCAAATAACATGCAAGTGTTGGTGATGAGTGTACTTGAACGAGCAGCTTCAGCACCCGTGATTGCATACACCCTTCCCACTGCTTGCGCTCGTCCACCTCTTCCTTGCTGAGTTCTTCCAGCGTTCAGCGGCCTCATTGCCGCTCGTCCTCCCATATTACACTCATGATCTGAGTGTCCGCTCCTTCTACACTTGTTGCAATATTTTCCCCCAGACAGTTGAGGACAGGCCCACCGATAGTGCGATCCTCCACACTGATAACACGTCAAGCTCCTTGGCTATCCAGATTGGCCGACAGTGACCAAGGCTTGTGATCCGCCAGGGGATTGAGTTGGACGAACGTATGGGGACCTTCTCACGTTCGCTGTGTTTCTGGATAAAACCGACCCCCTACTCAATTGCTGCTTCTTCTGTTGCTCGGCCTCAGCAACGTTCTTCTCCAGTACCTTTGCTCTCTCAACCATAGCAGGGAACGACCTAATGCACAGGCTGGATATTAACACTTTCAAATCACTCCTCAGCCCGTTCTCAAACTTCCTGCATTGCCATTCTTCACTTGTTGCCATAGTATTAAAACGGACCAGGTGCTTAAATTTATTGGTGTACTTCGAGACGGACATACTACCTTGAACCAATTGAAGGAACTCAACTTCCTTAGCAAAGCGCACGCTGTCTGGGAAATACTCCTCATAGAATTTAGCTCTGAAAACCTCCTAAGTAATAGGACTTTGAGCTTCAGCCAGTAACATCTTCATACTCGACCACCAATGGCTAGCTTCTCCCGTCAACAAATACTCTGTGAATGCCAAACGGTTGTCGTCTGGACACCTTTTGGCATCATAGATCCTTTACATATCTCTCAGCCATTGATCCGCTTCATCCGGAAGCCCCTTTCCATTAAATTTAGCAGGGTGGTGCTGCAGGAAGCTTTCCAAGCTCCACTCGGCATGATGTGCAGCGTTGGAAGAGGACGCTCCTGGTGTGCCTCTGGTAGCGGCGAGAATGTCCATCAACTGCCTCTGAGTCGCTTCAGAGTTGATACGAGAGGCCTCCAAACTCTGCATGGCTTCCTGGTTTTGCCGCATTAAGGCAGTGTTCTGCTATATTAAAGTCGTATTTTGTTGTTGCAGTCTATCAATGACCGTCTCCAACATTCTGGCATTATTAGGAGCGTCAGACTCGTTTGGCTGCGGTGGAGGAGGAAGTCTAGGCGCCATTCGTTCTCTGGTTCACAGAGAAAGACGAACGTTAGTTATGTTCAAGAGTTAAAAACAATAACTCACTAAACACACAATAGGCACACAACGAAAGCACAGTGTACTCATAACCCTAAGTGTCCTTAAAAGAACAAAACTGCTCTGATACCAATAAATGTAACATCCCAATATATAGTAATTACCATAAATTAGAACTAATCACATTTACAGAAATAAGCAGTGCAGTCTTAATTACAACAGCTATTGTAAGCCGAACGTTAAGCGGATACAGAGTTCAGGACAAACGGTTTTACAAAACCAAATAACCGAACGTCACAAAAAGCTACAAAGATATACTAAAGACTACAACTTAATCGAGCGCTCTATGGCTCGGCCTTAACCTCTACTTCAACCAGATTGGCGTCCTCTAAATTTTCTTCTTCCAGTGTTTCTTCAAGCAGCGCCTCTCCGTCTGCTCACATCCACACGGATGATCATTGCATTGACAAGACGGACGTACATAAACAGTAGACAACACAAGGAAATGCAAGGGTAAGCTTAAGTAATTTAATTCATACAACTCACGTACAATTAAACATAAGAATTTAACATACAAACCATACAACAATGAATCAGCATAGAATAAATTATCCAACTCTCATAAATAACGACCGTCCGGACTGTATGACATCCATGTATCTACAGGCGTTCGTGCACTCGGGTGATGTGGTAACTGGGATACACTCTACAGCTGCCACCCGAGGTTAGCCCTATCAGTCCAAAGTACTCAGTAGGACTAGGACCTCCTGCCATTCCCACACATGACCTACTCCCCTCTACATGAGGATGAGCACTCACGGAATTTCAGGATGAACAGCCATCAGTAGCTTTACCATGGTCATACTACACAACTTATCACATTCAAATCATAGAGACGTTCCTCCTTGGAACGCTCGTTCAAAATCCACTTTCAATATTTCGCTCAAAACACCGTTCGCACATCTTAATCGTTCCTCTTATTCACATTTTCATTCTTTGTTCCACTTTCATAAAATGACGAGCGTTCATCCTTTTATAAATAAGGACGAACGTATTACAGTACATAGACATCCTCGCTTCTAAACAAAAGAAACGAACCCTTGTCCGCTGACGGAGGTTACGAATGCTTAAATCAGTTAAATGAACTGATTCTAGATGATCTGAATAATACTTAGAAAAATTTAAGTATAAAGACTTTAGGTTGAATCAAATGAATAGATACATTACAAAATTATTTAGATAAATAAACAGAGTGTGATTTAATTCAGGAAACAACACCGCCAGTCAATGACCGAACGTTAACTAATGATTTGGACGAACGCTATTTACGTTCGTTCGGAAATCAAATATAAGGACGAGCGTTCAGTATAAAACCGAACACTACTTAGGACGAACGCTAGGTAGATGACCGAGCACTAATTAGAACGAACGCTCGATATAAGACCGAGATCCCATTTGGACGAACGCTTAGTATAAGACCAAGAGCTACCTATAACGAACGCCGGATTATAAGACCGAACGTTACTAATATAACTTCAATTAATTACGATCGTTGGATACCACTAGGCTGAGCCGAACGCTCAAACCTAGCCTTTCACAAGAGGACGCTCGTTCTCAAACAGAATTCTTTCCAAATAAAAGAATTCCTATTCCAAGTCATTTTCAGGGGAAACCGAACGGTATAAGACCGTTCGATGACGAGCGTGCATTATCAAGGTAAGAACTATTATATTTTCCAGATTTTTCATCTACAATAACTTCACATTTTTCATACGATTCATATCTTATAATTTGTATCCACCATAAATCTCATACATTACAGAATTCATATTATCATCTCATACCTTACAGAATTTATCCATTTTCCAATTCATACTTTTCATCCTCAACATACAATTCAAACAATATCACTCATATACATCCAGTACATCAGTGCTCGTTCATGCATATTTAAATATCATACAGTTCATACATCCAGTACACTTCATGCTTTCACACACATCATACTAATATCAATTAAATTACTAAAGCTTCCCTTACCTGGTCTAGCAGTGAACTTCCAAATACAATGGGTTGTGTTCGACCTCTCACAGCTTTCTATCCAAAGAGTCACTCAACAGCTTTTCACTTAATCTAAAATACCCAAAATCATAAACAGCTCAGACCTATAACCCATGCATGCAACCAGAACTTGGTTCGCATGAACTAAATGGACTAACGTTCAGAGACGAGAACTTACCAGCTCAGATCCCAGTTCTGTTCGGTCCAGAACGATGCTCACGGTTCAGGGAACGTTTCCGCGGTCTCTGAAAGTTAATCGGAGAGGAAGGTGGTGAGTTATCGTAGAGAGAAGATGACAGAGTTTTAGAGAGAAGTTGGAGAAGAAGAAAAGCCAGAGTTTCGTGAGGAAGAAGGTGAATGCAGGGAATGAGGGAAAGTGTTTTCAGAGAAATCATTTTTCTCCCCCACGTCAAACGGACGTGCACTCCCGTACTACCACCTGGTTCCCACTACAGTCTTTAGAAACTTCTAACGTGACAGATGGCGTTAGTGCATGCAGAGGGTGAAATCATTTTCCCTTCCCACGCAGGACGAACGTCCATTCTCCTGATGCCACTTGTTCTCCACTATCTATTTTCAAATGTTCCAGTCGTGACACTTGGCAGATGCATGCAGAGTGAGTGTGAGTGCGTTTTGACGTGGCACGGTGCAATTAATGGTGATCAGAGTGTGGGGATTTGGGTGCGTTAATTATTTAGGGTCTCACATTCCCTACACCTTTAGATACTACAGAAAGAAGTTCCGCTTGTTGAACGGATGTCAACGTTCGTGAGCTGCAAAACTATCCATCTGAGAGTTGAATTGAGTTATTGCTTTTCTCATGACAGAATTACAGGTATGAGACTGAGAAGCCACCCATTTTGTGCTTTTCTGGTGAAGCATATGCATGTGTGTAGATAACTACTAACAAATAATTAAGTAGTTAATTTGTACAGGAGCATAAAAGTTTTATTATAGAGCTAGATTAGATTTATGGGACATAGAAAAAAAACAAAAATATGATTAGCATATAGAAAAGAAAGTAATTTAGATTTGTACGTGTAATGCGACAAAGAAAGAGAAATTTTGTTGTAGTATAGTCTCCAGTCCACATAGAACTCAAATTATGCAATTCTATGTTAATAGTAATATATCTTAACATACTATTAAATCTCTCAAATTTCCAAAACTTCTTAATAAGCTTTTTGAATCAAAAAACTAAAATTCAGTAATTAAATTTTGAAATTAAAAATCTCTACATCTTAAGTTTGAATGGCCTAAGCATTGTGAAAGAGTGTTTCTAATCTGTAGATACATTTACAGCCATATGAACCTTTTGCATACACACACAACTTATCATACAAATGAAACTCTAAAATTATTACATAGGATTGGATGGGTAGTTTTGCAGCTGTTGACATCCATCACTATATAGTCACGAATGTTGACATCCGTCCAACAAGGATAACGGAACTTCCAGTAATATATGCAGACGTAGGAGTGTGTGGAGGTGTTGGAATGCAAGAAAATTTAAAATTTTAAAAAAGATAAATAAAATTATATTAACATAAGATATTTTTGGAATAAAAAAAATTATAGAAAGGTGTAGGGAACATTTGAGGAGGTGAGGGAGGATCTCTCCCGGTTCATTGCTACGAGTGTAGATCCGGTCTAGTTTTCAAACAAATATAGGCTCTTTCTGTTAGCACTCCCTATTATTTCTATATGCACCTTTCATTTTTATCTTTTATTGAAAACATTTTTTTTAAAACACTCTTATCTCTTTTGCAATCACACACTCCTTTATGCTTTCACTCTCTCAACCCAGCAATGTTTCTTCTACCATTAGGATTAATTAAGATTAAGTGTTTAAGTTTATTTTTCTCCAATTAAATTAAGATATTTATTGCTCTCTTAACATCATTCATTCTTTTCTCTTGCCAAACTTTTACTACAAATATCTCCCCATAAAATACTTTTAGAAAAATATATTTGTTTCCTTAACATTTGGAAAGTATTTTATGAAATATTATATATTGATTTTTGTTAGAAAAGTAAAAGTATGTTCTGAAAAGTATATCTCAAATGTTTAAATGAAAAACAAGTTCTGATAAGTACTTTTCATAAAGTTGTCTAAAAAGTTGAAATGTATTTCCCCTGAACATGCTTGTTTTTAACATTCCCGAATACTTTTTTCATTTTTATGTTGTAGGAAGTACTTTCCAAAATATTGAAATAGTAACATGTGTTTCAAAAAGTACTTTCCAGAATATTATAAAATAAAAATATTTTCAGTGTCTTTATAAAGTTGAATATTCTCGAAAAAAACACTTCAATTTAAAGCCTTTCTTCCTTCGTATACTAGTTAGTCATTCACTTCCTAATAAATGCAATAATTAATCAATATAATTAACGTTATTCATGAATTCTTATATAAATCTAGATCACATTGATCTATTAGCTTTAAATTAATTCTTTTCTTCTTAATTTAAGTATAAATTATTATAACTAATTAATTTAGTTAACATAATTTCTTCGTAGTGTAATCAAATATGTATGGGTCGAGAACATGTTGATTTAGTAGGTTGACATATACTGAACCAAGATCAAGTCTTATATTATAATAATCAAGTGATATGATCATAGATGGAGCAACAATGAAGAGTTTTCAAAGTGACAACAAGCATAAAAAAGAGTATAATAGGTTTCATTGGTTTGTATTTGCCTCTTTTGTTTTTTTGTTATTTCTAGTTGTGGAGACGCTTATAAACTCTGCTTTCTCTTTAAGAACAAGCAATGTGGGACTTTCCATGGCTTGGTCTTAAAATGAAAAGGAGAGGAAATGGGCGTCCTAGGCGTTAGTGCAAGGTAGCATAGGTAGTTTTCATGTTTTGAACTATAGGAGAACTAGTTGCCTTATAAACCCTTTGGAGTGGAGAGAATTGAGCAATGTGGGACTCAAAAGTCCCTAGAGGAACTGTAGCAGCTGCTGGACGGCCTCCACACTCATAAGTCCCACATCTCCTAGATCTTGCATCCTAGCTCACTCCAAAGGTTATATAAGAAGGCTCAAGGGTCTCCTTTTTGTACCTTACCTTGAATCAATTGAATTTTGAGTTGATTTGCACTTTTGCAATCTTCTTTGAGATAGTATTCTGTCTCCAAAGTCCCTATTTTGGGCAGACCTTATCTTGCTCAAGCAAGTGGCGGTCCTCCTTTGATGCTTATCTTGGAGCTTCCTTCAAGTGGCGCATCTTCAAATCATAAGTTTCTTCTTCCTTAATCACTTCCATTTTTTAATTTCTTTCCCAATTCTCTTAAATGTCATTTAATATATTCTCTCTAGGTATGAACTTCCCATCAAGGTGGGAAGATGAAAGGTTGTTAGATTGCGCAAAAAATGAAGAGGCACAAAGAAGGTGAAAAGTCATGCAAGTGGTGGATTGAATATGGTTCTATGAAGGTACTAAGAAGACAACATAGAAAATGAAGAGGCACTAAGAAGGTGAACATGTATGTCACATAGTAGGTTGAATATGGTTCTACACATGAGATGGGGTAGTGATAGTAGTTAATCCTCGTCATCCTCTAGTGCCTCGTCATTAAGGGCACTAGGTGTAATTTGAGAGGTGATTATAGGGAGTCAGGAGGATCCTTTTGAGAAGTATGTTGAGGACAAGTTAACTCAGAGGGAAGGAAACATTTTTCCTAGTTTAAGTGGTTGAGGATATTGAACTTGTGATTAAACAACATATTTATGTTCAAGAATAAGGGATGGAGAATATAGTATCCTTTAGGAGGGTAAGCACCATAGATAATGTATGACATGACCGAAAGGTTTATGGGAGGAGTTCTTTTATAAGTATATATCCTTCTTTACATACATATGATTACCTTTTGACAAGTTTACTCATGTATATTTATAATTGAATTTATTGAGCATGAGAAACAAAAATCATGATAAAAATAGTGTTTAGTTGCATAATTATTTTTTGAATCTTTTAAGGTCTGTTAGTGTAGTTACAGCTAAGTTGAGTTGATTGAGCTGGGAAATAAATTGGTTAAAGTTTCATGACACCTTCAAGATAAATATAAGAATAGAAAATAATCAAGACCACAAGAAGTCAAGCCAAACATTGCATGAAGAAGGCAATAAAAGCATGAAAAAGTGAAAAAAAATTAGCTTAGTGAGGAAGATGGAACAAGTAACAAAATTGGATCTTACAAATTTTTTATTTTTTCTATGAAAAAGGGCTTTGATAATTGATAAATGTTTATGGTAAAAGATCATTTGAGAAAATATATCTTAAGATATTGTTAAATAATTACCTTATTTAACTATATCAAAAGATATTATTTGTCAATTTTTTTTTAATCTAGCAAAGATATTCTCAAATATTTTTAGATCTTCACAACAATCAAATATATATTGAAGATATTGAATTATTTAGAAGATAATTTGAGGAGATTAATTTATCATAAAGAAGATTGCAATAACAGAAAAGTCTGAAAGAGAGTCCAATATAATTTTTGTATAAAGAGACTTAGGAAAACACATTAGGGGGGAGCTAAAGGAACCCATTAGGGGTTCTATTTTCGTCCTCTCTCTCTTCTCTCATGTTTTTCACCATTTCTTCTTTTATTTTTATGTAATTTCCGCATTCAGTGGAGTGCTAAACCTCGGGAGTTGATTGTGCAATAATTTCTTAAGTAGATTTTGAGGTTGGATGAAGAAATTTGTTTGTTCTTTTGATTCATGTTGTGATTTATTTTTATTAGTCTTTTGATTTTTAATCAAGTAAAGTAATGATTTTTACATTATAGTAAGTTAGCATGGTGTTAAATCTACATAACATATCAATCATATGAGTCTAAGAGTTTTTAATTTTAATTGAGAATTTACTTTTATTAAGGTTAGAAACTTTCATGTGATTGAATGAGTTTTTGCTAATAATTAAGAACATATTTTGATTAAAGGTAAAAACTTTAACAAGAATTAATTAAGAATCTAGTTTGGTTAATTAACTTTTTACTTGACATAGGAGGTAAAGGAATAGACATGATTATGTATGATAATATTTAATTGATAATGTACTTTGGTTAAATTTACTATGATTAATCTACAAAGCTCTTGCTTTTAATTCAGAATATACTTTGGTTAATTGTGAAAACACCAACAAATTAATTGAGAATTTACATTGATTAATTTGAAAATCTAAGACAATAATTAATTGAATAATAATCTTTAGATAAACAATGATAAATCTTATTTTGAAAAAGCATTAAAATCAACATGTTTTCTTTATCATTATTTTTATCTTCTTAAATATGTTTATAAATTTATTTCTTTATATTTTTAGTTATTTTTTTCTTTAATCTTTTTTTATATTTATATTCTTTATTATTTTTATTTTACTAACCCTTTTGTATAATTTTATAATAACTAATTTGTTAAGAACCAATTTCGTGTTTGTTGGAAGATGACTTAGGGTTAAATTTATCCTTTTTGTTTTGTTAGCTTACTATCTTAGCAATACTGAAGTTGTTATAGTTCAGTAGTATTAACTTGATCATGTCAACGACAGCATGATTCACCTTAAGTGTTTTGTGTCTTTTTAGTGTTGCATCAACACAACTTCATCCAAACAGTTGGGGTTGCCTACAAGCATTTAGGTTAGTGTGTTAAGAATTGTATTTGTCGCCTTCTTCATAATGTTTTTGTATTTTTACTTAACTTAACCCAAGACACCTATCACATGGTTTTCCTTAGTGAGTAAGTTGGGTACATGCTTGCTTAGCGTGTACTCATAATCGTTCAAAAGATTTAAGAGTAGTATTTTAAAAGTAGATTGATGTAGCCTTTGGTGCTCACCCTTTTTCTAGAAAAGCCATATATGGCCTTGTCATATGGAGTCATCGTCTCCTCCTGTAGCTCCAACTTCTTACACGTTTTGTAATATAGTATATCTATTCAACAGCTTTGATCCACCACAATCGTTTTAAAAACAGAGATGACAATATCATCATCTTGGTCGTGGTCCACACCCTAGAAATTGGTGTCCATGAAGCGGATAAGAGGCATCATTTCCTCTTGAAAGTCCTAGATATGGAGTTGACGGACTATACAACTCTCAAGTGTCATTTTATGGTCAATGATGACGATCCTCCTCCAACAAACCCACATGATGTGTTGATGGTGCCCTTAGTGGGGTTTGACATCAAAGCGTCTCATGTTGGGCTTCCTTATCTTTCTTTTCTTCCTTGTCTCTATCTCTACACTAGTAAAAAAAAAGGATTTTAACTCGCGCATTTGACATCGGTTTAGTTGTAACTAAAGCAAAAAATGACGCGATGACATTTTTGTAATTATCGCAAACGTATATGTCTCGTTTAAAAAAGAACTGATGCCTGATATTGGTGCGTTGGCCTTTTTGTAATTATCACAAACGTATATCCCTTGGTTCAAAAAGAACCAATGCCTAAAACTGGCACGGTGACATTTTTGTAATTATCGCAAATGTCTATTACCTCGGTTGTTTAAAGAATCGAGGCATAAAAGAGCTGCAATGTTTATTTTTTATTTTTTTGAGAAGGTTTAGGCATCGGTTCTTTATAGAACCAAGGCCGTAGACCCTTATTGCTTCGGTTAAAAAATAACTGAGGTAATAACATGTGTTTAGGGTTAAATTTCGCGAACAGAGATAGAAGTTGTGTCGTTCCTCTCTTTTCTCCCATTTTCTTTCATTGGCAAGAGGGGGGCTTCCTTCCTCTTCTCTGTTCTGATGGAGGCGAGATGGAGGGATCATCAATGGTGCGATAGAGGCGTAGCGGGGACGCAAGGGCGGGTGGTCGTTCTAGTTCTTCTTCTTCTTCTCTCCGTTCTGATTCGCAGTGAAGAAGAAAGCTTCCTTCTGTCCCCTTTTTCTGATTTCAATTGGGTTGTTTTATGTTTGATTAATTCTCTGTAGGAGTGATGGTGCTTGATTGATTCTTTGTGGGTGGTGGTGGGAGCGCGTCGTTCTCATTCTTTGTTCTTCGCAGTTGGGAATCTTTGATGATGGTGGTATGAGATGGAGCGGTGGCGTTGATGGATTGCGGCCAAGGGCTAACAACTCACCTAGCAAATGGTGAAAAAGAAAACCCTCTACTGCCTCGGTTGGATTTGAACCGAGACAAAAGCACACACCTTTTTGCCTCGGTTCAAAATCGAGGCAAAAAGCATACCCCTTTTTGCCTCACCTGTATATGTTTCGGTTGCGGAACCGCTGCATATAAGCGAAAAAAACTGTTATCGTTTCCCTATACTATACTAGTGTTATAACCTTCTCATTGGTCATCATACATTCGATAATTGGCTCGTGAACTTTCCTCATTGTCAAGTTTCACAAACCATTAAAGGTGGTCGACCTAAATCGCCTCTTCAACTTTGTTTCTGAGTGCACTCGTCTGTTGTATGGTCGTAGTTGTGATGATATATGAAATGTTTCTTCATATTACCATTTAAAGGCGTTTGAGATTTTTTAGGTGGTAGTATGAGGCCTTCCTACAATGCTTCCTTCAGCATACTATACCTGGGAGCACTCAAGGGTGTATGATGTGAGAATCGAGTAGGTTTGGGCTCCCTTTGGCGAAACCCACTTATTTGGGCTAAGTCTCACTTAACTCCTTTCTTTTTCAGCCAACACGATCTCGATTATTATCCTTTTCCTATATTCTCTTATTTCCTCCAGTCGTATAAACTGGGTAGCTCGTTGCCTTAACTCATCCAGACTTGTGAGTGACGTTATGAACAAATTGTCCGCAAAAGGTCTTGGTCTCAATGTTGTGATCTTGTAGTGTAAAACCACCTTAGGATTTAGGTTACTTATCCTCATGGAAACCTTGACGAACCTATTGATGAAGGTTTGTAGAGGCTCCCCTTTTATCCTACATGACATTGAGAAATGTTAAGGAGGTGAGATGGTGGTGTTGTCTATTAGCGAATTGTGTAATGAAAAATTATATCAGGGTATCAAAATAGTCAATGAAGTAGGGGGTAGTAGGTGAACCACTCAAGAGCAGGTCTTTTCAAGGTCATAGGGAAGACCTTGCACATGACAACATTGTTAGTTGAGTAGAGACTAACGTGGGTAATATATAGGCAACATGCTCATTAAGGTCGATTTTGTCATCATAGTGATCTAGGGTGAGGGCTTTCCATGCTTAGGAAGCGAGGTATTTGTGGTGTTGTTAATGAAGGAGTGTCGACGAGATCCTTCTACCGTCAAGGAGGCGTTAGTTGCTCCTCTAGTCTTGGGAGTGGTATTGTAACCACTTTCTCCTTCATTTTCATTGATTATGCGCAATTGCGATGAAATCCTATGCACTTGGACAAAACTCTTTGTAGCTTCCTTCTCCTTTCCTTATCCTTAGTTTTCACCCTCCTCTTAAGCCTAATGTGTTCCTACCTCAGGGCATTAATCTCTTCTACGCTCCTTTTTTTAAACTCAGTGAACTCATATTGCTTTTTCACTTGGACTTGTAGGATACTAGCTTTGTTAGTCCAGGAAGGTATTGCTTCATTTGTTCAAGCCATCTTACTTCTTCTAAACACCATAAACTTTTCTCTTCATGTAATATAAATCGGTCTCATGGTGGGTACCAATTGTTCTCACGGAGTCAAATATATCTTGTAAAGACTTCCAACTCCAAGCACTTCTAACTTCACACACTAGGTGGCCTCTCCAAAGGTACTCATCCTCTCCACTCCGAACATGAGTTGTACCTGTAATAGATAATTTGACACCTAATTCAGTCAAGTGCATCAAATGGTAATAAATGTAATAATTAATAAAAGTAATTAATGTATTATTTATACTATCATTCATGGACTATTCCTTAAATAGACTTAGGTTATGTGACTTAATTATCGATTAATCTTGAATTAATCTTTTATTCATTATCTTAATTGTGAATTATCATAACTAATTAGTTTAATTGACATAACCTTTTTTCATATCAAATATGTGTTAACTAATTACATATCAACTTAATAAATTAACATATATTATGTAACGAGCAAGTCATGGTAAAGGAATTATTGAATGTATACAATACATTCAAAAAAGTTTATTATTCCATAGTACATAAGGGAAAACATTACAAACTAATTTTCAAAATACTGTGTTAGGTAGTGTATTTTTTGAAAGACAATTTTATTTTTTTTATATTTCAAAAATATGAAAAATATGAAAAGTTTTTTTTTTATAAAGTACTTTTTGAAACATTAAAATATTGTTCTATAGTCTTTACGATATATTTTTCCTTTTTTTTCATTATAAAAGGTACTTCTTTTTCATAACATTTTATTTTCTTAACACTCTGGAAAAGTATTTATTACAAAGAAAAAATCATTTACTTAACATTACGAAAAGTAATTTTTGGAATATGAAAAAAAAAAAGATGAATGTCTATTTTTAAATAAAAGAAAAGAAAGGGCTGCATTTAAGAAATATGGAAGAGTAAATAACATAAGCCTTGTTTGGATCTTCGCTTCATCCCTTTTGGTGCTTCTAATTTTCACATTGTCCTTTTCTTCCTGCATCCTCGTAATTCTTATATGCACTCCCAAAAATTTCTCAATTTTTTAAATGATATTTTGCTCTTCATAGAAGTTACTTCTTGATTAACTCTTTTGGAATAAGATTTTTAGAATATGATTTTCATAATAAAATTTCTAAAACACATAAAATGTATTTTGGAACAAGATTTTTAAATAAAATTTTCATTATATATATAGTATCTTTTAGAATAAATTTTCTAAAGATGAGTTTTTCAGAATAAGTTTTTAAAACGAGTTTTCATACGGAAACAAGCTTTCTTTTATTCGTCAAAAACTAAAATCCGACCTGCCGGATTCGAACCAGCGACCTAAGGATATCTGTTAATATACTACTACAGTCCTCCGCTCTACCAACTGAGCTAAGATCGGTTTTAAATTATGTTTTCCGAGATTATTTATCATTGATAATTAAGTCACAATCCAATATTATGAAATGCTAATAATAAGTTTGTTTTGTGTTTATTTTTTAAATAAAGTATATATCTTAGCCTTTAATTTATATTTATTTTTAACGTGAAATTTTAGTCTTTATATAATATATATATATATATATATATATATATATATATATATATATATTAACAGTATATTTGATATATTAAAATTTGTAATTAAGTAATTTCGATCTAATCAAATATATTATCTAATTATAAAAAGTAAGTTTTATTAATAAACTGACTATCGTTATGCAATAATCCAGGAAGACACTGTTAAGTCAATTATTTTATACAAATTTTGAATTTTGTAGGTATAGAGAAAAAAATATTTTTTTATAACACTTATAATTTTAGTATATTATAATTATTAAATATGTTTTTAGTCCCTAAACTATTGGCCATTTCTGGTTTTCGTCCCTCTTCCAAAGTAAGGTACACTTTAGTCCTCATACTTTTCGAAACTTTGGTTTTAGTCCTCCAAAACTAACACCGTGAAAAATATGCTGACGTGGCTAACGGTAGACTGACACAGTTCTTTTTTTTTTTTTCAGAGTTTATCAGCTTTTCTTCATTTCTCTCTCCCTCGTCTCTTCCTTCAATTTCACGGTTCGATTTGTGTTGGGACTTGTTCGTCGAGGTCTACCTTGGAATGCCATAGTTTGGAGTAGATCTGTTAGCATGTATGCCGCTTTGCTAGTTGTTCTGAATAGCCGTATTATGGTGATGTCGGTTTGAAAAGAGGATTAAGCATCAGCCTCGACGCCGGTTCTCAATAGAATGGATAGATGAAGAGAGATTGTGTCCTAACATTTTAGGTTAATTTGAGATTTGACCCTGGATTACTGTGCAGACAACAGTTACAGACCCCCTTCATGTTTGAATAAGCGATGGTAGTTATGTCCTTTGTAGTTTGGTTAATTGATATTAGTTATGTCCTTTATAAATTGCTAGCATTTGCTTCGTATATCTGATGGCACATTGTCTGTAAGATTACTGTTAGCGTCTCTTTTTCTTTTCTTTTTTTAAATTTTGTCTGTGCACCTGTAAGGGTAGTACTTTTCCATTGTTCATTTGTATCTTTTTATAATCTTAAATCGCCATCATCCAGTTTTCTAATACGCATGTGTTTTGTGTGATGCCAGACGGATGGGAAAGTCGGTGGGTTAAATCAGATTGGAAAAAAGATGAGAACCTGGCTGGGGAGTGGAACCACACCTCTGGTCAATGGAATGGCGACGCCAATGACAAAGGTGAACTAAATTACTATGTTGAACAGTCATGTATTAGTGCTGCTCATGTTTACTTTTGGCTAAAATTGATAATGAGGTTGTTTGGTTGAATGGTGATATGTATTCAGGTATTCAAACCAGTGAAGATTACAGATTCTACGCCATTTCTGCTGAGTACCCTGAATTCAGCAATAAGGATAAGACACTAGTTTTCCAATTTTCTGTCAAGCATGAACAGAAGCTTGACTGTGGTGGTGGCTACATGAAGTTGCTTAGTGGGGATGTTGATCAGAAGAAATTTGGTGGCGATACTCCTTACAGGTGATTCATATATCCCCATGTGTTTTGTTACTCGTTGAGAAGAGATGGGATGTTGCAAAGAATAGTGTTGCTCCTCAGCCCTTTATTGAGCAGTACTGCTTTCGGGCACTGTATATTGCATCATTGCTTAGAGAGGGTTTGCACATTACTGATAAGAGTATAACTGTTGGTTCTGGAAGTATCACTTGGACACTTGTAGTGGCTTTGTTGGAATCTGGGAAGGCGTATTCTGTTAGATTTGACCTTCGTGGTTTAGGCTTGCTTCAGATGAAGATGAAATTGAAGGAAGAGACGAGGGAGAGAGAAAGGAAGAAAAGCTGATAAACTCTGAAAAAAAAAAAACTGTGTCAGTCTACCGTTAGCCACATCAGCATATTTTTCACGGTGTTAGTTTTGGAGGACTAAAACCAAAGTTTCGAAAAGTATGAGGACTAAAGTGTACCTTACTTTGGAAGAGGGACGAAAACCAGAAATGGCCAATAGTTTAGGGACTAAAAACATATTTAACCCAAATATAAAATATATGTTATTTTTAGATAAAATATAAAATAATTATTTTATAATTATTCAAATTACAATATTAAAATTAATTTTCAGATAATAAATTATAAGGGTATTATTTAATTATTTTTAATAAAAATAAAATTTTAAAAACTTATTAAACTAAAATGTATAGATTATATATATATATATATATATATATATATATATATATATATATATATATATATATATATATATATATATATATATATATATATATATCTAATAGAATCAGATTTATCTTAGGTATGTAGGTATGAAAAATGACAATAATGAAAGGATGGTGTGATAGTTTAGCATAAATTTGTTTATTATTTTTATATCAACGATATGTATAATATATTTTTTTATTTTGAAATAACCCTAAAATAACTTTTGAAGAATATTTACATATTTTTATATTAACAATAATTGTATTTAATTTGGTGAGTTGATATTATTTATGATAAAATATCATATTGTTATTATTATCTATTTAAGGTAAGTTTTATTTTATTAATATTATTTGATATCATATTTTATAACAAGTTCAAGGTTAAAAAATTCTATAAATGCATTGGTACTTTCAGGAATATCTACTCACTTGTATACTTATTATCTTTTGTTCATAAGATCTTAACGTTTTTATTGACTTTATCGTTGAAGACTCTTTTGTCTAGATACTTCAAAGTCTTTTATAACCTGTTACTAAGTCGATATTTGTTTTTACAAATTTAATTGTCCTTGTTCAACACACATGTTTATCTTGTTTTCGATTGTGTTCTAATTTCTCTGTAGTCCAATGTTCCTAGATAGTTTATCCAAGTATGTCTTCTTCATTTAACTTGTTATTCCTTGACTCAGCCTACAAAATTACTCTAACACTCAAGTAGCAATACATAAAAGACAACAAATCCTATAATGATTGTATCATATGTCATGCATGATGAATCATACTATTTACAATAGGAGCTTTTGTCATTAATGAACTTAGGTCTCAAATCACATATACATCTAATGCTATAATGAATTTTAATATAATTAAAAATAGTTGAACTCCTGAATACAACTTTTTGATCTCGGAAGAATTTTGGAATTACAAATTGATATGTTTAAACTAGAAATCTCTGATGAAAATAATAACATTAAGGCTTAATTTTGTTGGAACAATCGGTACCGTTATAGAATTTTGCACAGCGGAATAACTTATAAAGCGGAAAGCGTGTTCAGTCAAACTCTTAATAAGATGGTCAGTTTTAGAAATTTAATTCACTTAGAGACAAATTTCCAAAACAGTTGATGTGTATAAAACAGTAAAGAGTATAGAGAGCAAGAAAATTCAACACAGAATTTTTATCCTGGTTCGATTCAAAAGAATCTACGTCCAGTTGTTAATCACTATAAAAAGTGATTAACGTTTTCACTAAAAATAGTTTCACAAGTTTACAATAGAGTGAATGAAACAGAAAACAGATAAAACCTTCCTTCGAACGAACGAACCGGAAGAACAGAAACTTTGCCAACTTGAAGAGAACCGCTCCGACCTTTGACCCACAAAGCGCGAGCTTCTCCTTTTCACAAGACCAGGCAATGCAATGAACAAGCTTTTGGAACTTCCTCAGATCACACTGTATTCTCAAAAGCTTTTTGTTCAACTGTTTTTTTTTTTTAATTTCACCAAAACAAAATATATAGCCAAGTACACTGAATGCCAAAGGTCAACTCCCAACTGCCATGAATAATCGATTATTGTAAGTGATAATCGATTATTCAAGTCCGTTACAGGGTTTTCAAAAAGTGATAATCGATTATATGAAGTGATAATCGATTATTCCTGTATGACTCTGTGATAATCGATTATTGCTATTCTATAATCGATTATTGAAGATAAAAATGCAAGCTTACAAGGTTTACAAGAATTTCCTACTACATTTAATTTCTACAAATTGCTTTTAACTAATTTTAATATCTTCTTCAACTAAACATCTTGTAGCATCATCAAAACAAATTTCTTCAAGATTTACCAATACTCCTTATTGGTAACAATCTCCCCCTTTTTTATGATGATCAAAAATTCAATTTTAAAAGCAAGTTTGGCTTACCTGCAAAACATATAAGCTAACAAACAGCAACAAGGTTAGCAATACCTGTAATAATTTATACTTTTCCCTTTGTATTATTTTTCTCCCCCTTTTTGATCAGAAGCAAAAAGATCGAATGTTAAAGGCTCCCCCTAAATATGATCTCCCCCTCAATTAATCAAAGGATGCATATAATCAAGAGATCATTTTATTTATGAAAAGAAAAGTACATTATAAGAAGACACATAACAGACTGAATGTTAACATAGATGAAATGGCAAGTAAACAACAAAACAGTCTAACAGAGAACCTATATCTAAAACTCAGGACTAGGAGATCTCTCGGGAGGTTGAATGTGGAGATGATTCTCGATGTTAGATAGGCGAACATCAAGATCAAGAAATTGATCAGCCATGTACTCATCAACAGATCGTTGCCAATCATAAATCTCCTCAAAGTGAGTCTTTTGTGCAAGACTCATATCCTCCAATTGTTTAGATAACCTTGCAAAATGTTCTTCCATAGAAGTTGAGGAAGAAGAGGGTATGTTGGATGGTCCAGCATCAGATGGAGCAGCAGCACTTACTGGGTCAGCCATATGAGTGTCCATGTCATCATCTTCATCGACATTAGGATGATCATCATCTTTGTGAATAAGGACTCTGCCTCTAGTAATGAATCCCATTTGACGAAAGGTAGTATCGCCAATTTCAGAGCCAACAACTTGAGTGGCTTGGACAAGTTCTCCTTCAACATTGACACCTTTTTCTACCCAAACTCTACGAGTTCTTATCACTTTAGATTTTTTGTGTAGATGTGTGTTTCCACTTCTTGCATTGCTTTTCTCAAAGTTTGTTTTGGCATATGATTTAGACTTAGTTGCCTTTGCAAGTAAGTTCTCAAGAATGTCAATATCAAATAGATGACTTTTACATGATAGACATTCAATAGGATGTACAATAGTATCAGATTCAGATAATTTAGTTTCCAAATTACTAACTTTGTTTCTTAAAACAACTTCGTCATCTAGAACTTTTTCATATCTCAATTTCAATTCATTATGCTCTTTCTTTAGCTTTTTATGAGCAACATCAAGTTTTTCAGATTCATTTAACAAATCAAGAAATGCCTTTTGTAAGTCAAACTCATTACTTGACTCTAAGCTAGAATCACTTACTTGGCTTCCTGCATCTTCTAGGTCTGCCATTAAGCACAAATTTGCTTCTTCATCTGAATCGCTTGAGCTTGAAGAACTAGAAGCATTCTCTTCCCAAGCTATGTAAGCTTTCTTCTTCTTTGGAAACTTTCTTTCTTTCTTTTCTTCACTTTTCTTATTTTTAGGACAGTCAGTCTTCACATGACCTCTTTCTCCACATCCATAACATTTAATGCTTGAAGAAGATCCATGATTTTCTTTCCTTTCTTCACGATATTTGTCTTTTCCCTTTGCTTTCATAAATTTTGCAAACTTCTTAATCATAAGACTCATGTTTTCTTCATCATCATCGGAGTCATCATCTTCAATCCTTTTAGAGTTCTTTCCTTTGGAGATCTCGAACTTGAAAGCTAGTGTCTTTCTTTTGCCTTGATCTTCTTCAGCCGTCAATCTTCTCAAGTCAAGTTCATGCTCACGGAGTTTCCCAAACAAGATTGGCATAGACATTTGAGTAAGATTTTGAGACTTAGAGATGGCAGTCACTTTTGGTTGCCAAGACCTGTCCAATGATTTTAAAATTTTTACATTTAATTCATCAGTATCAAAAGTCTTACCCAACCCTGTCAAGTGGTTCACTATGTGAATGAATCGCTTTTGGACATCAGAAATTGTTTCTCCAGGTTGCATTCTGAACATCTCATACTCCTGAATGAGAGTGTTCTTCCTTGCACGTTTCACGCCTTCTGTTCCTTCATGTGTGACTCTGAGAACCTCCCACATTTCTTGTGCTGTCTTACAAACTGAAATTCTATAAAACTCATCAAGTACAACAGCAGATGAAATAATATTATGAGCCTTAATATCAAATTGGGCTCTTCTATTTTCCTCAGCAGTCCAGTTAAAGTATGGTTTTTCTACTTCTACACCATCAACAGTTCTTTTAGGAATATAGGGACCATTTAGTACAGCTTCCCAGATGCCTCTGTCAACAGACCCCATAAAAATTTCCATTCTGACTTTCCAGAATGCATAGTTATCACCAGTAAAGAGTGGTGGTCTGTTGATGGAAGCACCCTCGGCATATACTTGAGTTTGATGACCGGCCATTTTCGAAAAGATTTGAAAAAATATCAAAGCAAGCTCTGATACCAATTGTTGGAACAATCGGTACCGTTATAGAATTTTGCACAACGGAATAACTTATAAAGCGGAAAGCGTGTTCAGTCAAACTCTTAATAAGATGGTCAGTTTTAGAAATTTAATTTACTTAGAGACAAATTTCCAAACAGTTGATGTGTATAAAACAGTAAAGAGTATAGAGAGCAAGAAAATTCAACACAGAATTTTTATCCTGGTTCGATTCAAAAGAATCTACGTCCAGTTGTTAATCACTATAAAAAGTGATTAACGTTTTCACTAAAAATAGTTTCACAAGTTTACAATAGAGTGAATGAAACAGAAAACAGATAAAACCTTCCTTCGAACGAACGAACCGGAAGAACAGAAACTTTGCCAACTTGAAGAGAACCGCTCCGACCTTTGACCCACAAAGCGCGAGCTTCTCCTTTTCACAAGACCAGGCAATGCAATGAACAAGCTTTTGGAACTTCCTCAGATCACACTGTATTCTCAAAAGCTTTTTGTTCAACTGTTTTTTTTTTTTAATTTCACCAAAACAAAATATATAGCCAAGTACACTGAATGCCAAAGGTCAACTCCCAACTGCCATGAATAATCGATTATTGTAAGTGATAATCGATTATTCAAGTCCGTTACAGGGTTTTCAAAAAGTGATAATCGATTATATGAAGTGATAATCGATTATTCCTGTATGACTCTGTGATAATCGATTATTGCTATTATATAATCGATTATTGAAGATAAAAATGCAAGCTTACAAGGTTTACAAGAATTTCCTACTACATTTAATTTCTACAAATTGCTTTTAACTAATTTTAATATCTTCTTCAACTAAACATCTTGTAGCATCATCAAAACAAATTTCTTCAAGATTTACCAATACTCCTTATTGGTAACAAATTTCTTACTTGGTCCCCAAATTCAGTGGTTAGTGTCTAGTTGGTACCCGCTTTCAAAAACGCCTATATTGTGTCCCAATGTAGCATAATTGCACCAATCAAGTCATATCTAGTTAACGATGTTTAAATTGAAAACGTTGACTTCTTTGTGAACGTATGTTGTGCAACCATTGCTATTGTGGCATTTAGTTGGGATATATAAGGTTGACATGTTAGGCAAAACATTGGTTACATGGAAATTGAATATATTAGGGTTTTTAATTTAAGAAAAAAAATTAATTAATACAATCAGGTGTTAACAGAATTACAGTGTTTGACGAAAGAAAGGGAATTTGGGGATTTTTTATCGAGGCTTGGTGAGTTTGTAATGGCTTGCGATTAGGGTTTTGTTGGTTGAAGAAGAAGACGCTCAACACTGGCTATGAGCTCGTGGAGGCGCAATCTACTAGTTGCTTTCCTGATTTCTTAGTATGTGTTTGATTAGTATGATTTGCAAGTTGGTTCGTCTTGGTGAAGATGAATGTGATTGTTAACTTTTTGGCAAGTATACCAAATCGTTCCAAGTAATATAGAGTAAGTTCAAAGTATCGTTCTCCTAAGAGACTTGTGCAACACATGACAATTCTTTCTTTTATAATTCAATTAGACATCAAAGACTACAAAAAACACAAGAAACTCTTTTTGGTATTTTTATCAAACAGTTGGTGTGCAAGGAATTATAGTTAAAAGAAACTTTGTTGGAATTGGGTTCATGAATCATATGAAGAAAAAACTCTACACAATATATCATTATTTCATTCAAATATTCACATCAAAGCATACTAGTCCTAATCCCTTACAACTAGTTCTAAATTAATATATCAAAATGTTAATCCCTTAGTCAATTTAACATACTATTTGCATTAAGTTCGAGAATGACCAAGTTATTGAGTCTATCTCTAGATCCCAAATCACTTAAGTGTTCTATCTGTGTCCATGTTCAAAGTTGCTTTCCAGTAATCAAAGACATTCAAATAACATTATATTTTCATACAATGATAATAAATTCAAGAAAGAGCATATGAACGAACAACGATATATTGAGCAGGAAAATTACATCACAATGAGTTCATTACATCCAATCCCAACGAAAGAGAAATTTAACTACTCCTAGTCATTTAAAACGTACACATTTGAAGCAATCCCTTGCAACAATGGTGTCTTGATGCCTTGAAGTAGTCTCCGGAAGTTCCTGAGATGATTTCGTTTCTTTCTTTTGTCCGGAACTTCTGTCAAAAGAGAATGTTTTTGTCGCTCTGTCACGTCTTTTAAAGCCACTTAAATTCATTGATTCGCTCAGCGCACATGTACTAGTGCGCTATGCGAATTTTCTTAACTGTTGCACTTAAATTCATTAATTCGCTCAGCGCACATGTACTGGTACGCTGTGCGAATTTTCTTAATTGTTTGCACTTTAACTGATGTTATTCGCTCAACGCACAGGTACTGGTGCGCTATGCGAATTTCCTTCTTCTGGTAGTGCGAATTTTGGCTTTCGCTTTGCGAAAATTGGCTGACAGAATCTAAATAATACACAATTTCCTTTACAATATTTTACATAACAATCTACTAACTATTACAACTTTTCAACGAGGAACAACATGAATAATTACAAGATTGAGCTCATTTATAAGTATAAAAACAACTATTTTTCACACTTATCATCGATTCGTGATGGAGGAGAAGTCACGATTAGATTTAGGAGTTTTCTCTTTTTTTCTGGCTGCGCAAGAAAAAGATGAACTCGCGATGGGTTTATGTTTTTGTGTTTTTTTCTAGGTTTCAGGTATTGACGCAAAGAAGGATGATGGAGAAGGCTGCCATGTTTGCGCAGGGAAAGATTATGGGTGCGAAGAAGATGAACTTGTCGCTATTAGTGACGCGACGGTGAAGGCTCATGTTTGGGTGGTCTCTGTGACGATGATGATTCAGGTTTTGAAGGTTTCAAATAAATACATGCAAGGACAAAAACACACTTCGTAGGAAGAATCATCCCCAAAGTGCAACAACCAACCCCACCCCAAAGCGCAACAACGAACTTGAACGAAAGAAGAGAAGAAGAAGACTTCCTCAACCAACTCCCAAAGATGGAAGAAGACACTGTGTTAAAAGGAAGAAGAAGACTACAGTTAAGGTACCCACCCAAGCTCCTTAAAAAAATTGTTTTTGCCACGTTAGTTTAGTGTTTTGACACATCACCAATTATTTAACTCCATTATTACCAACATAACGAATAAAATTTGATTAGTACAATTATACCACATGAGGACACAATAGAGATGTTTTTAAAAATGAATACCAATAAGACATTAACCACTGAAGCTAGAGACCAAGTAAACAATTAAGCCTAACATTAATTAATGAACACAATAAAATCAAATATTTATGACTCAACTAAAATTAATGACAAGATTAATTGATGCAAAATCTTAAATTCCAAATTTGAAAATAATTGAAGCTATGAAATAAAAGGTTTTATAATCCAGCTGACATTAATTTTTTAAAGCTTTTTCAAAATAAAATAAAATTGCTAGAAGATACAAATATATTTAATTTATTAAATAAATAACTAGACCCAATTGATAGAGTGGGGACACTTCTTTGATTTTGATGTCTTTCATTATGAGGAGGTCTTGGTTTCTATTTTGTTTTTCATATATAAAATTATTATATATATATATATATATAATATTTTAATTTTAGTATATTTTATATGTTTGACATTCTAAAATTTTTGTACATTTATTTTGATATGTTTTTAAAAGAATTTGAAGTCCGTTACCCAATGATGATGAATTAAATTTTTATTAAGTTGGTATGTGAAAAATTTATTTGTATAATATTTAATAACACCATTATAACTATATTTGGATTATGTATTACAAAACTAATTGAAGAATTAGTTGACAGGTAAAAATTATTTAGAAAATAAAAAATTGATTGGTAGTAAAAATTATTAATATAGTTTTTCTGAATATAAGTGTTTTAGCAAAAACAGTTAATAGATGTAAAATAATGGAAATAGAAACTTTTAAATGATATTTTTATATACAAATTAATTGCATCATATTGTTAAATATATTTAAAACCTAATTACTAAAATTTGAAAAAAAAATTAATTCTATATTCACTAGTGCAGTGAAGGGAAGAGACACCGGTTATTTTCGCCTATTCGTACTAGTTTTGCAACTGAGGTATATACAGGCAAGTCGGTTTTGAACCGAATCAAAAAAATGTATGCTTTTGCCCTAGTTAAAATGAAACTGAGGCGGTAGAGTGGGAGACTTTTGGTTTCGGGTTCTGGTGAACCGAGGCGGTAGAAGGTTTTTTTTTTTAAACATCAGTTCATTAACAGATCCACCTTCCATGAACTTGATTAACATTAGCTTATTGTCATTTTCTCTATTGCATCATCTTTTAATCTCGACTCCATAGAAATCTGAAGTCAGTCTTCTATCCTACAACCAGAAAAAGAGAGGAAAATATCATAAAAATAATAAACTTTAAAACTCATACCCAGACTAGAATCATATTCAGATCCTTTCATAACATAACAGAAAATCATATAACACAAAAAGAAAAAGAAACAGTTTTTGCTTAGCAAGTTCATCCCCCTTCAACCTACACTACACGGAACACACCACAAAAGCCATATCCAGAGAGGAAAACATCACTTTCTCCTTCAATTCCTCCCTAACAAAACATGCCAGAATGCCCATGCTCTGCTTCTTCTTCACCTGCGTAAAATGGAGCCAACAACCAAATGAGATAATGAAATTAAGCCTCCACGCCTCTCTGTTGATCTCCAATCACCAACAAAGTTGTATCCTTAAGCAAAAACCAAGGGAGATTACCTTAGGGTAGCAAAGGTAGCGGCCCAACAATCGTACATGGTGCGACTTCCTCCAACGTGAGCAACGGCGACTCCGACGACTGACCTCGGCGAAGACGTGGCGCGAAGGAGCAACAACGTTTCTCTCTCGGGGAGTTGGCTTCTGGGGTAGATTTGAGTGAGGTTGCGAACGACACTTCCCCAGGCGCGACTCCGCGAAGAGGCATCAACTTTGGAGACGTTGCGGGTGATCTTCTAGAACTTGTTGTGGACGTTGGGGATGGAAGATGGGTCTTTAGGGGTGGAAGTCGGGCCTGCAGATCTGAGATTTTTCACCGCCAACAACCACTGCTTGCTCTTCACTCCAGAGGCAACGCACTGACAAGTAAGGTGGAAGCTGCACTCGAGCCGTCGCACAGGACGAGGTGGTGGTGGCTCCCGACAGCGGCGGGGTAGCGACACTTAGACAAGAGAGAGAAGCAAGAAAAATAAAAGGGAAATGAGAGAGGTGTTAGGTTTTCTTGTCTTGAAGATTTACACCGTCCAAGTCCAAGTCTTAATAGAAAGCCTTATATGCCTCGGTCCATATGCCAACCGAGACAGTATCTCTTTCACCTGAGGTATATACCACGGTCCATTTTGCCAACCGAGGCAATATTCAGTTTAGATATCGGTTGCTTAAAAACCGAGACATACAGTAATTTGAAAATTATAAAATTGTCACCGCATTTTGATACGTTTCAGTTCCAGAAAAACCAAAACGTAATGTACGAATTAAAAATGCGATTTTTTACTAATAATTAAATTAAAAGAACGGTGCATTAAAATATATTTTCGCTAATAAACTTAACTATGGTTATGTAATATGACAAAAAGCACATATTAAGTTAATTATTTTATACTAATTTTAAATTGTGTAAGTATATAAAAATGAATTTTTATTTTTTATATTGTTTTTTAATTTTAATATATTATGATTATTAATAATAAATATTAAATATACGTTATATATTAGACAACTAATATAACATTTCCAAATTAATAAAGATATTATAATACTTTACATATTGAATTTCTTTTATATGTAATGTGGTTTCCAATAAAAACTTTCCACATGACATATTCACAATATTTATCTAAATAACACTATTTACATTTCATGATGAGAAATATTTTCCAAACTAACATCGTTTCTAATAAAATTTTCTCAAATGACATATTACTCGTAATATTTAATCAAATAGTACTATTTATTTTGGTTGAAACTTTTAACCTTCATTTACACGTCATTACAAAAGAATAGGTCAAAATTGAGTTCTCTAGAAACAAATTATAACCTACTTTCCAATTCTTTTAAAAATTAAAAATATCAACAAATTTATTATTTATTAAATATTAGTTTTGGTAGTTTTTATAAAAATTATTAAATAACTAATATTAATTAAATAATTTATATATTTTTTATTATTAGTAAATTTAAAACAAGATATCTATTAGTTTATGTTTATTTAAATTTATAAATTTTTTTATCACTTTAATGAGTGATGTTTTTAATATTCATTTTAAAATTAAATTTAAATCATTTTAAAAACAAAATTTGTAATACATTTAAATCCATAGAAATTTACAATATCAACTTAAATAATTAATTTAAATTTTAACTTATTTTAAATTTCATTATCAAATAAAATTATCATTATTAAACAAACTAAAATTCTATCAATTCTAAATCATAAAATTGCATTAATAAGAATTAATAATTTTCAAAAATACTATAATACTTAAAAAATAATTTTAATATATTATATCATTAACAACTAAATCTAAATTCACTTTAATACATTACTTGGTATGTTACATAATCAACTGAAAAAAAATATTAAAATTATTATAATATTTAATAAGTTTGTAAATTGTTATAGTATATATGATATTCTAAAAATAATAATCAATTTCTCATAAAAAAAACAACAGAGAATATTATTTGAGTAAATATTACAAAATATATCATCTAAAAAAATCATATTACTCTGAAAAGAATTTTACGTAACACTCTATTCCAAAGTAAAATTGTTAAGAATTAAAAAAAAAATAACAAATTAACATCTAATTGTTAATGTCATTCAGGGGATAGGATTAAACACAATTTTTTACATAAAACTTTAGGTTCATCCTAAAATTTAGGTTTAATCATAACTCTTTTGATTTGATTGGATCCACTATCTTATTATTTTAAGTAGTTTTGGTTTAATCTATTGATTTTTTATGTTTTATTTTAATTAAACTGAATCCTAGATCCAACATTTTTACTGTTATAAATGATTTAATGAATTAAAATGTAAAAGACATGAAAAAAAATGAAGAGATTAAAACCAAAATTTTTAGTTAAAACCATGAAAAAAATCCGACCTGCCGGATTCGAACCAGCGACCTAAGGATGTCTATTTTGAACAACTACAGTCCTCCGCTCTACCAACTGAGCTAAGGTCGGTTTGTTTTGCATTTTCCAAACTACAATTTAATAAATAATACTTTACGAAATATCTTTACACAATTTTCCCTAATGTATTTAGTTAGTGAGTAATTTTGGTTATTGTAACATAACTTTTGTTTGCTTAAAAAATTTTCGTATTTTAAGTAAATTATCTTAATTGGTTTAACTGTTACCAAAAAAAATTATTAGTAAAAGATGTTTCTTATATAAAAGTTTTGGCTATATTCATTTTATACTCTAATATAACATAAAAAGAATAATTAATCTTTATATAATATATTCAAGTTAAATATATTTTTCACTTCAAAATATCATAGGAAAAGGTCATTAAGTTTCTCATAACACTAGTGTTAAGAAGAAAAAATAAATCCATTCTCCGGTAACTAATTCTCGTGCAAGCCTATTCGATGGCTCGCATGGTGGCTAATAATGTCTCTAGCATGTTTCTCTTTTTCTCTTTCCCTTCATTTAACTTTACAGTTTTTGTTCTTGTTTGATGGGTCTCATGGTAAGTGAGAGTATTTATAGAGTTTATAGATCAGTCTCATGACCTAAAATATCTACAGGTGAAATTTTTTGTTATTAATAAAAGGAACGTGGAATCAAAATATGAACGTTGAGAGCGTGCCTTTAGGGAAAATATCTCTAAAGCAAACGTTGGAGGCAAGAGGCTTGCAATTCAAGATCAGAAAAATTCTTCCGCATTTGATGGCTTTCGCAACTGACCATCCAAAACTTTTACAATATTATATTATAAAATAACAACCCCCCATGTATTGCAAAAGATAAGAAACAAAGATTGAAAGAAAGAAAAGAAGAAAAATCATGAGTTTTATAAGATGTAATGCATCAGAGCTGGTATAGCAAACTATATGAACCAATCCTAGATTGAGAAACTTAATACACAATATAGTTGGTATAGAAAGCTATATGAACCAAAGATACTTAAGTGTGTTAGAGGTTTATCAATCACAGTACACCCCCACAATCCTTGCTATGTTGTGATGCGCTTATTAGGCCATGCGCGTGCTCGATATTCATGAGTGCTCTAAAGATCATGTCAAGATCTCATGCAAGTGGCCCCACTTGACACTCATATAGGTGATTTCATCAAGTGTATGCTGCAAATCATACACCACCCATAACGGATATGAAGATCATTAAAAACTTTGTTTAATTACACAACTTAACCTCTCAATAATGCAGTCTTTAGCACTTTCACACACACCATAGGAATGGACATATTTGATTTAAAATCAAATATATGCTATCAGAACTAACAAGTGACTTGTTTTTACCCATATGAACCTTATTCATGGGATCTCCAATCACAAAGGTTGAGTTATCATCACGTGTTTGTTTGCTAGTGGCTTAAGTCTCATTCCCTTTGATGTTTCTAAGATCATATTTCTTCCCAAGGGTTTTGTCAGAGGATCTGCTAGATTCCGTTCTGACTTCACATAGTCAATGGAAATAGTTCCACTCTTTAGCAACTGCTTCACCAAATTGTGTCTCAATTGGATATGTCTATTCTTTCCATTGTAATTCTTGTTTTTAGCTATAACTATTGTCGATTGGCAATCACAGTGTATTGACACTGATGGGGTTGATTTCATTCCTAGTGGAATGTTTACTAAGAAGTTTTTCAACCACTCAGCCTCACTACCAGCAAGCGACAAACTCATATTCCATTGTTGATCTTGCAATAATTGTTTGTCTGGCTAATCTCCATGTAATCGCACCCCCCCCCCCAAAGTTTGAATACATAACCACTAGTGGATTTTGTCTCATCTGAATTAGAGATCCAGTTAGCATCATTGTAACCTTCTAGTACAATGCGAAATCAACTATATTCAATGGCATAATCCATTGAACCTCTTAAGTATCTCATAAGCCTGGAAAGTGCATCACAATATTCTTGATTTGGACATTGAGTGTACTTACTCAGTCTACCTACTACATAAGTAATATTAGGTCTAAAAAAACTCATCAAGTGCAGTAAGCTCCCAATTATCTAAGCATACTAAGGCTGAGATAATGATTTTCCTTTATTTTTCATTAATTTAGAGTTAACATCATAAGGGATACTCACGGGTTTAAAATCATAATACCCAAACTTCTTAAGAAGTTTCTCAATGTATTGTTCTTGGGATAGTAATATATTATCTCCCTTTCTTATGATTCTAATACCTAAAATTACATTGGCTTCACCCATGTCTTTCATTTCAAAATTTGATTCTAGAAACAATTTAGTTCTAATGGCAATCTCATTGCATGTACCAAAAATTAACATGTCATCTGTTAAGATATCGACAAGTGTACCGAATCGTATCAAGTAATAATAAATGGCAATACCAAGTATCGTTTCCCAAGAGACTCACGACACTAGACAATCATGTAATTACTTAACTAATTAAGCTTTGAAAAACAATTTTAGGGTTTTGAGTGAAAAAACAAGAAAGTAAATATGCATGCATTTTTGATCAATTGAAGAAAACACAAATATGAATGGATGATATTGAAAATATGAGATGAATATGTTGTTAGGGTTTAAATTTCACCTAGTTTACTCTCATGCATATATAAATTCATCTTCTTCATTAATGTTAATATCACTTTCCAAATTACTTAAAACTCGATGTCTCGGCAAAGAAAGTCTATCCTTAATTACTAGATCACAATGTCTTGTATCACTAGCAATTAATTCTGCATTACGATTATAAGCTTAAGATAACCAAAACTCATATCCCTATGTCTAAGCAATACTGCTTTTGGGAGAAAATTCTCCAGATCTAGGTTTCCCCGTATGTGTCCATATCATGAAAATCAATGATCATGTCATGAATGAGTTAAACATAACATGCATATAGCAAAGAAGAATAATCCTAACGATTAATGAAAGAAGCATAAATAAATTGAAATCTATTCAAATACATGAGAGTTCACAAGGTTACATCATCTCCCAATAAGAAATTGAATTTAGTTCCCCCTTGTCATGAGGAAACTAGATGAACAATGGAATGAGAATGAAAGATAAACCCTAATAACCAAAAAGGAGAGCTTTCGCATCCACTTCTGCCTCCAGAGAGTTGGAGAAAATCTGAGTTTGTGTCAATTCTGTCAAAAGATACCCCCTAATCCTTAAATAGGGTTGAATTGGATCATGGACCAACGTTGACACCGCTCTGTGCCCCTACTAAGGGCGCCTAAGCGAGCTTGCGAAAGGATGGCGCTCAGTGCCCCAAGAAGGGCGCCCAGGCGTGAAACGTTACTTGAAGACTGTCGCTCAGCGTCTCTGAAAGGGCGCTCAGGCGTGACTGTGTGACTCCGGCGCTGAGGGCCCCAGAAAAGGGTGCCCAAGCGTCCTGCAACCTTTAGCAGCCTTCTCTTCTAGTGTTCTTTCTGTCCTTTCTGAATTCCAACTTCTTGACATTTAACTCCTCTTCCAATTCATCCTAGTTTCCTATAAAGTCAAGGGAATTTAGTGATAAAATCTTCAAGTATAACCTCAACTCTCTTATTCACCAAAATAAGTTAAAAACAAGAGAACAAGCAAGTTTCTAAGTCAAAAAGGGTTCATTTGTTATCAAAATTTACTCTCAAATAATGGTTAAACCAACTGTTATCATCATCCACATACAAACATATAATGACACAATCACCATTTTCAAATTTAGAGTACACACATTTATCCGCATCATTAGGTGAAAAGCCCTTTTTTTTTCAAGTAATTAAGTAAAATTACCTATACCCCCATTATTTTAAAATATTTAAGATTGGTAAACGAGAAAATATCTGGTTGTGCTTCTCTCATTTGTAGGTAAAGTATACGAAAAATTACTCAAGTACCTAGCTTCATCTTCTTATTTCTTTTTCTTTCTCTGGAGAGAAATTTTCTCCACCTTTCCTCAAACATTACAAAGGAACGACATATGAAAATTAGGATTCATCATCCTAACTCCAACGAACTCCAAGTTGTTGCCTTGTCTCCCTCTTCTTCATCCTCATTCTCGATCCCTACAAATGCGATCAGAAGCCACTGTTTTTGCGAGCACCTTGCCAGCCTCTAGAAGTTCTGTCTAGAGAAAACCTCAACTTTTGACATGTCCGGAAATGGTTTCACAAATACCGTATGAGTTCTGGAAACAAACATTTAATCCCCCGGGATTGAGTTGTTGATGTCAGCAATAAGTCCTTAAGATTGTTGTAAAAACTGACAATAAAAGAATAAAGATCACAAACAAAGGATTTCCTGAGGCGTGTAGATCCCTGTCCTTAAGGACTTATCCGCGGTGTATTGCGCAAGTCCCGTAGGATACAACAAGAACTTCTCAGATTTTCCGAGGATAACAGAACTAGCAAAGATCTCTATAAAGAGAATAAAATAAACCTAGAATATTTTTTAGGAAAAGAAGAAAAGAGAAAGAATGAAACCAAAAGAAGAGAGATTGAGAGAAGAGTGATTTCTGAAGATGTGATTTGGAGTGAAAAAAGTGCTCTATTTATAGAGTTCATGAATCAGGCCCATTACCTAAAATATCTAGGTTTAATCATTCACTTGGTCCCTATTTTCGCATGGAATCTCAATTTCGTCCCTTTCTTTCTGAAAATATCAATTGGGTCCCAATTTTATGAAAATTGCAACAAATCGATCCTTTCCGTTAAATACTGTCAAACGGCGTTACGGTGTGTTTGACGTGGCACGCTGCGTTGGACGTGTTATCTGACGTGGCATCTGACGTGGCCTCCACTCCCTCAAATCCTTCTCCACCCTCCACTCCCTCCTCCTCCTCAACTGCCCCGTCACCTCCACCCCCTCCCCCGCTTCCCTCTCCAACTCTCCTCCACGCTCCGCTCCCTCACCTCCGTCAACAGCCTCCGCAACATCTCCGTCGTCTCCCTCTCACACCTCAGGAACCTCACCCACCTCACTCTCTCCAACCTCACCATCAAAGCATCCGCTCCCCACATCTCCAACCTCCAGACCCTCACCATTTCCCACGCCAACCTCGCCGACTCTCTCCCTAAACACATCCACTCTCCCAACTTCACCTACATCGATCTTTCTTCCAACAACCTCCGCGGAAACATACCAGCTTGGGTGGAAACAGCGAAATTTGCTGCACTCAAATCGTACTTCTCATATGCAAATGGAAAGAAATAAAGCCGGATCCAATGTCTCCCCCTTTTCTTAATCGGAAACGTGTACTTTGAGGGTGCAGTGAAAATTCTTGCGGTTGCGTAAAGAGGCGAATCACTGGAGGAAGCTATTGATTTTAAGGAGGTGCTTGCAAGAACATCTTGTTGGGTGGAAAGGTAAATGCTACTGGTACTTTGATAGCATTCCAGCAATGCAATCGACTCATCAAATTCTGATTGCACGTCAGGGTGTTGCTTCCCTGTGTTCACAATTTCCATTTACTCAACCTGGGAAGTACTTGATACATCAGAATTTTACAAGAACATATCAAACAATATAAGCTTGGCTACGTACGTCTGAAACACCAACCTCACGGAAATGGATGGTGCCTGGGAATAATCTTCACAATTCCTGCAAAATATTATTTTATATTTCAACATAATTTTGTTCGTTGCTTGTACCACAAGATGGAGATCTTGAATTACGAAGATTTAGTATAGAGAATAAGCTTGCATATGAAATCTGCAAGTTCATAGTTTCCATTCACCACACGAATGCACTTTATCTGACACAGTTGGTCTATGGCTAAATCAAGGAACACAAATTATTCAGGAACAGAAAGAAGCATTTAGACTGAACTAGAACAAAGGGGGAGAGGGGTCATAGAAGTTCCAAGTAGTCTTTACTTATCAATGGAAACCCCAAATGTCATCTAGTTAAGAATGAAATTCAGTTCAATTGAAACCAAATCTTGTTTAGGCTATGAAAATTAGCTGTTCCTTCAGATACATGGCCCCTTTGCAGAGATTTTTGTTGGGAGACTCGTACACACAAGTACCAAAAATAATGGAAATAGGTTATGTCCATTGATTAAAAAAATTAATTTGGCACCTTACAGAAATGATGGATAGGGATCAAAGAAAAAGATATGTATGTTCCTCAATAGACCTTCACCAACCAACATTCAAATTACAAGCAACTCTAGTTTCAAGCAAGTTACCAAGCTCTCCTAGTCCTAAAGCAATGGAAATTCAATGCAAATCTTCCCTCTTTTAAACTTGATCACAATCAAAGCCCACCAAACAAACCTTTCCACAAGTTTCAGAACACCAGAGGATCATATGATAACTTATATCATATATACAAGAATATGGTGTAATTGAAGTTAGCAAACTGCTAGACAAAAAAACCCATATCAGCATCACAAGCTATGCAAACTTTACTGCTAGATGACATTTTTCACGAGTTCAACAATAAATAGAACAAATACAGTTGTAGCTGTAATGAAAAAATTTGATTACCATTTGGGCCAGCAAGACGATTCAAGAGTCTTAAATTGAAGCACCAGTACTAGGTAGTCTTGTCTCCTGTTGAAGTCAGTGACTACTTCCATTAACATATGAATCACATTGACACATCAGCTCAGTGATACTGGTATGTATGGCAGTGGCAATATTTAGATGATCTCTCACCTAGTTTCTGCGTGTGGTTATGCTGAATTATTTATCAGAAGTAGCAGCATCATGGAGTCTGCCAAATTTCATCCTTCAGACAATATTGATTGGAAAAAGAAGACCTGCAAAAAATAAAAATCACGAACAGATAATTGAGCAATCCAATTGCACAGTTAAACTTAACAGCTACCACAGCAACATGAAATATACATCAGTTTAAATAAGACTATTGTTCACTTCATCCCAGGAATGACAGTATAAATTAACCTAGGAAAGTGACAAATTTGTGCAACCTACAAGCATAGCAGTGTTTCATGAGCATCATAGATCTTTCTCATGCTAAGAAATTTTACGTATGGATGATTCCTAACATTATGTGTGGGCATTTAAAATTGCAATGTACCATTTTGATTATATACAACAAAAATAACCAGGAAAAAAATAAATGAGAAGCAAAGACTAAAATACTGTTATCAAAGATATCCAAATAAAAGAAAAAGAAAATACATTTGCAATTTATAACATTGACAAACAATTTTCAAGTTTTAAAACAAACTCTGTTGCCACATATAGAGCAGAGCACAAATCTGAATACCCTTTTGCTGCACCGAAGGACATTCAATGCAAGAGATGGAAGAAAAAGATCAAAAGCATGTTCAACACGCATCTAGCTCTGCACAAGCTGGTATAAACCGATGACAACGTTTGTAATTAATATTTCCGCGGAGGTTGTTGGAAGAAAGATCGATGTAGGTGAGGTTGGGAGAGTGGATGTGTTTAGGGAGAGAGCCGGCGAGGTTGACGTGGGAAATGGTGAGGGTCTGGAGGTTGGAGATGTGGGGAGCGGATGCTTTGATGGTGAGGTTGGAGAGAGTGAGGTGGGTGAGGTTCCTGAGGTGTGAGAGGGAGACGACGGAGATGTTGCGGAGGCTGTTGACGGAGGTGAGGGAGCGGAGCGTGGAGGAGAGTTGGAGAGGGAAGCGAATGGGGGAGGGGGTGGAGGTGACGGGGCAGTTGAGGAGGAGGAGGGAGTGGAGGGTGGAGAGGGATTTGAGGGAGTGGAGGCCACGTCAGATGCCACGTCAGATAACACGTCCAACGCAGCGTGCCACGTCAAACACACCGTAACGCCGTTTGACAGTATTTAACGGAAAGGATCGATTTGTTGCAATTTTCATAAAATTGGAACCCAATTGATATTTTCAGAAAGAAAGGGACGAAATTGAGATTCGATGCGAAAATAGAGGCCAAGTGAATGATTAAACCAAATATCTAAGAGTGAAAACCTTTTTTATTAATAAAAGGAACGTGGAATCAAAATATGAACGTTGAGAGCGTGCCTTTAGAAACAATATATCCAAAGCAAACGTTGGAGACAAGAAGCTTGTAGTCCAAGCTTAGAACAAATTTTCCGGGCTTCCGCAACTAACCATAAAAAATTTTACAATATTATATTATAAAATAACAAGTGTAACCAGGCTTATAAAATTTATTAACAGATATTATTAAGCCAAGGAGAAACGTTGATATTTAAAAATGTTGCTCATTTATCATAAATATTTAGGATAACATGAGTGATATAATTGTGAGATTATATACTATCTATAGTCCATTTTAATAATGAGCAATCTATCACGTAAGGATAATATAAAGTGTAGAGAAAAAACAAAATTTTATTTAGGTTCCAAGATGGAAGCTAAATGCTTTTATTGAGATCCGACATGAACATTTGGATAAATGGAAAATTTTAGTGGTGATAACATGAGTGATATAATTGTGAGATTATATACTATCTATAGTCCATTTTAATAATGAGCAATCTATCACGTAAGGATAATATAAAGTGTAGAGAAAAAACAAAATTTTATTTAGGTTCCAAGATGGAAGCTAAATGCTTTTATTGAGATCCGACATGAACATTTGGATAAATGGAAAATTTTAGTGGTGATTTGAATACTGGGTTAAAATTGAAAATCACTCATTATTTAAAGGAGAAAAATTTCATCTTCAAAATATTATCCACGTTGAAGTTAATAAGTGAACTTTAAAATCTATATAAGTGTATATGTAAGAGAGAATTGTGTGTATTTCTTAAAACAATACTATGTGTATTTATAATTAAGGTTTTTTTGTTATGTGAGATTTGTGGTAAAAACTGATAATATCAAGAAAATTTAATAAATATAACAATTTAGTACATATGATAATTAGAGAAAAATAACAATATGATACCTAAAGTGAGGTATTAAATATTTTGTAAATGTATGATATAAGAAATATGATGACGCGATCAAATTACTTATGTTTGATTACATGTACTATTAATATATGAATATTTTTATGTCAAAAAATATATTTCAAAATATATTCTAGAAGTTAAATTAACCTCGTTAAGTCACATTACTTCAAATATTTATTGAGTTAGATATTTACAACTTTTGTAAACTATTTGTTTATCAAGTTTATTGAAAAATATGTTTTACATAAATTATAATTTAACTTAAGAAGTAAACATATATTTTTATAATAATTGAGAGATAAAATTATATTTAATTTATATTTATTTAAGTTTTTTAAACCTATCTTATTAATTAATTGAGCTCATAATATCTTGTTATAACTTTTTGTAAGGATAATTAAAGTGATATTACACTTATTTATTTGATATGTTTTTGTTTAGTGCATCAATTTTCATGATTTAAAGTTTGATTTATCTTTATACATCACATTTTGATCAGTGAATAGTTTTTTAATGTATTATTTTAATTGTCTATATTAAATAATGATGTTATGATATAATTTAATAAAATTCTATATTTAAATATGTTTTTAGTTTTGAAAAAATTATATATTTTGAATCTAGTTTCGAATATAATTTTTCTTCATTTTTTTTATCGTTGAAGTATTTATAATTTCTTTATTTGGCTTCTAAAAATATATTTATTTATAACTTATTTACCATTATAAGATTTTCAAGAGTTTACAAATAATTTTATATTTTTTCCTTAAATTTTATTTACCATAATATCTTATATGTTTTGTATCATATGGGACTTGTCAGGTTAATAATAATGTATCTTGGGAAGACCTGATAAAAATAAAAATAAAAAATAAAAAAGTTAGGATGAAAATTTTTGAAAATTAATTATTAGACATTAATTGTAAAATTTATAAATTTTTTAATAACCAAAACATATTTAAGTCATAGTTTTATTGTATTTAGTTACAAATAATTTCAGATACTTTTATCTTTTAAAAATTGTTTGTATGAAAATAAAAAATATATTACTTGACTAACTTATATGCCTATAACTAATTTGATTATGTTAATTTAAAATATTTTTTCATTAATTTTTTATCTTAATTAATAATAAGTTTCTTTATATTTTGAACTAGATTGTAAAATTAATAATGAGGTGTGGTTTTTTTTATGCTAGATTTGGTAAATTATAGGTTCTTAATGAGTTCAGTTTACTGTTTATCTGTACTAAAATTTATAAAAAAAAAATTATTTAACTGTAAAATTTAATAATAAAATATAAATAAAAATAATAATAAAATCCGACCTGCCGGATTCGAACCAGCGACCTAAGGATATCTGTTCATCACAACTACAGTCCTCCGCTCTACCAACTGAGCTAAGGTCGGTTAATGGTGTAATAACCAAATGTTTTAATTAAAAAACATATAAGTTCAAAGAGTAACTTTTATAACTTTTAGAAAATATTTTACAATTAATTTTTAATGTAATATATTTCAAATTCTTATATCATATAAGGGAACTAAGCAAGTGTAGACAAGAGAAAATAGAATTGAATTAAAGTATATATCAAGCAAATTGCCTTGACAGTTACTACAACTAAAAAACAATGTTCAAGTGTGTCATGAAAAACATAAATAAATCAAAATCATTCCAATATTCTATAATTCATTAATAATAATCTAGTAACATGTATAAATGAAAGTCTTTCCATATTTATAAAATTGATAGCATATTATTTTAGCATCACCAAGAATTTCTTTTTTGGTCTTATTTGGAGTCTCTTCTCATAAAAACATAAACCAATCTTTTGCATATCATCAAACACAACTATACAATTATCATCAACTAATTACTTAATATATAAAGTTAGATTCTAAATATCATTTATCATCAGATGATATTTGCAAGAAAAGTGTCAAGCAAGAAATTAAAAACACAATCCAACTCTTCAATTCATAATTATATTTTTGAAAAAACAATATTATTTCATGATTTTACTTTTTAGATAAAAGGTGAAATATTGATTTGATAACTTCAATACAAATGTGTGGTTTGGTTAAAATATGGTCAAGTTTTTTCTTTCATTTAATACAAAATATTAAGTTACTAATTATATTTCTTTTTACTAGTGTCGTGGATATATAAAACGTCTTAGATAATAATTTTACTTTGTTATGAGATAATCAATATTGGATTTATCCTAATACATTTAGTTATTCATTTAAACTATTAGAATCATGCTTCTATTTTTTAAAGAACATTTAAATTGCATATTAATTTAATAAGCAACAAGAAAATTGAGTATCACTATTATAATGAGCAGAATCATAGCTTATGTGCGTATTGTGTATTTTACACTTTCGTTTAGATATGTTATTAGATATTCAATAATTGAATAAATTTTTTAATATTGAATGTGGTATTTTTTTTAAGCATTAGAAATTACTAGTTTTTTAAATATTTTAGAATTTTAAGTTATATTAATCCGCTTTTGCTAGTGGAGATCTAAAATTTATTGTTGAATGTAACATCCCAATAAATAGTAATTACCATTAATTAGAACTAATCACATTTACAGAATTAACAGTGCAGTCTTAATTACAACAGCTAATAAAAACTGAACGTACCAACATTTACAGGGTTCGAAATCTATCTACAAAACATCAAGTTCTGGACGAACGGTTTTACAAAACTAAACAGCCGAACGTCCCAAAAATACATCCAAAACCACTAACTACTACTAATAAACGAGCGCTCTATTGCTCGGCTTTAACCTCTACTTCGACCAGATTGGCGTCCTCCAAATTTTCTTCTTCCAGCATTTCCTCAAGTGGCGCCTCTCCGTCTGCTCACATCCACACGGATGATCATTGCATTGACAAGACGAACGTACAACAACAGTAGACAACACAAGGAATTGCAAGGGTAAGCTTAAGTAATTTAATTCATACACCCAATATAAAATCTAACATATAAAATCAACAAACCATACACATAACAACATATCACAGCATAGAATAACTCATCCAAATTCTCATAAATAACGACCGTCCGGACTGTATGAATCCATGTATCTACAGGCGTTCTTGCACCCGGGTGATGTAGTAACTGGAAACGTCCATCAGCTGCCACCCGAGGTTAACCCTATCAGTCCAAAGTACTCAATAGGACTAGGGCCTCCTGCCATTCCCACGCATGACCTGCTCCCCTCTACATGAGGACGAGCACTCACGGAATATCAGGATGAACAGCCATCAGCAGCTTTACCATGGTCATACTACATTATTTCTCATATTCAAATCATGGAGACGTTCCTCCTTGGAACGCTCGTTCAAAATCCACTTCCAATAATTCACTCAAAATAACATTCGCACACATTAACCAGTTCTCTTATTCACATTTTCATTCTGTGTTCCACTTTCATAAATTAACGAGCGTTCATCCTTTAATAAATAAGGACGAACGTATTACAGTACATTGACTACACGTTTCTGAACAAAAGAAACGAATCTTTGTCCTCTAACGGACGTTATGAGTATTTAAATAAGTTAAATGAATTGATTATAAAAGATCTGAATCATACTTAGAAAAATTTTAAGTATAAAGACTCTAGGTTGAATCAAAAGGATAAATACATTACAAAATTATTTAGATAAACAACAGAGTATGATTTAATTCAGAAGACAACACTACCAGTCAATGACCGAACGTCAATTAATAATTTGGACGAACGCTATTTACGTTCGCTCAGGAATCAATGATAAGGACGAGCGTTCAGTTATAAAACCGAACACTACTTAGGACGAACGCTAGGTAAATGACCGAGCACTAAATAGAACGGACGCTCGATATAAGACCGAGCGCTCATTTGGACGAACGCTCAGTATAAGACTAAGCGCTACCTATAACGAACGCTGGAATATAAAACCGAGCGTTACTAATATACTTCAATTAATTACGATCGTTGGACACCGCTAGGCTGAGCCGAACGCTCAAAACTAGCCTTTCACAAGAAGACGCTCGTTCTTAAACAAAATCCTTTCCAAATGAAAGAATTCCTATTCTAAGTCATTTTCAGGGGAAACCGAACGGTATAAGACCGTTCGATGACGAGTGTGCATTATCAAGCAAAGACTATTATATTTTCCAGATTTTCATCCACAATAACCTCACATTTTTCATACAATTCATAGCTTATAATTTATCTTCACCATAAATCTCATACATTACAGAATTCATATTATCATTCATTCCTTACAGAAATTATCCCTTTTCCAATTCATACGTTCCATTCTCAACATACAGTTCAAACAATATCACACATATACATCCAGTACAACCATGCTCGTTCACGCATACTTAAACATCAAATATTTCATACATTTCAGACATCCAGTACACTTCATGCTTTCATACACATCAGACAAGTATTAAATTAAATTACTAAAGCTTCCCTTACCTGGTTCAGTAGTGCACTTCCAAATGCTAGGGTTTCGCTCTTTCTCTCACAGCTTTCTACCCAAAGAGTCACTCCACAATTTCCACTTAATCTAACACACCAAAATCATATACAGTTCAGACCTATAACTCATGCATGCAACCAGAATTTGGTTCGCAGAAACTAAAGGGGAGAACGTTCAGGGACGAGAACTTACCAGTCACAGAATTCTAACGTGTTCGGTTCAAATGAAAGCTCACGACACCGTGAATGATCCTACGGTTTCTGAAATGGAAGCAGAGATGTTGGTGGTGAGTTATCTTAGAGAGACGATGAAGGAGTTTTAGAGAGAAGTTGGAGAATTTGAAAATCAGAATTTCTGGGAAGAAGATGAAGCATGCAGAAGAGAGGAGAAGAGTTTTCAGAAAATCCTTTCCCCTTCCCACACAGGACGAACGTCCATTCTCCACACGCCACTTGTCTTCCACTAACGTTTTTCAAACGTTCCAGCCACGACACATGGCAGATACATGCAGAGTGAGTGAGTTTTGACATGGCACGGTGCATTAAATGATGATCAAAGTGTGGATTTGGGTGCGTTAATTAATCAGGGTTTCACATTGAACTTTTTAGTATTTATTGTAAGAAATTTGGTTAAAGTATTTTTTATCCAATATATGTTGTTTAACTACGTAAAAGTTTCGGCAATCATGTAAGATCAAAAGTAGGTTACCAGAACTAATATATAATATCAGAAATGATGTGTACATGTTAATAGGATTTATCTTAGTCATGCAACCTATATAAAATGCCAAATGAAGTGAATAATGCACTGTTCAAGATATGCTACAATAACCATAGACTAAATCTAAGATTGTATTATAGTTTTTAGCCATTGGTCTTCTAATGAACAAGTTTAACTTTATTCTCTTGAGAACTACACATTATGGAACCAAATCCACGTCCAAAATACTGAATTCAAGTAGTACCATCATCAAAATATTAGATTTGTTGATCAAAATGTCCCGTACTCACTAAGGATAATTAGAAGAAACAGTTATCAAAACAGATTGAAATGTCAGGACTGAATGTGCTACTACTGCATTTTGCTCTCCATTTTTTTTTCTAATTTCTGACTCAATCATCTTTTTAAATTTTAAATCAATAGAACAATGTCTGGCACTTTACTACATCAAGAAAGAAGATCAATCAAAAAACAGATACAAGGCAACACAAACGGCTGTCTTTAATTTATATCAATCTAGATATCATCTCCTTTGTCTTAGTATTTACAGTTCCACGAACTTCTCTGCAAGACCCGCTGCTCCTGCTCTTTCTGACAAATCTGCCATAACCATGTCAAATAGTTTTATAGCCAGAAACGGAGTTCAAAAGTAGCAAAAGATCAATTCATTTACGAATGCATCAAGTATTACTACTCACAAAAAGTACAACCTTACCAGATCTAAATCTAACGCATTCATAAATCTGATGGCTAAACATAAGATAGCCACCCTTATGGAAATCGTTGAAATTACACTTGTATATATAAAAAAATTAAATATATAAAGACAAATTCGTACCATTGTTGGTTTTTCCTGAATTCAGTAAGTACAGGATATATGTTTTCAAAGGCAGTGTACGTCTCATCTCTCACCTGAAAATGGAAATGAAAACAGCTAAAATCCAGCACAAAAAAGGGGGCGGGCGTGGAGGGCAATTACAATGGGAAATTGTAAAGCAAACAAATTACCTTAGCTCCTGTTAGAACAATTTTTCCAGAGACAAATATAAGCAACACTATTTTAGGTTGCTTCATACGGTAGATTAGACCTGGAAACAGCTCTGGTTCATACTACCACCACAAACAAGCAAAGTATCAGCAAATAACCATCAGTTTCCTCCACTTCAAAACTTAACAGAAGATGCCCCTTTCCACAATTTATACTTCCTCAAGTTACTTTATCACACGAGCATAGTGATTTATATTAATATTATTCCAGTTTAACCATTTCACTCTATTTAAATTTTTTGAAAACAAAAAGCCTTACCCTCCTTTAATTGGAGTGATTTGAGTGGTGGATTGTGGATGATTGATTTGGAGTGATTTTAAGAGAAAGGGAATAAAAAGTGAGGTGGTTCGGTTTAATGGAAGATAATGGATTTGAGTAGAAAGTTTATTGGTATGTGATTGATTTGATTGAATTTATGAAGATTGGCAAGTTGTTTTTAGTTTAATATAAAAATTGTCCGTAGCTGTATTTTTCAAAATATAAACTTTTTGGTTAAAAGAAATTAACTGGGTAAATGAAAATAAATTATTTCTTAAATATTATATATTAATTCCAATAATTATAAAAAATTAAAGAAAAGTCAAATAAATAGAATTATTTAAAAAATCAATGTAGGGGCACATTAGTAATTAATCAAACAATCCCCACAAATATACTACTTTCTCCTCGTCTCACTCCATTCTCACAAAACTTTCCCCACAAATCACCTTAACAAAATACAAGCAACCCTCACAAATCATGTCAGATCAATCCCCACAACTAATAAATCATGCATACCAAAACAATGCATTAAGTATCCAAAGTGTTAGGCAAAACATTGAAACAGCTTTGCAACATAATGCTTCAAACAAAATACATTTTTTCCATAGGCTATTTTCACATCAAGTATACAATTCAAAAAGACGTCCTTAAAACTGTTTTAGATAGAGACAGCTAAGCATCAAGACAGTGAAAATACATAACAGTGTTATTTTAAAAGTCAATATCAAAGATCCGATCCAAGCCTGTAAAGTGTTTCACCAAAAGTTAAAATACTTACACTTGAGAAAGCACCATGAGAATACGCAAGACCCTCCAGCCGTATGGGGAACTTGACATCACAAGAGCCAACAATGTTCTGAATTTTGAAATCCTAAAGTACAATACCGAAGTAATAAACTAGTAACCAAGCTGTACATAGTTAAGTGAAAAAATAACAATGGATAAAACAATTTCAGCAAAAATTATGAGAAAGAGCAAGAGCAATACCTTAAATTTGGCTGGGAAACCAAGCTTTTGGATAATTCGAGCATACTGAAAGGAGGGAAATAGAAAACAACAAAATTATGTAACTTTTTTCAGAATGAACTTCGCAATTCTAACTGAAGAGAGGAACCAAAAGATCAATATTAAACACATTCAGAGAAACCATCCAGCCTCCTTCAACTATTTAAGAGCTCAGTCTACTTAAAACAAGAACAGTTTCAAAAACAAGCTACCAACAAAGTGGTTATGGGTTCAATTTGAAAAAAAAAATCATCAATACCCACAGAATGATAGAGAAAAAAAACATAAAACAATAACATACCTTCCTGGCCGCCAATTTAGACTGTTGTTCACTCTTAGCTCCAGTACAAACCTAGTTGATGATCATAAAAGAATAAATCAGAGTCCATAAGAAAGAGAACCCTTTACAAGAAAGGTACCAAATTAATTTGGTTTTGTAATAAAAGTGTAGAGCAATGACAGAATCCAGAAAAGAAAATTGCAAACCAGAAGGCGTACGATCTGATTTGTAATTGAAATGTATAGTAAATTGCAAGATTGACGCTAAATTATTGAAATAAAACTGTAAAAGTAAGTTTAGAAATAGAATGTCTTCATTATTTACAATTCTGCATAAACTAATAATTGGGTATTGAGGTTGCTTCATGCATCATCTCTCCTTTTCTCTCATAATGCTATACAGAACCAATTGATTCATGCAATTCTGACAAGTGGCAACTGTGTTTACAACCTCATTACTAGAACCTTCAATGATATACTTAAGACAAAGACAAGCCTGAATTTTACGAGTTTCTAACCAACACCAATTTGTACATTGATTTGATAAACAGACAATTAAAATGGAACAAGAGAACCACACAACTACGAATTAACATTGAACTAACTTCAGGACAGTGCTGAATATAGCACAATGAACTACTCTCATCTCGTAGACAGACATGGCAGTAGAGAAAAGAAGTATACCATCTTGCCGGAAGCAAAAATAAGTGCAGTTGTTTTGGGCTCTCTTATCCTCATAATAACAGCAGCAAAACGCTGCAAGCAAACAAATCACAAATATCAGTAGAGTAAATCACCAACCAACTAGAACAAGCATATGCAGTACATCCGCTAATTAATAATTCTGAATAACACAAGTATACTAACATGTGGAAGATATCACATGGGATATTACTATAAAATAGCTATCTTAGATTAATCATACTTCTCTGATCCAGATAAAAACAAAAGATATCACATGGCATAATAGATGACTGCACAGCACCAGCAAACTTTGTTGTAACTCAGATGCAAAAGCAGAAAAAAAAGACATGTAAACACCCACAACTGTACAGAGAGAAACTGTGAGTGAAACTCACTACAAGTAAACGAAACTTGCCTTGGGATTGTACTCAGCGTTACGAGCTTGTAGTGCAATTGTTTTGAGGTCCAACTTACAGTCCAAATTGACTGTGGACACAATATTTCTGGCAACACAAACAGCTTGATTTTTAAATTACACCGTGTAAATAGAGGAAAAATTATCATGTACACATATATAAATAGAAACAAATCATTTGGATAGTTCAAAGTAAATTGTAAACAGAAGCAAAAATTATTAAATAATACAATGTAAATTCAAGCACAATCCCTAACATTCCCATGTGAACAGAAGCAAAATTATTATACATTCCAACAAAAACAAAAGCAAATTTTATTATCAAAAGTGGCAAATTTGGTGTGCGAATGACAGATAGGTCAGGGATTACAGAAGAAAACAGGTTGGTAAAAAGACAAGAATTAATTCTGCACAATAACATGCTTTCGTCCCCAGAGAAATCTATCCAGAAAAAGGACATAGGAGATTGAAAGTGGCCAATATGATTTTCCATCTTGTTAGGCACAACCTCAAATTAAAATGGTTTAACATAAACACCTTAATTCAAGCAACATAAAAAACAAGTTTCGGCAATACGAGTATAAGGAATAAATACATGCTTTGGAAACTGTTGCAAGGTGTTAACTGAAACCCTGCAATCCTATGTTTGCGTTGCTTTACGGTGGTTACCAATACCCAGGCTTAGGATGAACTTAAGTAGAAAATTTGGGAATTAAAAGATGTATCTTTTTGCCCGTTGTACTGATTAAATAGCGTAAATTATAAAAATTATTGGTATTTTTAACATTTAGCAGAGTTTTAAATAACTATCAAGTCCACAGCTGTAATTTCAACCTTGATGTCAATGTTTATGGTCTATCTGTTATACTGTCTGTGGCCATATCGACTTCTTATGTTCACAATTGTCCGCAATGTCAGTAAATCGAAACCGACCACCAAGAAGCATATGCCTATCCCTGATTAGGACACCATAAAGTCTCCCACAGTCATCACTAGTTAGATATCAATAAGTGAATGTAAACTAAGGTATAATCACCATTTTCTTTGCACCATGTTTTACCACAAAGCGATCCCAACAATACCAGCTACAGTACATCACCACTCAAAAGGATTTACATCAATATTTACAAGCTGAATTCCCTAGCAACACAATAGTGTTAAGAAACACAATAGAGTTAAGAAGATACAAAGACATAGGGGTTGACTTACTGGATAGCTATTACTAGCAACACATAAAAAGTCACTTATAATTATGAAAAAAAGGGAGCTAAACCCACAAATTAAAACTTAAAATCCAGCCATCCAAAGCTTGCAATTGCCAAACGAAAATGAGAACGATGTAATTTGTTGAAAATTAAACAACGGATACTCACTGAAGGGTAGGCACGATCCCAGAAGGATGCTTCTGTAGATCCACCGGCTGGCTCCCTTCCAATCCTTGGTCAGCCATCAAACCCTAATTTAATAACCCAAACGCAGAGCTGCCAGCAACCAAAAAAAAACACAAACAACCCACCACGTTCAACACCAATCAGTACCAAACAAAAGTTCACTACGTTCTTTTTCAACTCTAACAAAAGAAAAGGAAAACCCTTTAAAGATTAAAAACCATAAAGACAAAGAACCCAGATCTCGAAATTAAGACAAGCCCAAACAGTTAATCAAAGATTTTCACCCGATTCAACGAACCCCTCTTTTTGTCATAAAATTAGTTTGAGAAAAAAGAAAAATTGGGGATTTGCATGTGAAATCAGACCTATAAGAAAGAAATTAGGGTTGTGATGTGCGCGTGGAGCGAATCGAGAGGGAAAAGAGTGAAAAGGTGTAGAGGGAGCGGGAAGGATTCGAAAGAAGAGTTCTTTTATATGAGAAAAGGAAGCTATATAGACAGAGGATTTGGGATTTGTATGTTGTGATAGGTTTTGATTTGAAGAGAGAGAGAGAGAGAGAGTTTGTATGTCCAGAGAATGTGAGGAAGAGAGAGAAAGAGAGAGTGAAAGGTATTTGTAATGTGTGTGAAAAGATCTGGAGGCAATAGCGAGAGAAGAGAAACGAGATCTGCCACCTCTTATTTATAAGCTTGAGGGAGGACAATGCTATTCTCGAACCTCTTTTCTAATAGCCCAATTGCGCAACGACATGTGGCTACCACGGTTGACTTTGACTGGGCTTTCGGGAAATTATTAGGCCTTTTTCTTTTTATTTCATGTATTAATTTATCTTAATTCTTTTTAATTTAAAATATTTAAACAAATACTTTATTTTGTTTAAGTGCTCATTCAATTTTTGTGTGAGTATTTAAAATTTTTATATATTTTATTTTTATTTTAATTTTTTTATAATGTTTGTCCACTTGTTTGATTATAATAGGATTTTATAATTAATATAAAATTACACATATTTTCTTATCTTTTTTATTAACAAAATATTTGATAAAGATTTTGTTTATATAAAATGATATTAGTTGATTATTAGTGCAATATTTCAATTTTTCATAGTATTTAATTATTATAGGATACATCACGATCTTGATATTGTATAACAATTAACTTAAGAAAAACATATAAATTTCTATTACAATAATTTATAGGTTTAAGCCCTTGGATGATCTTTGTATTTGTAACGAAATATTAAGTGAGTCCTCTTTTTGAAAACGATCTTAATTGAGTCTTCTTCTTTTGTTTGTACTTTTACGTGGTTTTTTATTATGTTCTTTTCTTTGCAATGATCATCTTGTGGGTGTCAGCAGAGGGAGATGAGGTATCTATAGAGTAAACACTAGATGGTGGAAATGTTGCAGCTTATATTTCTTTAGATTAGAATTGTACATAGTTTTGTATCTAGTTTGTTTTTAAAGTTAAAATTTATAGTTGTTTTTGGATAACTGTAAATTTATATTTTATATTATAGTCAATAATTATTCTATTTTATTAACTATGTGACGACTATAATATGGTTAATCACTATATTTTGCAATGTTACAATCACAAAAATATATATTTTTAATAGTAAAATAAATTAAGTAACGAAATAAGATAAGAAAAATATCATCCAAAAATGAAAAAATTTAAATGCTAAATATTTGATTGAAAAAAAATAGAATTCTAAATAGAAAAAGTAATAAAAACTAAATAAATATATCAAATTTATAGAATTTAAAACTTAATTAAAAGTTTTTATTATATCTGTTGTAATTTGAAATAATATATTTAGAATCTTCCTAATTAGAGGAAATAGATACATAATCTTTTATTTTATTTTATTTTTCCTATTTTTTCTAGTTTTCCTATTTTCCTTTTTAGGAGAACTAGATTATTACAAATAGAGGGTATGAGAATATGTTTTTTATGATTGAGAATAATAAAATAAGTCTTATTTTCAACTTGGTGTCAGAGCTCCTGATCTTGGGGCTCGATTTCACTGCAACAAGTCGCACCGCTCGCCGCTGTTTGACCACCGCCGTTGTCGCCGTCACTGGTTGGGGTCGTTGATAAGGCAGAAAGGTGAGCCCAACACCGGCGATCACAATGCTGGAAGTCGCTCCGTGAGAGAAGCCGCCATGTGCCGCCACAATCTTCGGCGTGTGTAATGCATGCACCCACCTCCGACTAGACCCACTCGCCGCCGTTGCCATAGACAGGGTCATCAGAGCCCCCTGAGTCTATTCCTAGGGTTGATGACGACTCATTTTGGCTGTATTTGAGTATATTTGATTTTAAGTTTTGCTCCTTTGTTTCTTTGGTACGGGATGTCTGAAGAAAAAAGTATTTCTTTGGGGGTACCTAATGACCTACCAAATATAAGAAGTACCTCTTGGTTGGATGGTCATAATTACTTACAATGGAGCCAATTTATTCTAAGGATTCTTAAGGCTCGTTCAAAACTTGATCACATAGATGGAGGAGGACCAGGACCAGATGATCCTCATTTTTCAATTTGGGACAAGGAAGATTCATTAATTATTACTTGGATGTGACAATCTGTGATTCCTGAGATAAGGAAAAATTACATGTTTCATTCTTTTGCAAAAGAAATATGGGATGATTTATAGAGTACTTGATGGACAAATTTATGAACACCAAAATATGATGTCACAAACTTGTTTCACAATCGGCAAGTATGACCGAATCGTTCAAGTAATAAACTTGGTAAGACCAAGTATCGTTCTCCCAAAGGACTCACGGCCTAGTTTAGTTATGTGATTTGTTGATTAGCTAGGACTTACAAACGAAATATTTGGATTTTAATATGCAAGACAGAAAATAAACATGTATGCATGAAGTTTGATCAATGGCAAAGACAAAAGATAAACACTTTCAATGAAATATATGAATGAATATGTTGTTGGGGGTCAATTTCATCTCATCCACTCTCATACATTTTAGGAATTCAACATTCAAATCATCATTGTTAATGCCACTCTCTAAAGTACCATTCTAGATGGCTTCTCCTTAATCACGAGTTCATACAATTCCTAGCATTCCTAATGATTAGTTCATAAGTGCAGGAGCTTAACGACAACCAATATAATATTGGGAGAAATTCCCCGGATCTAGACTTCCCCGTACGTGCCCGTATCGACAAAACCAATAATCATGCATCGAATGAGTTAAACTATGCAAGCATTAAGCAAAGAGGAAAAACCCTAACTAATGATGAGAGAAAGCATAAATCTTAGATTAAGATGCAAGCATAAATTCCATATATGAGAGCTTCAAGAGATTACATTGATTCCCCAACAAACATACAAGGTTTAGTTCACCATATTCATGGTGAACCTAGATGAATAACAATGAAAGAATGAAAGAATAAACCCAATAAAGGTGAAGAGGTAGCCTGAGCATCCAAGATCCTCCTTCAAAGGGGTGGAAGAGAGAGTGTTTGCCTCGTTTCTGCCAAAGATATCAACCCTAGGACGTGCAAGTCCTTAAATAGGGCATAAAAATAACATAAAACAAGTCCAAGCCCATAAAAACAAAAGAAAACCGGTCCAAGCCCACTTAGAATGGCGCTCAGCGGTATTTTACCGCTCAGCGGTGATTGCGCGTCTCCTTTCTTCCCCTCAGCGGCCATTTTGCCCCTCAGCGGAAGTCCCGTGACCTCTTGAGTGCCGCTCAGCGGTAAAAATGCCGCTGAGCGGTGCTTTCGGCTTCTCTTTTTGCACTCTTTGATTTCTTTTCTGATTCCATCTCTCTCCTTCTTCACTTCTTTCACTAAATTCACCTTAAAACCTACACAAAAACACTTAAATCAAGCATAAACCTGTCCAGCTCTCTTATTTCTGAAAATATGGATAAAAGCATGATTTCAAGCTAGTTTTTAAGTCTAAAGGTTGCTTTTAATATCAATTTTAAGCATGAAAATAACAGTTTTTCAACTGTTATCACAACCCCAAACTTAAAACTTTGCTTGTCCTCAAGCAAACAAAATGTAACTCAATCTCCAATCAATTCATATGATGGTTCACTCATTCAAAAATCCTCTTTTTCAAAATAAGTAACAACTTCACTCAAACTTATGACCAAGAGTTCATTCAAGATGTGCACATGCTTTAGTGTTCACAAAGTCATTTAAATTCCAACAAATGCTATTTTCATGAATGATCAATCAATTAAGCATGGATGTTCATGTACTTATGGAGTATTTCCTCACTAGATAAAGTGTTTCACTCAACACACAAGTGTATAAGAGGTAAAGTGTTTCACTCATTCACTCCACTATCACAATGTTACATGAATCAACTTTGCCTTTCATTTTACCACAATCAAAAACATTCACAAGCATGCATCATCACAAGGACTTTTCAATGGCTTATAACGTGGCTGGGCTAACAAGAAAATTGGTTTTTCTGGATCACAAAATCCTTGAGTTAAGAGAATCATATCAACACAATCATCTTATTCATTCCCAACTTTCTTTTGCCTTTGCATTTGCATTGAGCTTTGCTTCTTTTTCTTTTCTTTTCTTTTTCTTTTTCTTTGCATATTCTTACTTTTTAGCTCTTAGCTCAATGCTTTTCCTTTTTCATGTTTCCCCAACAACCCCAAACTTGAACATTTAACAATACCATACAAGATCTTCTACTTAACTCAAGGTAAAGATTTTCAATCAAGGGTTTTCAGTGTATGTTCAAGGCTAAGGGTTCAAAGGATAGAACACAACGTGTTCTCTTTTAGTGGGCTAACTTTATGAATTTGGCCAATAAAAAGGGTTCCAACAAACGGCCTTGATCATATGATGCAAAACAAGCAATTGATTCAATCATAGAAAACCTGGGCAAAGTCATTCATGCTTTCAAAGTAATAGCATTCAATCATACCAAAAACTCTGGAGCTCAAAACCTCACATATAAGCTCATTCACATTTGACATACACATCCTGCTTAATTTCACAATCACAATCATGATATCATGCATTTGTTCACAAAGCTTGTGAATCACCTGTATAAGCATTTTAATGTGCACATCATCTCAACATCAATTAATCATAAGCATCATTCAAGCATTACTTATCAAACAATCACAGTTAATAGCAAACCATCATAAGAAACTAGGTGTTCAATAGAGTACATCAAACCCTAATCTAAAAACAAATAAGTTCAGAAAACTTAAACCACAAAAGCATAATCATATGATAGCATGTATCAGTAAATGCTATCTCAGCTCCTCATCAGTCTGAGCTGTCCTCTGTATCTTCCTCTTCTTGGATCCTATAGTCTTGATTCCTTTTGCCCGATGAGGAGGCCATCCCTGCATCAAACATAATTCACAAAACCAAAAGATACATTGTTAAGCATTAATAAACCATAATGAAGAAATCAGCCCCTTCAATGATGCTCTCTCCCAACCCCAAACTTAGATGGAAAACTAGTGAGCAAGTGAGTGGAAGGGAGATTTTCTAAAGAGGGATGAGGGAAAAGTTGTAGAGAACCTTTGAAAAGGTATGTAGGAGTGTGTGTGCAGAGAAGAGTCTGAAAATAAAAGCATTTGCACATCTTAGGGTATAAAAATACCCTAATGGGCTCAGGTTCCACTAAGGGGAACTAAAGCTCATTCTGCGAGAGTACCGCTCAGCGATAAGTTGCCGCTCAGCGGCACTTTCGTGATGTGCTCTTCTCCTTCTTTTCTTAACCTACGTGCCTCCTAGACATGCCCCTCATTGGTTCCCTGCAATTCAATGTTTAAAAATGCTTATGCAAACCCTAACTAAAATAAACAAACAAAAATATTCAATCAACTGGGTTGCCTCCCAGGTAGCGCTTGTTTAACGTCACGAGCCTGACCCAAAATCCACCAACACCCATCAGTAGGTGTTTCAGACTTACCAGCACCCATCAGTAGGTGCAAAATTTTCTCACCAACACCCATCAGTAGGTGTTACAAACTTAGTATCCTTCAGTAGATACTTAACCACCTAGCATCCTTCAGTAGATGCTGTATCCAACAAAATATTTACAAAATAATGTCCACAAATTAAAAGTTACAAAACCAAATCAAAAGTCAAAAGTTTGTAAATCACTGGGTTGCCTCCCAGCAAGCGCTCTTTTAACGTCATTAGCTTGACCCAGTAAAGCCCAAGTTCCTTCTTCTTTTTCTTCTTTCTACTGAACTTCTTCAGAAATTTGATCAAACCAGGAACTTGTTGCAGTGTCTCAATCATAGGAACTTTAATCTCCAATTTCTTAAAGATTTCCATAAAGCACTCAAATTCCTTCTTCCTATGATACTTCTTTGGATGGGGACGAGATTTTTCATATGATTCTTTATTTTTTTCTCTCGTCCTCTTTCTCTTTTCTCTCACTTTCTTTTTTTCTTTTCTTTTTCTACTCACCTTCTCAATCTTCACACAAATTTTCTCTTCTTCTTTCTCTTCTCTCTCTTTTCTCTCTTCTTTTTCCAAATCAACTTTTTCAACATTTACACTCACTAGCTCTTGACACTCTCCCCTGGGGTTAACCTCAGTATTAGCCCCAAAATCTGTGTCAGGCCTTTCTTCCAACTGCTTGGTAATCTGCCCCATTTGAATCTTCAAGTTCTTAATAGCAGCTTCAGTGCTCTTTTGAGAAGATTCATTTTTCTGTATAAATTGCTGAAGAGTTTCTTCCAACCTTATTGATCTTTCATTAAGTATAGAAATTTGTTGTCATAAGGTTGGTTGTTGTTGTTGCTTGTTAAATTGCCCAGTTTGTCCAGCTTGCCCACTTTGTCTTTGACCAACACTTGGGTGTGGTTTCCACCCTTCATTGAAATTCTCCTGACTGTATGGAAATTGATTGGCCATGAAGTTAACATTCTCTAAAGCTTCTGCTGGACAGGCGCATTGACCATTGATATGATCACCTCCACATAATTCACACAACTGTGATTGAACCTGTGCAACAGTCTTTAACTCTTTTGGCAGTTGTTCAAGTATCTTTGTGAGATTCTCCAATTGTTGAGTTATTAACTTGTTTTGAGCTATCAAGGCATATTTGGATTGCAACTGTAGAACTCCTTTTTGTTGAATAGGAGCTCCTCTTTCACTGTGTCGCAACCGGAATCGCGACGGGACGACGATCCGAAAAATAAAACAAGTTTTTGAAAAAGAGATTTTGGAGTCGCCACCATAGTTTATTCTGGAAAACTACGGGAAAACCATAAAATGATAAGGCATGGTCAATTTGAACCAGATTCTCGGTTCGGGAGTCGGTTACGTGTAGGGAAGGTATTAGCACCCTACAACGCCTGCCCTAGGGCAGTACCTTTAACTAAATGCGCGAATATGGATGTGGTTTTCAAAATGTTTAACTTTCCCCTAAAATAAAACTCTAAATAAACAAACAATATTTTTTAGTTTTTTTGGGTCCGACAAGGATTGACCTTGCTCCTACGTATTCTCATGTGAGAAATCAGGGTTACGTAGTTCTTTTAGAAATTGTTTGAGAAATTTGCTTGGAAAATTGTTTGAGAAATTTGTTATGGATAATTTGGATTTTTGGGAGAGTGAGCCTGACAAGGTCTAGCCTTGCTCCTACGTATCTCCACTTTTGGTGGAGAATCAAGGATCACGTAGTTCTGACAAGGCGATATTGTTTGTAGTTTTGAAAAAGGCATGTTTTTGGTTTTTTGAAGATTTTATATTTTTTTGTATTTTTAATGAAAAAGAAAAGGTTTTTGGCACAAGGACGATGCGTGCGATCACACATGTGCCTAAACCTTTAAAACAAATTTTGTAATTTTTGAAGAAAGAGAAAAGGTTTTTAGCACAAGGACGATCCGTGCGATCACACATGTGCCTAAACCTTTTGAAACGTATTTTTTTGTATTTTTGAAGACAGATTATTATTATTATTTTATTTATTTATTTTTGTGATTTTTTATGTAAAACTTCAATAGATATAAATAAAACAAAAGGGTGTAGAAACCATACAAGGAGTTACATGCAATAATGACCAAATAATCAAATAAAGAAACAATTATAAAAAAATAAAGCAAAATAAAAGTCCAACATGAATAAGAGTACAGAGATAAAAACCAGGAGTGCCGAGTGAAATTGAAGCTCCTTTGTTTGGGCCAAAAATCCTTATCTTCCACTTGGTGTCTGTCTGAGGTGCAAAAACGAAAATGGGGATGCATCCTGAAATAGTGTTCTTAGGTCCATTCTTTCTTTTTTATTATTTGTTTTTTTTTATATTTTGTTTGCACACAATGGGCTTAAGTCCGAATGAAAGTGGGGTGTGAAAGGGGTTGTGCAGGGGAAATTGTATTTTTATTTTTATGTGTAAATATATTATATGTATATTTTTTTTAAGTGAAAGCTGGATCAAAAGCAAAGGCCCAAGCCTTTTCGTTCTTTGGATCAGGAAACCCTCAGGGGTTCTTCAACTTTTTTCTTTACCATTTCACTCAACTGAAACCCCAGGATCTCCTTCTCTCTTCCGCCTGGCATCCTCGTTGCCGGCTCGCCGGCGTCCCAACCAGAAACGGCCACCGCACTCCAGTCAACGTCGTCACCACCTCCGACAACCATGGACGAGAACATCGCCGGCCGCAGCTCCAAGCTCCCTTTCTCTTCTTCGCGCGCGGGAGGTTTGCGCCGGACTGATACTGGCTGCCACCGCCTCCGAGACTGTCACGGGCCACTGTTAGATCTGGCCACTGCTGCTACTGCCGAGCCCCGATCCAGCCGCCACGACGAAACGACCCTCACGGGGGGTCCTCCATCTGGTCCACGACTCCGCCGACAACGCCACCCGGGCCGCCACGGTCTCGGATTCCCCTGGTACAAACGGCAACCCTGGTCTTTGGGATTCTTAGTGGTTAATGGATGGATATAGGTCGTGAGCGTTGACAGAATGGAGGAATCAGCTGAAGCATATTTGGTTTTCTGTTTGTTAGGGTGAATTGGTTTGGAGGGTATGGTTTTGTTGAGTGAGTGGTTTTTTTTTTCTTGTGGGAGTTGAAGATGATTGAATTTGAATTTTGAAGTTGGATGATGAAAATGGAGGAAGAAGGTGAGGTGGTTGGGTCACGGTGGGTGTTGGAGATGGGAGGTTCTTTGATGATAAGTGTTCGTAATAGCAGGGGGCCTGAGGTGTAGATGAAGGCCAGAGGTGTTCAGTGTTGAGGATCAAGTGTCAGAGAGGGGTCAGTGGTGCCATGAAGGGATCGTCGTGAGAGGCAAAGTCCCTTGTCAGAGGTGGATGATGAATGAAGAGTAAAATCCAGAAGATTTCCCCCCCTTTTCCCTCTGCTGCTTGCTTTCTTTTATGGCCAAATCTCAGAACCCGTGAGCCTCCCAATCTGTTCAGAATTCTTCCCGTGATCCTCTTTTCTTTGCATGCTGAGCTACAGTTTTTTGGCCGTGAGAAAATAGGGTGAGGGCCCCTGAATCTTGTCTTCTTCTTCATACGGTGGACACCCTGTGCGTGTGGTTGCTTCCTCTTCTGTGCATGCTGGATGGTGATGCTGGAGATGGTGGAAGGTTGGTTGGTGGTGAGTGGAGCACTCACTGTAATGGGAGGTTGATGGTGCCCTGGAGCCACGGGTGATCAGGACGAGCGGCCGCAGAAGACTAAGGACGATTTGGACGAACGGCAGAGGGATTGAAGTGAGGGTCAGCACGAGCGCCAGGACAGGGCAGGAACGGTCTGGACGAACGCCTCGCCGAACGCCCTACAAGTCAGTATGAACGAAAGTCCAAATAAGGGAAAAGTACGAATGGTGGAGGTCGAACGTTCGAATGAAAAGCGAACGTTCAAATGAAAACCGAACATTCACATAACACAACAAAACCGAACGTTCAGAAAACATGACCGAACGTCCAAAACCGAACGCTGAAGACAAATATCATGGAGACCGAGCGTTCAATTTAAAGACCGAACGCTTATTACACAAAATAAACGAACGTTTAATAAACAAAAATAACCGAACGGTAAACATGAGAGGTTGAACAGTTGAGGGCGAGGACGAACGTCCAAAATGAACAAATGGCCGAACGGTCGAATAGTGAACGTTTGAGGATGACCGAACGGTTGAAGATGAGGACGAACGTCCTAAAGAACCAACATGCCGAACGGTCGAACAGTGCAAGTGACGAACGGTCGAACAGTTTGGACGAACGCGAGATCATAGGGGACGAACGTCTGATACCCTTTTTTATTATTATTATTATTTTTTTTATTTTATATACATTTTTTCAATTTTTCCTTTTATGAGGATAAAACAATAAAACAAATTATTTAGTCAATCCGGACGAAATTGAGTGTTGACAGCTGCCCCTCTTTACTTAGATTTTACTAGATCATATGATAAACAATGTTTCCATATTATCAGAGTAAAAGATAAGTAAAGATAGAAATACTAATTTCGTCTGGATTTCAAGATAAACAAGAAACAAACAGAGAATAAAATAAACAAACAATACTGAGAATTGAAGTGTGACAACCTCGTGGAAGGTCCACCAATGCTACAGATGCAGTGAACGAGGAAATATTTATTTATTTTTTATTTTTTATTTTTTTTTTTTTGATGAAAGTAAATTTATTAATCAACCCGGACGAAATTGAGTGTTACCACTCTTTACTTAGATTTTACTAGATCATATGATAAACAATGTTTTCATATTATCAGAGTAAAAGATAAGTAAAGATAGAAATATTAATTTCGTTCGGATTTCAATGAAAAGGAACCAGGATCAAACATGGAATTTTTTTTCATTTTTTTCATTTTTTTTTTATTTTTATAAGAGATTAAGTGAACGAGAAACTTGAATTTGATTGGGTTTGACCATTGCCATGCAGAAAGTCATTTTGAAAAATTAAAAAAATTGGACTTGACCACTGCCACGCAGAGGGTCATTTGAGAAAATTAAAAATATGAACCTGACCATTGCCATGCAGAGGGTCATTTGAAAAAATTTGGTCTGACCATTGCCATGCAGAGGGTCTTTTGAAATTTTGAGAAAATATTTTTTGATTTTGATTTTTGAGAAATTTTGAAAATTGAAACCAATGACCATTGCCATGCAGAGGGTCGTTTGAAAAAAATAAAATCTGGACTTGACCATTGCCATGCAGAGGGTTGCTTGAAAAAAGCAAAATGGGCTCGACCATTGTCTTACAGAGAGTCGAGATACCAATGACAGAAAGCAAAATTGAGCTCGACCATTATCTAGCAGATGGCCGAGATAAAACAAGAGAAAAGTGCTTTCGACCATTATCTAGCAGATGACCGAGATAAAACAAAACTGAAAGGTGCTTTCGACCATTATCTTGCAGATGGCCGAGATAAAACAAGAGAAAAGTGCTTTCGACCATTATCTAGCAGATGGCTGAGATAAAACAAGAGAAAAAGGTGCTTTCGACCATTATCTGGCAGATGGCCGAGATAAAACAAGAGAAAAGTGCTTTCGACCATTATCTTGCAGATGGCCGAGATAAAAACAAAATTGAAAAGTGGTTTCGACCATTATCTAGCAGATGGCCGAGATAAAACAAAACTGAAAGGTGCTTTCGACCATTATCTTGCAGATGGCCGAGATAAAACAAGAGAAAAGTGCTTTCGACCATTATCTAGCAGATGGCCGAGATAAAAAATGGAAGAGAGAAAAAAGTTTGATTGCTTTTGAATTGCAAAATTGGAATTGGTTGAAATTTTGAGATAATTTTTGATTTTGATTTTGATTTTTTTTTTCTTTTTTTTTTTTCAAAATTTTGAAATTAAGAAACAAGTGTTGCATTTTTGTACAAGTATATGGATTTTGAAATCTCAATGTGCAAGAGAAACATGATTGATGTAAATTTTGAAATTTGGAGAAGAAAACTTTGATGCATGTTGATTTTTTTTTTGAAGGAAGAAAATTTGAATGAACATTCATGAAAATGTGTACATGATGTTGGCTCTTGATCCGTGATGAGTAGGGGGACAAAGTGGTGCAAGTAATGAGTGAGAGTGTTCAAAAAGTGCTCTGGTAATCGTTTACAGCTCCCCTGTAATCGATTACCCGAGAGAGATTTCAAATTTGTACAGAAAGTCCAACACAGGTACCCAGTCAGATGAACACAGGTCACCATTGGATAAAAAATTGAGTTTTAGGCTAATCTGCACCTGTTTGAGGCTTGTGCAGGTGTTCCAGTGGTGGGAGAGGACGGATGGTGATGTGATGTGAGGCCAAGGAGTGTGGGGTGACCCCTCATGAGTTGGAGGAGCACGCTGTGCAAGGAATGAGTGAGAGTGTTCAAAAAGTGCTCTGGTAATCGTTTACAGCACCCCTGTAATCGATTACCCGAGAGAAATTTCAAATTTGTACAGAAAGTCCAACACAGGTACCCAGTCAGATGAACACAGGTCACCATTGGATAAAAAATTGAGTTTTAGGCTAACCTGCACCTGTTTGAGGCTTGTGCAGGTGTTCCAATGGTGGGAGAGGACGGATGGTGATGTGATGTGAGGCCAAGGAGTGTGGGGTGACCCCTCATGAGTTGGAGGAGCAAGCTGTGCAAGGAATGAGTGAGAGTGTTCAAAAAGTGCTCTGGTAATCGTTTACAGCACCCCTGTAATCGATTACCCGAGAGAAATTTCAAATTTGTACAGAAAGTCCAACACAGGTACCCAGTCAGATGAACACAGGTCACCATTGGATAAAAAAAACTGACTTTTAAGCATTTTTTTTTCGAGTCAATTTGTTTTCTTTGGAATCATCAAATTTATGAAGATTTAGACCTTCATTTTATTTTTACGATGGATATCCAAATTCTAAAGTCAAATGTTCAAAATGAAGTTTGTGCTGGACATTTTCTGATGAAATACCTATGTATACATGCTTGATGTCAGGGGTTGGGACAAATATGTGAAAGGATTTGGAGAGTACCGGGTTGGCTACTTGGGCCTCTTACTCCTTAAAACAAATACAAATGCCAACGTGAAGTCAGGAGTTGCCCCAGTTTGGGGGCGTGGTAAAAAGATAAGTATGGACAAATGTATCTGTGAATTGTGAGGGTGTGAAATTCACATAACTCTTGCAAAATTGCCCCTGGTTTTGGGTATGAGTCACTTAAGTGAGGTTCAAAAAGAAGTTGCCCCCCATTTCGGGTTTACGAATGATGGACTCAGAGCCCCAAAGTGTCTGCCCCTATCTTGAGGGTGGATTTATGAATCTTAGTGTGGACAAATCTGAGAGGCCCAACAAGGGATGCCCTGGTCTTGATATGAACTTTGCATATACAGATGAAACAAATGTGAGACTAACAAAGTTGACCATATTTCGGAAGGGTCAAAACACATGGAATAAAGTTGCCCAAAAATTACCCCCTAGTTTGTGAATCAGGGGAAGAGTTTGAATGGGATTTGAATGTGTTCAGGAATTTGTGATGGATATGGAAAGGATTGACTTGAAAAGATTGCCCCAATTGGCTTGATTTTCCTTTGTATAATTTTGAT